>CM068356.1:1145000-2352500 GCA_034769755.1 Odontamblyopus lacepedii | reverse complement strand
TCAAGATATTACTCCTCCAGATTCCTTTGAGCCAAACAACAACTATAATCCCACACGGACGGAAGGTCAAAGTTGGTCAGTGAGCCAAGATATACCTTATGAGAGCTTCCTTCCCCACATCCCCGCCAGTATAAATTATGGAATTACGGTATCGATCGTACGCCTGGGGTTTTCAGCAATCACTTTTAGCGCTATGACAAGATTGTTTTATCCTACTTTTGCCGTATTATTATATGTTGCGTGGTGAGTTATTCCAGCGGCATTGGAAGTGACAGTCGGAATTTATTCAATAACGTGGGCCACTTAGGGAAGGCATTGAGGCAAAAAAGCGGAGAGGAGCTGGAAGACGCGATCCTGCCAAGCCAAATCAAGAAGGATATGTGCTGGAATGGGCAACAGATCAATAGATTCATACAAACACAAGAGGGTACTTTGTCTGGGACCACAGATTCACTCTTTGGCACCAGGAAACTGCGAGGAAAAAGACATCATCAATTACATATAATAGAATTTGGGAAGGATGGTTCGTGCGAAAGGAATGGAAAAAATGCCCAGTTAGTTGCGTACAGTTTTGGCCGTTTTTCTTCACAAAATGTCAAAGAGCGGGTTCCAATTGATTTTACAAGACCGTCTTATGCAACCGTGGTATTTTTTAGGTAAATAAGGTCCCAAATAAGGGCGACCCGTGGTGCTTTCGTGGCTTCGTAGCAGCAGGTGCAATGACGTATGCCCACCCAGGTTACAAAGCAAAAAATAAAATAATGTGAAGAATGTATTGCAAAAATAATAAGGCTTAGGAGCGCATTGTGGCTAACCTGGTAGCACATGAACAACATAGAACTAATGAGCTGTCCACTGGTTTCCACAATGGACAATTTCTGGTTGCTTGTTTTGCTGTGAAGTAAAAGGTCTCGTGAGTTTCACAAGTGGATGAAACTTGGACTTCAACAGTGGCTCAGTGAGTAAAGGGTTTGCCCGTACCACAAAGGTTGGTAGTTCGATTCCAAATTCCAGGTAAACTGTTGCTGTGTCCTTTGGTTGAGACTCTCTTTGCTAAATGCTAAACCTAAGACTTACCGTTAAAGGTGCACAACATTTCTGGTTTGGGTCGGCTACTTGTTGGACTTTGAATTCAACAGTGGCTCAGTAAGTAAGAGATAATAAGATTTTGCCCATAGCACAATGGTTGGCAGCTCAATTCCAAATTCCAGGTGTAACTGTTGTTGTGTCCTTGGGCAAGACTCTCCTCGTCTGCGTCCGTGAAATGTGTGAAATGCGAATCCCTTACGATTTACTGTTAAAGGTGCATTGTGTATCTTCGTTTCATTGTTTTCATCGAGATCCTTTACCGTTTTTTTTTTTTGAATGTTCCACAGTATGGCTTTGTATCTACAGTATCTCCATGGAGACAGTGAGGTGACGCCGCCAGGTCATGTTATGGGTGAGGTCTGTGGAGAATGGATCCCGCTCTATGTTTTTCAAGGTATTGCTGAGCAGTAAAAACACCTGTAATTGAATTGTTTGATAGACAGAAGTTTAATGCCGTACTGCGGAACATTCTGGGGAAAGCATTAAAATCCCCACGGAGACAAGCAGGTGGCGGACCCTACCAACCCTCCACCAGAAATGTTACACCTTTAAAGATGTACGGCAAAGGAGAGAATTAAATTTGTTTGAGGGTTTTTACACACATTTTTAAAGATATAATGTGTAAATTTGCTGATTGGGTGTCTGCCGCCATCTTGTCTCCATGGCGATGCTATTGCTATGCCTGCACTGGTCCTCAGTCTGGCCTTAACCTTTCTACCTTGCGTTGATATCATTATGAATGGTTTAATTGCTAAAAAAAAATCTCCTGAAAAAACATATAAAAACATGCATTCTTACTGTACGCGGGCACGTTTTTCCACAGATCTGACTTGGCGGAAAGGTCTTGTCTCCATGGCGATGCTATTGCTTTGCCTGCACTGGACCTCGGTGTAGCCTTAACCTTTCTACTTTGCATTTATATCATTATGAATGGTTTATCTGCTAAAAAAAAATCGCCAGAAAAACACAAAAAAACATGCATTCTTACTGCACGCAGGCACTTCTTTCCGCAGATCTGACTTGGCAATAAAGTTCTCGTCTCCATGGCAATAACGTTTCCATGGAAACAAAAAAAAAAAGTCAGTACACCTGTAATGTGCAATAATCAAAAGCACAATGTCTTGCCTGGACAAAGTAAATACTTCCAGAGCTACTGTTTGTGGTAAATTTGTGTCGCAATCATAAAAAAGTTTCAACAAAAGTACCTCAGACTTACAGCAGAGTCACTGAAAAAAAATATGACGCACATAAAAATCGATCAAGAGTACCTCGACTAAATATACGGCTTAAGTTAATAAAGTCCAGGAGCTGGTGATACAAAGATGATTTGGCTAAGAGAAGATTCATGCTCCGCACGACTGAGGCCAGTGCACTAAATGAGGAACACGTCAGGTGAGCGGTGACGGATGGACCCGCACAGTCCTAATCCAATTTGTATCGTTCAGTCTAATCCCACAGAGCCCTGGATTATGAGGCAGTAAAAGTGCATAAAAGATAAAGTGCTGCAGGTCCAGAATACAGACCGGAGCCGAACTGAGGATTTTCAACGAGCGCGGAACCTGCTCACTCTGCGACCAACTTTTCAAAATATTGGCTTCATTGATTCAGCTCTTTTTGGTTTTAAAGTTGTTGTTTTTTTACCTCCCGGTCCTGGTCTCTATGTAAGCCCATTTTCGCCAGTAAATAAAAAAAATAAAAGCCTCACAGAAAGTCATAATGATGAGTTTAAAAGTCATAATTATGAGATTAAGTCACAATTACGAGTTTGAAAGTCAAAATTATGAGTTTTAACCTCATCCTGTTTGGACTAAACCAGCTCCATGGAGTCACAGCTTTGCACGTCGTCGTTCATGTGGGATTTGTGTGGATTTCTCTTTCTTGTCTTTTTAAAACATTCATAAGTGAACGAGGAAATGGAGCGATGTGGAGACGTCCTGAGATCCTGGAGGACGAACTCTGCAGGAAAATGACCGAGTGCTTCGATGACAAGGACAGATTCAGAATTTATAACTCATAATTATGACTTTTAAACTCGTAATTATGACTTTTAAACTCGTAATTATGACTTTTAAACTCGTAATTATGACTTTTAAACTCGTAATTACAACTTTTAAACTCATAATTATGACTTTCTGTGAGGCTTTAATTTTTATTAACTGGCAGAAATGGGCTTCCATAGATCTCACTTAAACACCAACGTTTTTGACCTGAAAAAAAAAGAAATCCTTGTCAATTGGCCGTTGGATACTTCCCTTCTGGCTTGGTGACCCTTATCTTCCACCTTGTGATGTCATAAGGTAATACAGGAAGTGCTCCACTGCATTTCTAAACTCCATACACCGTCATTAGAATCATTTGGATCATTTAAACCCTGGAATTGCACATCTCTACCGAACAAAAGGTAAAAAGTAGATATTAACTTGAAAACTACTGCTTCAAAGTGAGCATTTTGAGCTTTGAATATGCAGACAACCCAATAATTTATGTGTGAATGCAACAAAACGCAACTCCAGGTATGTTTCTGATGAGGTAACAACAGTATAACACGGCTTTAAAGCTCACAGGAGTCAATTTTGCGTAATATAGGACCTTTAAACCCATTAGCGCTGCAGGATCACCCCCTCTCCTCCTGAGTGACAGTTGGATCAGACGTGCTTTGGCCTGGCTCCCTCTCTTGTCTCTGCCGGAGGAGGACGGCCTCATACAGAGTCCGCTGGTGCTCCGAGCTGCCCCCGGTGTCCACGCGCTGACACTGCACTGTTTGTCTATATGTCACCTCTGTCACGTCTCATACGTGACCCGGGATAGCCCCTCTCGCTGTTTTAATCCTCACACTGACACAAAGATCCGGCCCGTGCACTGATCACAGCCTGTCAGATTACTACGCCTGAGGAAGGGTACAAAGATGAGAAGTGTTTTCACTTTTTATATTTACGGTCAGCTTCTGTTCTTTGATTAGAATTATGAAAGATACACCCATTTCTTAAAGGTCTGAAATGAGCAAGGAAGAAAAACATGAGTGAACCAAATGTGTTGATGGCTCTTTCAACCTTTTTTGTTTGTTTTTTCTGTCCCAAAGTACAGAAGCCGGGGAGGCGCACAACAAATGCAAACGCAGCTACAAATACAAAAGCCACAACACACTAAAAAAAAAGCCACAACGGAAGTGGGCGGGACTCTTTTTTCAGACAGACCAAACGAGGAGGATCAAGCGGGAAGTGAATAATAAAAGTTGAAGAAGAAGAAAGATGAAAAGTAAAGGAACGGAGAAGTGAACAAAGTAGGAAATGTAAGTAAAAGTAATTTATTGTTTTGTGGCCAGGATCAATGTCACTGTCCGACTGTAGCTGACGATAATGTATTTGTTCCATGGTAATAAGGTCTAAAATTGTTATTATTTCACCTTTTCAAGTATTAAGCTGTGTCAGAATACCATTGTTGTTAATTTCCATATATTTTATTTGTAATATATTTACCTTTGAGTCAGGCGACCTTTTACTTTGCCCCGGAAGTTCAAAGAGAGTGAGAAATAGCAGCCGCGATGAAAGAGAAAGACGATAGAGAGAAACAAAAGAGAAAATATGTCAAAATGCTACTTAACTACCACTGGTGATGTATCAGCGAATACAGTAAATATATTTGTGTTTATTTAGAGATTAATTTATGCAAATCTCAGACATTTTCTCTATATTTCTCTATATTTTCAGGGTGTTCCATGTGTTGAAGTTGGTGAGAATAAATGTTACACATGATCATCAGTACGGAGCGTGAAGTCCTTTTAATTGTGAAGAAAACCAGAAAACCAGGGTCACTACACTGACTGTCATAAATAATTTCCCCCTTGATCGTTCCTCACTTGGTCGGTTGGAAAATAGAGTCCCACGGCCACTTCTGTTGAGGCTTTTTTGGTGTGTTGTGGCTTTATTTTGTGTTGTGCCGTGTGTGTATTTGTTGCAGTGTTTGCATTTGTTGTGAGACCTTCAGTTTCCCTACCAAAGACTCTATGCATAGACTATATTTTAAAGGGACCATGGAGACGCTTTTGGCTCCATCAACTGTGGCTGCAATTGACTTTACACTGAAAAACCCTTTGCTCTGTAACTTCTGCTGTGAGCTTTGTCATTTTGGTCTTACCTTGT
Source organism: Odontamblyopus lacepedii (assembly GCA_034769755.1). Lineage (NCBI taxonomy): Eukaryota > Metazoa > Chordata > Actinopteri > Gobiiformes > Gobiidae > Odontamblyopus > Odontamblyopus lacepedii. Next base: position 2,347,272 of record CM068356.1, on the reverse strand, counting down.
TCATTTTAACCCACTCTAAATGATCCTGGTGTTTGTAATTCACCATTTTGTCTGTTAACCCCCAAGACCTTAGGACGATTTTAGTACATTTCTCCTCGCCTGGATTTTTTTCTTAATTTTGCTTTTAAAACTGCCCCTTTTACCCTATAATGAAGTGTTCTACATCCTTTTGTTCAGTACAACCTGTTATTTCACAATCTGCTGCTGTAGTTGTGTCATGAGGCTGTGATAAAAGCTACAGGACCAGAAATAGAGATGAAAAAAAAATAATAAAATAAAATTCACACTGATACAAAACACACAGCAAACATGTATAAATAACTTTTTGGACATAAAAATGCTTAATTTAGGGCCTTAGCTACAAAAATGCAAAATATCAAGTCTGTAAATAAACTAAAAATCTCCTTTTTGCCCTAAAAACAAAAGAAGTGCAATCGCTCCATTACTTTCCTGGTCCAGTCCTGGAAACAGCTCCTGTCAGGTCCAGGGCCAGAGCCACAGCACTTCTGCATTTCCATGGAGTTTATTACATTTGGATTTGTTCATTTCGAGTGAAGTAAACCTTTCAAATAAAAATAGCAAGGGATGCACAATTACGCACACCAAGATGTGTAATTTGTCATTTATTTGAGAAAAAAACTGCACTTAGAGCGACTTTTTCAATTGTTATAAACACACACAGTCAGAGGAGTCGACCATCTTGACTCACTTCACTCTTTGGCAAAGTTTGGCTCGATCAAAATGGACGGAGCTCATGAGTTTGGGGAAAACAAAGTTCCTATTGGACACTCGTTTTGCTCACGTCATCACACAGCGTGAGTGTGACGTAGGATAAAGCCGCAGAAATGTACGGAAACCTCTATGTCTGCACTTTCAGAGGGGAAAAGGAAGTTTCTGTCTTTTACGGTAAGAAAGTTCTGCGCGGTTATAGAAAACATATTCCTCGGAATCATATACGATGTCGTAGGTCTTCGAGGGTTAACAAATTCCTATTCCTAATATAGATTTGCTCCTGTAACTCCTAGCCTCATGAGCTTCATTTGACTGGAGCCGAATGCTATGGGCGACGTCACACTCCCTTAGTCCACTTCTTTATACAGTCTATGGCGAAATGGGGAAAGAGTTTTGTTTTTTTTAACCATTTTGGACCTTATTTGACACCAGTCTTGCTATTTTTGCGACTTATTTTGCTTACGAATTTATTACCACTGATATTTTTGCTTTTTATTAATGTGATATATTGTGATGTGTGAGCTACTGTGTCCAAATAATTTCCCTTGTGGATCCATAAAGTTTGTCTAAGTCTTAAGTTCCACTGCAATCGACTCAAATAAAACTGCACAACTCCTTCTGATTCTTGTATATGATTTTCCCCCTGCTGTAGAAAATGCCATCAATCTTAGCTCCTTTTCTCCTTATGTGGAAGATAGAGCAGCACCTCAGAAGTCAGGGCTGTAATTACTCATGGGCCCAGCACCGCGTAGACCAGAAAGCCTCTGTTCTGCTGAGCTGGGCTTTTAGTGCGCCAGGCCAAACAAGCAGAGGTGGCGCTATAATCAGTCACCAGCTAATGTTAATTCTTCAGGTATGTGCAGTGCTAGTGCTCAAATAGCCACGGTGGCCTGATGGAAGAGGATTTTTTTTAAACAAACAAAATAGCGAAATAATCAGGAGGTGGAGCAGGTTAATGCGGACATTTTAAAACCAAAATGACGAAGCTCACGGCGGCAATTACAGAGAGACGGGTGATAATATTCCAATGTACGTCAAGGGAAACAAGAGTCAGAAGAAGCCGGAAGCGTCTCCATGCCGTCTCTCCCCTGTCTGTTCATGCAGCTTTAAACATTTGTTTACGTCTTACAGAAACAAAACTTAAAACCACATGGCTCATTTGCATAAGAGAAAAAAGCAGCTCTTTCCTTGTGCTGATGCTTCAGCTTCTGTTGGACTAAAGGACACGACTCAGTGGAATATGAGTGTTCTCTCTGTGACAGAGGATGTGATGAGGCTGTGAGTCTGTTCTGTGCGTATGTCGCGTTGGAGATGCTGCGTAAACATGCGAAACCGGGATACTCAAAAAACCCGATCATACCCGGGACACTGATGTGCAGGTAAACACACTCTGAGGAATATAGTGATCTCCAAGGAGCCAGAGCCGAGACGTGGGACTGTGGGGCCACAGCTCCAGTGTTTGTGCTGTGAGACGCAGCCTCGACTCCTTACGCTACGTTACACAGACACCTACATTCAGTTTGTCCATTAAAATGAACGTGATCGACCAAATTCTTAATGATAAATTATCGAATAGTCACTAATCCTGCCCATCCATAATGACCTGACTTATCAAGACATGCAGGTGAAGCCACCAGCCCAAGTTCCAGGTTCACTGCAAACTTCTCTGATCAGGCCAAGATTTAAACTTACTCAGTCCAATCCACTTTATTTATATAGTATATTTCATAAACAAAAGAGTTTCCAAAGTGCTGCACAATATAAATAAAACATATCCAATAGAAATAAAAATAAAGCTCTATTACAGAAGTGTCTCTGTGGTCACTTCCTATTAGGGTTGGGCGGGAATAAGGTAATACGGTACATCGAGGTATCAAAAAGTAGCAACGGTATCAGTTTCATTACCATCATTAAAAAAATATGCAGCATAAAAGGACCTGATATAATATATAATATATCCATATAATATATGAACAACAGAGGAGAGACACAAATGTTGAGGGGCTTCGACCCTGTGCCAGGTCAGAGATCCACCACAGTCACTTCGGACATGGGGCACAGAGCCGACTTTCTCCCCTCCGCTCTCTCTCCTCTTCAAACGTCGTTACGCTCGGAGATTTCCATCCACACGCAGAGGAAGAAGAACAAAAACCTGACTGACGCTTTGTTCGTGATGTTGAGCTGGAAAGTTTGTGATGGAGACGTTTTACTGAACGCCGAGAGTCGAGAGGGGACGCGGCGCTGAAGAGGAGAAAGTTCCCGCTCGAGGGCGAAGTCAGACTTTCACGGAGGAGACGGTAACTTCCCCGAGTGCCGAGAGCGCGGGTCTGTCAGATACAACATGCTGCAGTGGGAAATGTCACACGCCCTGGACTGTCGCCTTTTACTTTTTATTCTGAATCTGCCTCTTCTGCGCTTTTCTTGTCTCGGCGAGTCCCAGATCATTAAATGGAGGGAGATACGCACTGGTGAAGTTTGGTTTGATCAGAACTTGTGCCTCATCTTCAAATATAAAGCTGCTCTTCTGTTTCTGAATGGTTTAGGTCAGGGTGACCAGATTTTCTAAATTCTAAACTGGGACATGGCCGAGTTGGGATGATTGGTGTAAATAAAATTGTGAAAAAAGCTCCTAACATTGTCTATTCTGGACTCACGTGTGGTCAGGGTATGAACTATGCTTCACTGGTTTAGACCTCATACTAATACCTCATTTTAGCTCTGGTTTAGTCCTGGTTTAGACCTAATATAGTCCACGTTTAGCTCTGGTTTAGTCCTGGTTTAGACCTAATATAGTCCAAGTTTAGCTCTAGTTTAGTCCTGGTTTAGACCTAATATAGTCCAAGTTTAGCTCTAGTTTAGTCCTGGTTTAGACCTAATATAGTCCAAGTTTAGCTCAAGTTTAGTCCTGGTTTAGACCTAATATAGTCCTAATTTTAGCTCTAGTTTTGTCCTGGTTTAGACTTAATATAGTCCTAATTTTAGCTCTAGTTTTGTCCTGGTTTAGACTTAATATAGTCCTAATTTTAGCTCTAGTTTAGTCCTGGTTTAGACCTAATATAGTCCTAATTTTAGCTCTAGTTTAGTCCTGGTTTAGACCTAATATAGTCCAAGTTTAGCCCTGGTCTAATCCTACATTAGACCTGATTTAGCCCTAGATTAGCCCTGGTTTAGCCCTGGTTTAGTCCTAGTTTAGTGCTGGTTTAGACTTGGTTTCGACCTGGTTTAGCCCTGAAATAGACCTGATATTGTCCAGGTTTATCTCAAATTGGTCAAAAATAGGGACACCTGGGCCATTTCTTGTATAAAACTGGGACAAATCAGTGGTTTTGTGTAAATCTGCTGGGACAGGGGGACACGGGGCTCAAAGCTGGGACTGTCCCGGGTAAACAGGGACGACTGGTCACCCTGGTATAGGTGTAAGCTACAAAATAATTCACGGTAACACTGTATACCCCGGTAAAATGCTGAGATGGTTTAACGGTATCAAAATGTGGATACCGCCCAATCCTACTTCCTATTTGAAACGCAGCCATCACATTACCTATGTCCACACAGTCTCTGCAGTACTGAAAACTCCAATAACATCTCAAGCAGACGGCTGACCTGAAAAGTTACATAATGACCATTCACGGGTTTCCGAGTGTTTAACTTTTAATCGCTGTACTAACGTTCATAACTTCTCATTATTCTGAAATGTAAGTCGGTTCCTGTCACTTCCCAATTTGAGTCACTGGCTTGATTTGCGTCAGTCACATTAGTCATTAGCTTGACTTTTTCATTATTTTAGAAAGGGTTATAAATGTTATCTGTCCGCTGAAACCTTCGCCGCTCGTGTAAGTGTGATAGAGTTTGCAAAGAAAGTTTCTCAATGTTTAATTTTAGAGAAACAATTAAAATTCTGGTAACATTTCTCTGCACCGAACTGTTTGCTTGGAGTTTTTAACCGTCATCTCTGTTGGCGAACTGTTTGGTGGACGGCTCGTGGTGTCAGAACGTCTCCAAAACTTCGAGAAAACACAACGCTTTGTCAAAACAAGTAACTTCCCGAAGATCGAACTACACCAATCAATCACAGCTACAGCACTGAGATGTTTGTATTTTGATCGTAGCCTGTTAATGAGCGCTGTCTAAACACGTGTTCTTAGCAAAAGGCCAGCCCGGTCTGTTTGTGTGTGACAGCTGGTCTTACGTGAGTCCCATGATTCACATAATCCACTTTTTATTATGAACAAAGTGCTGCCGTGCTCACACAGGAGGGACTGCAGAAAGCCGAGGTGCAAGAGGCATATGGTGCAAAAGTTATGGATGGGAATTTGAGCAGCACTTTCATTATAGGTGTATTTTACGTGTTTGTTTATGTGAGATTGTATTTAAGTACTTTGACAAATGTATGGACTGATTTAATTACGCTACATATATGTGCATCAGGTATTTATTGTTCCACATCATTATCAAACACATTTTTACACACAAACTAATGCTGAATAGAACCCAGGACTGTAGAGACAATGGAGATTTTAAGTTAGTGCTAAATACTAGGGATGGGCACGATTAGTCGATTAATCGATAACTGATCATTAAGAATTTGGTCGATCAGGTTCATTTTAATAGACAAACTGAATGTAGGTGTCTGTGTGTAACGTAGCGTGAGGAGTCGAGGCTGCGTCTCACAGCACAAACACTGGAGCTGTGGCCCCACAGTCCCACGTCTCGGCTCTGGCTCCTTGGAGATCACTATATTCCTCAGAGTGTGTTTACCTGCACATCAGTGTCCCGGGTATGATAGTTTTTTTTTTGAGTAACCCTGTTTCACGTTTATGCAGTATCTCCAACGTGACATACGCACAGAACAGACTCACAGCCTCATCACATCCTCTGTCACAGGGAGAACACTCATATTCCACTGAGTCGTGTCCTTTAGTCCAACAGAAGCTGAAGCATCAGCACAAGGAAAGAGCTGCTTTTTTCACTTACTGTTTATGCAAATGAGTCATGTGGTTTTAAGTTTAGTTTCTGTAAGATGTAAACAAATGTTTAAAGCTGCATTAAACACATTCTGATCTCACACTGATGAGGCTCTGGAGTGATTATGGTTTATATGTTGTAAAGTTGAGTTTATTTATGCAGATTAGTAACAGTAATAATAACGATGATAATTTTAATATAAAATGTTCGATCGATCATTAATTTTCTAAACAATCAATTAAGAAAATTTAATCGAATGCCCATCCCTACTAAATACTAAATTTAATGTTCATTCAAATAGACGTCTGTACCAGTAGTGACAGTGGTTCATTAGGGTGTTGAATTTAAAGTGGGATTGTTTACTATTTAATTTAAACATACATTTTTATAAAAGTGAATTATGTAAGTTTTCTTGACTGATTATGGGTTAGGAAGGAAACTGCAAACTTCTCCGATCAGGCCAAGATTTAAAACCTTACCCAGTCCAATCCACTTTATTTCTATAGTACATTTCATAAACAAAAGAGTTTCCAAAGTGCTGCACAATATAAATAAAACATATCCAATAGAAATAAAAAATAAAGCTCTATTTGCCTCCACTAGTCCTCGTAAAAAATAATAAAACTAGTAAAATCAAATAAGAGCAAGAATATAGTACATAAAATAATAAAAAGGTAAAATAAAAAACATTAAAATAAATAAAAGACACAGAGGAACCACACAACTCACGTGGTGTCAAAAGCCAGAGAGTAAAAGTGGGTCTTAAGACGAGATGAGACGGACTTATATCAGGTTATTCAACTTTTTTTCAGATTTATTATCCACTTACGAGTTCGGAGACTCCTTAACTGTAGTTTAGTTTAAGATAACATGACAAGTAAAATTATCTTGCTGAACTGACACATAATTTCACGACTTTTAAGCCATTTTCTGATAGATTTAAGTGTCTATATCTTAAATTTTGGCCAAGCTTTTTTGCAAACATCTGTAATGGAACAAACTCAAGCAATATTGTACACTAAAGGTCAAAGGTTTGGACTCTCATTCAGTGTTTTTTCTTACTACTTCCTACACTTGATATACAAACAGAGGACATGACATTTATGAAGCAAGATATGGCATTATTTATACAAGAAAAATGTTTTTCTTGTATAAATAAATTTTTTTTTATTTTTTGGTATATTTTTCAACAAAGGAAAAGGAGGATTTTGAGGATTTGGTTATAAAATCCATCCATCCATCTTCTCCCGCTTAATCCAGCTGGGTCGCGGGGGCAGTTTGCTGCCCAATCCTCAGAGCACCTGACCCCCCCTATGAACCCCTCTGCGGGTGGAGCCCACAGGAGGGTGGACAACATGGTCCTTGATGTTAGTTCAGGTGCTGCATGTTTTGGGTTGATGGGGGAAACCGGAGCACCCGGAGGAAACCCATCCAGACACGGGGAGAACATGCAAACTCCACACAGAAAGGCCCGGGTGACCCGGGGATCGAACCCGCAACCTTCTTGCTGTGAGGCCTGAGTGTTGCCACTCAGCCACCGTGCCGCCCTGGTTATAAAATATAAAATATATACATAAAAAAGAAAATAGAGTTATTTAAAAAAAAAAATCTTTGCTACATAATTTCATAGATCTTATACTATAAACAGCAGTGGTGCTTAAGCTTGTTGGAGGTACTGAACTCCACTAGTTTCATCTGCGCAACTCTTCTTAATTGGAAAAATAAAATGTTTTTTTTCAAATTCAAACATAGGTATATATATTTTATTGGTGCACGTGTGAATCCTTATTGCACAGATTCGTCCGATCACTTTCTTTTTTTGCTCAACATAGTTAGTATGAAGGGAAAATATTAAGAAAGAAATGACACGACACCATCACGACAGTCACAAGACGATTACGCGCACAAAAAAAGTAGTAAACATATTCATATATATATAAAAAACACTGAATGAGAGAGTGAGTCCAAACTTTTGACTGCACGGCAAAAAAGGCCTATCAAAAAATAAGAAAAAAATAATACAAATTTGGGGGTCGAAATGCTCTATTTTAAGTGAAATTATCTGCCAGTGCAGTAAGAAATTTTCACTTATCAAGTTTTCTTAAAACAAGATGAAATACAAATCTTGTTCTTAGCAGAAAACACGAGTTTCAAGTATTTATGGCAAGATTTTTCCCCTTATTGGTTTGAGAAGGAAGTTAAAGAGGCTTAACCTGGACTGAGTTAATATAAAAAGTGCTTAGAATAATAATAATAATAATAATAATAATAATAATAATAATAATAATAATAATAATAATAATAATAATAATAACAATAATAATAACAATAATAATAACAATAATAATAATAATAATAATAATAATAATAATAATGCATCAGTTTTATACAGCGCTTTTCAGGACACTCAAAGACACTTTACAGAGCATTATTCATTCACTCCAGACCCGGTGGTGGTAAACTACTATTGTAGCCACAGCTGCCCTGGGGCAGACTGACAGAAGCGAGGCTCCAATCTGCACCATCGGCCCCTCCGACCACCACCATCACTCACACACACACCACTTTCATACTAGGCAATAATAAGTTGTAATATCAGGATGGAATATCTTGAAACAAGTAAAAAAATCTCATCTTATTAAGTAGAAAAATCTTAAAATTGATCTTTTAAGATGAAATGAAAGTGTGGTATTGTACATCGCTTCAGTTTCAGCAGCATCTCTAGCAGGTAGAAGAGCCTCAGGATTGAAAGTTACATAACGCACCTTTAAAGTTTGATATAATTTAACTTTGGGCATCTGTAACGAGCATCATTACGACTCTTTTACATTAGAACGGCTTCACCTGCGTCGTCCCTAACGACTAAATAATCACATCCTTAACCTGCCGCACGGAGCGACACACGGAGCCCAGTGTGAATGAGTCCCACAGACATACATTATAATGGGCCTGCAGTAATAAAGGACTCGCACATGATTAACTGGAAGCACTTGTACAGTTTACCTGCTTTCACGACGCATACTATTATGCAAATGAAGCGGACGTGACCCAAATCTGCTCCCTCTAAATTAATGTATTTTACCTTTACAATGAGAAATCCACAACAGCCAAACCAGAATGAAAGAGCTGAAAGTGCCATACATTATGTTTAGATTAAGACGCACGGCAATTCACAAACTCAGTCATTTCCATAAAAAGCATTAATGTTGTTCTATTAGCAATGATAGCGTTTTCAAGGGCCAAAACAAATGCCATTCGTCATGTATGTGTGTCTGTGCTGCGCTGCACAGAGGGACGACAGCAGAATATCTACATCTATACTGTCTAAAAATGGAAGTTTTATTATTTTATTTGTACGTCAGACATTATATTTTGATTACATCTGTAGGTTTTGCATTTTACTTGCTCGTAATATTATGGACTAGGCCAGTTTAGTGTAAAAATAACAACAATATCATTTAAAACTACTGAAGAAGTCATTGGAGGTTTGCAGTTTACTCTTGGTATATTCATGTTTTCAAAAGTCAAATGTATTTTAATGTAATCAAAAATATGGACGGGTGATATATCGGTTCCGGTATTATACAGATTTTGGGCGATATTGGTAATTGATACCAATATTTGATACCAATATTTAGTCAAAATGGAAATAGAAGAGTGTTTTATCACTTTATTTGCAATATCATATAACAAATTACTTTTTTCCCAGATTTACAAAACTAAAATGTTAATTTGTGATCTTTACTTCAACTTAAGATACATTTGTGGGTCTTGCTAATGGGATTTTCAAAGTTAAATATTGGTATTGGCAATTATATGGGCAGAAAATAATAAAAAATACCTAAATAATCCTTATCAGGCCATCCCTAAAAAGTATTATTCCATCCATTTGACAGTATCAGTGAATATCAGTAAGGCCTTGTCCACACGTAGCCGGGTATCTGATAAACCAAAGATGTTTTGCTGCGTTTTGACCTCATCCACACGAACACGCATCACAAACGAGTATTCAGGGAAAACTCCGGCCAAAGTGAAGATTTTTGAAAACTCCGTTCATGCCTGTTTGTGTGGACAGAGATAACTGGGGTTTTGCGTTTTAAAACGTCACTGTCTGCGCCAAAAAATATGAATCTGCCCTGACGTCAAACGTGCGACATTTGTTTAGGCGACTGCAAAAGCCAAAGCCAAAGCCAGAGCAGACTATGGACCGGAGTCGTGTCTTCAGAGCTGTGGGAGCATTAATTTGTTTAGGAGCAATTCTGACTCCGAGTCTGTCCAGACAAAGGAGCTCGGCGCCATGTTTTCTGTTGTTTAAGTTTAGGCGGAAGTGACGGCGAAGTGAGGGCTCAGTGGAAATAACGCCATCTACAGGTCTGGAATGTGTATGAATGTGGTTGAAAACGCAGATGTTCGGTTATGTGTGGAAGGTGTTTTTTTCGAAGACGAGGTGGTGTGGATGAAACTATTTTTATAAACGGAGGGGGGGAAATGTTCGGTTTTAAAAATACCCGGCTACGTGTGGACATGGCCTGAATGATCATAAAAAAATACAGAGAGACCTGTTTTTTTACCATTTAACTCTATGTATACGTGTAGAAAAATGATATGTGAAAGTAAACCAATGGACGACTCTTGCAATGTGACAATGCTTCTGAAAATCAAAGATCGTGTAGCGTTTTCACCATTTTCAACACCTGCTTCCTGCCTACGCCAGCCCTCGTGTATGTTATACCATGAGGGAGCCGCCACTCCTCAGAGCACAACGCACAAACACGACACGAAAATTCCTCCAAATCCTGACAAATGTAAAGCTGAGTCCGGGCTTTGCTCCCGAAAACAACAGAACAAACACGCCGCGGGCTCTGGCAGTTAAAGAAGTGGATAAGAGGGGTCACGACCTGAGATATGAAGCAGACAGGTCAGAGAGGAGCGAAACCAGCCGCCGGGACACCTCTCCTCCGCCGGTACCCGCTCCTCCCGCAAACAGCATTATCTTGATTAAACTTTAATTAAGGATCACATTTGGCGGCGCCTCTCATAGACATCTACATGAGCAGATTTCCGAGGGCTTAACTCCATCCAAGGGAAAATCCTCCTTTATTACTTTCAACCTGTTGTAAAAGCTGTTGGCACGGTTGCTCATTCACTGGCCTTGTTTGCCGCTGGAAGAATCCCCGGTCTCTGGAGATCTCCCCGCGCTGGTTCAATTTAATATCTGTCCTATCACTACACAGCTCGGGCTCATTATTAATGATACTATTCATTAATTTCTTGTTGGGGTTGATGTTATTTATTAAAATATTAGAGAAAGCTCCTGAGACACTGGATGGTAATGAGGGATGGGCTCCCCCTCCTCTCTGGCTGGGACGCGCGAGCCGGCGGGGTGGGAGAGGATGGATGGTGCGGAGAATTAGCGCGCTCGGACGCTGCTAGCATGCACACCCTCATTAGTCGTGCGCGGCGCTGAGTGACACCGCGAATCCATTCTGTGAGTCCGGCGCAGAGTCGGCCATATGCAAACTGCCGAGCTCCTGTTAATGAGACATTCCCATGCGCAGGGAATTGACTCGTGTCCATCCGACGCCGCCGGACAACGTTTATTTATGCGTTTATGTCCTGGTAATTGTGCGATTGCATATGAATTTAGTGCATGATAACGATATTCAGATTTGGATGAAATTACTTGCACTATTCCCTTGTGTTTTCCGGAAGTTGACATTTTATGAAAACCTCACCACAATAGTTTCACTTAAATGTGGGATTAATTTTCTTTATTTTGACTGTTTTAGCGGCTATCTATTCAATTACCTAAATATTTTTGAATCCCCAAATAATTCAATCTACTTGTAATTTTCAATATTAATATTTCTACTAATTTTTTATGTTATTTTTGTTTTATTAAATTAATTAAATTGATAAATATTTAATTTCCAAACATATTAATATTTTGCAATTAATTTAGTAGTTTTTTTTATTGATTTTTGATGAATATTCCACTTAATTTGAGGCCAACACCAACAAATTGTCTTAAAAATGTGGCAAACTTAACTATTTCTGGTGGTCTAAACTTATACCTCACTTATTTTCCGGAGTATAAGTCGCTCCAGCCAAAAAATGCACAATGAATAAGAAAAAAACATGTATAAGTCGCACTGGACTATAAGGGGGAAATTTATTTTATAAAATCAGAGACTCAGAACTGACATTTAATCTCGAAAGGCGAGTTATAGAAGTTATAGTAATAAAAACAACCCAATAACCCAAGAATCCATGTATCATTCGTTCATTAATTTTTCAGTATAGAATCAAAAATAAGAAAACGAAAAAACTCTTTTCTTTATTATTTGTCTCTAAAACCAAAATGAAAAAAACAGATATTTGTTTTTTTTTTTCATTTTTGATTCATATGTACGATTCATATATTTGGTCTATGAAAATCTAATATATAAGTCGCGACTTATAGTCAGAAAAATACTGTACCTTACGCATTCTGAACATCCTGATCATTCACCACGATGGGTTTATGACGTGCAGACTCGCAACTCGCAAGCTAACTGCACACGTCCTGATTACTTGACAATAAAACGCTTCATAATTAGACGCAGGTGGCCCACAGAGTACGTTTTACGACCTGCTTCTACAATACTTCTGCACTGGGGCAGGACGTACAGTATATTTACTATCACGTGGGGGGGGAAATCGGCTACAGGCCCTTTTAATGTGTAATATTGTCTCCTCCAAAACCACTATATTAATGTTTGCACACCAAACCAGCCAGAATCCATTCATCATAATAATTAATCTGATCCAATTATATAGCAAAGAATATAACAAATTGCGGGGGAAAATACTGATCCATCACTGCCATGTCATGTGGATGGGGGACTAAAGCATTAATTAGACAGAGGATTTGGAAGTGGTACACAAAAGCCAGCTGAAGGCTCCGTCTCGTTTTGATGATGTAATTAGGGGCCCACACGAACACAGTGTTTTTCCTGGTTCGACTAATGAAGGTCCAGAGGTTATGGCAGCTTTTTACAGCCAAGATGTAGAAGTAATTAATATTTTGGTGGTGGAAATAGTGGCGCATTTGTTCCCATGGACCTTGTAATTAAAGACAGGTTGGTCGTGATCTATGTTTTTCTGTTATCAGTCGACAAAAAAAGGTGCAAGGCCCCGGTATAGCTCAGTTAATACGGGTAATTGAAAGTGCGGGCGGTGTCAGTACAAGCCTGGGAACTGGAGGGTTGCCGGTTCAAATCCTGCTTGAACACAGAATGAAGTTGTTCCGGGGCAAGACATTTCATCCCCACTGAACATTTGAACATTATAGCTACATGACAGGAAGGGCATCAGGCATTAAAAAAGGAGATATTTTTGGTTTGTCGTGGCTAACAGCTCTGCCTAACATTATAAGAAGCCGACAAATTTAAAAACGTAAACAAAAACTGGCTGTCAAACATTTTAATTCACTAAATAATGGGGCCTTGCAGTTAAATTAAACCCAAGCTTCTTGCAAACATCTAAGGGAAAAAAAGAGATGCACTTTATCATCACATTTTTACACGACTGCATGTAACCCTGCCCTTGTATTCTTTCATGGCAGATATTTCACTTTTAGAACATTTTGTAATTGCAGTGTCTTTTATGCTCCTCGCATTAACCTGCAGTTGGGTTTTTACTGCGTTAACATCTCATTTTGAGAACCGTGCTTCAGTTTTATATCGAGAATAAAACTGTGAGTAGAAATGACTTGAATTGACTGAGTTGTAGGGATTTAATTTTTTTTTAATCTTTTAGATTTTCTGTCACAAGGCCATTTGCAGGTTCAGCTGAATGCAGACTGTGCGCGCTAGAGGATATTTTCGCGTACAAAAGCACAACAAATAATCACAAACAGTATATGTGATGCTATTGCTGTATTTGTCACAGGAAGAACACTCGGAAGAAAGTATTTACTTAAATTTACTGAGTACCTGCGATAAAATGATCTCACGAGTCTTTTGCACACAGAGGAAATGAGGCGTGCACTTTCAGGTTCAACCACAAAATTCGAACAAACATGGCAGCCATTTTTTTAAATTACATTTACACATATAAAATGGGCACCATGTGGCTTAGTATGATTGTTTAAGTCTTTTTTTTCTCTGTCACTATGTATGCATCTGTCTTTGAACCATCTGCTGTTTTTTTTATATTTATCACTATTAATAGTTTTTTTGTTTTATTTTTGCTTCTGTTTTTTTATTTATCCATTTTTACTTTATTTATTTATTTCTTTATTGATGGGGTTATCAATAGGCCTGGAGAGAAAAATGCACAAATATGATGTTTGATACACATACTTTGTAATCTGTTATTGTTATTGAATCATCTGCTGGTTTTTGGTTTATTATTATTAATAGTTTTTTTTGTTTTGTTTTGTTTTGGCTTTTGTTTTTTTACATTCTACATTTTAATTTTAGTGTTATTTTTATTTATCCATTTTTACTTTATTTATTTATTTAATGATGGGGTTATCTGTTGGGGGAGAAAAATGCACATACGATGTTTGATACACATACTTTGTAATCTGTTATTGAAATGTATAAATAAAATTGGGGGGAAAAAAAAGAAAAGAAAATGAATTTTGTATATTCTGCTACACGGTCCAATCAGAGCGCTGTATTCTTATACTTTATACTTTCCTGTTGTGTTGCATTATATTGTCGTGTTGAAAATGTTTTGTCACTTGTGCTGTACAATTTGAAGCCTGATCTGTGCGATTAAATGCTGCCATGTGATACGTTTTTGGAAATTAACTGAATACCAACAAATAAAAGAGACATTTATACAAAGTTAGTATTCAGTATTCCTATTTTTGGTCCGTATATTTAATTAACATGAGTGAAATTGTTTTTAAATAAGTTAGTGTTTGAACTGCAGTTTGTCCGTTTTAATAATCATCATTAGACAAATGTGACACGTGATTTAAAGAGTAAAAAAGCGTAGTTTGTCACATTTTTATATAATAATATCAAACAAATACAAATGTTTCCCTCTGTCTATAACATGTTTTTGTGAGTCATTTTCCAGTGAACAAGATCATTTTATCTGAATGACATTAATCTGTGGTGTGCAGCATCGTCACATCCAACATTGCATTTCAACTTTTTAGTCGTCGCTTCCTCTCCTGCCTCCCGTTTCTGCCCCTGTCTTTGCCCCTGCCTCCCCGTGCACCTGCCTCCCCGCCCCTGCCCCTGTCTCCTCGCATATTTTGACGTGGCTGAATCTGCCTCGTGCGCGATAGGAACGCCACGCTCGCCTTTAAACTCTGCCTACTTTGATCCCGGCTCTCCAAAGCGCACGTATCTCTGAGCTCATCATCTCCAACTGCCCCTACGAGAGCTGCTCCCAAACGCGTAAAAAAAAAACCCCACCACCATTTTCAGGCAAATCCCCACTCCAATCCGCTCCACATTACCACTTAATCACAAGTAAACAAGCCATAATAGGAAACAATAAAACCGGCGTGCGGAATAAGAGCAGAGAAAATGCACAAAAGGCCCAGCAGATATCCGTGCAGTGGTATGGCGCTGGTTCCTTGGGTGTTAACTGAATTAATCACCTGCCTGGCTCCTCTGCTCTCTGCGCTAGGGGCCCGGGGCGGGACCGAGGTAATAAGACAAGCCCCTTTAGGGACGACCAGACCTGAGCAGTATAAATATCATCCGCCGCGCCAATGTAAATGACTCCGCCGCACTTATTTATTTATTTTAAACAGCTTTTTTTCTACTTTCCCGGGCTTGATTATATTAAATAGTGAGCTTTTAGGGAGGGTTTAACAGCGGTTATGGAGAGGGAGAAAAAGGCGCAGAGAAAAACCGTGGGGTTAATTTGGAACACTGTAGAGGTGGGTGGTATTTTAAAAGAAATTGTACCTCTTGGAGTAGTTTTCGGACTGCGTACTTCTACTCCTACTTGAGTAATGTATTTCACAGTGTAGCAGTACTCTTACTGGAGTAAAGGTTTCTGTCTTTCCACTGTGAGTAAGTCCACAAGTGCTGATTTATCCTTGTTTCCTTATCATCGCCTTTACCGTTACTTGTATTTGTTTCTGTTTCCAGTGTTGGTATCTTTAAATTTCTTACCACTGCTGGTTTCCTCATGTATTATTATTACAATATGATGATAATGATGTTATCAAGCTAGAACAGTTTATTCACTGTCTGCATTTGTAAACAGTTCCTATAGTTAATGTAAAATGTCTGAAAAATTAAAAAGAAGCTCATTGTATTAGATTAGAGGAGGGGGTGGGATTAAATAAATTCTCTTCTTCCCACTCCTTTTTGGGCAAAATATTTTGTTGTTTTTGTTATTTCTATCATGATTTCTCTAATGTTAAATGTTCCATTGTAAAAGAATGAAGAATGGAAAAACAAGTGACAAAAGCTTTATGTTGACAGTAATTCATGATTCAGACATTTGTGTTTCTTGCACTGCTCCTTCAGTTATAATTTAGTTTTTTTGAATTTTTGTGGTCTATCTTTAAAAAATAAATAAATGTTTTGTGCATTATTTATATATATTTTGTCCTGCATTACATTCACTTCATATTTAAATAAAATGCTATGTCCTGACTCTTACAATTACTTTCATTTTCCCCAAATGCTTCTGTCCTCGTACTCGAGTAATTTCTTGTACTACTTTGTATCTCTACTAGAGTACCACTATTTTGGGTACAATTTCTGGCTGCTCTACCCACCAGAACTGGAGAGCGTATTGATTTGCTGGTAACACTAAATTAAATTTACTGGTAACACTAAATTTTGTTAAACTTAGAATGTACATTATCTGTTAAATCTGCAAAAAGTGTGTGGTGAGGTGTAGGCGCCTTTGTCCCGGTTCATGGTGTTTTTTTTCCCCCAGAATATAATGTTGCCCAATCCATGCCGTCTATTTCAACAATATGTATCTTTTTAAAATATACTATTTTGTGCATTATTTATTTCTATTTTTTTGTCTTTCTAATTACATTAACTTCATATTTAAATAAGATGATCTGTCATGACAGTAACTACAATTACGCTCATTTTCCCCAAATACTTCTACTCTAGTAATTTCCTATACTACTTTGTACCGCTACTTGAGCACGATTATTTTGCCTACAATTTCTCGCTGCTCTACCCACCAGAACTGGAGAGTTTATTGATTTACTGGTAACACGACTTTAGAGACAAATTTCGTCAAACTTCGTCAAAATCTGCAAACAAGTGTGTGGTAAGGTGTAGGTCCCTTTGTCCCGGTTCATGGTGCTTTTTTTTTTTCCAGAATATGTTGCCCAATCCATGCCCAGTCTATTTCAACAATATGTATCTTTTTAAAATATAATATTTTGTGCATTATTTATATATATTTTGTCTTTCTAATTACATTAACTTCCTATTAAAAAGTGTGTGGAAAGGTGTAGGTCCCTTTGTCCCGGATCATGGTGCTTTTTTCCCCCCAGAATATAATGTTGCCCAATCCATGCCCAGTCTATTTCAACAATTTGCCTTTTTTATTGCTGCAACCAATGGCTGTGTTATGGGTCTCACTAATACATGTTCATATAAATTTGGCACAAAAGTGAAATAAACAGGTTTTTCATTTGTACAAGATGAATTGGCTGCAGTCCCGAGCTGACCTTTCGAAGCCTGTGGTGAAATATTTATTCACTGTTCTGTTTTGGTCAGGGGCTCCGGTAATGCACTGGATTAAGTGTCCCTCACCAACCGGAGGGGCGGCAGACAGATCCTCATTTGCGGTACGTTGTGCTTTTTTGCAAGACACTTCACCATTTGTACTATTATACAAACGAGTAAAACCGAGCAGCGCCCCGACTAAATTACGCCAAAGAACCAAGATTTCTATGACAATGTTGTTTCCTCATCAAAGACATACCTGGAGTTGTGAGTTGTGTTTTCTTTATCCACACGTTTAACACACAAACCTGCATATTTAGGTTGTGTTCTTCTCTCTGTGTGTTATCAGGTTCTTTTTTCAGACCAAGAGTTTGTTTTCATACCTGACAGTTTCGACTTGTTCTATATTTAAAGGGGCAATTATACAGAATACAGAAACGTGCCCACGGGACTATACACCGGGAGGATGGGGCTGTTTTACTCTCACACACCCGGGATACTGTCCTGAAGAAGTCGGACTGCAGATGGCGCTGTCGCCCTAAACTGTAAATGGTAAATGGTCACATTTTTATAGCGCTTTTCTACCTTTCAAGGCACTCAAAGCGCTTTACAACAAGGAACCACTCTAACATTCACACACACATTCACACACCAGTGTACGCAGACACTGGGGGCGAGGTGGGTTAAGTGTCTTGCCCAAGGACACAGCGACAGCTTCATCTGTGGGAGCTGGAATCACACCAGCGACCTGTGGGTGAGTGGATCTGACGCTCACCAATGATGTTTATGTCGCGAGCGGGATTCGAACCACCAAACCTTCGGATCAGTGGACCAACACCTGTCAGGTATGAAAACAAACTCTTGGTCTGCAAAAAGAACCTAATAAGATATAAAACACTGGTAATACAGAAAGTTCTCCACTGTGTTTTTAAACTACATACACCTTCAGTACAAACATTTGGATAATTTCAGCTCTGGAATTGCCCATCTCCACTGAAGGCACCAAATAAATAAAATGCATTATTATTATTATTAATAGTAGTAGTAGCAGTAGCAGCAGTAGCAGCAGCAGTAGCAGCAGCAGCAGCAGCAGCAGCAGCAGCAGCAGCAGTAGCAGTAGCAGCAGTAGCAGCAGCAGCAGCAGCAGCAGTAGCAGTAGCAGTAGCAGCAGCAGCAGCAGCAGCAGCAGCAGCAGTAGCAGTAGCAGTAGTAGTAGTAGTAGCAGTAGCAGTGGCGGTGGTAGTGGTAGTGGTAGCGGTGGCGGCAGCGGCGGCGGCGGCGGTGGCGGTAGCGGTGGTAGTGGTAGTAGTGGCGGTGGCGGCGGCGGCAGCGGCGGCGGTGGCGGTGGCAGGTGGCAGTGGCGGTGGCGGTGGCAGTGGCGGTGGTGGTGGCGGTGGCGGTGGCGGTGGCGGTGGTGGTGGTAGTGGTGGTGGTGGTGGTAGTGGTAGCGGTGGCAGGCGGCAGCGGCAGCGGTGGCAGCGGCAGCGGTGGCAGTGGCAGCGGCGGCAGCGGCGGCGGTAGCGGTGGTAGCAGTGGCAGCAGCGGCAGCGGCGGCAGTAGCGGTGGCAGTGGCAGCGGCGGCAGCAGCGGCGGTAGCGGCGGTGGCGGTGGCGGTGGCGGTGGTAGTGGTGGTAGCGGTGGCGGTCGCGGTGGTGGTAGTAGTGGTAGCGGTGGCAGCGGCAGCGGCGGCGGCGGTGGCAGTGGTAGTGGCAGCGGCGGCGGCGGCGGTGGCAGTGGCAGTGGCGGTGGCGGTAGCGGTGGTGGTGGTAGTGGTGGTGGCGGTAGCGGCAGCAGCGGCGGCAGCAGCGGTAGCGGTGGCAGTGGCAGTGGCGGTGGCGGTAGCGGTGGCAGTGGTAGTAGCGGTGGCAGTGGTAGCGGTGGTAGCGGTGGCAGCAGCAGCGGCAGCGGCGGCAGCGGCGGTAGCAGTGGCAGCGGTAGCGGTGGTAGCGGTGGCGGTGGCGGTGGCGGTAGCGGTAGCGGTGGTGGTAGTAGTGGTGGTAGCGGTGGCAGTAGCGGCAGCGGCAGCGGCGGCGGTGGCGGTGGCGGTGGCGGTGGTAGTAGCGGTAGCAGTGGTAGCGGTGGCAGCGGTAGCGGTGGTAGCGGTGGCGGTGGCAGCGGCGGCGGCAGCGGCAGCGGCAGCGGCAGTGGCAACGGCAGCAGCGGCGGCGGTAGTAGCGGTAGCGGTGGCGGTAGCGGTGGCGGCGGTAGCGGTGGCAGCGGTGGCGGTAGCGGTGGCGGTAGCGGTGGCGGTAGCGGTGGTAGCGGTGGTGGTAGTGGTGGTGGTAGTGGTGGTAGTAGCGGTGGCAGCGGCAGCGGCGGCAGCAGCGGCGGCAGCGGCGGCGGTGGCAGTGGCAGCGGTGGCGGTGGCAGTGGTAGTGGCGGTGGCGGTGGTAGTGGTGGTAGTGGTGGTGGTGGTAGTAGTGGCGGTGGCAGTGGTAGTGGTAGCAGTAGCAGTAGTAGTAGTAGCAGTAGTAGCAGTAGCAGTAGTAGTAGTAGTAGCAGCAGTAGCAGTAGCAGTAGTAGCAGTAGCAGTAGCAGTAGTAGTAGTAGTAGTAGTAGTAGTAGTAGTAGCAGTAGCAGCAGCAGCAGCAGCAGCAGTAGCAGTAGCAGCAGCAGCAGCAGCAGCAGTAGCAGTAGTAGCAGTAGCAGTAGCAGTAGTAGCAGTAGTAGCAGTAGCAGTAGTAGTAGTAGTAGTAGTAGTAGTAATAGTATTTTATTATTATCACAAAGTGGAACAAAGCATTTTGACCTTTGAAGATGTAAACAAACTAATAATGCAGAATTACTCAAAATGTGTGAATGAAACAAACACAAACACAACTTCAGGGAGGTTTTTGATGCAGTATCAACGTTCTAACATGAACATTTCAAGTAAATTTGGATCCATATAAGACCTTTAACGTATTACCCATCAGAAGCACCAAATGCAGTTCTAATTTCTTGAGCAGGGAATGAAAAATATACATTATTTCATACATCACGGTGGGGTTCTTATTATAATGATGATGAAATTTCGACGCTTTGACGAACAAAGCGTAAAAATTGCTTGAAGGTTAATATCTTGTATATGCCTTATTTTGATACCGTAAAACTGCGGGGGAAAAAAGACCCTAAACGCCCATACTATTATAACAATCTACCATGGTCCTATGTAAATGACTCGTCTCGTCTCGTATGTATTTATTTTAAACACTTTTTTCTCGCTCCCGGGCCGGGCTGATATCAAATAGCCATCGTTTCGGCTGCGCTGAATAGCTGCTGGTGGGTGGTGTAAGGGAGCGGCCCCCCAAGTCGGAGTAATTAAAGGAGGAGGTGTTTTGCCAGGCATAAATAATGCTGTTTGTGTTGGAGCAGGGGGTGGATGGGTATCCGGGGTGGGAGGGGCCAGGACTCAGACTGGGGTTAACCCTTGGGTGACACCTCCGAGGCTCTTAAAGGGACGGTGGCGCTCGGTTACATGCACCACGGGTAGGGGGCTCATTTGTTAACGGCGCGCACTCGGCATTACTTAAAGAAAATGATGGTCGGTGAAGATGTGCGTGACGTGAGGAGAATTGCGGTGTTTCTTTTCACTGACTGCCCTAATCGCTCTTTGATCAAATATAAATGTCACGAGTGCGATTGTAGCTTTAAGAGTCCAAACAGAGACGTAAATAAGACCGTGTGAATATATGAGTAATGCAAAGGAAAACTACTTTTGCCACTGAGTTGAGTTTTTTTATTTTTAAACTACGTTCCTGATCTGAAATATGTCATCATAATATTAATGGTGACTTACAAGGATTTTATTATTTTTCTTAAACAAATGTCAAATGTACAACCGTGGAATGTAAATAAATTGAAATACTTATTACTAAAATGGATAAGATTTTTGGGGTAACTGTACTTTTTAATAGAGAGATAAAGCAAATGCAGCCAGAATTGCGTGAAGAATTACCTAGTACTACTTTCAGTAGTATTTTTAACTTACTTTTACTTAATAATAATAAACTTTAAGCCAGGTATCTGTACTTGAGTTCATATTTTTACAGTACTCTTTCACCCAACGCAAATGTACATATTAAAAAAAGAAAAGAAACATTAGATAGTCACTTATAAAAGACTGTTTCACCAAACCAACATCCTTGTTGTCATGATACTGAAACTCTACTTCAATAGTAAGGAACAGACTAAATACTTAATACCGCTTCTGATACCACAATGATAATAAAAATATAAATAAAAAACACTTTCTTTAGACAATAGAATGTAATATTTAGCATTATGTTACCACAATCCCTCAGTCGTCCAGGTAGGTTCCACATACCGTATTTTTCAGACTATAAGTTGCACTTTTTTTCAGGGTTTGGGTGGTTCCTGCGACTTATACTCAGGTGCGACTTATGTGTTACATTTTTCACACTGACAGTCCATAGACCAAATGAATGAATCCTATATATGAATCAAAAATGAAAAAACAAATCGTTATCCATTTTTTCATTTTGGTTTTAATGACAAATAATAAAGAAAAGAGTTGTTTTTTCATTTTCTTATTTTTGGTTCTATATTGAAAAAAGAACAAACGAATGATACACGGATTCTTCTCTATTCGGTTGTTTTTATTACTATAACTTCTATAACTCGCCTTTCAAGATGAAATGTCGGCTCTTGATCTCTGATTTTATAAAATAAATTTCCCCCAAAAAGTGCGACTTATACGTGTTTTTTTCTTCTTCATTGTGCATTTTTTGGCTGGTGCGACTTATACTCCGGAGCGACTTACGGTACTATACGGTAGGGGTGTAAGAAAAAATCGATTCAGTGATATATCGTGATACATTGCAAAATTCTCGAATCGATTCAAAATTCATCGAACTGAAATAATATTTCTCACTAAAATTCATGAGTTGCATTCACTGTTCTCATGATTTAAAAAGGTAATTAATTATATTTCATACAATTTGGTTCTCGTGAAGATGTAGTTGACAACATTATTTGAAGAAATTATTGATGAATTGCAGTATTATCATCCATCGTATTAGTATCAGGATATATCGAATCGTTACATGCATATTGTGATATGTATCGTATCGTCAGACTCAAGGCAATGCACACTCCCACTATACAGTATATACTCCATTCTTCATTGTTCCGATACAGCTCCAGATCTTTCTACATCTATTCAGAAAAGGTTCATTTCTGTCCTGTGAATGCGACTGGTTTAATTATTGATATATTATTATTGATATTAGCTGAAATGAGCGTCTAGCTTCGATACTAGTTTCAGGATTGATTAGTATCCGAGTGTCATAGTGACGTTACAGTCCTGTCAGTTTGAAGTACGTTTCCTTTTTTCTTAACCAACTTCTGTGAAACTAGTGGTATTCTTGGAGTATTGACTATGTACATTTTCTGTCCAGACGACAGGCCCAGTTTCTCGTCCATGTGTCCAAGTTCGTGGAAGTAGAAGATTGCCCCTCGAGTCGCCGTGATGGCTTTTCTACAGCTTAATGCCATTTCCTGGCGCTAACATAATTGAAATGCCTTTTTAGCTCCAACCTTATCCTCCTTATGATTGTGTTATGAACCTGCCTGGTGCCTTCTTCCACTGCGTGATCACTTCTTCTTCTGCAGCGATCGCGCGGATGGATAAAAATGTGGCAAGTTTGTACCGTGACTCACGACGGACTGGCTGGCGAGAGAGAGAGAGAGAGTTCGGCGAAATAATAGAGTTATTTCCTTGCACATTAGGAGAGGAGTTGACAGGCCAGAGAATGTAGTGCACTTGAGCGCACTAATGGTCAGCCAGAGCGCACCCTCCACACACACCCACACACACCTCCAGCCTGCACACGACCAGCCACACGCCACAGCCCCCAGAGCCATTTATAGAAGTCACACTTCTTCACTTTTCTATCTCCGCTGCCTGCACATCACAGTGAAGAGGATTTTAAAGTGTAAGAGTCTGAGATCTCCCAAGAACATATACTTGAATGCACCACTTTACTTTACTTTGCACAAAATAAGACTTATTTTACAGATTAAATTGCAGCAAAATCAAATATAAAACATAAATGGAGATTCAGTGAACTGACTGGGAGCTGACGTGACGTGTTAGAGCAGGTTTTTACGGTTTTATAAACATGAAAAACACAAACACATTAGTGAATATTAAAGGTTTGCAGTGGTCTGAAGTTATTCCTCATTTACCTGAATTCCAAACATCCCAATAATTCACCATAACGAGTTTAATATAAGACCAAACCACAAGAGTTACAAATAGGGATGGGCAGGATTAGTCGATTAATCGGTAATTGATCATTAAGAATTTGGTCGATCACGTTCATTTTAATGGACAAACTGAATGTAGGTGTCTGTGTGTAACGTAGCGTCAGGAGTCGAGGCTGCGTCTCAAACACTGGAGCTGTGGCCCCACAGTCCCACGTCTCGACTCTGGCTCCTTGGAGATCACTCTATTCCTCAGAGTGTGTTTACCTGCACTTCAGTGTCCCGGGTATGATCGGGTTTTTTGAGTGTCCAGTTTCACATGTTTACGCAGCATCTCCAACGCGACATACGCTCAGAACAGCCTCACAGCCTCATCACATCCTCTGTCACAGAGAGAACACTCATATTCCACTGAGTCGAGTCCTTTAGTCCAACAGAAGCTGAAGCAGCAGCACAAGGAAAGAGCTGCTTTTTTCACTTCCTGTTTATGCAAATGAGTCATGTGGTTTTAAGTTTAGTTTCTGTAAGACGTAAACAAATGTTTAAAGCTGCATTAAACACATTCTGATCTCACACTGATGAGGCTCTGGAGTGATTATGGTTTCTATGTTGAGTTTATTTATGCAGATTAGTAACAGTAATAATTGTGATGATCATTTTAATATAAAATGTTAATGATTAATCGAAAATCGGTCATTAATTTTCCGGACGATCGATTAAGACAATTTAATCAAATGCCCGTCTCTAGATGTAAATATGAAAAAGTTCTGGCCAGAAATTTTAACATTTGTTTGTTTAATTTGTGTTGCCATGGCAGAACTCTCTCATATTGACGACTGAAAACATCCATAGACCATGTACTAGAGTTAGAACTGTAAAACCAGGTTAAAGACACACGCTGTAACTTTTCCGGTGGAGTGCCTGCTACCTGCTCATCTCCATGTCATTGTTTTGTCCAGAGTGTTTCACGATATGACAAAATTACAGGTCAGAGCCATGGAGAGGAGAGCCCGTCCACAGTATGAATACCTTTTCATATAAAAGCAATTAAAACAGCTGTGATAAATGAACTTTGTGTAATTTTAATGCCACACTGTGGAGATTGAGTGAACAAAATGGGAGCTGACGTGACGTGTTAAGGCGTGTACCGGGTTTTTACGCTTTTATAAACATGAAAAACACAAACTAGTGAATTTTAAAGGTTTGCAGTCGTCCAAAGTTATTCCTCATTTACTCATTTACTCCTCAAGCAATCTCCATGAACACACACAGTTGACGGAGCCTCCACTAAAAAGTTACATAGTGCATCTTTAAGAGAAAAAGCTTTATCATTATTACATTTGGAATTTTACAAGAAAATTTATTTTTTTTTATTTTTAAAGTGAATTTATAGTGATATCAGGTTTATTACATTTATTATACATGTTTAAATCCATGTCCTGTTACTGTTTTTTTTTTACAGAACAATAAAAACACATCATCTTATATTCAGTGTTTTTACATCAGTGACAAGAGGAGTTCTGCTGTGATGGTGAAGCCAACAACTAGCATGCTAATGTGCCCTCCTGATTGTCCGACATTAAAATGCTTAGACAAATTTGCTGCTGCGTGCCGTCTGCATCTGTCTGTATTTATGTATTTGTTTTGTAATGCAAACTCATAAACTGTAAATGTAAAAATGGAAATGTTCCACCTTCAGTAGAAATATCTGGATAATTTCAGCTCTGGATTTGCCCATTTCTACTGAACTAAAGGTAAAAGGAGCTTGAAAATGACCTCTTCATGACGTGCTAAAGTGCCCTCCTCATTATCGGACAATAAAATACTTAGATAACATACAAAAGATAAAAATAAAATGTGGCTTATCAACACCTACAGCTGCCAACACTAAAAGATGAGCCTGTTTTGATGTGGTGATGTCTTATTCTTTCCTAATTGTACAGTAAGTGTAGGTATATGTATCTTGTATTATATTGTATAGGTATTGTGTGCTCTGTGCTCCCTTAATTTTTTATTTTTTATTATTATTATTATTTTATTTTTTTATTTTTCTTCTTCTTTCCTCTTCTATAGATGTATTTTATTGCCTTTTTCTATCATGGTCAGGGGACTACAGATGAAAACTCACCTTCTGGCTAATTCTGGCTTTTTTAACCACGTGTAATCATGTGTTTTATGAAATTGCACTGTCCCCTTTCAAATAAACAAACAAAAAAAAGAGATGAATTAGATAAAAAGATAAAACAATGGAAATGTAAAAAAAAAAAAAAAAAAAAAGGGTAAAAAATGCAAACTGCAAATGTTGTATTCCACTAAAAAAACGAGACGGCGCTCCAAAAATAAATAAATAATTTTTTTAAAACAATATTTGTGTAGAAAATTATAATATTAAGCATTTGGGTTATCTGTATAAGGTTTTATGGAGATGAGACTGGAAGCACAGAATTCCTCCCTTGGCTCAAATTTGACCTATATACTGAAAATGACCTTTCCAGAAACTGGTGTAATAATCCGAGCATTTTTGTTATGCCATTAGGAGCCACCATCCAGCGCTATTAAAACACGAGTGCACTCAGTATACGAGCAATGACACGCCAGCTGCTCACACACTCGAACAATACCTTTTTGTTGTTTTGGCCGTGCGTTTTAAAAACACCTCTCTGTGCATTGCATCGCCGGGATGTTGCCGACTTTGACACCATCAAACTTTTTTTTTTTTTTTTCTTTTTTACTTTGTAGTACTCGGGGAGACGCTGTTTTCGTTCTGATTATCCACAGGGGCTTTATTTCCGCACCAGACTTTTGGATACCGCATGAAAAATGATTCTCGTTAGCATATATACGATTCGCAGACTGAGTGCGCAAGACTTGCCATATGAGAAAAACAAAGCTCTGGAGAAAATATATTATAAACAGCCCTCCACTTTATCAAAATGTTTCCCTCGAAAAACAAAGCACAGCCACCTCCTCCTCTCGGCGCCGCAAAAGGACAAGAAACACTCAGCGTATAGACTCCCAAGTTCCTCTGGGTACAATTACAGTATATGTGCAGTAACAAGTGGGGAGGAGGACTACGGAGGGGGAGAGGGGACAACCTTGTGAGTGAAACAGTTTAGCTGTCATGACTGTGTCAGGACCCGGCCTGTTGGGGAGGCGGAAGCGTCCCCAGAGCAGCGGGATAATAGTGTCCGGCCACACAACCAATAAATCAATGCTTTACAGAGGCTTCACACTCAGGGTCTGGACTGTCAACACAACAGGGGAGGGGGAAGTTTAGAACGCACAAGGGACAATATTACTTTAACCTATTTAAATTTAACTGCTCAGGGTGTGTTATTATCCAGCCATTAAGGAAGTAACTTTATATTATTTCAATTAGTCATTTAGTCACCGTGATTTCACCTCACAGTTAGTGAACGTGTCTAAAGTTACTGCATAATAAGGCAAAACAAGACAACACCTTAACAAGAATCTTTTTTCTTTTGTTACTGTTGTGGATTTCTAAATCTGAGAAGAATAAAAACTGGAGAAAAGTTGTCCTAAATCCAAGAGTCTGGATTTATTAAAGCAACTGTGCACAGAATTACAGAGAAAACGAAAACGAAACCTTCTGACCCTCACGCAAGGTCCGTCTCTCCCTAATCCTGAACGGCAAAACAAAAACAGGCTCTTATACAGTTCCAAACGTCACGAAATCATCATGAGGTAAAACATACTACAGTAAATCTGAACAACCTCCAAACAGAGACGACTTGTCTGGTTCATCTGGACATCGATCAGATTTGCCCCTAAGGATCTCACTGTTCTAAATGATGAGAATAAGCAAAGCAGCAGCTCGTTGTTTTGACGATACTGGATAAAGACAGAGCAGTGACCTGTCCTGAGATCCTCCAGGAACAGCAGATTACACCAGCACATGTGGCAGGAACACAGAAATGCTTTAGCAGTTGTTAGTGAACAGTTTCTAAACCCATAAAACACATTCTTTAGCTTAAACAGACCACAACAGAAAACAAAGTAAAAGATTCCCGCCACAGTTACAAGCAAACAAAACCGATTCTAAAAATATTTTATATTTCTTGTAACTAAATGTGATGTTAAAAATAAAATAGAGCTTTTCTCTCTCAAAATCTCATCGTCAACTTGACTTTCAAACACAATACTATAACAATAAAGCCTGAACAAAGACTTACTTCATGATAAACAGGAATGATTCAGGATTAGAAAGTAATTCATGAATACCCTGCCCCTAACTCATAACCTAAACCATACACATTAATTAGTTCCGAACCCTGAATTATTTGTGCACTATGAACATGTCTGACACTCTGATTTTGTCATGTTTTAATGTATTTGTGTGTGTTTTTTGTTTTTATTATTATTAATTGTACAGTGTCCTTGGGTGCTTTGAAAGGCGCTTATAAATAAAATGCATTATTATTGTTGTTGTTGTCTTTATTCATGCTTTATTAAGACTAATTACTCTACAGTTATTAGAGTGTAATTATATGGAATTACTTCTAAAGACAGTTAAAGGCCATGAGCAGCTCTGTTGTACTGTTTGAATAGAACAGGGAAATGTGCTTTTTCAGTTTACACCCAAACATGAACCATTTCTCAAAATTCACGCCAAAGAACTCTCCATGAACCCAAACGTGTTTCTGTGTATATCGCCCCATCATCAGCACCTCCCTCCCACTTGTTGTTGACTGTTGTTATGCTAGCGCTAATTAAAAATGATGAATTTGTCCACGCTGATGCTAACGGAGACTATACGCCGCTTGATAAAAATGATCAAATACAACCCTGAGATTTCAACTTCCCTCACCGCTAGACCCGTGTTGTTCATTAGACTTTTAATGCGCCCGGTATCAGCTCGCGCTCTCCTGCTGGGGTTGTTTGCGGCTCGACGGGAGGCGGTGTTAAGCTAAGGGGCCCTGGCAGCACCTGTGCCCCCATGTCGGCGCACTGACGCTGGGCCCAGGAGAGGAGCGTGAGCCTGGCCTGTCACCTCCGTCCAGCATCCGCCGCCTCCACCGTCCTGCTGGGGAAATGTCACGCGCCCGGGCAGAGCAGGTCCAGAGAGAGGCGCCGTGGAGGCTCTGGGCCCAGCACGCCTCTGACACGATCGGGGAGGCGGTTGTGACACGGGTGGCACTGGCTCCGCTGGGCGATCGGATCAGCGTTACGCCGTGTCGGGGGGAGGGGGCGCAGGGGGCGATGTTCGCACTGATATAAGGATCACGCGCAGGGCAGATGACAACACAGATGGGAAAGTACACAAGAGTGTTTTGGATAATCTGGGAACACTCTGTGATCGTTGTTGTTACACTTTTCAGAGAATATTGACCGTATTTTTAAGTCTATAAGTCGCACCAGCCAAAAAATGCACAATAAAGAAGAAAAAACATGTATAAGTCGTATTTTTGGGGCGAAATTTATTTTATAAAATCAGAGACCAAGAACCGACATTTTATCTTGAAAGGTGAGTTATAAAAGTTATAGTAATAAAAACAACCGAGTAGATAAACAATCACTGTATCATTCATTCGTTCATTTTTCAATGTAGAATCAAAAATAAGAAAATGAAAAAACAACTCTTTTCTTTATTATTTGTCTATAAAACCAAAATGAAAAAACAGATAACGATTTGTTTTTTTCATTTTTGATTCATATACGATTCATATATTTGGTCTATGGGCCGTCAGTGTGAAAATTTTAATATATAAGTCACACCTGAGTATAAGTCACAGGAACCACCCAAACCCTGAAAAAAAGTGCGCCTTATAGTCCAAAAAATACAGTAGTTGTTTGTTTGCTAAAGGTTTGTTAGGTACACTTATTGTCCCTACAGGGAATTCCGTCTTCTGTATTTGACTGATGCTTCAGTGTCGCCGGGGCCCCTCATCAGGAGCAGTGGGCCATGCAGTGCTGCAGCCAGAGACTCACCTCTGTGATCTTGTTGTTAGGCTTGGTCAGGACCATCTTAGCTGAAGGATTGTACCTATAGTGCATGTCTTGGGTTGATGGGGGGGAAACGGAGTCCCCAAAGGAAACCCACTCAGACACAGGAAGAAACATGCAAATTCTGTACAGAAAGCACTGGGCGAGCCGGGGATTGAACCCTGAACCTTCTTGTTGTGAAGCATGAGAGTTATTCACTCATGTGTTGACGGTGTCAGACTTCCCAATTTTTTAACTATAAAATGTAAAACCTGTTCATAAAGCATTAGTCTTCTCTAGGGCCCGACCGATATATCGGTTAGCCGATATTATCGGCTGATATGGGCTCATGGAAACATATCGGCCAAAATCTTGCCGATATGGGCCGATAATCCATGTGGACATCTTTTACCTTGTTATAAAGCTCAGACTCTATATTTTGCCCATTTAATCCAATTTACAGACAGATAAATGTCCTCATCTGTGGCTCCGGATCAATATTTATCTGAGGAGTAATGTGTCTGTGTCCGTCCCGCCCCTGAACGCATCACCATGTGCACTTGTTTACAGCCGCAGCCGTAGATCCACCTGCACAACACTGAGATTCTCTTCTTTTTCCGGACGCTCAGTGTGAGTCTGGATTAAAGGACAGTTCTTAGTGCTGATCTGAGAGGAGCCTGTGTGAGGCTGAGTGTTGAAATGTGTCGGTTTTGAAGCTCGTTTTGGTTCTTTCTCATTGGTTAGCGATTAGCTGCTGTAGCTTGCACACATAAACAGGCTGTTTTCTCTTCTATTAGCGACTGTAAAGTGACTATAGTGGCCGTATATATGTTACTGGACACGCACTGATATGGAAATGAGCTGTGAATAGAAGTGTGAATTATCGGCATTTAGCAGATCATTAATTATTGCGGCACACACGCATTTACCGCTAAAGGTTAATAGCGGTAGCTGAAGATTTACAGTGAATTTTAATATATCGGCAGCTCCAACTCCCATTTTATCGGTATCATATCGGCCGCAACAAAATCCATATCGGTCAGGCCCTAGTCTTCTCCCCCTCAGACCTCAGACCAATACTAGGAAATGTGGGTGAAGTGTCTTCGGCCCCAATATGGCACCTGGTATTCCCAGTGGTCTCCCATCCAAGTACTAACCAGAGCCATGAACAGACTCCCACGGCTCTTTTTTACACGTTTAAAAGTGCTAAAATGATGTATGTGAAGGCAGCATGCAGAGATCTGATGTTTGTCACAAAGTTTTGCTTGTACAATATACTTCATCAGGGAAACACAAGATGCAGTCATTTTTAAGAGAAAAGTTGGGTAATTCATCTTTACGAAGGAAAACAAACAAAATGTCACTAAGTTCACTCACCTCTCGCAGCTGCTTCCAAACGGCCGGCTTCTTAACATCCATGGCAACTGGGCTATTTCGGAAAGAACTAATCTCCTCGTTGTGGCTAATTCCCATTGACACCTGAATCCTGAGATGCCACACCACTTTTACACAAACACAATGACCCCAAATAGCTTTCCATGCGTGACGCCAGCCTCTCCACAGTGCCCGTCTGTAATACGCAGAATAACCAGTCCGCACAGGGCATCGAGAGGCTCCAATTCTGGTCTTAGTTGAAGATTTAGGGGCAAAAACAGTGCCAAGTGAGATAGATAAGCTGTAGAATATACATTTTATAATACAAGTGACGAACCACGCCGGAGTCAACTGGATTTCAGAGTCTCTCAATTATGTTTTCCTCCAAAATTTAGGAGATTTCCATAAAGAAAAGTGTGTCAAAAATCCTTCAGAATGAATGTAGATGAGATTGTAGAATGGAGATGAGATTTACAAGTACATCCAAGTAGTGGAGTTCAGTGCCATAACTATACCTTAATAAGCCTGAATAGAGCATGAATAATAATAAGTTGTTTATTAATAATGATTCAGTCTTTATAACTACCTAAAGAGAACTGAAAGCCCTCCATAATTACGTTTGAATAATTATTATAGATACAGTAGGTCTATGAAACTTTGTGGAGGAGGCAGAAATACTAATTTAACACTCGAAGACCAATGACATCATATACGATTCCGAAGAATATGTTTTATATAACCGCGCATTACTTTCTAACCGTAAAAGATAGAAACTTACTGTTTTTCCCCTCTGAAAGTGCAGACATAGAGGTTTCCGTACATTTCTGCGGCTTTATCCTACGTCACACTCACGCTGTGTGATGACGGGAGCAAAACGAGTGTCCAATAGGAACTTTGTTTTCCCCAAACTCATGCGCTCCGTCCATTTTGATCGAGCCAAACTTTGCCAAAGAGTGAAGTGAGTCAAGATGGTCGACTCCTCTGACTGTGTGTGTTTATAACGAGGGAAAAAGTCGCTCTATGTGCAGTTTTTTCTCAAATAAACAGCAAATTACACATCTTGGTGTGTGTAATTGCACATCCCTTGCTATTTTTATTTGAAAGGTTTATTTCACTCAAAATGAACAAATACAAATGTAATAAACTCCATGGAAATGCAGAAGTGCTGTGGCTCTGGCCCTGGACCTGACAGGAGCTGTTTCCAGGACTGGACCAGAAAAGTAATGGAGCCACTGCACTTTTTTTTTTGTTTTTAGGGCAATAAGGAGATTTTTAATTTACTCACAGACTTGATATTTTGCATTTTTGTAGCTAAGGCCCTAAATTAAGCATTTTTTATGTCCAGAAAGTTGTTTCTACATGTTTGCTGTGGGTTTTGTATAAAAGAGTGTAAATTTTATTTTCTGTTTTTTTTTTTTTTCATCTCTATTTCTGGTCCTGTAGCTTTTATCACAGCCTCATGACACAACTACAGCAGCAGATTGTGAAATAACAGGTTGGACTGAACAAAAGGAGGTAGAACACTTCATTACAGGGTAAAAGGGGCAGTTTTAAAAGCAAAATTAAGAAAAAAAATCCAGGCGAGGAGAAATGTACTAAAATTGCCCTTAGGTCTTCGGGGGTTAAAACCATACTGCGGAACATTCTCCACAGAGATGAATAAGTCAAAAAAAACAAAACAGAAAAAAAACGAACTGATTTTATTTAATTTTCCTTTTGCTAAAACTAAACTAAATACTATGGCTTCAACAACCTATGTGTTCATCATTAATTAAGTCTTTGTTCATGCTTTATTACAAACACAAAACATATTTACAGGGTCTTTAAATATTATTTGTGCCTAAGCGACCCATCCAGCTACGCCACACCTCAACAAAAACATTCCCCATTCCCCATCCATCATTAATCTGCTGTAATTAATTCTTGATTTCACACTTGATGTGCTTATTTTTAATGAACGCACACACTCGATTTTAAAACACAACGCAAAAAAAATTCATCGTATAAGGCCGAGCTCGCATCAGCCATCAGTCAGCGGCATCAGAGCGGCCACCCTCACTGTCAGAGCCCATTACAGCAGAACTCATTTTCATTCAATTAATTCAGAATCTAACCCGTCGGCAGTCTGCATGTATGTTTTTATATCCGTCCTCCCACCTATTTGTCACAATGGACGCCCTGACACTGCACTAACGCATTCATTATAACAGCCGGGAACAATGGCGGACACATAGCATTAATTACCGCCGCACAAAAAAGAGACAGAGGCTTTTGGAACAGTCGGCCTGGGTCACGCACTGGTATTTTACATTCTTTTTTATTCTATTCATATATATTTTTGGAACATTTTATAATAACTACACTTTGAATATCCTTAATAAAGCAAAAACCGCAACTTAAATGACAATGAACAAATAGCTGATTGAAAATTCAGGCAAACACTAACGCCGTAAGTAAGAGTTAATTGTTCTTAATAAACTATTTGTATGAGTAAAGTATATGATTACTTTGGTTAAGTGTAGTGTTTAGGGACGGGCATTCGATAAAATTTTCTTAATCGATCATTGGGAAAATTAACGATCGATTTTTGATTAATCATTAACATTTTATCTTCAAATTATCATCACTATTATTACTATTACTAATCTGCATAAATAAACTCAACTTTACAACATATAAACCATAATCACTCCAGAGCCTCATCAGTGTGAGATCAGAATGTGTTTAATGCAGCTTTAAACATTTGTTTACGTCTTACAGAAACTAAACTTAAAACCACATGACTCATTTGCATAAACAGTAAGTGAAAAAAGCAGCTCTTTCCTTGTGCTGCTGCTTCAGCTTCTGTTGGACTAAAGGACACGACTCAGTGAATATGAGTGTTCTCCCTGTGACAGAGGATGTGATGAGGCTGTGAGTCTGTTCTGTGCGTATGTCGCGTTGGAGATGCTGTGTAAACATGCGAAACTGGGACACTCAAAAAAACCAATCATACCCGGGACACTGATGTGCAGGTAAACGCACTCTGAGGAATATAGTGATCTCCAAGGAGCCAGAGCCGAGACGTGGGACTGTGGGGCCACAGCTCCAGTGTTTGTGCTGTGAGACGCAGCCTCGACTCCTCAGGCTACGTTACACACATTTATTTATTAATTTATTCATTTATTTATTTAAAAGGGACAATGCACATTAATGGACACATGACGACAAGTGTAAATGTGCCGAAGTTAGCATACAGCTAATTTACATCCGTAGTCCCTTGGCAGGTCACTTACAAGACAGAAACATATACTGTTCCAATCCCTCACAGCGTTCAAACATTACAGTTACACACAACGGCTGCTCTGGTACTTACTTACTTAAAGTGCAATTGGGTAATAAAGTGCCTTTAGTATGTTTAAAGTGCTACTGTTTCAATATAAATATATAAATAGGTAATAAACAGAAACCTACATTCGGTTTGAACGTGATCGACGAAATTCTTAACGATCGATTATCGTTTAATCGACTAATCGTGCCCATACCTAGTTTGCACTTAGGGAAATTCCTGCTCAGTCCTTTATAAATGAGCCCCCAGATCACATTAACCAACCACAGAGACACACTTAACATCAGAGTGGACGAACTGTTCAATAACACGAATCTTATCTCCATAACTCTTCACGTCCGGTCTCCTTATCGCTGCCCAGCGCCTCAGACTCCACGTCGCTGTCAGGACCAGACCAGCGCACGGCTCCACAACACAGTTTAAATTCATTAAGTGTGAACGCTCCCAGATCATTTGAAATTCTGATTAGCCGTAGGGACTTGGCTGGCTACACCCTACTGGGCCCCCCCCCACCCCCCGCGACGCCAAATGTCCACTTTACAAAGATTCATTTGCATCTTTGAGGGGGACATCTTAATCGTAACTTAAAAGGACATTTAGAAAAAAATAATAATTTAACCGTTGAAGAATTTCTGATTAATTTCTTACTTCATTGGCTTAAGTGGAGGCATATTAATCTGACAATGGTTTAGTAATATGAGGCATGCTGGGTAAGCTGTGGTCATTTGAACTATGGGGCGGCTGTGAAGGTCCTGCTGGGAACATCATGGTACTTTGCCGGATCTGTAATACATATCAATTTATCCGTTGCAATGCTGTGTTTAAGCTTTTAAGTAACTGGTAATAGGATTAACACGCGGATATTACAGGATGTTATACAGATTAGGCAGGTTTTGATCCTAATGAGTAAAGTTATGTTTTAGTTTGTTTTTTTTTTATTTAAAAATTATCTTTGGTCGGAAACTTCCATATGTGATGTTCTTTCTGTGGAGAAGAGCAACATTTGCTTTAGGAAGGATATATTGTAAAAGCTGTTCGAGGGGTCAAAATGAGACCAGTGTGCGGTGTGTCTGAACAGAAAGTGTTTTTATTGAATCAGAAAGTGCTCTGTTGACATGCTAGTTGATTATAGTTTTACTGTGATGGCAAAACTCCACTCTGGCCTCTGAAAGTTGTGAAAAGCACATACAAGTCATCATCATGGTGATTTTAAAAACTTCAGTTGACCAAAGTGCTTCACATAAAGGATAACAAAGACAGAAGAAACATATACAAACATAACACAATGTGAGAACTATAATAAAAACCAAGATAAACTGACTAACTGGTATTAAATGCCAGGGAAAAGAGATGAGTTTTCAATCTAGAACTGCACTACAGACTGAGATATGTTAACGTGACACTGTGAAACATTCCAGGCAAAACAATGACATTTCTGTGGAGATAAGTAGGATGGCAGTCCCTCTATCAGCCAAAGTTACACAGTGCACCTTTAATTGCACATAGGGTTGCAAAGGGATTCCGGAAAATGTCCAGAAAATGTCCAGAAAATGTCCATGGAAACTTTGGTATGGGAATTTTGGGAATTTTGAAATAGGTAACTTTGCACAGGAATTTAGGGAAATTATTGTAACAAAAATATAAACATTTTATTTTGTCATCAGCAGCATTATTGCAAAAGGGAGATAATTAACACACATGACTCTGATTTATTTGTTAGAAGAACTTTATCAATGCTTATTTCCTTTACTGAACAGCAAAACCTGAACGTTTGCTAAAATGTTCCTTACAGCTCCCACTTAAACATTAAAACTTAATGCTTACATTCATCACAGTGGTTCTTAACCTTGTTGGAGGTACTGAACCCTGCTAGTTTCATCTGCGCATTCACCGAACCTTCTTAATTGGAAAAATATATATATATATATATATTTTTAATTCAAAACATAGGTATATATATTTTATTGGTGCACATGTGAATCCATATTGCACATATTCGTCCGACCACTTTCTTTTTTTGCTCGACACAGTTAGTATGAAGGGAAATGACACGACACCATCACGACAGTCACAAGACGATTGCACGCACAAATTTCCTGCAGCCAATAACGGCCAAACGGGGCGAGTCACATGAATCATCTGAGTTGGATGTGAGTCTGACCCCTGAACCCCTGAGACTGACTCACCGAACCCCTGGGGTTTGATCGAGCCCAGGTTAAGAACCACTGATTAATCATATCCAGTTTAGCAGTAAGCTAGCACTAAATTTAGCTTTCTTTAATGAAATGTCCATAGAAAGTTACATTTAGCATATCTGGTTTCCCATTAAGGACTAGCACATTTTTCCAGTAACTAGCATCATAAGCTAACTGCTTCAATGACATGGGACAAGTCTAATTTGCAAGTAAACTAGCACTAGATTGATTTTATTCTACTTTACTGTTTCATTTCTACTTTAATATCACAGATCAAATATCCTCCACCTCATATTTCCTCAAACTGACTCGCTGCTGTCGTCCTTTGGCTGTAATGTTGCTCTCAGTCGTCTGTATTTGTTGCTGTTGCTCAGAAAAGCAGTTCTACCTCTTCAGAATTACAGAAGTTACTGTGCTGTGACAGAGGGACACAAAATGCATGTCGGGGCTGTGGCTTCAGTGGCTCTTCAGAAAATAGTGTCTTGGTCCATATGAGTGAGAAACAGCAGCGACACACAACTTTACTCACACAAATCTGTCTGTTACAGCCCAGATTGTGTTAGAATATTGTGCTACATTTCTTTCCACCAACTTTAATGATGCCCCCAACCTTCAACTTGGATAATTCCCAATTTATTCCCGTTAATTCCTGTTAATACCCTAATTGTACACCACATACCCAACTCTAAACACACACACGTACCTGTTATAGACCTATATTCACCATTACTGTATCGAAATTGGACAGGCAGTAACAAAGAGGTCAGTATTCCACCCCATATTTGTCACGTACATGATTTGTGTGTGTGAACCATACATTTACACGTGTTTTTTTCCCCCCGCTAACAGTCCAGCCATGATTAATCACAAATGGCCTCAGAAACTGGACCCAAACCCAATATTTCCCTGATGACATTTGCTTGGGTTAGTGATACCTGCAGCGCCGGTGTGTCCTTAAAATAATTACATTTCTTGTTTTTCTCCCAAACTCATTCATTCTCATTGTCTTGAACTTTCGTTGCATCTATGCTAATGTCCGCCAGGTCCCCCTCACCGCACCTCTGCTTACACGCGGCGGCCGCATCCAAATTCTTGCGATATGTGTCCTTTTGGGAAGCACCTAACAAGTTTCCTAGCCCCTATGTTTTGATTAGCTCAGCAGAAGGCCTTTGATAGTTTACCTTGATAGATTAGACGAAGTGAGATTTAATGAACGGAGGAACACGGGGGTCACCTATTGTTTCTCGGGGTGATGCGGGGAAAAAACAAACAAATTTTTCTTACTGCCACATGCCTCTTCTTAATAATCTGATTTCTCATCCGGGGAGCGTGGGATCTCATTACCTTTGGAGCACTTCTACTCGGGACCCTCTCCATAAAGAACGTTGGCGTGGGGGGGTGGGACAACCAGACCCAAGGAGGCGAGGATACACCAAGATCTGCTTATTTGCGCATACTTATTTGTGATATGTAAATTGGGGCTTGCAAAAAAACACCC
Source organism: Odontamblyopus lacepedii (assembly GCA_034769755.1). Classification (NCBI taxonomy): domain Eukaryota; kingdom Metazoa; phylum Chordata; class Actinopteri; order Gobiiformes; family Gobiidae; genus Odontamblyopus; species Odontamblyopus lacepedii. The sequence continues at coordinate 2,309,367 of CM068356.1, read as the reverse complement.
ACCGAACGCTAAAGTCCACGCGATTAGTTTTCCACTGCCTGATCTCCGCATGGGGCCGTTAGAGGCATAATGTACCGTACAATACATGGTTTACTTTTAATTAATGGGGGAAAGAGTGTGTTGAAAGGAATATTAAATGTAGATTAATGTGTAAAGAGAGAAAAAAGTGGGGAGGTCTTTAAAAGAGATGATATGAGGCTTTGGTTTTTAAAAAAATGTATTGAAGAAATAGTGATTCAAGAGGCATGAAATTATTAAATGCAACTGGGAAAGATCACAGTGATGTCTGATGGAGTGATAATGGATGGAGGAAGAGAGAAGATGAGAAACGGAAATAAATAAAGATTAAATTGGTGAAAAAATACAAAAAATAGATACAACAAATAAGGAACCATGCATCAACTGAGAAACATATAATTAACTTCAGAAATGTTAAGCCATTAGACAGTAAGATAATTGGTAAATGAAGATCGCCATGAGGCTCCAAATGTGAGACAGATAAATAACGTAAAAGAAACCAAGATGTAACTTGAACAAAACTGTTGAGCGAAATAACATTTTTCAATATTTTCAACATTGGCTTTTACTGACATCGTGTTCAGAAAACTGAAACGAGACGCCTGCGTGAAGTTTCCCCCATCAAAGTCAAACCTACATAAAACTATGGCAGTCGTTTGTGCTGCAAAAATTCTGTTTGTGCTGCTTTAGTTTTGGAGAAATTAACGATTCTTTTACAGGTCAAATTGGGGTCAGCCCCACAGGCAGCTTCAAAATGCTCTAAAACATCCAAAATGGAGTCAGTCGTTTGTGCTTCGTTTGTGCTGCAAAAAGTTTTGTTTGTGCGACTCTGTTTCTTATGATATTTGCAGTTTTATTTTCGGCCGATAACGTCGTCCAGCCCCTCAGAATGTGAAATAGAGCTCAAAACAGGCAGAAAATTATAAAAAAAAAAAGGTTTATATTTCGTTTGTGCTGTTTTGTGCTGTGACAGTTTTCATTTGTGTGAGTTTATTTCTAAAATTATTAATTATTATTTCTGTGGTAATTATAGGACGTCATTTCCGCTCAGCTGACGGTGACAAACTCCACAAAACTAGTGGCGATAAATGATCTGATACTGTGGAAAAGTCTGTATTATTATATAAAATATGAATCAAAAGCAAATTACTAAAGACTGTTACAGACTTTTCTGCAGCCTGAGATCGTTTATCGCCACTAGTCTTGCGGAGTTTTGCTAAAGCCACGACTTATATCAAAACAATTAACATGGCAACGGACACCAGTGGCAACGTTAGCCAGGGCTCGGCTTTGAAGACGCCTGAAACACTCAAAGCTCCGTCTGGCACCATTTCAGGTTCAGAAACAATAAAGACAAAGATGCGTTTGACAGAAGCGAAGCGATTTGCGAGGTCAATACCAAATGGAGGTGAAGTACAGCGGAAATACACCCAACCTCAGGAACCACTTTTACAGCTCAGGTGACAGCTCAAAAATGGCTCTAATAACGCAAACCCAAATCAAAATTGGATCAAATCGAATCGCGATAATCGATTCTGAATCTTGAGAAATGGAATTTAACTTATTCTTGGGATTTGAATCTATCCCCAGCCCTATCAAAAACGTACCTGGAGTTGTGTTTTGCTTCATTCACACATCTTGAGTAATTTGTCTACATCTCCAAAGCTCAAAATGCTCTGTTCCGCCTTGAGATGTCATGAAGCTGTAGTTTTTAAATTAACATCTACCTTTCACCTTAAGTTTAGTAGTAACCATCAGATGTTTTCTGTTTGAGAGAAGAACTCAGCGATATGGGCTCTTGGAAACATATCGGCCAAAATCTTGCCGAAATGGGCCGATATTCCACGTGGACATGTTTTACCTTGTTCTAAAGCTCAGACTCTCTATATTCTGCCCATTTAATTGAGTTTACAGACAGATAAATGTCCTGATCTGTGGCGCTGCATCAGTGTTTATCTGAGGAGTCATTTGTCTGTGTCCGTCCAGCCCCTGAACGCATCACCATGTGCACTTGTTTACAGTCGCAGCCGTAGATCCATGTGCACATATATATGGTCTGTGTGCACAACACTGAGATTCTCTTGTTTTTCCGGACGCTCAGTGTGAGTCTGGATTAAAGGACAGTTCTTAGTGCTGATCTGAGAGGAGCCTGTGTGAGGCTGAGTGTTGAAATGTGTCGGTTTTGAAGCTCGTTTTGGTTCTTTCTCATTGGTTAGCGATTAGCTGCTGTAGCTCGCACACATAAACAGGCTGTTTTCTCTTCTATTAGCGACTGTAAAGTGACTATAGTGGCCGTATATATGTTACTGGACACACACTGATATGGAAATGAGCTGTGAATAGAAGTGTGAATTATCGGCATTTACCAGATCATTAATTACTGCAGGGCACACACATTTACTGCTAAAAGCTAATAGCGGTAGTTTACTTACAATACTTTCTTTACTGGCTAGAATATCATACAAAAATGCCATTAGGCCAAACAACTGTATTTAAATATGACGTAAAGAGGCAGAATAACAATAAATGTCGCCTAAATAAACCCAACTGAAAATCCAATAGAGCCAAACTTAAGTTTTATAAACAACTGAAGATTTACAGTGAATTTTTACGTCATAAATATATTGGTGATTATATCGGGAGCTCCAACTACCATTTTATCTGTATCAAATCGGCCGCAACAAAATACATATCGGTCGGGCCCTAGTAAATATGCAGGATTTGTGTGTTAAACATGAATGAAACAAACAAAAAAAAAAAATCTCCAGTAATGTTTGTGATGCAGAAACATTATGACAGATCAGAAAATCCAGCAGCACGAGCCCTTTAACGTACAGCACAAGTCCTGCAGCGCTGTGAGTGGAGAGTGGGAGGTGGCAGAGCATTTAGCAGCTCCTCTCCGCTAAGTGATACATTTGGCTTCAGTTAGCATTTAGCGACACAATTACTGCACGTTAATTCTTAATTATGCTAATTCCGGTTGAAACGAGCTGCTGTGAGGCTCTAACAGGGCGGCGGGGTGTGAGGGAGAGGAGAGAAAAGAAGAAGGGAAGAGAGAGAGAGAGAGAGAAGGGACGACAGACAGAAAGAGAGGAGGGGAGAGGCTGTTGTCTTGTGGTGCGTTCACATGTCCTCCGGTGTTAGGGACCCTTAATGAGGATGGCGGTTCAGACGTGACATGCTCTCCACGCACAGAAATAATTGGGCACTTTTTTATCTGTCGGATCATAAGAGACAAGACAGTGTAGTTTATTTGTATGCAAGAATTTTGAAAAGAGCATTAAGGCGTCGTCAAAACACCCAAATATGAACTTTGACAGCGCTGTGAGTGTAAAATAAGCAGGTTAAGTGATAAACAATGGGATTTCAATTGTTTTTTCCAGCTGTTTTGATCCAATTTCACGATAAGAGTTTTTCCGTCATGACAACTAGCATGCTAACAATGCGCCAGCGCTACTTCCTGATTTTTAAGCAGTGGATTGTAGACGTTAAACCTGCCTGCCTCTGTTCGGTTTTCTTTTGTAAGGCCAAAACGAGCACTTTCAGAATGCAGTAACGTGGAGAACATCTAGTGGTGGTTTGTGAAAATACAACAGTGGTGGGTCGGCAAATCTAAGTACAGATGGGAGCTTTAAAGAGCGCACATTACGCTATTTTCTGATCTGTGTTTTAACGCTGTTTCCCCATCTCAAACATACCAAGAGTTGTGTTTTGTTTTATTCACACGTGTTTAAAGTATTGCCATACAGTATTTGCTGGTCACCTGTTCTTCTTCACTTTGATGCTATAATTATCCTACCACGCTGTAATACATATTTTAAGCAAAGAAACTTGACTTTTTATGATTGATTGTTTTAATTTTTCATGCAAAGGAAAAAAAAAAATCAAAGAAGTAAAAGGTAACGTGCATTTTACAAGATGTGACAGACAAGGGTTGTGTGTGTTTTGGCTGTTTTTGGCTGTAAAAAAAAATGTAATTCCATACGTTATTACATAAGATGATGGACAAATATATTAGGGAGTGAAATAAACATGAAGAACCCTAAAACAATCATTTATATAGAAATAAATTAAGTCAATGGGGTCACAAAAGACCCCACTCGGTCTTATTAGTTGCTCAAATAGCTTGGTCGCTTGTGGGTTAACACACAAACCCGGAATATTTAGGCCGACTTCTTCACTCATACACAAAAAGAAGTGCTCCAATGTGTTGTTACACTCATGGATCTATAATAAGAGCTGGATGAGGCGCGCCCCCTCTATCAGTGACCCCAGACTGATGTGTGGCCGAGCGAGGTACTGCAGCCCACAGTCATATAGTTCTATACCCGCAGCCCAGGAAAAATTCTCCCATAGAAGCACAATGCATTTTTTGTGAAATCAAACTGCCCTTGTTCAGCTGACAGGGCATCCACAGCTTTCATAAAGGTTGGATTTTGCAGGGATTCTTCTGTATTTTTATAATATGAACAAAATTTATTTATTTTTTTACCGTCAAAGCGCCTAAAAATCAGCTTTGTAAGAGTTAGCCTCGCCCCGCTCTGAGCCCGCGCTAGCTCCGCTCAGCAGCTCGCGCTCTGATTGGTCAGAACTGCGTTTCTGTCGTCACACTTTGCGTTGGGCTGCGGAAGTAAACTTTTTTGGGGTCTTGCGCCAGTGAGCTCAGGCCATTGAAATCAATATCGCGCCATCTTGGATTCATCTTCCAGATTTTATAGTTCTACGGTTACACTCCATACGCCTTCAATAGCATCATTTGGATCATTTCAGCCCTGTAATTGGCCATGTCTACTGAACAAAAGGCAAAAAGATTAGAAAAGGACCAGTTAACATGAAAACCACCGCTTGATGACATCACGAGGTGGAACAGAGCCTTTTGAGCTTTGGAGATTTAGACGGACTAATAATGCAGGATTACTCAAACGTGAATGAAACAAAACACAACTCCAGGTCTGTTTTTGAGGAGGCAACAACTTTATAAACAAAGATTCAGCAAGTTGTAATTTGGCCACCTTTTTTAACCTTTTTTTTTTTTTTTTTTACCCTGGCCCCTCATAAGGCTGCAAACGGCCCTGGCGGCAACATCTGACAAACTGAACCATCCTCTGACTCCATTCGTCCTCTTGTATTCCAGGTATGCTCGGAAGCCGCCGCGCTTTTGCCCAGTTGAAGCGCGTGGCAGCCCAGATATTTCACCTGAACAAGTCTTACGGCACAAGCAAGCGGGCCATTAAATCTATGTAAATGAAGAGAAAACACGGGAGAGCAGAGGATTACGGCACGCAGGGGAAGAAATGGATCTGCAGAGTGATTCATTTATTTGATGAAGCCTCCAGTGAGGAATTTTAGGTCGCAAATGAAGTGACAGGAAGACAAATGAGACTTTTAAGGAATTTACTGGGAATCATTAATGAACAATTGTCAGGGAGTTTACGGAGGGCCGTGGTGGAAACGGGAAGAGGGGGCGAGCGCGCGATTCTGTCTTTACTCAAAATAAATGGTTATATTTGTTTGTGGAGCGGTTTACTGGAGCATCTGTGTTACCGGTGTGGGAAACTGTACGACTTGTAGAAGCGAGAGCAGAGATTTGTTAAAGAGATTTGGCGTACAGTAAAATATGGTCTCATCTCTTTATCATTCTTCTACCTTCTTTGGGCTCTCGACGCAATTTACATCAAGAAACAACTCACACAAATTAAAAGACTGGTGTACATTGACACTGGAGGCAAAGATGGTTAAGTGTCTTGCCCAAGGACACAACAACAGGATATGTGGGAGCAGGACTGTGTTAAACTGAGATTAATCTTGTCTCTATTAGGGCTGGACGATAAAACGATAGCGATATGTATCTCGATAGACACGTACTCGATCAATACAAAATGCATTCGACAGAACATTTCGATAGAATGTCGGGCCACTGCCACCACCGCACATGGCCAACGTGTCGCACATGACCAGTGTTTTTTAAATACTGGGACTACGGACAGTATAAAGAATATGTAGAATCTATGACTGGGACCCGACCCGAACCCGCGCACATTAAAACGCTCCACTGCAGCGGCCGTAGTATCTGCAGAGGCCCTTTGTGAACACGTGGTTCTGTTTGCGTAACAAATCACCCTTCGTTTTGCTATTTACACTAAAGTGCACTGTTTGGGGCCTGTGTGAAATGACCCACGCACTCACAGGACTTACTGCACACAGAAGCTTTCAGTGGAGTTTGGGACTAAAGCTCCTGGATCATGGAGCGAGGAGCACCTGACGCAGCACCTGACGCAGCACCTGACTCTGACGGACTCTGATGTCTCCGTCCGGGTGAGGGGCTTTGTCTTTGCGTGTTTGATTCGTGACCTGTGTCATTCACGCTGGAGCATCGTTCATGTGGTTTCGATGCGTAATTATAAAAATCCGGTCTTCACGTGTCTGCTCCGTGCGCACAGGACTCCAGGCGCCTTTTTCTTGTCTCTGGCTGTTTTCATTTGGTAACACCTGCAAATACAATGGGACCCGACTCACCTGCCCCGCTTTACCTCTCCTCAGTGAGTTTTCCGACCCGCTCGAACCCGGGTGGTGTCACTGCAGACCGCGCTGTTGAGCCGCTAAACCGCGACAGCCCGAGTTCAGATGGAAAGCCCAAGTCTACCTCAGCTTTACTTTCATTTATTTTATGTTTATAAAGTGCTGCATACTTTGTGTTTTAGAGCACTTTAGTTTTGTGAAGCAGTTTATTATTGATAACTGTTCAGTTTTCATTGTGATCATAATGTTGAACTATTGCCTGTCAGAGGAAGGTTAAGGTTAAAATAAAAATGTTTAAATTTAGTATTTTTCCCTCCTGGTCCTTACATTAAATAGGTCATACACTTATATCGTGATACAGATTTCAGCCATGGTCTCTATCTTAATACATGCAGCAGCCCTGTATTTAAATTACAGGGCCCACTTTGCTGACCTTGGACAGGTAGATGAAGTTTGTGAGGAAGCCAAAGGCCAAGCGCCCAAATGAAACCCAAACCCTTCAGCCTGTTTTAGCATCACTGCAGACTGAACGCGCTGCAGCTCAGAGCTTTGTGCATTTGTGGACAGGAAAGATGTTTTTTCTCTCAACCTGATGCAACAAAAGTTTGATTATTCTGCTGTTGTGACACTTCGCCCAGATTCAAACAAGGGTGATGACGTCCTGTGTTTTCTGATCGCTTCAGTGAGACGCGGCCCAGACTGATGTGCAGAACTCAGCTGATGTGCAGAACTCAGCTCAGAGTGTTGCACATGTCAGTCTGGTGTGAGCCAAAATAACACTTTGCACTATGCTATGGCCACAAAGTCCTGGTGCCACACACAAGCCCTGATAAATGGTAAAACTGCTTCAGACGGAGGAGTGTAAAAATCTGTCGAGTCAGGGTTTAGCAAAAGGTTTAGTTCCATATCCACAGATTATGTTTCTTAGCACTTGTGGCATATACACAGCGCAAAACACTGAATTCTGTCAAATGGACTCAAGTTTTTAGGAGTAATTACACTCATTCAAGTATCTTCTTCGGTTCTGACAGGGTTCTGGTAATTACTACTTTATATAGTAAAGTAGTCCTCCCTGAAGGGAGGAGCCAACTGCACTGAAACGTAGAATTCACACATTTTGAAGACTGACAGCTAGATGAAGGGAAGTCTGTTTTTGGCAGATTATGTTGCCTCTCAGAGTGTTTAGATCCTTGTGCTAATACCTAGTCCCAGTCTAGTCTAATCTTAGTTTGAACACAGCCTTATTTCACACACGCAGAGCTTCCAGGATCTACACCACATCTCAAAAGATACTGGACAGATCATCTTTTTTCAGCCACGAAAACAAACAAATGAAAATACTATTATGCCTAGTTTAATCTGAATTTTGCCCATACCAATATAACACCTATCGTTCTTATAATTCACCACGTTGACAGTGTGCAGCTTCATTTCTTTAATTGAATAATAGCAGACAGGATCAAACGTCACATCACATGACACGTCTCATATATGACCAAACGTATGGCTGGCCTCTGGCGCCGCACCATAATCTGCCACTGTCACTGACATGATGCATCTATTCAGTCATTAAAGCAGCGCTGTGGAAATGACACAGAGGTTTTTGGGTGCAGACGTGGAGGAGGCACAGGCTCTTTTCGGAGTCACATGTCAGAATGTTCACCCTGCTCTGTGTGCAGTGGGTTTAAAAGAGGAGGGGACGCTGGAGTAAACCCACTGTGATTCCCCTCAGAGCCCCTCAGAGCTCACAAATCTGAAAATACATTATAGTGGGTCAGACAGATGCTGTACGTGTATAAACAACTGTGACTATGGGCCTAGTCACTATATTCATCTGCTTGAGGTGGTGACCTTAAACCTCAGAGCTCCATAGAGCCATATTTAAATTACTGCAAATGTACATGAACAAAGAAAGTTTTCTTAATTTATTATTGATACATATGAAGATTATAACAGCCACTAAATGGGCTGTTAATGGAGATCCTAATAAAGAAATACTTCAGAGGCTGGAGGTGACCGTCTCACAGGTCAAACAGACCAAGCAGGACTTCAGCGCCTTCAGTTTGAGATCACTGCAGACACATAATTTGTATTTCCTTTTCAAACTGTGAGACCATTGTTGAAATAGATATGTCCACTCTGAGGTCTGGTCTTTCATCAGTGAAGACCTGTTTACACACAGGACAACTGCAGGGGGCGCTGCTGTCCCAGTGGCAACTGATGCAGAAGAAGTGTCCACAGTGTGAACTGCTTTATACAAAGCAGTGATAAAGTCAAAAAGGATTGCTGTCTTTCCAGTTGGTTGAGATGTTATAATTGTAATTGTACTTTTTAAAAGTATGTCAATTTGTATTGAACCCGCAGGCTGTTGAATACAAAACATCACATGGCTGAAAGCCTTGACCACAGCCAAATAAAGGCACCCTCAAATACATCATTTTCCCTCAACATGGCAAGAGCTGGGTATATGTGTGCAAAGTATCAAACAAAATAAGGCAAAAGGAACTTACTAATGGTGTATCAATGGTGAAACTATTGTTTTGATATTAGTATTAAGCTATTTCGACTGTAGTACCAACCAATTAAAAGACAAACTTCAGATCACACTGCACATATGTGACCAGTGGACTTCTGCGTTATGTTGTTTTGCGGTGCTTGTGGTGCATTAAGGAGCCACAGGACACAGCAGGAACTTTTGGAGGAGCTCTGTCTCTCTGGTTCACAGCAGATAATGCAATCAACATGTGCTGCTATTACTCGGTCCAGTCTATGGTTCAGCCCAGACTACAGGAGAGAAGACAATGGACATTTAGCATCTCTCCACACATCTTCATATGAAGAAATTAAAACAGAGCAACACAACATCTCAATATTAACTTACATACAAGCAAAATATAATTACGAATGTAAATAAAGATTAAATAATAAAAAAGGACACTGAAATCACAGGATTACAACAAATGACGTACCTCTTATTAATAAGGGACTTTCAAAGGGAAGAGGCAGCGGTCAGACCCCGAATTTATACTTGGGACAAGGCGAAAGTCACACGAAGAAGAAAAATAAACACAGAAGAAGAGGATGGAGGACCAAGGCAGCGCAGTAAAACAAACGCCAGGTATGAGCCAAACAAAAAAACTGTTTTGTGTAATTATTTTATATGAACTGGTGACACATAGAATGAAGTTCAATGTACAAAGGGTGTTTAAAATAATGTAATATGTAAACTATAGTGCTTATTTATTACGCTTGTGAATTAGACATGTCTGTAGTTTCCTTTGGTCTATAAAAAGACTTTTCCATTGTGAATGTAAAATGGTTCACACCTACATAACAAAGTTTTTTCACCCAGATGTGTCTTGTGTGTCTCGTGTGCTCCCTTCAGTGAGCTCCGGCTGAAACAGCCCCTCTCCTTGTCGTGGCCTTTGGGGTGGAATAATAAGCCGGTGTATGTGCCGTGCGCTGTGGTTTGCTCCTCTCTGTATCATTGCCTATTGACCTGCAGGTGCACGAGGTAGCGCCGGTGCAAAGGTCTGGAGGCGTGGGACCGCGTGGTAACAGGGCCGGCCTAATTGTCTGTTCTCTGTACGTTCAGGTTATTGGCAGCTGCCACTGTCCGGGCCGCTCTGGAGAAACAAACCACAGCTGCTAATTGCAATGGCCTTTTCATCATCTCAAATCAGGCGCTCTCATACAAGCCGGCGGAGGCAGCATCCTCTCACGCCATTAGTGAAGAAGAGTGTGGGGAAAGCACGAGGAGACAGGTGCAGCACACACTTCAGATGCACAGTTACAGTTAGCGCTTTGCTTTTAGACGTATTTGTTCAGAATAAAGTAAGATTTGCTTACTCCAGGACAGATATATTGCAAAAAAGCAGCTCTGGGGGTCAAAATGAGACCGCTGTGTGCATCTAGTTACAAAGTGTTTTTATCATCCGTGAACCAAGACGTAAATCCGGTGCTGTGTTAGCATGCTAGTTGTTGTTAGCATTACCCCGGTGAATACTGCTTATAAAACTCATCACGGTGAATAATTGTGATTTTACGAATGCATTTGGAGCACTGCAAACTGTTTAAAATGAACTAGTTTGTTTTTTCACTTTAAAAAATAAAGTAGGCCAACAAATGTGTAGTTACTGTTGTGTTGTGTGTATTTTTGTTGACAATTTTAAGGAAAAAAACAGTGGTATACACTTCCCCAGCACAGGAAAAATGTATTACCAATATTATGTCATAGATTAACTCTCTGGGTCAGTAAAAATTCTATAATATAAAATCAGGAGCACTCAAAATAACTCAAATGACTGATTAATGTGATAAATGACTGAGATAATATAGAGCACGAGGGGTTGGGCCTGTATAAAAACTAAACTAAACAAAAATCGACCCAATTTTTTATATATATACTGTCAATTTTAATCGACCCACTCAAGTTCCCCGTGTTTTTGAGCAAAATATGTCCCAGTACAGATATATTGTACAAGCAGCTTTTAAGGTCACAATACAGGTCTGGGGAAAAAAAAAAATAGACCAATGCAAAATGATCTGGTTCTCTGATTTTACTAATTATAGGTTTGTGTTTGAGTAAAATGCACATTTTTGTTTGATTCTATAAACTACGACTAACATTTCTCCCAAATTCCAAATAAAAATATTGTCATTCAGAGCGTTTATTTAAAAGATGCAATGTTTTCAGACCACAAATAATATGAAGAAATCCACATTTTAAAACAACACAATACTTTTAATACGTTTTAACTTAGGAAGAGTAAAAAATATATAACCCTTACTTTTAATCACAGTGGTTTTTATACTTTTCCTCCTTTAATAAGATTTCATGAAGCAGAATGAGGTGTGCTTGTGTTGAATTCTACTGTTTGCGTCTCGTCTGTTCATAAAGCATTTTACTTTCCGATAATCAGGAAGTGCACGTTCACATGCGTGTATTGCTAGCTTCTCCGTCACTACAAAACTCCGCTCTCTATGGTCTCGGTGAGTTGTGAAAAACACTTGTAAACTCATCGCAGTGACTAATTAGGATGCTCAGGATGCAGAAAATAAGCGAGGAATAACTTTAGACAAACTATTTCAAATGAACTAGCAGTAAAACATCAGGTCCAGTGCCTTTAAACCCTCAAGACCTAAGGGCAATATTATAGTAGGTTTGTTCTCGCTTGGATTTTTTTCCTAATTTTGCTATTAAAACTGCCCCTTTTACCCTCTAACGAAGTGTTTTACATCCTTTTTTTCAGTACAACCTGTTATTTCACAATCTGCTGCTGTAGTTGTGTAATAAAACCTACAGGACCAGAAATATAAATGGAAAAAATAAAATAAAAAACACTCATACAAAACACAGCGTGTATAAAAAATGGTCAATTTAGGGCCTTAGCTACAAAAGTGCAAAATATCACATCTGTAAGTAAAGTAAAAAATATCCTTATTGCCTCAAAACAAAAAGAAAGTGTAATCGGCCCATTACTTTACATAGAAACAGCTCTTGTAAATCACAGGGCATAGAGCCACATCACTTGCACTTCCATGAACGGAAAGCTGCTTTTTCAAGGGAAAAAGTAGTAGTAAAAGTAAAGTTTCTATCTTTTATGGTTGGAAAGCTACGCACAGTGATGTGAAAGATATTCCCGGGCACCATATATGATACTGTAGATCTGGAAGGGTTAAAACCGACGCATCACACTGACGGATACAGCTCTTAAATTAAAAAAATAAAAAATAAATAAAATAGAGTGGACCACAGTTGGGTGAGCGGGTGCCTGGGTGACGCGCGGACTGACGTGTGGGTGACGCGGGTGATGGCAGTGCCCGGGGAGAGTTGAGCGGTGCCGGGCTGTGAGGGGAGGCCAACTGGTGCTCCTGACAAGAGATCAATAGTGTCCAGAGCAGAGCAGGAGTCAAGCCGCGGCTGTGACAGGGGCCACCCGCCGTAATTGGATCAGGGACGAGCCAAGTCGCCCCGTCGCCCTTCCTCGCTATACACTGCAAAAATAAACTTAAAGGGCTCCTATTACACTATTTTTGATCTATGTTATAATCTTGTTGCCTCATCACAAACAAACCCGGAGTAGCGTTTTGTTTCATTCCCACATTTCAGACGGAAAACACCTGTGATGTTTTGGAGAACAAATAGTGGATGTAGAATTACTAGGGACGGGCCTGATTAGTCGATTAATCGATAATTGATCATTAAGACTTTCGTCGATCCCGTTCATTTTAATGGACAAACTGAATGTAGGCGTCTGTGTAACGTAGCGTGAGGAGTCGAGGCTGCGTCTCACAGCACAAACACTGGAGCTGTGGCCCCACAGTCCCACGTCTCGACTCTGGCTCCTTGGAGATCACTATATTCCTCAGAGTGTGTTTACCTGCACATCAGTGTCCCGGGTATGATTGGGTTTTTTGAGTGTCCCTGTTTCACATGTTTACGCAGCATCTCCAACGTGACATATGCACAGAACAGACTCACAGCCTCATCACATCCTCTGTCACAGAGAGAACACTCATATTCCACTGAGTCGTGTCCTTTAGTCCAACAGAAGCTGAAGCATCAGCACAAGGAAAGAGCTGCTTTTTTTTCGCTTACACAAATGATCCATGTGGTTTTAAGTTTTGTTTCTGTAAGATGTAAACAAATTTATCATCCTATTTCCTCCTATTCCTGCTCACACATGTATATAGTCATAAATATGTCACTGATGTAAATAATTTCCCAGAGAGAGCTATTTTATCTTTTATCTTATTGTATTTAGCTTATTTTGTAACTTGTTCGATGTACATGCTCTTGGTCGGTGGCATCTGTAACAAAGAAAATTTCCCCTCGGGGATGAATAAAAGTGATTCTGATTCTGATTCTGATTCTGATTCTGATTCTGATTCTGATTCTGAAATGTTTAAAGCTGCATTAAACACATTCTGATCTCACACTGATGAGGCTCTGGAGTGATTATGGTTTATATGTTGTAAAGTTGAGTTTATTTATGCAGATTAGTAATAGTAATAACAGTGATGATCATTTTAATATAAAATGCAAATGATTAATCGAAAATCGATTGTTAATTTTCCCAACGATCGATTAAGAACATTTAATCGAATGCCCATCCCTAATAATTATGCTTTACCATGATAAATTTTCAAAAACATATGGTTAAAAAGTAGTGCTTAATGTAATAGGTAATATGTAATTTTAAGCAATCAAGGCACATTTCTTTTGCAGTGTACCACCCCCCCTTCCTTCTCCGCTGGTCCATCCCAGCACTGTCACAGCTGTCACATGTCATCCCCCCGAACCGCCGTCACCCCGGGAGGCCAGCTCACCCCCCCCACCCCCACACCCCGTACCCCGCACACCCATGCAAATGTCCACTTAGCAGATGAATGCCACCCAATATTAGGCCCCATTCTCCACGCATTTATGCAAAGAGTCGAACCTATGTCATTGGAGAATTTCATGGGAATAAAGTGTCTGGTGACAAAAGTCAAAATGATTCGGTTCAGCTTATTAAAAAAGGACGGAAAATCAAAACAAACAATAAAGGAGTTGGGGATTACAGAAAATAACAAGAAAAGAAACAGCTGAAACAGAGCTGAAAAATCCCTCGTCTCCGCGTCACCTGAAATAACCGGCAGTAATCCAAAACTATTGATTGACTGCTGTGTGTGCACATTGAACTGCACTGCGAGGCGTTCAGGGCCAGATAAATATTGTAGTACTGTCGTTGGATAGCGTTTGAAGTAATATCTGTAGATTCTTGAGTATTGCAGATTACAGATTGTTGGAATTATGAATAGAAAGTGAAGTAAAATGCAAATAAGCAGTAATAAAGTGCAGTAGATAGAAGCATCAGTGTATAAAGTGTCCTGCAAAAGTGACCTTTAGGTTAGTAAGAAAGATGTGTACTTGATGCGAGGCCATTGATGGTAACGGAAACAAACATTAACATATCATTTCCATCTAGCATTTATTCATTACGGGCGTTTCTATTGCATTATTCTATTCTAATTCTAATGCTCCACAGATCTGAATTGTAAAGTATCTTAGCGCTGTAACCTGCTTGTCTCCGTGATACATAGGTTTAATTTATACTGTGGAACATTCTAGACAAAGCAATAAGACTCCAACAGAGATGTTACGCAGTGCACCTTTAAAGCTGTTCCCACTAGCATATGTAGGGCCCGACCGATATATCGGTGGGCCGATATTCCACGTGGACATGTTTTACCTTGTTCTAAAGCTCAGACTCTCTATATTCTGCCCATTAATCCAATTTACAGACAGATAAATGTCCTGATCTGTGGCTCCACATCAGGAATTATCTCAGGAGTCATTTGTCTGTGTCCATCCCGCCCCTGAACGCATCACCGTGTACATTTGTTTACACCTGCAGCCGTAGATCCATGTGCACATATACGGTCTATGTGTGGGCAATACTGAGATTATATTCTTGTTATGGACGCTCAGTGTGAGTCTGGATTAAAGGACAGTTCTTAGTGCTGATCTGAGAGGAGCCTGTGTGAGGCTGAGTGTTGAAATGTGTCGGTTTTGAAGCTTGTTTTGGTTCTTTCTCATTGGTTAGCGATTAGCTGCTGTAGCTCGCACACATAAACAGGCTGTTTTCTCTTCTGTTAGCGACTGTAAAGTGACTATAGTGGCCGTATATATGTTACTGGACACTGATATGTAAATGAGCTGTGAATAGTAAATAATTTCCCAGAGAGAGCTATTTTATCTTTTATCTTATTGTATTTATCTTATCTTATTTTTGTAACTTGTTTCGAACTACATGCTCTTGGTCGGTTGCATCTGTAACAAAGAAAATTTCCCCTCGGGGATGAATAAAAGTAATTCTGATTCTGATTCTGATAGAAGTGTGAATTATCGGCATTTAGCAGATCATTAATTACCGCTGCGCACATGCATTTACCGCTAAAATAGTGGTAGTTTACTTACAGTACTTTCTATACTGGCTAGAATATCATACAAAAATGCCATTAGGCCGAATTACTGTCTTTAAATATGACGTAAAGAGGCAGAAGAACAATAAATGTCGCCTAAATAAACCCAACTGAAAATTCAATAGAGCCAAACCTAAGTTTTACAAACAATTGAAGATTTACAGTGCATTTTTACGTCATAAATATATCAGCAGCTCCAACCCCCATTTTATCGGTATCATATCGGGCACAACAAAATCCCTATTGGTCAGGCCCTAATCATATGTATATGTATGTATGCTGCTGAGGATGAACTAGGATTTGAAAAAGTCTTTAAATATATAATACAGTCCCTGACAAAAGTCTTGTCTCTTATCCATTTTGTAGAAACAAAAGCTTATAACCTGACTTTAAATTAATCGATTGGTTTTAGAAATGTCTCATATTAAAGCTAAAACCCTCCCAAATTATGCTCAATATACTAAAATAAATTTGCTTCACTGAAGAAAGATTGATCATTTAATGAACACAGAAAGGTCAGATTTTGGCAGGACAAAAGTCTTGTCTCCTTGTCATATGATGCACCCAGTCCTAGATTACAGCCTCACCTGTGATCAGTTACTGATCAATCAATTAGTGGATGTGTATAAAAAGAACCCCAGCACACCAGACCTTCACATCAACTGCAACTTGACCTCTGACAACCTGCCTAAGATCCACCCTGAGACCAAAGCGTTAATTATCAAGAGGCTGAAGACCAGATCCACTGCTGAGGTGACTGACACCTTCAATGTGTCTCAGCGTCAAGTACAAAGAATAAGAAAAAGATCTGAAAAGACTGGAGATGTTTTTGACAGGGCCAGGTCCAGCAGACCCCGCAAGACAACTGCTCAGGAGGACCGTTTGTTGATTTGAAAATCCAAGGCCCCTTTTCCACTGCAGCAGAGCTCCACCAGGCCTGGTCACCTCAAGTCCCTGTGTCAACCAGAACAGTTTGTAGAATTCTGTCTCGAAATGGCCTCCATGGTCGAATCAGTGCACAGAAACCAGCACTAAACAAAAGGCAATTAAAAAACCGTGTGGCATTTGCCAAGGCCCACAGCCTGCTAAAAGGATGGACACTGGAAAAGTGGCAGAAGGTGGATTTCTCAGATGAATCCTCGGTTGAATTGCATCACAGCCGCCACAAATATTGCAGGAGACCTACTGGAGCCCACATGGATCCAAGATTCACCCAGAAAACAGTTAAGTTTGGTGGTGGAATAATCATGGTCTGGGGTTCCATCCAGTATGGGGGTGTGTGAGACATTTGCAGGGTGGAAGGCAATATCAATAGCCTAAAATATCAAGAAGTATTAGCACCTCTTACATTCCCAACCATAAAAGGGGTCAAATTTTGCAGCAGGATGGTGCTCCATCACAAACTTCTATCTCTACATCAAAGTTCCTCAAGGTGAAGAAGATCAAGGTGCTCCAGGACTGGCCCAGTCACCAGACATGAACATCACTGAGCTTGTCTGGGGTAGAATGAAAGAGGAAGCATGGAAGGAACAACCAAAGAATCCTGATGAACTCTGGAGGCGTAAGACGCTTTCTTTGCTATTCCTGATGACTTCATCAACAAATTGTATGAATCATTGTCGAACCTCATGGATGCAGTCCTTCAAGCTCATGGAAGTCATACAAGATCTTAAATATGGATCTCACAGCACCACTACTTAATTCACTGACGTTATGCAACAGATTTTTGTATTTGAAGTAAATTATTTGTTCAATTTTCTGTAGGCGACAAAATCTGACCTTTCTGTGTTCATTAAATGATCAATCTTTCTTCAGTGAAGCACATTTATTTTAGTATATTGAGCATCATTTGGGAGGGTTTTAGCTTTCATATGAGACATTTCTAAAACCAATCGATTAATTTAAAGTCAGGTTATAAACTTTTGTTTCTACAAAATGGATAAGCGACAAGACTTTTGTCAGGGACTGTATGTAAAGGTGTTGTCTGTAATTTTTTGGGTGGAGCGTCCACCTATTTGTCTACATGTTATTGTTTTGGCTAAAAGTGGCTTTAAACTTGCATATCTCCATGGGGAAAAGCAGATGACCACTCCTGCTAAACAATAAATCCTACAAATTAATACAGAGATTCTGCTCCGACGTTTCAATATTACAACGTTTCCCTATAAACCAAAAAAACTATTGAATGTCTATATAAAAACCATCTCAAACTATCTGAGAGTTTTAATTTCATTACTTTATTTGGGTTAAGTGTTCGGGGATTAAATAAGAATTACTCAAAAATGAACATGCAAATGAAACAAAACAAAAAACTCCAGTGTCTTTGATAACAAGCCCAACACCACAGCACAATATCGGATGTACAAAAACACATGACTTAAAACACGCTCTGGGAATTCTCACATTAAGCTCTTAAATGTGTGAAACGACTGGCGGCATTTCTCCACACAGCGTCCAAACATTAATCTTATTCAGGCGATACAACCGTGTACAAACCTAGATTAAATCCTACAATATCTCTTCATGTCAATAGACCCTTAAATCCAGATGAATACAAGTACATGCGGGGGCTTAATGAGCTATTCAAAATGAACAACATAAGCACTCTGATCCTCCATCTTTCTTCTCTTCACTGGGGAGGACATGATCGATTTCAATAGGCCGGCCTGAGCTGAATACACAATAATGGGGATAATGGTTTCCACAGTTAATCTGGCAACACGCTCTCCTGCTAAAAGCTCTTAAAAGCATCAAACCAGTCTATTCTTCACCCAAATATTACAAAGTGGAAGTAATTGTTGCAGTTTTTTGGTGTACTGAGGCGCCTGATGACCGCGGACACGACGAGCGGCGCAGATTAAACGCTCCTTTGCGCGTTAAACAGGAATCCATATGTAAATGTACGCCGCCAATTATAGCTGCACGCGTGTGCGATGGTCCCCGGTCTCCGCGAACTCACTTAATCAAATTAAGAGCTTAGAGCAGAGTGATCGTCGGATTATCACTGATACATGTACAACTCCACCACGTCTGTGCAAATAATGAGGGATTCTGGGAAATTGGTCCAATTGTTTAAATGACTGTTTGTTTTGGATTTGGGGAGTTTTGGAGGGAACTGTTAGTAATTCTAAAACGCATATGATATCGTATTAACCATTTAGAACCTGCTGTAGAAATAGCTTACGATTTTTGTCAGAATGTCATTAATTATAAATGGGATGGTGCCTTGCTCAAGGGCATTTTGTTATGGGTTTAAAGTGATGGCTTGTCCTGACTGAGATTTCAACCGGCATTCTCTGGTTCACAGTCTGCAACTTCCTATTAGGGTCAAAGGTGTCTCAATTTTAGCATATATTAACCTTAAAGTGTTATGATCCAGCTCTGCTAGGGAGAGGGGAAGTAACAAAAAAAACAAAATGGAAAATGGAATAAATAAAGGAATTTAATTAAAAGGAATTTACAAGGTACTGTAAATTAAACAAAACATGCTAAATTATGTACAGAAAATAACCTAAACTAACAAAATGACAGGACTGAAGTATCACGAGTTTTGTGCCAAAACGGGTCACGTAGGTATATACAAAACAACAACAAACAAGTGACTAAGGAACACATAACAAAACAAAATCACAAATATCCCTAAACAAAAGTCACATAAACGTACAAACAGAATCAAGTGACAACTAAAAAGACACAAAACAGAACTAAACTAAACTAGTGTCTCTCACACAAAGTTAGACTAACAACACTAATGAGACACAAACACAAAATGGCAGCCGCCCCGAACAGGTGAAGGGAACCTCCTTAAACAGGGGGAGGAGTCTGGAGGTGAGGGGGGAGTGGCCGAGTGTTGAAGTTCCACCAATCAGGGACCAGGGCCTCACACAGCAGGAATCCAAATGGCAAAACAAGAAATTAAAACACACAACACAAATCAAAGAACTGCAGGCCTGGGACCGTAACAAAAGAAATATGTACATTAAATATAAAATAAATCCTGCACAGGGCCGCCCATCTACTAGAGCCCAGAACACAAACATTTGGGGAGAACCTGGTTGATTGTGGCCATACCGGCTCGTCAAAGCCTGAACCCGTCAGATCTCAGAAGCTAAGCAGGGCTGGGCCTGGTTAGTACTTGGATGGGAGACCACAAGGAATTCCAGGTGCCACAGGGGGGCGCCAGTCGCAAAAACTGTCGTAGTGTCCTTAGGCAAGGCACATCACCCACATTGCCTAGTATGAAAGTGGTGTGTGCGTGAGTGTTGGTGGTGGTCGGAGGGGCCGATGGCGCAGATTGGCAGCCTTGCTTCCGTCAGTCTGCCCCAGGACAGCTGTAGCTACAATGGTAGTTTACCACCACCGGGTCTGGAGTGAATGAATAATGCTCTGTAAAGCGTCTTTGAGTGTCCAGAAAAGCGCTATATAAAACTGATGCATTATTATTATTATTATTATTATTTTAACATTTTTAATGTTAGACACAGATTTATTTTCATGTTTAACAGATTAAAAAAAAAAACATTGAATAGATTGTAGCGTCCGTGGCCCAATCCACCAAATGCGGCTGAAGATCTGCCAGAGAAAATGTCCTGCCTCATCACCAAATGAAACAATAGAGCGGAGTTTCTAAAGTGCCACTGAAGGAAGTAGATGTGTGCATTGCCATGAGTCTGACGATACGATACATATCATGATATCCATGTCACTATTCGATATATCCCGATATATCCCGATATATCCCGATATATCCCGATACTCAAACAATGGGTGATATATTGTGATTTATCAATAATTACTTCTAATAATATTGTCAACTACACCTTCACGAGAACCAAAATGTATGAAATATAATTGATTATCTTTTTTTAAATTATGAGAACAGTGAATGCAACTAATGCATTTTAATGAAAAATATTATTTAAAAAAATCCATTCAGATGCATTTTGAATTTATTCAAGAATTGTGCAATGAAGTATCACGATATATCACTGAATCGATTTTTTCTTACACTCCTAGAAGGAAGGGTCAAATTTTCCTATGGGGAAGTGTGCGATGCCTGGCTTCAGGACATAGAGGAGGGACACTTTTGTCCTAAAGGCTGTTAATATCCTCAAACTGCCCTCACACAGAATCTACTGACCCTAAACAATCGGTTTTCCTGTTAAACTGCACGACTACTTTGACGGAGAAAAGGCAAAGTGACTGGAAACGATTTTGAATGAGTTCGGTGTCAATTAGAAAGTCATAAACAATAATAAACAATATGAAAACTGTAGCAAAAGATCTTTATATACACACAAAACATACTGAAGAATGCTCAAAACATACACACGTCCCCTGACAACAAAACCAAACTCTCTGGTCGCTGTCGCTGTGCAGACATATGGACCTCCAGGCTATAGACTTCCAACCAGCCAGAGCACATTGAGACATCACCACTCTCCATAAACCGTCCGCACATGCACAACTCATAAACACCTCCACTCCGTTCACCCGTTCACCCGTCCACCCATCCCCAGCCGCCTGGCCTCACCCGTGGGACCCTGCGTTCACCTCTCCGGGCTCCACGCTTCACTGGACCCAGGGATGGTGCTTAACAAATGGGGAGCGAGCGGAGCCAGAGCAGGGGTGCTAAGTGATCTGTGTTCCCCGAGAATCCTGGCCGCCTTAACCCTGTGAAATTAAGAACACTTCCCCGATCCGCCCCCCTCGACCTCCAGTGTAATGCCAAATTCGGAAAAGCACCATGCGCCGGTGTCCAAGTGCAATGTAAGGGTATAAGAGTGTGAGGGGAAGGGGGTGAGGTGGAGCCACGGGGGAGGAATGCTGCAGCTAACCAATACCGTAGCACGATGTTATAAATGTCAGTTGTTGCGTGCTACTGGGTCTTACGCTGGCTTGTATTAAAACCGTTGTGCATGATTTTTACTGTCTTAAAAACGTGAAAGACTGAAGATTTTAACTGATTTGCAGCAGTCCAAAGTTGTTCTTCAATATGCACTTCAAACTTCCTAATTATTGATGAGTTTATAAGAGCGTTTCCCAATGCTCTGCGGCCACCTAACGACACTCAGCATGTTAACTGCACACTTACTGATTATTGGGCAACAAAACGCTTTCTAATTTGACGCAGACAGCATGCACTGGACATATTTCGACCTCAAGAGTTGCTTCTGTAATATATTTGTACTAGGACGAGACCCCAGATTCAAATACCAGTTGGTCTCAAGTATCGAGTCTTGACAATCAAATTTCTAATTACAAAATAAAAAAAATTATTATTATAAGGGGTTTTGGTTGACTTTAAATGTGAATTATGTAACTATAGTATCTGTTATACTATTATATCACATTTTATATACTGCTACTTTAAAATGGGTCTTACTAGAGTGGATCTTTTGTTTTCTTTGGTGCCTTCAGTTTAGTTCAGCTTTGCAGAGTCTAGGAGAAGTCATCTGACAAATGTTACTTGGTGTCAGTCGATCATCTTTAGGTAAATCTATGGAGAATTGTCACGTACAAAACATGTTTTTCTGGTAACCTGAATGGTCAAGGAGTGGGATGTCCTTATAGAAACTATAAATGTGACCCTAACATGTGCTTTTGGGCTTTTAAGAAGATCCAGACTTTGTAAAATAAATCATATTTACATTTATTAGAGTTGTTGTTAAATCATTTCTCAAGTATCTGCCCTCCTGCGTGGCATCTGGGAAACTAACAATTACTAAAAAAGGTAAGCTTCTGGATTTGGGATCTTAAACCGCATAACCTTTTGGTTGGAGGTCTGTAACCCGCTTGTTTCTATGCATATGTCCATTGCTCTGCTTCAAATGTTCCACAATATGACCTTAAACAGATCTACTTTACATTTATTCAATTACAGATGGTTTTATAGCTTAAAAATACCTAGAAAAAGAGACATTGCAACTGTGAGCGGGGTCGCCTCTCCACAGATCTGACCTGTGACTTGGCCTGGTTTTGGTTTCCATGATGGTAATTTTTGTGAAAGATTTCAGACAAAACGATGACGTCTCCGTGGAGAAAAGCAGGTACTGAACCCACCACCAGAAAAGTGACACAATGCACCTACACAGTATCTTATATATATAGTTTTCATTGCTTTCTATTCATGCTTTTTGACTTCCTGTTTACAAGAAATACAGTACGGATATTCGACCATTCCAAAGATATTATATTTTCTCCTGTATCATATGTTATTGTTAATTGCCATGGCAACAGTGCTACTTTTTCCATCAAGAGTAAAACAAAACACGTGTTAACCATACAGCATCTCAGTCATCGCTTCTCTGCTCCTGTATATTCACTCGCTATATTCACAACATGCCAAACACAAATCCGCCCTAATATATGTGTTTTTCCTCATCTGTCCGTCACTCCCTTTCGCTCCCTCCTGAGCGGGGAATTCGCCGGGGCTTACACCTGAGTTTGGATGGCGTTTTGTGGACATAATTTCGCCGATACCACCCGCCGGAGCACAGTGAACAGTCTAAAACCCACGCCGGCCGTAGAATGGAAGGAAGTGTAGATTGGCAGGTGAAAGTGAAGCTTAGAGAATGACCCCTCTCCTCCGGTCGGCTGGTAATCACTAGTCTGGGGGAGTCTCCCGGTCGGCTAAAAGGCAGCCTGGGCCATTATGAGGGTGCTTAAATCTCCACTTAAAGATCACTTTATAGCCTATTACTTTAACTGTGCCGGGGTATTTACATGACTCCTGAAGCAGCCCGCCCGTGCGCCGACACATTTGCCTGAGGAGAGCATCCAGAGCAGGGAGAGAAAGAGAGGATGGAAGGACAAATATGTGAGCCGTGTGTGGATATGAGGAGCGGAAAATGAGGCGTTAAAGAATGTTGTGTTCATGTTTAACCTTAATGTTTTAAAGCTCGTTGGTAAAATGGGTAAAGTGGTCTTCTGTTTTCTGCGTTACTCATTTAGTCAAATCTTATCAGTGTTTTCTCAGTGACGTGTAAACGAGAATATTCATGAGTAAATATGCATAGTAATAATTATGTAAATATTAGTAACGCTGGAAAATTATGTAAAATTATGAAGGTCTTTGTCACTTTAGTTCAATCCATAAAAATGTGATTAAAGGAAATATCATCTTTCAGTCATTAAAGGTGCACTGTGTTACTGTTATTGTCTTGATGGAGATGTTATTGCTTTGCCAGAATGTTACACAGTATGATATTAAATGTATCTATCTCCATGGAGACAAGCAGGGGACGTCGCCAGGTCAGGTTACAGGTCAGATCTATAAAGAGGCAAGCCTGATCACAGTAAGAATGCATGTTTTTCATTGTCTTTTTGAGCAATTAAAAACCCACATTTGGATAAATGCTAGATATAAATGTTTAATGCCATACTGTGGAACATTCCATGCAAAGAATAAAATCTCCATGGTGACAAGTTGGCAGATCCTACACCACAAAAGTATTTATTAAAATTATATTAAAATATAACCCAGCTTACAAATAACATGCTCATGATTAAAGTGATACACTTTAAACTGACTTCAGTTTGGACAAAACGTCACATTTGAGCAACTTTAAAAACATAATTTTGCTTTGGATTTGCTCATAAAAATAAAATCCTTATATATTCACTGGAAAAAAAACAATCTCTAGGTAAGTTAAAATGACTTAAATTAAGAACATTTGACTTTATTTGAGTCGATTCATCTTGACAAGTGAAATTATCTGCCAGTGGAATAAGTGTTTTTCTCTTAATTCAAGCAACATTTCATTTTATTTCTTATTTTAAGTGCAAAAGTTATTTTTCTTATTTTAAGTGTAGCAAGATGTATTTTCATGTTGTAAGTACAAAAATCTTACTGCACTGGCACTTGCCAAGTGAAATTTACTCAAATCATGGTTAAAAAAAATTCTTAATCCAAGTAATTTTAGCTTGACTAGATTTTGTTTTTTGCGGTGTTTAATTAGTTTATTTGACAAAATCAGGTATAAATCTCTTTCATATACACTCTGACAAGTGGAGACTTCTTCTATTATTTTCTTCTTCTTCTTCTTCTTCTTCTTCTATTTTTTTCTTCTTCTTCTCCTCTTCTTCTTCTTATTATTAAAGGATCAAGTACCATAATATTATTCATCAAAACTGCATACATTCTAACCATACTGCTCCCATATAATAATTTGCCAACCTATGTCCGCTAATCGCACCAAATCAGCGGCCATTATCAGATGTTTCCTCACAATTACTCCAGTGATTATTCCAAACTATTATCTGACTTCAATATTTCTATATCCGGCTCTGCGTGAACCCCGAGCCTCGTCCAAATGTCTCCCCAACAAAGGATTACAATCAATTAAAGAGTTGTGGAAATGGCACGGCTTCCTGTATCTGCGGACCATTTCCCCTGACATTTCACACGCATTAAAATGTTCTCAGATATGGAGCCTTCGCACCTGGACTTGTGATAAACATGACATGGAGGGACAGAGATTTGGAGTCCGCAGACACGATCTCACCAGGGAGTTTGTCATCAGCTAAAATGTCAATAAGAAAACAGCTAATCACAGTTGATAATTATCGAAGCTGATCTATGGTTTTCCCCGAAGCCGGTCTTTGGTGAGTTCTGATTAGTGAGACGGTTAATGGACATGTGACAGAAGATAAAACAATTCACGCAGTCAACAAAGGTTCTTGAAGCAGTAACATGGATTAATTGTTGATAAGATGCAAAAGATTTTTTACTTTATTTTCTACTTTTTTTCTTTTAATCAGTAACATGGAAGACCTACGACATTAACCGTGCATAACTTTCTAACCGTAAAAGATAGAATCATAGTCATTTTTTTCTTCTGAAAGTGCAGACATAGAGGTTTCCGTACATTTCTGCGGCTTTATTCTACGTCACACTCACGCTGTGTGATGACGCGCGCAAAACGAGTGTCCAATAGGAACTTTGTTTTCCCCAAACTCATGCGCTCCGTCCATTTTGATCGGCCCAAACTTTGCCAAAGAGTGAAGTGAGTCAAGATGGTCGACTCCTCTGACTGTGTGTGTTTAGAACAATTGAAAAAGCCGCTAAAAGTGCAGTTTATTCTCAAATAAATGGCAAATTACGCATCTTACATCTTGGTGTGCGTAACTGTGCATCCCTTGCAATTTTTATTTAAAGGTTTATTTCACTCAAAATGAACAAATACAAATGTAATTAAAGCCGCTCGCGGCAATGATGGCCCTCGCCCCGGTGCGCACGCCCATGCCAGGCAACCGCTGAGGACTCGTGACCGCCCTGACAAGACACTCTCTCCTCCCGACAGCTCATCCACCAGAAAAATTACATAGGGCACCTTTAATATTTGAAAATGGGAACGATCTAGAGCCAAATTATAGAAACTAGGCCACAGGTCACATGACTTTTATAATCAAGAGCACTGTCAGACTAAGACTGCATAAAAACAGACCCTCCAACAGAAAAGTTACATAGTGCACCTTTAAAAATATTTTGGGGAAGAGTATTTGCGCCCTTTGTGGCCAACCATGGAAAATACCCCATACCCATAATGTATTTATTTGGTCGTAGACACGCATAGAATGTATTCCCCAAATCTGGTACAAATCCGATCATGACGTTTCATGTCTTTGGTAGGGGGTGGTATAGAGTTCACTTTTCATATACTTTATAGTGTATTATATTCAGGCCATGATCAGGCTTTAGTGATTCAAATTTCAGCACAATCAGAGAAAGTCTGTGCATGTAATAATTTTTGAACTATTTATTGGGGGAGTCTTTGCACCCCTGCTGGCCAACAGTAAAAAATGCACCATGACCATAATATATTTTTTTGCTTGTAATGTAATGTTGACGTTTCACATATATGGTGGGTGGCGCTATAGAGTTCAGTTTTATCAGATTTCATATTTCAAAGAGTTTTGCAAAGACGCAGTCAAAACAGTGGCAAATTTTTGTATCAAATATGGCCGACTTCCTGTTGTTTATAGGGCGGTGTGACAATGACATTTTGTGTTTGTCTTCTTGTTTTCTATCATTGTCCTGAATTTTGTCGGCCTACACCAAATATGCTTTTCAGCTTCCCATAGGCTTTCAATTTTTGCCTTTTCTAGGGGGCGCTGTCGAGTGGGGGAACTTTGGGCATTGTCGCGATGCCCATTTTGTAACATTTTTCACCGGACTGGTTGATCTGATCCCCCATGTGAGACTTATTGTCGATGTTTAGGCCCTCAAAATAGCGATCGTTTGCAAGGAAAAATAATCATAATAATAATAGAGTGTAAGAAACTGAGGAAGAACAATACCCCTCGCCATTAACTTCGTTACTGGCGAGGGCCAAGTAAAGCCGCTCGCAGCGATGATGGGGTCATAATAGGGAATATTAAAATCGAAACAAGAACTGACTTCACAATCATAATAATCTTTTTGCTGTTGACAGTGAACACATTTTAACAAAGAAGGAACGTGTTTTGCTGGTTTGATACACTCATAACACGGAACAAAGAACAAGACAAAATAAAAGATAATAATAGTTATGAATTAGAGCATGACTACCAAAATACATGATAACCTGTGTGCTGAACAGTCAGTATGTATCCAGCCACACCTATGAGGAAAATCAACACGCAGATTCATCCAGAAGCACGAACAGAAAGGGATACACAATTACACACACCAAGATGTGTAATTTTCCATGTGTGTGAGAATTAACTCCACTTAGAGCGACTTTTTCACTCGTTATAAACACGCACAGTCAGAGGAGTCGACCATCTTGACTCACTTCACTCTTTGGCAAAGTTTGGCTCGATCAAAATGGACGGAGCGCATGAGTTTGGGGAAAACAAAGTTCCTATTGGACACTCGTTTTGCTCACGTCATCACACAGCGTGAGTGTGACGTAGGATAAAGCCGCAGAAATGTACGGAAACCTCTATGTCTGCACTTTCAGAGGGAAAAAGGAAGTTTAAAGTTATAAAGTTATTTAAAGTTATACAAAACATGGAATATGTTTCTATAACTGCGCAGAACTTTCTAACTGTAAAAGACAGAAACTTCCTTTTTCCCTCTGAAAGTGCAGACATACAGGTTTCCGTACATTTCTGCAGCTTTATACTACACATGTGTAACCTGGTCTCTGTGCTCTTCCACTTCTTCCAGATCGTTCTAAAGTCGTTCAGGAAAGGTTCTAATTTCATCACATTCAGGCCGGGATCACACAATAGTGATATGAGTTTGAGCTCTGTAGGCCAAAGCCTGTGGCCGTGAGAGGGCATCAAAGAAACAGGAAATGAAGGTGTTATTCGCCGGCGTGCTACGGACAAACCGTGAGGAGGATCCCCCAAAAAATAATGCGTGTGTGGACCCACGTCTGTAGATGTGACATGTCAAATCTGAGCTCATTTGGACCAAAAACCAGAGACTAGATGAGTTCTGGAAACACGCAGTCCAAATGGAGAAGAGAGTTTTGGTCCAATATGGCCGACTTCCTGTTGGTCATAGGGGAATGCACCAATTCAACTTTAGGCTTGTGTCATAGTCGACTGTCACTGTTCTAAATTTCATCAGCCTGCGCTAAAGTTTGCTTGTCCCCATTCCCATAGGGGTCGAATTCTAGGAGGCGCTGTTGAGTGGGTTTAGGTTGGACATTATGTTAAAGGTCATATTATTGAAGATAGTTCTGGGCTGATCAATCCTATACCCGGTTGTGGGACTTTTCGTTGATGTTTAGTGGGTCAAATGTGCATTTGTTTGTGTATACAGAACGAAGAAGAATGTCAACTTAAAGCCGCTCGCGGCAATGATGGCCCTCGCCCCGGCGCGCAACGCCCCTCCCACTCGACCGTCGAGGACTCGCGACCGCCCTGACACGACACTCTCTCCTCCTGACAGCTCGTCCACCAGAAAAATTACATAGGGCACCTTTAATATTTGAAAATGGGAACGATCTAGAGCCAAATTATAGAAACTAGGCCACAGGTCACATGACTTTTATAATCAAGAGCACTGTCAGACTAAGACTGTGCATAAAAACAGACCCTCCACTAGAAAAGTTACATAGTGCGCCTTTAAAAATATTTTGGGGAAGAGTATGTGCGCCCCTTGTGGCCAACCATGGAAAATACCCCATATCCATAATGTATTTATTTGGTCGTAGACAGGCATAGAATTTAATCCCCAAATCTGGTACAAATCCGATCATGGTAACGTTTCATGTCTTTGGTAGGGGGCGCTATAGAGTAACTTTTCATATACTTTATAGTTTATTATATTCAGGCCATGATCAGGCTTTAGTGATTCAAATTTCAGCACAATCAGAGAAAGTCTGTGCATGTAATAATTTTTGAACTATTTATTGGGGGAGTCTTTGCACCCCTGCTGGCCAACAGTAAAAAATGCACCATGACCATAATATATTTTTTTGCTTGTAATCATGCATAGAATTTAATCCCCAAATTTGGTACAAATCCGATAATGTTGACGTTTCACATATATGGTGGGTGGCGCTATAGAGTTCAGTTTTATCAGATTTCATATTTTGCATGTTTTGCAAACACGCAGTCAAAACAGTGGCAAATTTTTGTATCAAATATGGCCGACTTCCTGTTGTTTATAGGGCGGTGTGACAATGACATTTTGTGTTTGTCTTCTTGTTTTCTATCATTGTCCTGAATTTTGTCGGCCTACACCAAATATGCTTTTCAGCTTCCCATAGGCTTTCAATTTTTGCCTTTTCTAGGGGGCGCTGTCGAGTGGGGGAACTTTGGGCATTGTCGCGATGCCCATTTTATAACATTTTTCGCCGGACTGGTTGATCTGATCCCCCATGTGAGACTTATTGTCGATGTTTAGGCCCTCAAAATTGCGATCGTTTGCAAGGAAAAATAATCATAATAATAATAGAGTGTAAGAAACTGAGGAAGAACAATACCCCTCGCCAGTAACGAAGTTAATGTAAAGCCACTCGCAGCGATGATGGGGTCATAATAGGGAATATTAAAATCGATACAAGAACTGACTTCACAATCATAATAATCTTTTTGCTGTTGACAGTGAACACATTTTAACAAAGAAGGAACGTGTTTTGCTGGTTTGATACACTCATAACACGGAACAAAGAACAAGACAAAATAAAAGATAATAATAGTTATGAATTAGAGCATGACTACCAAAATACATGATAACCTGTGTGCTGAACAGTCAGTATGTATCCAGCCACACCTACAGCCACTTTTCATATACTTTATAGTTTATTATATTCAGTCCATGTTCAAGCTTTAGTGATTCAGATTTCAGCACAATCAGACAAAGTCTGTGCTTGTAGTAATTTTTGAACTATTTATTGGGGGAGTCTTTGAGCCCCTCCTGGCCAACCGTGGGAAACACCCCATATCCATAATATATTTTTTTGCTTGCTTTGATACTGAGAATTGAATTCCCAAATTTGGTACAAATCCGATAATGTTGACGTTTCTTGTATAGGCTAGGTGGCGCTATAGAGTAACTTTTCATATGCTTTATAGTTTACTATAATCAAGCCCTAATCAGGCATTAGTGATTCAAATTTCAGCACGATCAGACAAAGCCTGTGTGTGTAGGCATTTTTTTACTATTTTTTTATTGAGTCTTTGCGCCCCTGGTGGCGAACAATGAAAATTGCACCATTTCCATAATATAAGATTTTGCTTCAAATCATGCATAGAATTTAATCCCCAAATATGGTCCAAATCCGATAATGTTGACGTTTCACGTATACTCTAGGTGGCGCTACAGAGTTCACTTTTATTATATTTCATATTTCATCACATTCAGGCCGGGATCACACAATAGTGATGTGAGTTTGAGCTCTGTCGGCCAAAGCCTGTGGCCGTGAGAGGTCATCAAAGAAACAGGAAACGAAGGCGTTATTCGCCGGCGTGCTACGGACAAACCGTGAAAAAGTGCACTGAGAAAAATGATGCGTTTGTGGACCCACAACTGTAGATGTGACGTGTCAAATCTGAGCTCGTTTGGACCAAAACCAAGACACTTGAAGACTTTGGCGTACACGCAGTCAAAACGGCGGTGAATTTTTGATCCAATATGGCCGACTTCCTGTTGGTCATAGGGCGGTGTGACAATGACATTTTCTGCTTGTCTCCTTTATTTCTATCACTGTCCCGAATTTTGTCGGCCTACGCCAAAATATGCTTTTGTCGCGATGCCCGTTTTATCAAATTTTTCGCCGGGCCGGTCGATCTGATACCCCCATGTGAGACTTTTCGTCGATGTTCAGGGGGTCAAAAATGCGATCATTTTGGCGTAATAATAATAATAATAATAATAATAATAATAATAATAATAATAATAATAATAATAATAATAATAATAATAAGAATAAAAAGAAACCGACGAAGAACAATAGCCCTCGCCACTTCGTTAGGCGAGGGCCAATAAACACCAGGGAAATGCAGAAGTGCTGTGGCTCTGGCCCTGGACCTGACAGGAGCTGTTTCCAGGACTGGACCAGGAAAGTAATGGGGCGATTGCACTTTTTTTTTGTTTTTAGGGCAATAAGGAGATTTTTAGTTTACTTACAGACTTGATATTTTGCATTTTTGTAGCTAAGGCCCTAAATTAAGCATTTTTTATGTCCAAAAAGTTATTCATACATGTTTGCTGTGTGTTTTGTATAAAAGAGTGTGAATTTTATTTTCTTATTTTTTTTTCATCTCTATTTCTGGTCCTGTAGCTTTTATCACAGCCTCATGACACAACTACAGCAGCAGATTGTGAAAAAACAGGTTGGACTGAACAAAAGGATGTAGAACACTTCATTATAAGGTAAAAGGGGCAGTTTTAAAAGCAAAATTAAGAAAAAAATCCAGGCGAGGAGAAATGTACTAAAATTGCCCTTATGTCTTCGGGGGTTAATTGATGCAAAAATAAAAAAAATAAAAAATTACACAAGGTGAATTGTGTAACTTTTCTGGTGGAGGGTCCATCATTCTCCATGCATACATTATTCCTTTGCCTGGAATGTTTCACAGTGTGGCATTACTGTAGACCTTTCTATCTTCATGGAGATCAAACCAGACCAAGTTACAGGTCAGATCTGTGGAGCGGTAACACAGTCAGAGTGCTTGTTTTTCTAGGTATTTTGAGCTATAAAACCACTTGCAATTACATAAATGTATTGCAGAGCAGGTAGTGCTCAGTGACACATGGATAGAAACAAGCGGGGCGATGAACCCTGAACCAAAAAGTTCCACAGTGCACCTTTAAAGAACATTTCAGACCTAGATTTTTATGAATGTTTTTTTCTTGTTTTGGTATTTAAAGTGCGTATTAATGAACATACATGCTGTAAAAACTTACATTCTGCCATTTGCTCTCACAAACAAATGGCCTTTCATACATAAGGACACTTGGACACTGGAGGAAAGGTGGGTGAAGTGTTTTGCCCAAGGACACAACAACAGTCTGTACCAATAGTATCAATCCGCCGGCGCTTCCTCTCCATTATGAGACATGGCATTTCCAGCGGTCTGACCAGACTCAACCCTGATGCTGTCCGAGGCCAGGCGAGACCGGGTTTTCTCAAAGTGGTATCGTCACTGCCATCATGCACGACAAAATGAAAGTTGGGTGAAATCTGCTTCAGACAAAACAGCCATAAAAAAGTAAATAAAAGACTCTATTTACGGTTGGTTCAATTCTGGCGAAAACATTTATCACACTGTAGGAGTCCGGTAGTGGTAGTGATAGTAATAATCCTACATTTTATTTATTAGGCACCTTTCTCTTCTCTTTATGAGATTAATGTTTCTGTACATTGTCCCTGACAAATAAATAATAAACTAAACTAAACTAATTGACCTACTTTAGCTATCGGCTAGTAGAGGTATTAGCAGTAGAAGTGGAAGTGGTAGTTGTAGCAGCAAAAGTAGTAGCAGTAGTAACGGTAGGTGGTGGTAGTAGTAGTAGTAGTAGTAGTCTCAGTAGTAGTAGTAGTAGCAGTAGCAGTAGTAGTAGCAGTAGTAGTCTCAGTAGTAGTAGTAGTAGTAGTAGTAGCAGTAGTCTCAGTAGTAGTGGTAGTAGTAGTAGTAGTAGCAGTAGCAGTAGGTAGAGGTAGGTGGTAGTGGTGGTAGTGGTAGTAGTAGTAGTAGTCTCAGTAGTAGTAGTAGTAGCAGTAGTCTCAGTAGTAGTAGTAGTCTCAGTAGTAGTAGTAGTCTCAGTAGTAGTAGCAGTAGCAGTAGTAGTAGTAGTAGTAGTCTCAGTAGTAGTGGTAGTAGTAGTAGTAGTAGCAGTAGCAGTAGGTAGAGGTAGGTGGTAGTGGTGGTAGTGGTAGTAGTAGTAGTAGTCTCAGTAGTAGTAGTAGTAGCAGTAGTCTCAGTAGTAGTAGTAGTCTCAGTAGTAGTAGTAGTAGTCTCAGTAGTAGTAGTAGTAGCAGTAGTCTCAGTAGTAGTAGTAGTCTCAGTAGTAGTAGTAGTAGCAGTAGCAGTAGTCTCAGTAGTAGTAGTAGTCTCAGTAGTAGTAGTAGTAGCAGTAGCAGTAGTCTCAGTAGTAGTAGTAGTCTCAGTAGTAGTAGTAGTAGTCTCAGTAGTAGTAGTAGTAGCAGTAGCAGTAGTCTCAGTAGTAGTAGTAGTCTCAGTAGTAGTAGTAGTAGCAGTAGCAGTAGTCTCAGTAGTAGTAGTAGTCTCAGTAGTAGTAGTAGTAGCAGTAGCAGTAGTCTCAGTAGTAGTAGTAGTAGTAGTAGCAGTAGCAGTAGGTAGAGGTAGGTGGTGATAGTAGTAGTAGTAGGAGCAGTAATGGTAGTAGTAGTCGTAGCAGTAGTAGGTAGAGGTAGGTGGTAGTGGTGGTAGTGGTAGTAGTAGTAGTAGTAGTAGTAGTAGTAGTAGTAGCAGCAGTGATGGTAGTAGTAGTGGTGGTGGTAGTAGTAGTACTAGTAGTAGCTGTAGTACTATGTGCTGCCTAGTTATGTACAGTAAACATCTACAAAAACAAATATCCTACAGTATAAATCTATCAAATTTATACCGTTACAATACAAACCCTAAAAATAATTACTAAAGTGAGTCTGTCGTATAAAATAAAACAATAATATTTCAAATAAAAGCAAACAGAACCCACCTGTATCCAGAACAACCTTCAGAAAAGCATTTCATCTGGAATTAACCTTAGCCTCCCTTTGCCCTTTCTGCATATGTACACCAGCCACAGCGTCCCAGTTGGTTTCCATTGTTCTCCAAAAACACCACGCTTTAATTCTTTATTCCAGGAGCGTAACATGGACATTTAGACAGTCATAGCACATTAACCCTATGGGGCCCTCTCTTTAGGTTTAGATGGGGCCGCGGTGCAAGAGGCTATAAGACAAATGTGTATGGAATTGCATTTCTCGGGTTGACCTTCTTTAGCAAAAACAATCGCAGATGATGTGGTGAGGAAGTCAGTCAAGTGGGGGAAAACAATCAGGCAGATCACGCAGTGTTTTGATGGGGGAAAAAATACAAAGGCTCACTAATTCTACTTAAAGGTGCAGTACTTGGTTTTTGGTGTCTTAAGCCCTGTTCTCATGGGATTAGTGTTACCCGTGGACGTTTGGTGATTTGTGATAGTTGCAGAGAATAGCCGAGATGTTAATCCCGTCCGAATGCGTCATGTCTATAATTTACAAAGTAAAAAAATTCTGCCACACATTACCCTATTTTTCGGACTATAAATTGCAGGGTTTTCAGGGTTTGGGTGGGTTATACTCAGGTGCGACTTTTTCACGTTACATTTTTCACACTGACAGCCCATAGACCGAATATATGAATCGTATATATATGAATCAAAAGTGAAAAAACAAATCGGTATCTGTTTTTTTCATTTTGGTTTTAGAGACAACTAAGAAAAGGGTTGTTTTTTCGTTTTCTTATTTTTGATTCTATATTGAAAAACAAACCAACAAATGATACATGGATTCTTCTCTATTCTGTTGTTTTTATTACTATAAATTCTTTAACTTCTTAGGTTCCTTTCTAAGACAATGTAGCCAAGTGTATTTTTACCTTGTTGACATGTTTCGGCTGCTAGCTGCGAGCCATCTTCAGAACTGTCACCGGTGTTGTCTGGGCGACCTGCAGGTCCCATCAGGCTGACCACGCCTACAGGAAGTAACAACAGCTGATATATGACACGTCACCACTAACACCGGTGACAGTTCTGAAGACGGCTCGCAGCAGCAGCCGAAACATGTCAACAAGGTACAAATACACTTGGCTACATTGTCTTAGAAAGGAACCTAAGAAGTTAATGCATTAAGAAGACAAAATGAATATTTTTGGCGTATAAATTCTTTAACTCGCCTTTCAAGATGACATGCTGATTCTTGGTCTCTGATTTTATTAAATAAATTTCCCCCAAAAAGTGCGACTTATGTGTTTTTTCTCTTCTTAATTGTGCATTTTTTGGCTGGTGCGACTTATACTCCGGTGCGACTTATAGCCCGAAAAATACGGTACCTACAATATTTCACCAAACACAGACGTCCAGTGATAATACAAGTCCCGCGCGAATCTGCATCTCAGTATTTGGCAAAAGGAGAAATTCAATTTGTCAAATCGACAAAAGCTTATTTTGGTCGAATACGTTCATCCAAGATGCAAAATTTCTTCTTTTGCGATGGATTCTGCCTGGACAACTGAGGGATTTTGCACACATCTCAGTATTTGTTGTTGTAATTGTGCACTTTTGCTATCTCTTTCTTTTCTTTACGCATTCTTTTCTCTTTCAATCTCTGTGTCAATGTCTGTAATTTAATGCACTACAAGTAACACAGAGGTGGGGCGGTAATTTGCAAATTAGCAGACGTCCCCAGGTACTTATCCTGTGCGAACAGGACTTTAACATGTGAAAAACAGAACTAGTCCATTTTAAGGACTTTGCAGTGGTTCAAAGTTAGTCCACACTTACCTTATGCATTTTGACCATCCTAGTTAGTCACCACAATTATTATTATTATTTATTTTATTTTTTTTGGCAACAAGAGGAAGACAGTACGTGTCTGATTGTTTTGACCTCTGTCTGCTTAGACAATACAGCTGTACTGGGGCAACAGAAAATTTGTGCAAATACGTGAAAAAAATCAGGTTTAGATTCAGTGTTCAGTGTTCAGTTCAGTGCTTCAACTAAATAAATAAAGAAGATGAAATCGCATTTTGTATTTTTTCTGATAGAGGCCATTTGCTTGTGTCCATGGAGATGTTATTCATTTGCTTAGAGTGTTCAACAATATAGAATTAAACATTTCAGTGTGAAGACAAGTAGGAGATGCCACCAGGTCAAGTTACAGGTCAGGTCTGTGGAGAGGTGTCTCCGCTCACAGAAAGAATGAATGTTTTCCATGTAGTTTGGCAATAAAAACACCTGTAATTGAATAAGAGCCAGTTCAATGCCATATGGTGGAACATTCCAGGAAAAGCACTAGAAAAAAAGCACATCTCCGTGACACAATTAGGTGAAAAGTTGCATTGTGTTTTGTTTACATCCAGTGAACAATGGATACTACGCTTTAAAAGCCACTGGAACAGTGACATTTACAACTCTACAGTGAGTCACAGCAGGAGCGAGAGGGACGGCGTCTCTATGATATGGAAATATATAATTCTATAAATGTATGAGTGAACGCTCACAGTATTAACAACGCAGAGACTTGGTTATGCTACAGACAATCTTACTTGAAAACTTTTATAACTCAAAAACTAACAATTAAAGTGCATTTATTTTCATTATCTACACACATACTGTACTATTAATCTGTCATATTAATATTTGTTTTTGATTACCGTATTTTTCGGACTATAAGTCACACTTTTTTTCAGGATTTGGGTGGTTCCTGAGACTTATACTCAGGCGCGACTTCTATATTACATTTTTCACACTGACAGTCCATAGACCAAATATATGAATCGTATATATGAATCAAAAATGAAAAAAAAACAAATCATTACCTGTTTTTTCATTTTGGTTTTAGAGACAAATAATAAAGAAAAGAGTTGTTGTTTTTTTCACTTTTTTTTTTTTGGTTCTATATTGAAAAACAAATGAATGATACGTGGATTCTTCTCTATTGGGTTGTTTTTATTACTATAACTTCTATAATTTGCCTTTCAAGATGAAAAATTGGTTCTTGGACTCTGATTTTATAAAATAAATTTCTCCCACTTATAGTCCAAAAAATCGGGTATTTATTACCATTATTAAATTAAAGCTGCACTATGTAACCTTCCTGACAGATTCTCCACCACTGGCTTAACTCCATGGAGATTTTAACTGCATTTCCAGTAGGGCTGTGCAAAAATATTGAAATATTGACATATCGTACCGTTTAATGTGATGATACAGTATCCATATCATGGGCTGCTGTATCGATATATTGCCAAGAGTATTTTGTGATATATTTTATTGAATTATTTTGTTACAGAGCTACAGTTTTATTGCTGGAAGGAAATTCGTTTATGCACTGTTTGATGATTAAAATGTGAGTGTTTCATATTCACTTTGCACAAGATGTGATTTAACAAACTTTTTTAGTATCACAAACATGATTTCGACATGTTTTACTGAACCGTATTGAATCATTTGAAATAAACAGTATCAAATCGAAAGTACACTGTATCGAGATATGTATGGTATTGGTAACTTCTTAATGATACCCAGCCCTAATGGCCAGGTATGTCCCACAGTATGACATTAAACATATCAATCGGCGTTTAGACAAAATGAGACCGCCAGGTCAAATTACAGGTCAGATCTGTAGAGAGCTGACTCCGCTCATAGTAAGAATGTATGTTTTTCAAGGTATATTTGGACAAAAAAACACCTATAATTGAATAGATACGTTTAATTTGGGTGAACAGATGTCCCTATTTACCTGGGACAGTCCCAGTTTTGAGCCCTGTGTCCCCCTGTCCCAGCAGATTTATCCAAAACCACTGATTTGTCCCAGTTTTATGCAAGAAATGTCCCAAGTGTCCCTATTTTTGACCGATCTGACACCTGCCAACAGTAAAGAGAGGCATAAACTGACATTTATTCAGGTAAAATACATTAAAGCTGCTTAAAAATGACCAAAACACAAAGAAAATGCGACTATACTGACTCGCATATTAGTCATGAATGGGCTGAGTTCAGAACAATACGTCTTAATTAACAATTTTATCATTACCAACCACCACAAAATGGGGATGTCCCAGTTTCTTATTTATAAGTTACCATATTTTTCGGACTATAAGTCGCACCAGCCAAAAAATGCATAATAAAGAAGGAAAAAACATGTATAAGTCGCACCGGACTATAAGTCGCACTTTTTGGGAGAAATTTATTTTATAAACACAGAAACCAAGAACCAACATTTCATATTGAAAGGCAAGTTATAGAAGTTATAGTAATAAAAACAACCCAATAGAGAAGAATCCGTGTGTCATTCGTTCATTAATTTTTAAATACAGAACCAAAAATAAGAAAACGGAAAAAAAACAACTCTTTTCTTTATTATTTGTCTCTAAAACCAAAATGAAAAAACAGATAACGATTTGTTTTTTCATTTTAGATTCATATATACGATTCATATATTTGTTCTATGGGCTGTCAGTGTGAAAAATGTAATATATAAGTCTCAGGAACCACCCAAACCCTGAAAAAAAGTGCGACTTGTAGTCTGAAAAATAAGTTACATAGTGTGCCTTTATGCTTTGTTCGAGTACCTCTCCTCTCTTCAGACATTTGTCCTCTAAAGCTATTCTGACATTGTTACGGTACATGGGACACATAACAGGCCTAAGCTCCACTCTGCGCTCCATTCACACCGTATTAGCGAAGCAATCGGCAGGTCCGGCACAAAACGTACAAACTGCCATTACATTATCGAGCACCGAGATAGCTGCGGTCCAAACCCATATGAAAATCAACTCTGCGTCCATATTCTACATATAATCTCACAGGCCCAGACATGGAAACAGACTTGCTTGCCGATAGTACGAAATGGCTGTGTATGCGTTAATCTAGATAACGCATTCTGACTTAAACAACTGGAAGTATAGACTCTTACCGCCGATCCAATTGAGTGGGTAGCAGTGTGGGGCAGGCGGGTAGGGGATGGGGGGGCTGTCCGGAGTGGGAGATTAGCGGTGACGTCTCTGCCACATCAATTACAACCCGCTGCTTGGCTGGAGAGGAGGTCCACCGAGCGAAATCCGGGCGTCGGGGGGGTCACGGAGGGGGGGAGGGGAGGCGCTCCTGTGGGCCGTCCGCCCGAGAAGTCCTGCTGAGAGGGGAGCCGTAAGAAGTAAGCTGTAAGATGTCATAGGTACGGACATGGTTGACGGGGTTAACATCTCCATAGAATCATATAGGCTCACATATATTCATACATATACATACAGACTGCATTATACTATTGAAATACTGAATATGCAATGACCATGTTATGAATAATGGTGTGTCGTGTCTGAGTGTACCCTGTGGCCAAGAAGAAAAATGAAATGCAAATATAAGCGGAATATGTAAAATATATTAATGACTAATAAACAAACAGGCACGTCGCACGTCACTGACAATTATAGAGCTGAGGCTGAAATCTGATGTTATGCTGAGTTATGTTTACAAATGTGTGATACAAGCCAGTTTTCGCCATGTACGGACTAATGTGAAACTGATCAAATGAGCGGTGCTGTCTAAATGCCTGCTTACATTTGACTCAACTAGTCTACGAACAAGTTGAGAGCCATGGGTAATAGGGAAATGAATTAGAAAATGCATATACCGTATTTTTCAGAGTATAAGTCGCACCAGCCAAGAAATGCACAATGAAGAAGAAAAAAAACATGTATAAGTCGCAATTTTGGGGGAAATTTATTTTATAAAATCAGAAACCAAGAATCGACATTTCATCTTGAAAGGCGAGTTATAGAATTTATATTAATAAAAACAACCGAATAAAGAAGAATCCATGTATCATTCGTTCATTTTTCAATATAGAACTAAAAATAAGAAAACGAAAAAACAACTCTTTTCTTTATTATTTGTCTCTAAAACCAAAATGAGAAAACAAATAATGATTTGCTTTTTTTCATTTTTAATTCATATATACGATTCATACTTTGGTCAATGGGCTGTCAGTGTGAAAAATGTAATATATAAGTCACACCTGAGTATAAGTCGCAGGAACCACCCAAACCCTGAAAACATATAGTCCGAAAAATACAGACTAATGTAAAATTTTCAAAGAGAGTATACCGTCTTCTAGGGATGTGCATTGCCTTGAGTCTGACATGTCTGATACAATATCATGATAAGCACGTCACGGTTCGTTATATCCCAATACTAAAACAATTGATGATATATTGGAATTTATCAATAATTACTTCAAATAATGTCAACTACACCTTCACGGGAACCAAACTGTATGAAATATAATTTATTACCTTTTTTAAATCATGAGAACAGTGAATGCAACTAATGAATTTTAGTGAAAAATATCATTTTAAAAAAATCGATTCAGATGCATTTTGAATCGATTTGAGAATTGTGCAATGAAGTATCATGATATATCACTGAATCGATTTTTTTTTCTTCCACCCCTACCGTTTACAATATATTTGACTTGAAAATGATAATTAAACATAAAATAACTGAAACTCCTCTTCCAAAAGGTACACACCTTTTTGTTTTAGACTTGACAATAACGATGTATATATGAACCATACAGATGACGACTGGTATGATTATGAATATGTAAGATGTGGTACTTTTTAATGGACCCCAGGAAGAGTAGTGATCACTTTTTGGAAACTAATGGGGCTCCAAATAAATAAATAGTAAATAGAAATAAAAAAAAATTGTATTCATAGATTTCAGCTTTCTGATATAGGTGACACTGTTAGAACTTTTTTCCATTCAAAAGACATACAAATAAAAATAAAAAACACGATCAATTGTTATGGCAACGATTTTTCATCACGGTGAAACTCAAGGATAAAGTGATCTGACAGACAGACACCATTACAGTGACAGTAATTCTTTCTTCTAACCACATTCGTACACGCAGACCTGCCCACAGTCGCTCGCCCTCTTACAGTCGGTGGCTCCGCTCGGTGTGGCTGGTGGGGCCGGACAGAACCACAGGAGCCGTCACACGCACTTACCCCGAGCGCTGTGTTTGTGTTTGCCCGTCCACTGCCCCTCCAGACCGGGCAGGACACCCCGCCCCGAACATACCCAGATCTGCAGCAGGACAGTGGGGGGCTGACACCGGGCATTAGACCGCACCGCCGCTGATAGCACCAACACGAGCACGGTTAAGTCCGGGTCATAAGATACTAAAGGTGCAGAATAACAACAGGGCCATGAATACAATGCAAACTATATTCTTTGTAATTATTTATTTGATTTCCTGGTAATATTTGAATTATATTACAAAAAAAAGCTGTCTAATTGGTCAAATAGCAATCAATGTTCCAAAATATTTAAGCTTTTACGTTTCATTATCAAATACACACCTCAAAAAATGCAAAATTTGGGCAATATTTGGAATGAATTAGTTATTAAAGCCCCACTGCAACACATTCCCAGTGGTGTAATCTCTACGGAGATAGAGAAGTTGAAGCGATACTATAGAACTATGCAAGGGAAAACAATAAAATCCTTGTGAAGACTAATTACGAGTCAGGTCTGTGGAGAAGCAAGCACTTTCCTCGTAATGGCACTCATTTCCACTGACAGTACAATACGCTTAAAAGGTGCACTGTGGTGTTATTGCTTTGCCTAGAAGGTTCCACAGTAAAGGCCGCTACACACTAGAGGATTTTTCGGTCTTAAACGATTTTCAAACGTGCGACAAAAAGCGCAAACACCACAGACACGAGGAGAAACTTATGAGACTAAAAATCTCAATCACAAAGACTTCAGCGGGATCTGTCTGTGTAAAACAGGCTGTAAAGCTGTGAGCGCTGTGATGGCGTCAGCTGTTTCCTGTCTACAGTAAAACCACTCGCTCTGAGACTCTGAAGTGTTCAAAGATCAGAGCTCTGCACTTCTAGTTTAGACACAAGTCAAAACTGTGTTATTATTATTTGTGAAATGTGGAGCAATACTTCAGATACAGGATTTTTAAAGCAGAAAAGAGGAGATAAAGTCCACAGGAAGTAGAGTCACTGTCGCTGATCTGCAGCTTTACGCTCTGTGGACGTAAACAAACACATGCGAGGAACAACTTTCGTCTTTTTACTTAAAAAGAACGCTTCAAACTGGATTAATAGTGCAGTTTTGTGGACTGGAGTCATTATTTGCGGAGGACAATTTCTATGGATAATGTGGATCAGATGCTTCATTTTCATCCATCCATCCATCCATCTTCTCCCGCTTAATCCGGCTGGGTCGCGGGGGCAGCGTGCTGCCCAATACTCATAGCACCTGACCCCCCCTATGAACCCCTCTGCAGGTGGTGAGCCCACAGGAGGGTGGACAACATGGTCCTTGATGTTAGTTCATAGGGGTGCGGGCATGTTTTAGGTTGATGGGGGAAACCGGAGTACCCGGAGGAAACCCATCCAGACACGGGGAGGAACATGCAAACTCCACACAGAAAGGCCCGGGCGACCCGGGGATCGAACCCGCAACCTTCTTGCTGTGAGTGTTGCCACTCAGCCACCGTGCCGCCAGCTTCATTTTCAATTTACCACTTTATGGGAGGTGAGGAATAAAGTCTTTATTTTCACTATATTGGCTATAGTTTGCCTGTTGCGTCTCTGTGTCCGTCGCTCCTCTGCCCCTGACTCTGTTTTATCGTCTGTTTCCGTCGCGTTGTTGATGTTCGGTGGTTCTGATCTGACACTGACTCCACACATGAGGAGCAGCGGCTTCAGAATCGCACACGGAGACAAAAAGTCGGGTCAAGCCTCCTGAACTCGGGGAGAAGAAATCGCAGCCAAAATCGGGCAAATTCTCCTGTAGTGTGTAGCGGCCTTAAGAATGCATGTGCTTCAAGGGAGGTACACCTGTAATTGAATAAATGCTAGAAAAGTTTAATGCCGTACTGTGGAACACTCCAATCAAAGGAAAGGAAAAGGGAAGTTTATTTGTATAGCACAATTCGTACACAAAGTAATTCAAAGTGCTTTACAGAATAAGAAATACATTAAAATCACAATACAAACAAATCAAAACATAAATAATGATTATAAAATTAAAAAAAGAGAGAAGAGTGCGGAATAAGAAATGAAAATTGTGGTGGAAATGTTTTACTTTGTTTTCTGTTGTGGTCTGTTTAAGATAAAGAATGTATTTTATGGGTTTAGAAACTGTTCACTAACAACTGCTAAAGCGTTTCTGTGTTCCTGCCACATGTGCTGGTGTAAATCTGCTGTTCCTGGAGGATCTCAGGACAGATCACTGCTCTGTCTTTATCCAGTATCGTTAAAATAACGAGCTGCTGCTTTGCTTATTCTCATCATTTAGAACAGTGAGATCCTTAGGGGCAAATCTGATCGATGTCCAGATGAACCAGACGAGAGTCTCTGTTTGGAGGTTGTTCAGATTTACTGTAGTATGTTTTACCTCATGATGATTTCACGACGTTTGTAACTGTATAAGAGCCTGTTTTTGTTTTTCCGTTCAGGATTAGGGAGAGACGGAC
The DNA here is from genome assembly GCA_034769755.1 of Odontamblyopus lacepedii. Taxonomy (NCBI): domain Eukaryota; kingdom Metazoa; phylum Chordata; class Actinopteri; order Gobiiformes; family Gobiidae; genus Odontamblyopus; species Odontamblyopus lacepedii. The sequence goes on along the minus strand of CM068356.1, from coordinate 2,266,207 downwards.
CTTGCGTGAGGGAAAAAAGATTTCGTTTTCATTTTCTCTGTAATTTTGTGCACAGTTGCTTTAATAAATCCAGACTCTTGGATTTAAGGCAATTTTTCTCCAATTTTTATTCTTCTCAGATTTAGAAATCCACAACAAAAACCTTTCAGTCATCTGCGGCTAAACAGAACTGTTTTGAGCCTGGATTTAAACAGCGTCAAAGTAGAGTCTGTCTCACATGTTCAGACTGTTCCAGGTTTTAGCTGCATGAATCTCAAATGCTGAGTCCCCGTGTTTAGTCAACAGCAACAGCATCTTCATGGAGACAAGGGGACGGACCCTTTACCAGAAATGTAAAAAAACGTTACCAGTTTTTTGTTTTGTTTTGTGTATTTGCAAAAAAAAAAGCATCACAATGTACATATACAAGTACTTCTGGCCATTACATCAACCATATGTTCAATCCAACATCATGAAATGTACAGTTTATTGTATTATAAAAAATTATGATACTACAAATAAACAAAAAAGGAAGCAATGCAGGAATAAGAAGTACCATAGTGCACCTTTAAGTCTCTGCTCGGCTCCTACTTTACACAATTGCACACTCAAAATACACTTCCAAATTTGCCACTCTGCCCGGAAATCTCCCTACATTTTTTCAAACTCACTAAATTATAGCTCCATTTTACCTCTGCTACCAGCGCACATTTAAAAGTGAATTAAGCCATTCCTCCCCTCTCCCCCTCAAGGCTGTGTCTGTCTCACCTAAAAGCTCATAAGAATTTAGAACCAGCCCCTCCTGTGTCGCGCTGGGAATGAGCCGCCATAAATTGCTAATAGACTAAATGAAACGAGGTAGGAGGCTTCTCTCATGTGCTCATCCTGCCTCCAACATGGCCGCCGATAAGGTCTCCCAGGCACGGCGCAGGGCCAAGAGAGGAGCAAAGCGTTCTGGGAAACACGACAACAAAGTGGCGTTGGAGTGGCCGGATGCTTTGGCACCTCTTCCTGCCTTTTATCCATCATAGGGGCGTGTCATCAAATATTTATCAAAGTCCGAATTCAAAGATGCGCGGTTAAGGGTGTGTCCTGTTAGCCTGTTAGCGGTTCAAAGTGTGACTCGTGGTGCTCTTATGATGCGATGCTAATGTGGGCTTAAAGGGTGTAGAATATTTTGGAACGAATGATATTAATAAAGGTGTGACTAAGAGGAGGGGATGTGCAGAAGTCTGTCTCCCCCGTGACAGAGGAAAATCTAGATAGAGGAACAACCTGTGTACATCAAGTCTTTTATAAGGGCACTGTGTAACTTTACAGGTCAAGCTTTGCCTGGAATGTTAATCAATATGGCATTAACCATATCGCTGTATGACCATAGTCCGTATATATGAGTGGACTAAGTGAGTGTGACGTCTCCACAGCGTCAGCGTCGCTCAAATGAGGCTCCCGTTGTCACGGTTACAGGAGCGAATCTGGAGCCAGGTTCCATATTTGGAAATCCGACCGCGAGTATCATAGCAACCACAAGAGCCAATCAGGATTAAGGTGATTAAATGTGGCGCCTCCTCATGGCAGAGCGGTGATACTCTGCACCTGCAGGACACTGGATTTACCTGATTCTGGAGAATAATAAGGAAACTTTTAGCTTTTATCATCAAACTTTAAATAGTAAGTTTAAGTCATTGATTTATGTTCTATGTTCTGTTACGTGCGAACAACAATAGAGTCGCAATTTAACGAAATTCACTTTACTTTATGCTAGTTAAATTATGCTAGTTAAGATTCTTGTAACATTAGCTATTGTAATTGTTTGAGATATTTTGTCATTTTATTTCCAAAATAGTCGATCGGGGCAGGAAAGGGAACTTAGCAGCGTAATGCACTAGCTGTCAATCAAAGCTGTTGCTAACGTCATATCTCGATTTAGGAACAAAACAGCGAAATAAAAAACTCAGGATCCTGTGTCGCGGGTTCATACGAACATTTTAAGACAAAAATGACGAGGCTCAGAGCAGCAGGTACAGAGAGAGGAGCGAGAAGATCCTAATGTAAATCAATGGGAAAAGGGGAGAGAAGGAGCCGGAAAAGCCTCCTGGAGCACTTCCTGTTTGGCACACAGCAGCTAACGGGTTAGCTTGGGCCACTCATATATACGGTCTATGTGTATGACTTTAAACTGAGCTCCATCTTCATGAAGACAAAAAGGTGACAAGTGACAGGTCAGCGGTCCTTATAAATCATGTGCACGTACAAAAATGTTACGTACGTGACTTTCTTTCTACGTTAAGTTTGTGATCTATGACATGACAGCTCGATGTGGAAATGATGATCTGAAATTCTGAATTTGCCATGTTGGGATTTTCAGAGATGAGACAGGAGGCAATTTGTGCTTAGACAAACAAGAAAGCAAGAGCGAATTTGAGGAAGTTCCATATTTGAGTTTTTTATTTTGGTCTTACAAACACTTTTAGAAAGAATTCCACTTAATATTTCATAAATGAGGCCCAAGATCTGTGGAGAAATTACCCTAAGAGAATGCTTTTTTAAAATGATTTATTTATTTATTTGATATGTTTTAGCAATTGAAACAACTAACTGTGCACTAAGTTTAATGCCATACTGTGGAACATTCAAGCAGTTCAAGCAATCTCCATAAGAAAAGTTACATAGTGCACCTCTAACCTTCATCTGCTTTTTACAAATGCCGTTTAAACTGAGCAAGTTTCTTCATTGAACATGTTTTGAACAATACTAATACTACTACTACTACTACTACTACTACTACTCCTACTGCTACTACTACCACTACTGCTACTACTACTGCTACTACTGCTACTGCTACCACTACTACTACTACTACTGCTACTGCTACTACTACTACTACCACTACTACTACTACTACTACTACTAATAATAATAATAATAATACATTTTATTTATTAGGCACCTTTCTGGACACTCAAGGTCCCCTTACAACAACATAAATTAAGTACAATTAAAACATACAGTTAAAATGGGACAGTATTTAATTGACTGACTGTATTTAGTGTTGTATTTCTGTGTGTGTATATATACACCGTATTTTCCGGACAATAGAGGCACCGGTGTATAAGCCGCACCCATGCTATTTTAAAAAAAATTAAGAAAAAAGTTGTACAAACCACAACCGGGCTATAAGCCGCTGATATCCATGTTGAAAAATGAGATATTTACTGCATCTACAGAACGATTTTGTACTGTAAATGTACATTTATGTACCTGAACAGATTCTTTCTGAACAGTGCCTTTTAACACGGCAGCAACTGTGCTGATTAAAACTGGTCAAAAACATAAAAGAACTGGTAATTGACCTTCATTTCTCCTGTGCAGTGAAACCACAAGTCACTTTATTCATCTCTGCTGACGCTGAGCTTACAGCAGCAGCAGGTAGACGTCTGTGCGGGACACAATTCAGTCCCGCTCCCGCAGTCTTCAGTCCCGCTACCGCCCGTGCGGCCGCGCTCCCGCCTGTGCCCGTAATAAGCTTTCAGAATCTTCTTTCAGAATGTTCTTTCAGAATGTTCTTTCAGAGGCTCTTATTACATCCATGGTCCCGCGCTGCACTGTTTTGTGTTGTGGGTGCAGGGCTCTACAGCGGTTTCCTTCCTGGAGCAAGATTGATGCCTTCAACTTAAAACTTGCATCATACAAACTCCTTCGTGTGTTTTTCATGATGAAGGGGCGAGGATTTGAAAATAATTACCAGTTAGTAATTTGTTGTGCGTGTTATATCTGCTAAATAAAAAGTAGCGTATTCTTCTCCGTCTGTCTTGTTTTTAAAATTCCGGTTAGAGCGCCCCTAGCGGTGGAAGAAAACATCATAATTTAGCCGCTCCGCACAAAAAAACTGTGAAACTGTGTGTGTGTGTGTGTATATATATACACACACACACACACACACACACACCGTATTTTCCGGACTATAAGCCGCTACTTTTTTCCCAGGCTTTGAACCATGCGGCTTTTAGTGTGGAGCGGCTAAATTTTGATTTCTAATTAATCAAGAGGCCTGATGCGTAAGTTACATCAAACCAGGAAGGTCCTGGGTTTGATTCCCGTGTGATTTTCTGTGCAGAGTTTACATGTTTGTCTGAGGGGTTTTTTCTCCAGTGCTGTGGACACATTTCCCCAAAGGAACAATGAAGTCCACTCATGCACAATAACAAAGAATTCTTATCAGTGTAAATGAAACAAAAACGAGCTCAAGGCTGTTTTTTTTTAGAATTTTGTTTTTATTAAGTTTAGGATATAACAGCTTGTACATTGTAGCCAATTACAGAGCTGATTACACGTTGGAATAGGCATGAACATAGACAATTATACATATACTATAATAATATATAGAAAGGAAAAGGAAAATAAATAAATCTCAAGGCTGTTTTTGATGAAGGAAGCACATTATAACGTGGTTAAAAGATTCAATACACACTTCAAAGTTAACATAACTATATGGTAATCAAATGTGGTCTATTTTATATACAAATAAACAATAAAATACAGAGATACATTTATCTTCTGGCATTCACCTGAGCACCTGTGTACAAACTCCCATGAATACATATAGTGCCATGTCGCAACTCATTTCAGCTATTCACTGAAATATTTATTCACATTTTGGGCAAAGCTCCGGCTCCTCTGCCCCTCTTTTATTCCCAGACAAATGGAAGCGCGCGGGAGGACAGAATCTATTTAACCATCCGATTCCCACAGCGAGAGGGGACGGGGGCCCTTCAAACGCCCAGGCACCAGGAGCCTGACACGGGGTCACGCTACTCCCCTCACCTGCCTGATGGAATTGTTCTGGAGGTATAGAAGAGAAGTTTTTTGTCAGCGCCATCTCTTATGATTGATGCGTCCGTGGCTGCAGAGAATGTGCCCTTTTTAAATAATTTATGTTGCCCATCGCTATAGACAAGTAGCTTATAACGGCTGATGTTATTTTACCATTGACTGGAGGGATCAATACTTTAAAGACATGACATAGCCACTAATGAACTGGCTCAACGGCTCTCCAGAGTGAACAAAACAATTGCGGTGGTGCCCAGAGCAGAGGAAAAGACTTTTATTACACATAGTAAAGTTAGGGCTGTGGCGGAGGGGAGTAAACAACAGAGTATAAAGGTGCACGGGAGCCAAGGAAGTTAAGCTAGAGGCTCAATCAAAATAAAAGAAGCTATAACGTTATATGGACGCATTATGATGGCCATTCAAGTAATAGTGTTGCATTTAGTTAGGGATTAATTATGCATCTGACCTGGCTCCACATCCCATTAGCACAAGAACAGGTTTAAGGTGGTGGATGCAGGAAGTGAAGGTCTAGTGGTACATTGATTTTCACTACTGTGTAATGTCAGTTTAAGAATCAACTGTAAATCTAGAACAAATTAGGGCCCGACCGATATATCGGTTGGCCGATATTATTGGCCGATATGGGCTCTTGGAAACATCGGCTATTGGCCAAAATCTTGCCGATATTCCACGTCCATGTTTTACCTCGTTATAAAGCTCAGACTCTCTATATTCTGCCCATTTAATCCAGTTTACAGACAGATAAATGTCCTGATATGTGGTGCATCAGTATACATCAGTATTTATCAGCGAGTCATGTGTCTGTGTCCGTCCCGCCCCTGAACGCATCACCATGTGCACTTGTTTACAGCCGCAGCCGTAGATCCACGTGCACATATATATGGTCTGTGTGCACAACACTGAGATTCTCTTCTTTTTCCGGACGCTCAGTTTGATTCTGGATTAAAAGGACAGTTCTTAGTGCTGATCTGATAGGAGCCTGTGTGAGGCTGAGTGTTGAAATGTGTCGGTTTTGAAGCTCGTTTTGGTTCTTTCTCATTGGTTAGCGATTAGCTGCTGTAGCTCGCACACATAAACAGGCTGTTTTCTCTTCTATTAGCGACTGTAAGTGACTATAGTGGCCGTATATAAGTTACTGGACATGCACTGATATGGAAATGAGCTGTGAATAGAAGTGTGAATTATCGGCATTTAGCAGATCATTCATTACTGTGGCGCACACACATTTACCGCTAAAGGCTAATAGCGGTAGTTTACTTACAGCACTTTCTTTACTGGCTAAAATATCATACAAAAACACCATTAGGCCGAACTACTGTCTTTAAATATGACGTAAAGAGGCAGAAGAACAATAAATGTCGCCTAAATAAATCCAACTGAAAATCCAATAGAGCCAAACCTAAGTTTTATAAACAATTGAAAATTTACAGTGAATTTTTACATCATAAATTTATCGGCGATTATATCAGCTATCGGCAGCTCCAACCCACATTTTATCGGTATCATATCGGCCACAACAAAATCCATATTAGTTGGGCTCTAATAAATATAGTTAATGCCATAATGTGAAACATTCAAGGCAAAGTGACAGCATCTTAATGGAAGGAGACCCACAACCAGGAAAGTTACATATTGCACTTTTAAGTAAGCTAAAGGTGCACTATGTAACAGCTCTATTTTACATTTATTCAGTTACAGCTGGTTTTATAGCTCATAAATACCAACAAAAACAGGAATTCTGACTGTGAGCGGGATCTCCTCTCCACAGATCCGACCTGTAACGTGGTCTGGTCTCCTTGAGGATAGAAATGTTTAATGCCCTACTGTGAAACATTCCAGACAAAGCAATACCATCGCCATGGAGACAAGCATTTGACGGACTCTCCACCAGAAAAATCACACAATGCACCTTTAAATAAAATATAACCCCGCAGTGAACTTTAATCATAACGAAATTAAAATAGTTTGGAGCATTTTATGTAATTTTGGATATGAAGAGCTTTTAGTAAAATATGTGTAAATAAAACGAACTCTGCTTCACTGTACAGAGCTCAAAAATGACAATATTATGCATCTTAACAGTGACAGAGTTAAAGATACCATGTGTAACTTTACCAATAGTAAATCACCAATGATAACAAGCCCAAAGCCCTAAAATAGTTGGGCGGAGTTGTGCATTATAAATCAAGCACTTCTTGCTCATTCTCCCTCCAACAAAGTGACAAATTAGCCCAACAATAGTGTTTGAATTCTTATTAAAGTTGATTAATTCATACCATTAGTTGATCCCACAACAGCCCATAAAATATTGTAAATTAATTCTTTGCTGTGATTAATACGCCAAACACTCCAATTAACATCAATAAATCAATTTGTGAATCAATTACATGATCATGTTTAAATACAGAGCTAATAGTGTACATTAACTAGCGCTGGCGGAGTGGGCATACATCATTTGACTCCGAAGGGGAAGTGCAGAGAGCATCCTTAAATGATCAACGAGGAACAAGCTGGCCGTAATAAGACACAATATTTTTCGTGCGGAGCGGAGAAGTGCTCTGGATGGGGAGGTTAACGCAGGCATACTTAGTAATACGACAAATTTACCGCGCTGGGGTAGAAATAAAAGTAGAGATAATCTTCATAATTCATGCATTATTTTGAATTTTTAGCATTTTATTTTGTATTTTTCAAAATCGACAACTGGAATCCTGGTGAGTGTGGGAGATGAGATATAACAAAAAATATACAATAAAATCATAAAACTACTAAAACAGACCTAAAAAACAAGCTGATTAAGAACAAAGGTTAAAGTTTGAAGTTAAGACAAAGGTTACGTCGCAGCTCAATTCGGATTTTTTGTGTGAAATCCGATATTTTTTTGCGAAGTCGTTCACATTTCCAATCAAATGCGACTTGTATGTGATCTCCAGTGTGAACTTTAAACGCCCCAAAAGTGTCCCACATGTGAACTGGAGGACACGACAACGTCACTGCAGCGAACAAGCTCAGTGTTTATGAAAGAGACTTAAACATGGACGCTGCATTAACCCTTCACGACCCCAGGGAAATTTTAGTACATTTGTCCTCGTCTGAATTTTTTTTCTTAATTTTGCTATTAAAACTGCCCCTTTTACCTCCTAATGAATGTTATACATACTTTGTCCAGGACAATCTGTTATTTCACAATCTGCTGCTGTAGTTGTGTCATGTGGCTGCAATAAAAGCTACAGGACCAGAAATAGAGATGAAAAACAAAACAAAACAGAAAATAAAATTCACACTCTTTCATACAAAACTCACAGCAAACATTTATAAACAACTTTTTTGACATAAAAATGCTTAATTTAGGGCCTAAGCTACAAAAGTGCAAAATATCAAGTCTGTACGTACGTAAAAAATCTCCTTATTGCCCTCAAAACAAAAAAATAAGTGTTATCGCCCCATTACTTTACTGGTGCCAGTTATAGAAACAGTTCCTGTCAACTACAGGGCATAGAGCCACATCACTTACCATGCACTTTTATGCTCAGAAAGCAACAACTCTCAGCTTTTCAAGGGGAAAAAAGGCAGTTTCTATCTTTTATGGTTGGAAAGTTATGCCTGGTTATATAAAACATATTGTATATGAAACTGTGGGTCTGGAAGGGTTAAGCACCTGGTGATTTTAAAGTTGCTGTCGTATCACTCTTGCGGGACGAAACACGTCTTCGGCCTATTTCTGTGGGCAAACGTGTCGGCGTTGGGCTGTGTTGGCTCACAACAGGAGCTTGTTACAGCGCAATAGCCAAACTCTCGCTTGTTGATGACATGTAGCTCGGATGAATGTGACCTGGCTGTTCACATTGAAGTCGCATGTCAAAGGATCGGATATGTATGGGGCTTAGGAGCACATAGCCAAATGACCTGGGCCGCATTTCAAAAAATCAGAACTGTGTCGTTCAGACTGTCATTAAAATATACAGGTCGCATAGAGGCAAAAAAATTGGATTTGGGTCACTTCAGGCTGCAGTCTGAATGTAGCCTTAGACTTAGACTAACTTTACTGATCTGCGTGAAGTCGCCCCATCAAACGCAAACCTACACAAAAATGATGTCAATCGTTTGTGCTTCATTTGTGCTGCAAAAAGTTTTGTTTGTGCTTCTTTAGTTTTGGAGAAATTAACGATTCTTTTATAGGTCCTGACCCCCCTTCCTGGGGTCAGCCCCCAGGAAGCTTCAAAATGCTCTAAAACATCCAAAATGGAGTCAGTCGTTTGTGCTGCAAAAAGTTTTGTTTCTGCAATTCTGTTTCTTAAGATATTTGGAGTTTTATTTTCGGCCGATGACGTCATCCAGTCTCTCAGAATGTTAAATACAGCTTAAAACAGGAAGAAAATTATAGAAAAGATTTGTATTTGGTTTGTGCTGTTTTGTGCTGTGACAATTTTCATTTGTGCGAGTTTATTTCTAAAATTATTAGTTATTATTTCTGTGGTAATTATGGGACGTCATTTCCGCTCAGCTGACGGCGACAAACTCCACAAAACTAGTGAAGATAAACGATCTCAGGCTGAGGAAAAGTCTGTGTTATTATATAAAATATGAATCAAAAGCAAATTACTAAAGACTGAAACAGACTTTTCCAGAGCGTGAAAAACAGAACAAACGAAATACAAACGTTTTCTATAATTTTCTGCCTGTTTTGAGCTGTGTTTAACATTTTGAGGGGCTGAATGACGTCATCGGCCGAAAATAAAACTGCAAATATCTTAAGAACCAGAATCGCACAAACAAAGCACAAACGATTGACATAGTTTTTGTGTAGGTTTGAGTTTGATGGGGGCGACTTTACGCAGGTGCTTTATTGATCCACAAGGAAAATCAACAGTGCACAGTAGCTCACACATCATAATATATTATAATAACAAAGAGCTACAATACATATAATGGTAAAAATAGATTCAAAATAACTAGCAAAAATAGCAAGAGGCCGGTGTGAAGCTAGGTTAAGGTTAAGGCATACTTTCTTGCCCCGGTAGGAAAGTTTGTTCTCTGCATTTGACCCATCTCCAGATCTTATGCTAGGCTTTATACTTTAGCTAGAGGATTTGACGTATTGTGCATGTTTTGGGTTGATGTTGGAAACTGAAATGTCTGCAAAAAAACATCTAGATGGGGAGAAACATGTAAACTTCCCAGTCCAGGAGTCAAAGCCAGAACCTTCTTGCTGTGAGCGGTGAGTGTTGCCCACCCTTTGTAGTGTAATCTTCCAAATAACGATGTAAAGTGATACCACCGTTAAGCCATTTACAGACACTGTGGGTTGCAGGTCCAGTCAAAATGCGTCTCTTTTCTCCATGGAAGTTCTTTTGGCTATAACACTCCACAGTATCGCATAAAACTGGTCCATCGCTTTGCAGAACGTTCCGAAGTATAGTTTTAACCTTTAATTTCCCCGGAATCCCGTCACCCCGAGAAAGTTACGCAACGTTACTTAAAATAAACCTTCTAAGTTTGCATAGTAAAATCAAAATCACCGCCTCTAGGCTCAAAGAAAATAGCGATGACTTTTGCCGTCGTTTTTGCTAGTCGCCCACCACTAGCTCAAACGCGTAAAGAATATATAAAGAATGCCCTTATAAACACTTCCAGTCAATATTGTAGCTTTGATGCACTTTACTGGAGGGTTTCAGACGACATCACAGCAATGGGCAATATTTTTAATACACATGGGGGCAACTAAAATAAATATTGTTCAACTTCAGATTTTTGTTCTAATATTGCATAGTCCTGGGTAATCAGTAATAGAAATTATGAGGTTCCATCTATGGGAATTTACCTTTCTGATGGAAAGTACGTTAGCAAGAGGAAAAACTGGCTTTTGCCCCCATCTAGAAGTACGACATTCTCACAGTCTAGAACCTGACAACCACCAAAAAAACCTACAAATTTTACCCCCAAAAAACCCACTTCGCTTTTTATATAATCACCAACAAAGATAATCGCCATTTTATCACAAAAATGTGTAGAAAAAAGCTACTTACCATAATGATTTCCACTAGAACATGGTTGTTTTCACTTATAACAAAAACAAGTTTGAACATGGAACGTGTTCGTAACATTAAAATTGTAATTATTCATATCCATAACATCTTTAAACTGTCAGCAACTGTAATAATTCCCGTGATATTTCTGGGTTTTAGACGACATCACATTTTATACTCCAATAACCGTATTTTTCCTGACTATAAGTTGCACTTTTTTTCAAGGTTTGAGTGGCCCATAGACCAAATATATGAATCCTATATAAGAATCAAAAATGAAAAAAAAATAATAATAATTTGTTATCGATTTTTTCATTTTGGTTTTAGAGACAAATAATGAAGAAAAGAGTTTGTTTTTTTTCGTTTTCTTATTTTTGGTTCTATATTGAAAAACAAACGAACAAATTATACACGGGTTCTTCTCTATTGGGTTGTTTTTATTACTATAACTTCTATAACTCGCCTTTCAAGATGAAACGTTGGTTCTTGGTCTGTATTTTAAATAAAATAAATACTTATAGTCTTGTAAAATAAATACTTATATACTTATAGTCCGGTGCGACTGTACAGTATATGGCTAAAAATCAGATTTTTGTTGAATTATATTGAGTTCTTGGGTCTAGTCACTCATAGAAATTATCCAAAATTTGTGACTTTGTGACTGAGCGAGAAACTTGTTTTTGACTGGAGAAAAGCGGAGGAAACTCGAACTTTAACGAAGAAAACAAAAGCTAATTGCTAAAAGCTGGATTTAGCTGGAGTTGGCGGAGTTACTCAGAAGTGACACCGAGGATGAAGAATTCAGTGGATTTAGTGATTTGGAGTGAGATGGAAAGTTCGGTAAACTTGTTCTGTTCTGGTGTTTCTGCTCTAGTTTTCTGAATAACTGTTCATATGTGACGTGAACACACCAGACACATGTTCAACCTGTTGTTCTCTGTTCTATTGGTATTACTATAACTCATCTTTCAAGATGAAATGTCGGTTCTTGGTCTCTGATTTTATTAAATCTATTTCCCCAAAAAAGTGCAATTTATAGTCCGAAAAATACGGTAATGGTGTAAAGTGTGACTTTTACAGCAGGACCTATTTAGGATTACCAGATCACATTCTAGTATCTGAAAACAACCAATAATCGTTACTTGCAATTATTTTAACCATGATAATCGTGACACCAAATTTCAGTGTGGTCCCACGCCCAGTCCGCCCACACGTCTCACTGTTAAACACATTCAAACCAAGACTCTTTCCCCAATTTATACAAAATCTCTTGTTCTTGTGACTACCAGGCGCGTGTCAGGTCAGCTCTGTCCTCCCCGGCAGCAGCTGCTGTTTTGTGGATCAGTCAACACCGTTAACGCGCCCGCCAGCCGTTCTTTAGACTTAACATGAGCTTTGGGCCCATACGAGCAGCACTAATAAACCTGGACCGTGTAATAGCTGTCAGATCAGTCAAACGCAGAGGCAGAGGCAGCACTGCGGAGGATAAGGAAATGTCACCCTAACACCACGGAGGATGTTCCTGCACTTTTGTTTAAGGTTCACACGGGCACCCTTTGATTGGTTTCTGCTGTTTGTGCCAGCGCTGGGCTTGTTAGATGTGCTGTGGGCGAGGGAAGAGGAGTGGGCGGGTTTTGAGGGGTTGTAGAAATAGGGTTTATGAATGGAGTGGTACTTAAAAGGTCCTACAATATATTACACAAAACTGACTCTTGTGAGCTTTTAGCCTGTTATAATGTTGTTACCTCATCAAAAAATACCTGGCATCGTGTTTTGTTTCGTTCACACATGTTTGAGTAACTCTGTATTATTAGTCTGTCTACATACAAAGCTGAAAATGCTCCGTTCCACCTTGTGATGTCATGTAGTGGTTGTTTGAAGTTAACAGCGACCTTTTACCTTTTGTTCAGGTCGGCAGTTCCATAGCTAAAATGATCCAAATGATTCTAGTGAAGGTGTAAGGAGTTTTAAAACACAGTGGAGCACTTCCTGTATTACCATATGACATCACAAGGTGGAACGTAGTGTTTTCAGTCTGAAAGAAGAATATGCAGGGTTTATGTGTTAAACATGTGTGAATGAAACCAACACTCCAGGTATGTTTGTGATGAGGATAACGTAGAATAGAAAATACGGCAATATGAATTCGACTCGAGTAATATGTGACTTGACTTTTGGTTTTCTCAGTTTCAGGAAAACACCCTTGACATCATGAAGTGAGTTTTAAAAGTGGCTATGTGTGAAAAAAAATGAAATTAGACTGAACAAAGTATAAGAGAATTGAAGTAATTTATCCTCCACTTACATTTCTCAGTTTAACATTGACTCACAAAAGCGATATTTACACTACAATCTTCTCTTGGCAAACCACTGGCACTAGGGATGGGCAGGATTAGTCGATTAATCGATAATTGATCATTAAGAATTTGGTCGATCACGTTCATTTTAATGGACAAACTGAATGTAGGTGTCTGTGTGTAACGTAGCGTGAGGAGTCGAGGCTGCGTCTCACAGCACAAACACTGGAGCTGTGGCCCCACAGTCCCACGTCTCGACTCTGGCTCCTTGGAGATCACTATATTCCTCAGAGTGTGTTTACCTGCACATCAGTGTCCCGGGTATGATCTTTTCTTTTATTGAGTATCCCAGTTTCGCATGTTTACGCAGCATCTCCAACGCGACATACGCACAGAACAGACTCACAGCCTCATCACATCCTCTGTCACAGGAAGAACACTCATATTCCACTGAGTCGTGTCCTTTAGTCCAACAGAAGCTGAAGCAGCAGCACAAGGAAAGAGCTGCTTTTTTCACTTAATGTTTACGCAAATGAACCATGTGGTTTTAAGTTTAGTTTCTGTAAGACGTAAACAAATGTTTAAAGCTGCATTAAACACATTCTGATCTCACACTGATGTGGCTCTGGAGTGATTATGTTTATATGTTGTAAAGTTGAGTTTATTTATGCAGATTAGTAATAGTAATAATAGTGATGATAATTTTAATATAAAATGTTAATGATTAATCGAAAATCGATCGTTAATTTTCCCAACGATCGAATATTTAATCGAATGCTCATCCCTAATTGGCACATCACTACCTAAATTCTGGCATATTGCTGTCTAACTGGTGTCTAAGGCCTTCATAGTCTCCCCACACTTGCTTTATAAACCTTCTCCTTTGGAAGCAGAGTCCAGGGGCTTGAACAAAGATCAGACTATGTTCACTTATGAAACTGTACTCCGAGCCCGTATTATTGATGGTAAATAAACTTCTCCTGCTTAAGACATCCAGACTTAAGACTTTCTTAGCTGAAAACTTCTACAACAGTTTGGCGTTACAAACACAAAGTGGCCAATGCACTTGATTTTTTACAATCTAGCATTCCTACCATACTAATTACCGTAAATTCCGGACTACAGAGCGCACCCGATTAAGAACCGCATGCTCAGATTTATGAAGAAAAATCAATTTTGTAATTATATGAGCCGCACCATATTATAAACCGCTGGCCAAAGACTAGGCGGGGGGTTCGCTTCTGCGTCCCCGCCGCCTGGAGCGCCTCCGGGATGGGCCGCGGACGCGGTCCCCCGCTGAACTCTGGGGACGGACTCGCTCACTGGTGACACTTGGGACACACACGCGCCACAGGCACTTACACACCTTCACACACTTGGAACACACACACGCGAAATGCACATACACACCTTGGCGCTCTGGGAATAAACCACGGTAGCGATCGCTTTAGCCTTCAGTCTGATTTGTACAGTGGAAACACCGCCTGCTCTTTGCGTGTTAACCCAGTCCTCCAGAAAGTTTTTAAGCTCAGGCTATCTGCTATGGTTACCTCTGAAAGCTTTGGTTGTCTTTTTACACTGGCTCAGTTCTTCTTGCTGGAGCCTCCACCTTCGCACCATCTACTCGTTTATGCCAATTTTACGGGCAGCAGCTCGATTTCCTTCTTTAACTGCCAGAGTGATCGCTTTTAGTTTAAAAGCTGCATCATATGCTTTTCGTCTGGTATTCTCCATGTTGATGAGGGTTAGCAGAAAGACTGAAATAAGGAAGTTGTGATTAATCATACAATTTCATTGGACCTCAGTGAACTACTTATTCATTTTATTGGTCCATGTTTTTCCCGCGATGAAAAAAAAAAATAAAAAAGCCGCTTCATATTACCAGCCGCAGTGTTGAAAGTGTAGAAAAAAAGTAGCGGCTTGTGATCCGGAATTTACGGTATTCACCATGATGAGTTTAAACGCTCTTTTCACACATTTCAGAGGCCAGAGTCACATAAAAACTAACAACAGCATACTAACAGCACACAAACATTACTTCCTGGATCACAAACCATAAAAATGCCACACTGGGATCTCATTTTGACCCCCAAGAACTGGTTTTACAAAGTATATGTGCAGGTGCAAAACTAGCTGGTTGGCTCACTGTGTGAAAACCATGTGGAATCAATCAGGAAGTCATTTAAATATTATTTTTGTACGAGTTGATCAGTTCCTTCTGCCACAGTCTGCTGCCTTTGCATTTCAACCAATCTCCATACCCCATTCATATAAATGCACTGTTTTTTTGACCTTATTTTTCATGCTTTTTCAGGTACATTCTGCCACCCTCCTGTGTGTCCATTTCCATCGCATCAGCAGAACCATCAGCCCCCTCAGACTACTAATAACGGCCATAAAATAATTGAAAATACCCCTATGCTAAGTGTAGTTGGGCCTCTGTAAAGTCAATGCAAATTCAATAAAGGCCTTCTTGTGTTCATTCTGTGGCAAATCCTGTGGTAAGACCAACTGGCATAAATCAATGACATTAACAGTCAATAATTGGCAGGAAATTGCCTGAAGGGGCCTTAAATTGAGTCTTTAAAGAATGTTTTCTTCTAGTGAACCACGCCACTCAATACAAATCCACTGGAGGAAAGCTGCTAATGTTAATCTTATATGTTACAAAGAGGATAAATGGGTCTGTTAAATTTTACTGCCTACGTTTATCAAATTTAGTCTCCCCTCACAGCAAGAAGGTTCCAGTTCAGGTTCAAATGCAAATCTATGTTGTTGGTACCGTATTTTTCGGACTATACGTTTTTTCAGGGTTTGGGTGGTTCCTGCGACTTATACTCAGGTGCGACTTATATATTACATTTTTCATATTGACAGCCCATAGACCAAATATATGAATCGTATATATGAATCAAAAATTAAATGGCAAATCGTTATCCGTTTTGTCATTTTGTTTTTTAGAGACAAATAATAAAGAGAAGAGGAGTTTTTTTCATTTTCTTATTTTTGGTTCTATACTGAAAAACAAACAAACGAATGATACACGGATTCTTCTCTATTGGGTTGTTTTTATTACTATAACTTCTATAACTTGTCTTTCAAGATGAAATGTTGGTTCTTGGTCTCTGATTTTTTAAAATAAATTTCTCCCAAAAAGTGCGACTTATACAGGTTTTTTTAATGCATTTTTTGGCTTATGCGATTTAAATATGGTACATATATTTCAACTAAAGAATTGGTTAAAATAAATGAGGGGTCAGAGAGAGAATGATGGTTTTGATGAGGTAAATATTAAAGGTCCTATATTATGCAGAATTTACTCTTGTAAGATTTAAGCCATGTTAAAAAGTTGTTTCTTCATCAAAAACATATCTGAAGTAGTTTAATTCACACATATTTAAGACACAAAACCTGCATATTTAGGCTGAGTTCTTCTCTCAAACCAAAAACACTCCTTGTAATGCCTTTAATCAGTTTTTAAACTCCATATAGCTTCACTAGAATCATTTGGATGATTTCAGATCTGGAATTTCCATTCTCTACTAAACAAAAAGGTAAAAAGTAGCTGTAGCTGAAAACTATCACTTCATAAGGTTACTCAAACGTGTGGATGAAACAAACACAACTCCAGGTATGTTTTTGAGGAGTAACAACTTTGTGACATGGCTTAAATGTCACAAGAGTCAATTCTGCAAAATATAGGACCTCAACAAAACCATGATTCCCTCCCTGACCCATAACTTTTTTCTACCAATTCTTTAGTTGAAATTAGGGCCCGACCGATATATCGGCTGACCGATATGGGCTCTTGGAAACACATCGGCCAAAATCTTGCTGATATGGGCCGATATTCCACGTGGACATGTTTTACCTTGTTATAAAGCTCAGACTCTCTATATTCTGCCCATTTAATCCAGTTTACAGACAGATAAATGTCCTGATCTGTGGCGCCGCATCAATATTTATCTGAGGAGTCATTTGTCTGTGTCCGTCCCGCCCCTGAACGCATCACCATGTGCGTTTGTTTACAGCCGCAGCCGTAGATCCATGTGCACATATACGTCTATGTGTGCACAACACTGAGATTCTCTTCTTTTTCCGTACGTTCAGGGTGAGTCTGGATTAAAGGACAGTTCTTAGTGCAGACTTGTGATCTGAGAGGAGCCTGTGTGAGGCTGAGTGTTGAAATGTGTCGGTTTTGAAGCTCGTTTTGGTTCTTTCTCATTGGTTAGCGATTAGCTGCTGTAGCTCGCACACATAAACAGGCTGTTTTCTCTTCTATTAGCGACTGTAAAGTGACTATAGTGGCCGTATATATGTTACTGGACACGCACTGATATGGAAATGAGCTGTGAATAGAGGTGTGAATTATCGGCATTTAGCAGATCATTAATCATCGCGGCGAACACGCATTTACCGCTAAAGGCTAATAGCGGTTGTTTACTTACAGAACTTTCTTTACAGGCTAGAATGTCATACAAAAATCCCATTAGGCCGACCGACTGTCTTTAAATATGACGTAAAGAGGCAGAAAAACAATAAATGTCGCCTAAATAAACCCAACTGAAAATCCAATAGAGCCAAACCTAAGTTTTATAAACAATTGAAGATTTACAGTGAATTTTTACATCATAAATATATCGGTGATTATATCGGCAGCTCCAACCCACATTTTATCGGTATCAAATCGGCCGCAACACAATCCATATCGGTCGGGCTCTAGCTGAAACATAAGTACCAGCAAACCCACCACCACGCACCCATTACCCAAACCACTTTACAAAGCGGCCTAATTCATCAAGAGTAAATAAAATGTTTATCCGGTTGGGAACATTAATTATCACCATCATCCCAAAGAAAACTGCTCTATAATGTAATTGAGATTGCACATGGGGATACCTCTGTTTTATGAATCACTCGGGGTACAAAACGGCAGCTGCCTTTCCCCCAGAGACGAGATAGAGAAATTTATGCCGTATACCCCGCTGATTGTGGCGGAGGTAGCGGCTCCAATCGCGCCATGTTGGGAGCTTGTAATTTTAAAGTGCGTTTCTCACTACAGTGCGCACAACACTTAATTAAACGCTGCTGTTTTGGCAATGACAAATGCAGCCGGAGCCGGTAGGAGGCTGGGGCACGCCGTCGTAATTTTCTTCTCATGCGCAGGATCCAGGTCAGAAAACTGTAGAATTAAAAGAGCTAAACAAGATTGTGAACGCGGAGGGATGAGAGGGTGAAGGAGTGGGTGGGTTCGCTGGGTTGTGCAGATTTTGGGGGGTTGACGTGCTCGGTGTCGTTTTCAGGGTAAAGTTTTTTGGCGTAGATAAATGGGGATGGTGTTTGAAGATGGGAGATTTTATGGTTCTTTGATTTTGAACTCAATTTTTTTCTTGATGTGGTTTAGGCATCAGATCTCGGGCGTCATCTTTAAAGCGCAGGGTGACAGGGCAAAAGCAAAATCACAGAAATGACACAAATTAAGATGGTTTTCGATTTTAATCTTTTGAACCTACATGAATCTATATAAAGACTTTTAACCATTGTCATTCAGCACCAAAAATCCAGTCAAATTTCTCCCTCCAAAGGCTGAACTCATGCTTTTAATGACATAGCCTATAAAGCGACTGAATCCCAATTTGATTACAATCCGTATAATTGCACAGCCCTACACCTCAGGATATTGAAGAGGTACAGTATGTGGTTTGTATAGGTTACAAACATAACCTTTCGTCCCAGATATGAGGTAAACATGGTGAAATCCTACATTCGCGATCAATTATGTTATTATGCAATTTCCAAATGTGTTCTTCCCATCTCTTTAATTTAACTCATTTGCCCTTACTAGTTATAACTCATCCCTATCTCTAAGAACTGGAGTATCTTGTATTCCAAAAGGCACCAGGGAATTAAAATGCTGTTCCAATCCCTGCTCCACACAACATAACTGCTGTTGTGTTGTGTCCTTGGACAAGACACTTCACCTGTCTTGCTTCCAGTAAACACATTGGTAAAATTTTGTAAAGAACAGAGTGAGAGTAACAAATGGTTGCTGGCAATTCAAAGTATTTCTGCATACACAGTAGAGTATGCAGAGTTCAGTGTTTTTGAGGGAGCTATGTTAATCTTATTGTAGTTTTTGTAGTGTACAATGATGCCATAAATGTACCTAAACCTTTAATATGATGTAAAGCCCAGGCATTTTGAAGTGAAAAATGGCTCGAGTTCCACTGACAAAAGCGAGTAGGGTTTGTGAGCTGGGGTTGGGGGCTGGTCCTGAACAAAATAAATACATTAAATCACGGAGTGGCAGTCTCTTAGCACAACTCTTGATTTGCACAATCCCATTTCCACCAGAGGGAAGCCGCACTTCCAAATATGCAACTAAGTGTGAAATTTTACTACTGCTGGAGCACAGAAACACTGGGCCAGTCAACAAACTGACAGGGAGTGACTAATAGCCTTTTTCTTAGTGAAAATCCAATTCACAGCAAACAAAAATCCTATTTGGTTTCCTATGACTGTATTACTGTGCATTTCATGAGATCCATTTAAAGGTGGGGCCAGAGCAGCGCACAGCCCTGTCTCTGCTCTGAAGGCCTACAGTCCATAATAAGGCTCAGCATGCCTGCCAGGCACAAACAGCAGCCAGGCATTTCATTCAATAATGTAGTCTGTACTTTTAAGTAAAAGACCTCCGTCTGATGTCCTGTTTTATTACCTCCACCAGCTCAGCGCATTATTACATTCTGTCACATGCCAATCTCCAGCACCGCTCCATCTCAGCTCTGTGCACTGTATACATATGTAATGCAAGCACACATATGGAAACTGCTCAAGCAGCTGCACTCAGAAAGAAGAGAACAAATGCTATAGGCCATGTTTACCTCCACTTTTATACTCCAACTTCTACTTTGTCCTATTCACTCCCTTTTACAATCTGTTTCACTCATTATTTTAATAGTTAATAATAATTTCTTTAATCTGAGTTTTGGGCAGTGTGTACAAACTCTGCCAACAGAAAAACAGCCCCATACTTGTGTTCAATGGACAGTAATGGGCAGTTGTTCATTCAGTGTATTTTCTTAATTAACAGTATAACAGTATATTTTCTATGTACTGCATAAGAAAGAAATTAGATATCTGTGTAAAATTACACATCTTTGTCTTGGGTACTAAATGCGGGCTGATTTCTTCCTAAACATAACATTTTTATTCTTGCTAATCTGGTGAAAGTAAATAGTAAAACATAGTGGGAGAACAAAGCTGTGTACGGCGTGTGTTTCTACAGAGAGGCAAACAGCCGTGTTTGGCTGTTGTGTAAATGCCAGGGAGACAGCGCAGCATCCGCTGGAGTTAACGGTGCAGCACTTTTGTGTTCACCAGCACAAATCATTAATCATGAGGCGGCCATATTCTTGTAGTGCCTGTGCTTTCATTACTGGGCCTAATTAAACAGTTCTGTGAACTGGAATCTCAGATTCCTCTGTTACAGATTATCATTAATTATGGTGAAAGTGCTCTGAGATGTTGGACTCAATTATACTGTGCTCAGCCCTGGCAGCGGGGTGATTCATTGTTCACGCGCTGAACAGCCGTACTGTCTCTGCTTATCACAGACCTCCACTTTTGTAAATTGGGCTCTGCCAGCCAACAAACTAAGAATTATGTGCTGCTTTTTCATTACAAACATGTTGGAGGAGCTCAGCCCAATTAAGGCTGGATATTTGGTGTGGAGTGATGAGGTGTGGGAGAGGGGGTGGGGCTTGTGCCTTTATTACAATGAGCAGTGTCTGGAGCGACCAGGCCTCAGTCACATGAAACCACTCTACTTATGTGTGAATACTGTCACACACGGCACGAGAGAGAGAAAAGCAGGACTAGAGGATTGTAACCTGTAAAGAATCAACCCCACACTGGCTTTGATCACACAATAAGTATTTATGGAGTCATTCTTATAGATGCACTTGATGTTCCAACACCACAACCCTCCATTTCCACCTTCACCGCAGCAGCAGAGCCATCACCTCCTTAGCTTCTCCTTCTTCTCATCTTTAATGTACCAATTCTTTCATTACGTCACTGATGCGTCAATCTACCGGGGATTATTACTTCACTCTGCTCG
Organism: Odontamblyopus lacepedii; assembly: GCA_034769755.1. NCBI lineage: Eukaryota > Metazoa > Chordata > Actinopteri > Gobiiformes > Gobiidae > Odontamblyopus > Odontamblyopus lacepedii. Next base: position 2,244,932 of record CM068356.1, on the reverse strand, counting down.
CACTTCACTCACTTGTCTGTGTAAGTCTTCTGGTTGAAATCACAATCCAGTTCAAATGTGCGATGACTGCATATCCCACAGCTCTCAGTCCAGTCACTGAGAAGAATCTGATATTTGTGTGAGCACATTGTCCTGAAGGGGGCTTTACCGAGGATTTCTATTACCGCCACGGCTGCCGGCAAAGTGTCATATTTTCATAATATTTGTGTGTGACAACTTTTCATGCAGCCGAACAATGTCAATATTTCTTCTATAGACTGCCGTGGAGAGAGGAGTGTGTGAATGAGATTAGCGGGCACCTTTTTTGAGGGTCAAAGAATCAAAAAGGAAAATATGGAATCGGAGGCAAGTTCTACAGTAAGCTGGGGCCTTACCGGTTTGCACAATTTCATATGCCACAGTAGGTAGTGATTTTAATATATATGAAAATCAGCCAGCAGTGTGTGCATGTGTCGCTTATAATATGATATCACCGCTGGGATATTCCGCCTCCTTACAACGCCAGATCTGCTGCCGTCTTAGCAATGCGACTCCACGCTCGTACTGAAAAACATGTCCAACTAGAGACGAGGGAGTGAAGAAAAACAAACCAATTTAATGTCCTTTTTCCCGCAATATTCTTTCACGCATACTTCCTTAAATTCCGTGCGGTCTAATCCGGTAATTCCACTGGCCAAAGAGCAAGGAACACCGGCAGTGGCTCAGGAGCAGCTCATTGAAAATGTAATACCAGGCACAGGTCAGGCGACAATCTGAATTTTAAAAGGATTGTGAATAATATTGTGTTTTATTTTGAAAATGAACTTTGTGGCCTCCATCATGAATCCAATATATGTCTTAATCTCGGCGTGTGTTGGAGCCCACAGGTCCAGAACTGGCCCTTTGACTCTTCACGTCGTAAGGAAATCACTTGTTTTTTCCTCCACGTGGGCCGGAGCAAACAGAGGTTTACTTTGAAAGGGGCAAATGGAGCAAAGAACCGGAGGGTGTGTGGTGTTTTGACGCGTCCAAGGGGAGTTGTTTAAGAAAGTGTTTCATGATGTAATTTTAGGTCAGATAAATGAACTAAGAATGCACGGTTTGGTGACCTGAAAGTTTGGCCAATCACAAGTTTTCATGCACGAGTGAGGGAGAATCCATCATGGACATTCCCGCTGCACCAGACTCCAGAGGAGCTCATTCTGCAACAGGCTCCTACAGCTCTGCTCAAACTACACGACATTCATACAATACTCCATACAACTGTACAACAACTCACCCTTATTTAACAGATAACCTATGATAACTATGTCATGTTAATCACCATTTCATCTTTGCACTGTTTCTCCTCACAACCACTTTTTGCATGATTTTTTTGTCATACTTGTTATTCTAATATATTGTGATGTGTGAGCTACTGTGTCCAAATAATTTCCCTTGAAAACAATACAATTTGTCTAAAGGCCGCCACACACTACAGGAGAATTTGCCCGATTTTGGCTGTGATTTCTTCTCCCGTGACCCGACTTTTTGTCTCCTCCGTGTGCGATTCTGAAGCCGCTGCTCCTCATGTGTGGAGTCAGTGTCAGATCAGAACCACCGAACATCAAACGATAAAACAGAGTCAGGGGCAGAGGAGCGACGGACACAGAGACGCAACAAACAAACTCGAGAAAATAAAGACTTTATTCCTCACCTAAAAGTGGTAAAGTGGAACATTTAAAGTGCAGCATCTGATCCACATTATCCATAGAAATTGTCCTCCGCAAATAATGACTTCAGTCCACAAAACTGCTCTATTAATCCAGTTTGAAGTGTTCTTTGAAAGTAAAAAGGTGAAAGTTGTTCCTCACATGTGTTTGTTTACGTCCACAGAGCGTAAAGCTGCAGATCAGCGACAGTGACTCTACTTCCTGTGGACTTTATCTCCTCTTTTATGCTTTAAAAATCCTGTATCTGAAGTATTGCTCCACATTTCACAAATAATAATAACACAGTTTTGACTTGCGTCTAAACTAGAAGTGCAGAGCTCTGATCTTTGAACACTTCAGAGTCTCAGAGCGAGTGGTTTTACTGTAGACAGGAAACAGCTGACGCCATCACAGCGCTCACAGCTTTACAGCCTGTTTTACACAGACAGATCCTGCTGAAGTCTTTGTGATTGAGATTTTTAGTTTCTCCTCGTGTCTGTGGTGTTTGCGCATTTTGTCGCACGTTTAAAAATCATTTAAGACCGAAAAATCCTCTAGTGTGTAGCGGCCTTTAGTTTTCCTTTAGTATGAAACAGAGTTATGAAATACTAAAATTTACCCTGGTCTTCCATTCAAACATTATTTTTACCATTCTGACCAGTTCTTCTTACTTGATTTCACGCTAGAGCCAAACTCAAACAACAATTTCGTACGTCTCCTGTCACCGCGAGCTGAGCACGTCTGACAGCGGCAGTGAATTTAAGCGTTAATTACACACCAACCTCTCCAGGACACGCCGCAGGCCTCGCGCCGTCCAGCGTTTGAGAAATTAAAATATCCCAACTAGACCCAAGTAGTACCCTATCACATTAGCATAGCCTCCTGAAAAACGCCCCAAAACAAGACACGGAAATCCTCCCCTATTTACCCTAAAATAGCCACTTAACTTTGACTGACATTAATTCTTACTACATGCAGGCGCGACAGACCCTTTCATTCCCTCCCTCCGTCTGTCAGGAAATTACCAAAGACGTGGTTTGTGCTGTGAATCTTGGGGCTTTCTTGTCAGATCGCTGTGTTTGATGGGACGTTACGGCGGCGGCGGCCCGGGCCCCTCCAGTCAAGACCGAGAGAGAGAAAGAACGACGGGACCTGTCGGTGGCAAAGCGCTCGCCACAGCATCACCGGCCAGTCAACACGAATAAGAGTGAGGAGAGAGGGATGGAGGGAGACGGGAGAGAGAGAGAAAGAGGGAGGGAAAGGCGGGCCTGTCACGATAAAAACGACATCAGCTTATCGTTCGGTGTATGACAGATGGAGCGATAGATTTAGGGTGTCAATATTTAGGGTGAGGATTTTTCAGTCCTAAGGTGTTGAACTTCTATCTTCACTATATATTAGCAGGAGAAAAAAGACAGTGGGAAAGAAAGAAAGAAAGAAAGAGGGAGGCAGATAGATAGAAAATGGAGAGCGGAAAAGAGAGTCTATAAGAAAAAGAGAGATGGAGACAGAAGGAAAGAGAGGGAGTAGGAGAAAAAAGACAGTGGGAGAGAGAAAGAAAGAGGGAGGCAGATAGATTGAAAATGGAGAGCGGAAAAGAGAGTCTATAAGAAAAAGAGAGATGGAGACAGAAGGAAAGAGAGGGAGTAGGAGAAAAAAGACAGTGGGAGAGAGAAAGAAAGAGGGAGGCAGATAGATTGAAAATGGAGAGCGGAAAAGAGTGGGTCTATGAGAAAAAGAGATGGAGACAGAAAGAGAGAAAGGAAGCAGGAGAAAAAAGACAGTGGGAGAGAGAGAGAGAGAGAAAGAAAAAGGGAGGAGATAGAAAATAGAGAGCAGAAAAGAGAATCTATGGGAAAAAGAGATGGAGACAGAAGGAGAGAGAGGGAGCAGGAGAAAAAAGACAGTGGGAGAGAGAGAGAGCGAGAGAGGCAGATAGACAGAAAATGGAGAACAGAAAAGAGTCTATGAGAAAAAGAGAGATGAGACAGAAGGAGAGAGACGGAGTGGGTGAAAACAGTGGGACAGAAAGAAAGAAGGAAAGAAAGAAAGAAAGAAAGAGGGAGGCAGATAGATAGAAAATGGAGAGCGGAAAAGAGAGTCTATAAGAAAAAGAGATGGAGACAGAAGGAAAGAGAGGGAGTAGGAGAAAATAGACAGTGGGAGAGAGAAAGAAAGAGGGAGGCAGATAGATTGAAAATGGAGAGCGGAAAAGAGTGGGTCTATGAGAAAAAGAGATGGAGACAAAAGGAGAGAGAGGGAGCAGATAGAAAATAGAGAGGAAAAGGGTCTATAAGCAAGAGAGAGAGAGTAGGAGAAAAAGAAAGTGGGAGGGGGGCAGATAGAAAATGGAAAGCAGAAAAGAAAGTATATGAGAAAAAGAGCTAGAGACAGAAGGAGGGAGCAGGAGAAAAAAACAGAGAGAAAGAGAAAGAGGGAGGCAGGAAGAGAAAGGGAGAGAGAGAGAAAGAGAGAGGGAGGCAGATAGACAGAAAATAGAGAATGGAAAAGAGAGTCTATGAGAAAAGAGAGATGGAGACAGAAAGAGAGGGAGTAGGAGAAAAAGTGGGAGGGAAAGAAAGAAAAAGAAAGAGAGAGGGAAGCAGAAAGAAAATGGAGAGCAGAAAAAACAGTCTATGATAAACAGAGAGAGAAAGACAGAAGGAGAGAAAGGAAACAGGAGAAAAAAGAGTGGGAGAGAGAGCGAGAGAGAAAAAGAGAGGGAGCCAGATAGAAAATAGAGATCGGAAAAGAGAGTCTATGAGAAAAGAGAGATGGAGACAAAGAAAGAGAGAGGGAGCAGGAGAAAAAAAATCTGGGAAAGAGAGATGGAGAGAGGCAGATAGAAAATGGAGAGGGAAAAAGAGAGTCTATGAGAAAAAGGGTATGGAGACAGAAGGAAGGAGCGGGAGAAAGAACATGGAGAGAGAAAGAGAGAAAGAGAAAGAGAGAGGGAGGCAGAAAGAGAGAGGGAGAGAGAGAGAAAGGGATGCAAATAGACAGAAAATAGAGAACGGAAAAGAGAGAGTCAATGAGTGATGGAGACAGAAGGAGAGAGAGGGAGAAGGAGAAAAAAGACAGTGAGAAAGAAAGAAAGAAAGAAAGGAAGAGGGAGGCAGATAGATAGAAAATAGAGAGTGGAAAAGAGAAAGTCTATGAGAAAAAGAGACCTGGAGATAGCAGGAGAGAGGGAGCAGGAGCAAAGACGGAGGGAGAGAGCGAGAGAGAGAGAAAGAAAGAAAGAGGGAGGCAGATAGAGAATGGAGAGCGGAAAAGAGAGAGTCTATAAGAAAAAGAGGGATGGAGAGGGAAAGAGAGGGGCAGACAGCGACGAGAGAGGAGGGGAAAACGGGGAGCGATCGGCGGCCATTACTTTTTATTCAAACCTCACACATGACACGATATGAAAAATGAGCCGGCGTCTCGTCTGCCGCCTATTAGTGAGTGAACACATTAGGGCGCCGCTCCTTCACGTCCAATCGCCCCCTTCCGCACGATACCCAGCATGCACCGGGGCGCGGGGAGGTGGCACGCGCTCTTTATGGGAATTTGACTGCCGGAGCCTCTTAAATACAGCCAGGGCAGAGGGGCGATGACGTATGGCTGTCAGGCAGTCTTAAGCGGCGTTGACGAATCCATCCCAAAGCGGCGTCTAAGGGGGACAGATAACCTCTTCCCTTCACACACTGGCGAATGGATTACAGCGGGGGAAAATGGGCACGTAAAATATTACTGACAATTACAATCCAATTTATTACAATCAAGACGTGAGCGAGCCTAAAAAACTGTTAGCCGAAAAGTGGAGATGGGGTCGGGCTAAACTTTCTTTGGTCTAAAGTGAAGTCATTAGTCAGTTTTTCTGTATCTTCGCAGATTTATTATTATTATGACCTTATTTGAACTTAATGCGTGTTTTATTGTCGGCCTACTGCATTTTGGCTTTTGTATATTTACTCTATACAGGCTATTGTATCGTCAAAGGTCTCACAATAATATCGTGGACCATCACAATATATTGAATCACAAGTTTAAATGAGTAGTTATGATATAGAAATAGCTAAAAAAAAACAGAGGGAACTACATAGACCATGATCCTTTGCTCCGTTTCAGTGCAGACGACATGAAGAAATGAACTGTTCTTCATTCGTTCTTTGGATTAAGTCTTGTAAAGGCATTTTTTTTAGAGGAAAAAGTAGCATATTCACAGTTTTGTGAGCCTCTACAAAATATAGCACTAAATATCGTACCGTGAGATGGTTATGGTGAAAATATCGTACGGAGAGATCAGAATCAGAAAGGTTTTATTGCCATATGGGTGAACAGGTTCACAACATTAGGAAATTGCTGCGGTACTTGGAGCGAAATGTAGACAAATACTAAACATGCAATAAATAAAATAGAATAAAATAAAGTAGAAAACAATAAACTATAATATAACACAAAAAAATGTACAAGAATATAAGAATATAACCGTGCAGGTAATGATCAGTGCAAACAGACAGGTGCAAAAAATACTCGGATTTGGATAAATATTTGGATATCGTTACATCCCTAATGGAAATAAATGTACCAAATGACTGGTCAAAGCGTTTTATAATGTCAGTCTTGTTATAATATCAACATATCGTGACCTTTCCCACGATATCACAATAAATATCGTACCGTGAGATGTTGAAAATATCGTACAGAGAGATTTGGATTTCGTTCCATCCCTAAAGACAATAAATGTTGTACCAAATGACTGGTCAAAGCGTTTTATAATGTCGGCCTTGTTATTATGTAGAATATCGTAATATTGTGAGCCTCCCCACCATGTCGTGAGCTTTCCCAACGATATCGCAATAAATATCATACCGTGACGATATCGTGTCGTGAGACTTGGATATCGTTACACCCCTAATAGGCTGTGTGGAAGCTTTTCATGTCAGAGGGTGAAGAGTGTTGCCCGACACAAAGTTAATTCTCACTTTCATATTCAGCATCGTCATTATTCACTGCGACACTTGTGAAATGTTCTTATAAAGTCCGAGTACAGAGCCACCGTGGTAATTTTAACTACAGCTAGCATGCCGACAGTGCACCAGTGTTACTTCCTGGTTTGCGGACAATAAAAATGCTTTATAATTACCGTATTTTTCGGACTATAAGGCGCACTTTTTTTTTCAGGGTTTGGGTGGTGACTTATACTCAGATGCGACTTATATAAAAAAAAATCACACTGACAGTCCATAGACCAAAGACAAATGATAAAGAAAAGAGTTGTTTTTTTAGTTTTCTTATTTTTGGTTCTATATTGAAAAACAAACGAACGAATGACACATAGTTTGTTCTCGATTCGGTTGTTTTTATTACTATAACTTCTATAACTTTCCTTTCAAGATGAAATGTCGGTTCTTGGTCTCTGATTTTATAAAATAAATTTCCCCCAAAAAAGTGCGACTTATACATGTTTTTTTCTTCTTCATTACATATTTTTTGGCTGGTGAAACATATAGTCCGAAAAATACGAATACGGGAGAGAGGGAGGTACACGCAGACAGCTCACAACGGTCTCATTTTGACCTTAAAGAACATATATTGTGCTTGTGTCTGCTATACAGTTATAATCTATGACAATCTTGGATCATTATGTTATAATTTGCACGACTTAACAAAATAAACAAGTCCACTGACTTCCAAGTGCCCAATGGGAGCAGACGTCGCCATAAATGTGATCACATGATTAAAAGCTCTGAAAAGTTGCATAATAGGGTCTGTTTTAAGAGCTGTTTTTACAATATATCTGTACTGCCCCAAACCTAATCCTAGCTAATCCTCATCAACTCCAGCTCTAATAAAAAGGTCCCATAATGAATCACTCTCAAAAATCTTCAAAGAGCGAATAAAAGACAATCACCTGTACTCAAACGTTCCTGTTATTGTCACTTTTTTGGTTTGTTATCGCTAGCATGGCTAACAAGCTCCTTCCACTTTTTTGGGGGGGGTTTATCCGTAACAACTGTGTCAAATTCTGTCCCATTCCTTTAGAGAACATTCCCTGGCCTAAAACGCACTGTGAAGATATCATTTGTGTTCTTAGCAAATCTATTTTCCACTTCCTTCACCGTGCATTCCCAAAGGAAGCTTTCGATCTCTATTAAAACACGCCGCGCTACATCCAGCTGGCAATGCACCGCTACACTACAAAGCACTGAGGTTGCGGCCATGACATGTAGTTCTGCCCCTTCTCCCGCTCTAACCAAAGCCGCCCGGTTCAATCTAATCTCCAGCAAGAAACAGGGCACCCGTGGGACCCACCTCCCAGCAACTGCACAACATCATAGCCAAGTGAACTCAAGGGAGACCGGAGAAGGCAACAGAAAGCCATTTTACGGAATAAGTGTGGAGACATGTGGCGCCCTTGTATGGTTCCTTCACCTCTCTTGTCAGTTTTCCCCCTCGCGTAGTCAATACGGCGCAGGAATGTTCCCCAGTGACGACGTTCCTTAACCGGAGCTCGGATATGGTGTGCAGTGTGGTGGAGAGGCAGCTCTAAGCCAAAACCAGTCAGCCTTAAAAGAAGTGACGTGAGATTAGGGGTTTAAAATCACGGCTGCCACTTCGCATTTCTGCAAGACAACAGGATATGTTTAGTGCAATGATACAGTAGATTCAAGGGCTAAAAAAATCTGTATGTTAAAGAGCATATGACAGTATTTCTTACCTAGTTTTTTCCATTTGTTCTTTTTTTTATTTTCTTTTAAATGGATGTCTTTATGTTTGCTCAAAACAAATATAAAATGATTTCAAACGAGGCCAATAAAATTAACTATCGCAATCTATACTCCCAAAGTCATAGTGCAAAAGAGCCAAAAAAAGAGACGCCTTATTGTACAACGCCAGCGGCATCATTAGAATAAACACCATTTGTACAATCTCTTCTAATATAAAACTTGCAGAGAGGGACAGATGGAAATGTATTTTAAAGTAAATAAACATATACTGCAAAGAAACTGACAATCTCAACTGACAAATATTTTGGTATTTCCAACAGGTTCTATTCCAATCAAACCAAGTAACAATAAAAAATTTGTTATGTGCACTTTTAATGGAAAAAGAAATGCCAAACGACAGGTTAATAATTACACCTAAGCTTTCTATTGATTCTAATTCATTGTTGGCAACATACAGTTATCTGAAGCTATTATGTACACATTTGTAGCTGGGCATTAAAAATAAAAATATTTATAGTCCCTTTAGACATTCATATTGCGCACAAGCTTCAAGTCAATGCAATCCAATGATTTCAGTTGCACATGTTGTACTAGTTCAATTGCATGTATTAAAAATGAAGCATCCCATTGATTTGTTTTCTTATTGTTATTGATAAAATACATCAGTTAGTGAGGGTTTATGGCGTAATCTTACTTTTATGTGCATATTGAATGGCCTTTGTCTGAACATTTGTGCTTGGCTGTATTGGGAAACAGACATAAACCGGATGCACTGATGGAGACGCATGTTCACTTTTCCGTATCAGGGAGGGATCATGTAGAGCCTGAATCAAGACTGCACATATCAGTGTCAGAATAAAAACACTTTTATGAAGACTATAATGGTAACTGTCTTTGTGATGCTTTTGGTTTGTGGGGTCCTACGCATTTGCACAGATACAATTTTGTATGTTTTGTTGTTTTTACTATAAGTCGCACCAGCCAAAAAAATATGTAATGAAGAAGAAAAAAACATGTATAAGTCGCCCCAGACTATAAGTCACACTTTTTTGGGGAAATTTATTTGATAAAATCAGAGACCAAGAACCAACATTTCATCTTGAAAGGCGAGTTATAGAAGTTATAGTAATAAAAACAAGCGAATAGAGAAGAATCCGTGTATCATTTGTTTGTTCGTTTTTCAATATAGAACCAAAAATAAGAAAACTTTTGTTTTCTTATTTTGGTTCTACATTCAAAAACTCTTTTCTTTATTATTTGTCTCTAAAACCAAAATGAAAAGACTGATAAAGATTTGTTTTTTTCATTTTTGATTCATATATAGGATTCATATATTTGGTCTATGGACTGTCAGTGTGAAAAATGTAATACCGTATTTTCCGGACTATAAGCCGCTACTTTTTTCCCAGGCTTTGAACCGTGCAGCTTTTACAAAGGTGCGGCTATTCTGTGGATTTTTCTTCCACCTCTAGGGGCGCTCTGACTGGAATTTCAAAAACAAGATAGACGGAAAATGAATGCAAAGAAAAATATGCTACTTTTTATTTAGCAGATATAAGACGCACGGCAAATTACTAACTGGTAATTATTTTCAAATCCTCGCCCCTTCATCATGAAAAGCACGAAGGAGTTTGTATGATGCAAGTTTTAAGTTGAAGGCATCGATCTTGCTCCAGGAAGGAAACCGCTGTAGAGCCCTGCACCCACAACACAAAGCAGTGCAGCGCGGGACCATGGATGTATAATAAGAAGATTCTGAAAGAACATTCTGAAAGAACATTCTGAAAGCTTATTGTGGGCGCGGGCGGGAGCGGACAGGAGTGCGTCTGAAAATTGTGTCCCGCACAGACCTCTACCTGCTGCTGCTGTAAGCTCAGCGTCAGCGGAGATGATTAAAGTGACTTGTGGTTTCACTGCACAGGAGAAATGAAGGTCAATTACCGGTTCTTTTATGTTTTTGACCAGTTTTAATCAGCACAGTTGCTGCCGTGTTAAAAGGCACTGTTCAGAAAGAATCTGTTCAGGTACATAAATGTACATTTATAGTTCAAAATCGTTCTGTATATGCAGTAAATATCTCATTTTTCAACATGGATATCAGCGGCTTATAGCCCGGTTGCGGCTTGTACAACTTTTTTCTTAATTTTTTTACAAAATAGAATGGATTATATAACGGTGCGCTCAATAGTCCGGAAAATACGGTATATAAGTCACAGGAACCACCCAAACCGTGAAAAAAAGTGTGACTTATAGTAAGAAAAATACAGTAAAAGAGAGATAAGTGATGACAAAAAGGTATTAGCTAGTTTCTTGACGTCCCTAAACAAATGTTTGGCCTGGTGCCATCACTCACGCTGGACAACACGGAGACAAGTTTAATGTCATAGGTTACGACGTATGAAGCTACACTTTAGGATATTTGACCCATCCTTCAATGCTTCTGGGGCAGGAGCAGCGGGTCCCACATTGTGATGCACATCTTCAGATCTTGATCTTGGTCAGGACTCGACTGGAGGATTTTACATACAGTAAGTGTGCATATTTTACGTTTATGGGAAACTGGAGTCCCCGGAGGTAAACCACTCTCACATGGGAAGAAACTCAGGTGAACTCGGAACCTTCTTGGTGTGACATGTGAATGCTTTTCACTCAGCCACCATCCCGCTGTGAAACATTCTGATGGAAGAAAGTAATTACCACTGAGACACACAGACTCTCTACAAGACAATATCCCAATCCCCAAAGTAATGTTCCAAATAAAGCTGTGAAATGGCCAGTAAGCACACAGTAAGCACACAAACACACTTCTCAGGTGTAAGTGAGTCATTATCAGTGCACGAACGTTTATCCAAATGCATCAGGTTGTGTGTATGTGTGTGCGTGTGTGCATATGTATATGTGTGTGTGTGTGTGTGTGCGGCGGATGTCAGACATGATGCCACTAATCACCTGACACACCTGATTTCCCCACTCATCCTCTCCATTCATCTTGAGCCCGCGTACGACAGCTTGCAATCTGTTTGTTTTTACGTGTCAAAAAGGAACCAAAGGCATGTTTCAACACGAAATAAATGCTACTGCAAGATGTCACCAGCTGCACATGAAATGATGAATTACAATCATATGTTAATCAGGCTGACTCCAGCGATGCCTTGTTTACACAGCATCCCATCACAAGCCATGGAGGACTCCCTCTCATAGACACGTGTGCGTTTTACAGGCCTGTCTGTGTGAAATACTAATCAACATGTTTATGGTCTTTGGCATTTGGATTTAAATTTACCAACTAAAAATGCATTATGAGACGTTTGGTGCTTTCAACTGTGTCATTATGAGTTTTTCATCATCCTGTTGGATAAAAATATAATGGCAACCTATACTTTTATTATGACTGCAAGAAACTCCAAACCCCCAAAGTGCAAGACGAGCTGGTTTTAAATTTGCATTTGAGACATTTGCACACAAAAAAGTTGGTAAAAGTATTTCGGATTTAAAATATAGTCTGTAACTTTATGTAGGTGACTTGCATGACTCCACGGAAATAGCAAGTTAAATTCAAACTTTGGAACATTGTCCATGGATAGAGGATGGATTTTATGCCATTTTGTGGAATCCAAAGTAACATTTACATGGAAAGAAACAGGAAGAGGCGCCACTCGAGGTCAAAAACGAGTCAGGTTTGTGGACATTAGGGTTTTCCAGATCATTTTTGGATAGTGATAAAAGTTGCCGACACATTCAGTGAGAAACAAACCAAAAAATTAGACATTTTGAAGCAAATCTTCAGTCTCCACAACCTGAATAAACGGGGGAATATGGACTATTCTGACCAAAATCACAAAAACACAAAAACACAAAAACAGAGGTTAGTAAAACACACAAGTCATTATTTTATTTTTACCAAACTCACTCGTCCATATAAACATGATAACTAATAGAAAACACGTCTCTTAAATTAAAACACAGGCAAATTGTTTCCATCTCAAATTCATGTTGGGCACTGGAGTCATTTTCGAGCTCGATTCTGAGCAGACACAAAATTGAATGAATCTTTCCAAATGTTTATTCATGAAAAAATTGTAAAGACAGAAAGACATTTAAAAAATCAGGTTCTTCCTCTTAACTGTTTCTGGACTATATATAAATGTGTGATGTTTCCATACAGATTTATCCTGCACTTCCTTTTCTTACCCGACTTATATTTTGTAAAGACACAAATTCTGAAACATTAAACACACTGAAACATAGAATCTGATCCATTCTCCTGCTATTCTGTCCATTCCTTATACGACTAAGAGATGGTTCCTAATAGTTTCCATGTTAGTCTGGACTAGTTAGTTTTTGTAACCTCCGTTTATTCAGGTTGTGGAGACTGAAGATTTGCTTCAAAATGTCTAATTTTTTGGTTTGTTACTCACTGAATGGGTCGGCAACTTTTATCACTATCCAAAATTATTTCTTTTTCACTCCGCCCTAGCGGACATGCACCCTCACCGAAAGGACTCAAGTTTTTCAGTATAATAAACATGCTTTTCTGTTTTTGGCCAAAAAGCAACAAATTGTGGCTTTAAAATTTTTATTCCAATTTTATAATGGCCCGCAGGTGGTAAACAATATCTGCATTAGTACCTTTTCTACCACGTACCACTCCTGGGATTACATCAACACATACTTCACGTACTGGTGAAATGAACGCTTCGTCAACAAACCAAATACAAAACAGCAGTTGTTTGTGTGGAATTTCATAACAAATGCGAACATACACATTTTCAATTTTACTTATTTACTTATGTGCTGCAAAAATACCTTGTTTATGACTTAGCTGAGTCCATCCCCAGTCAAGCAGTGATTATTGTCCAAAGCCAATACTGTGCCTGTGTACCCTGACATGCATAATTAGAAGAGTGAGTGCTGGATGCGGCCACTGAGCGGTAGGCTTCTGCTACAAGGTCAATACAGGCGTAAGTACCTTTTTATTTCCCCAGCCGCCTGCAGCCTGAGACGGAGCAGTTTGTCCAGCACACATCCTAATGACTGTGGGAGCACCGTGTCCCTGTCCACTGCTGCTAATGTGGGATCAGCCAGCTCTCCATACATCTGTAGCCTATTACATGGATCAGAAGGATCTCAGGCCCAAAAATCAATAATTACACGTTATTTACTCCACAATATTGCACGATGTCTGCCATATGCCACACAACAGCTGGCTTTTGATCATTTCACTCGATGACAGCCATGTTTTTTGTTTTGTTTTGTACATTTATTTTCATTTTTTTGCTTGGCTCAGGACAGTTAATAAAAGTACAATTTTCATAATCACATTTATTTAATTGCAATAATACTGCATTGGTCTTATATAGCGCTTTTCCAGACGCTCAAAATCTTCTGTAGCCACAAAGACAAGGTAAATGAAGAGTCTTGTTAAAGATAGAACAGTTATTCACTGTCCGCACTTGTAAATAGTTCCTATAGTTAATGTAAAATGTCTGAAAAATGAAAAAGAAGGTCATTGCGTTAGATTAGAAGAGGGGGTGGGATTAAATAAATTCTTCTCTTCCCACTTCTTTTTGGGCAAAATATTTTGTTGTTGTTTTTGTTATTTCTATCATGATTTCTCTAATGAAATATGTTCCATTGTAAAAGAATGTAAACTTCTTAATTGCCCAAAATAAATAAAATAATGCAAAAAAAAAGTAATGTAATGCAAATGACATAACAATGTCATAGACTTGGGTTCAAACTTCACTTCCCGTACCTTGTAGTAAACTTCTGTAGACAAAAATGGTCAAAGTCGACTGATCAATGCCACAAACACACCATATTCACACACAGAGAAGCTAAATGAAGTGTCTTGCTAAAAGACACAACAATATTACAGACTTGGGTTCAAACTGCCATGCATTAGTCACTTCCCATACCTCACAGTAAACTTTTGTAGCCAAAATTGCCCATGATACTGTTGAAAGCCAGACACTACATTGACACACTTATTTCACGGCCTATTTCATAGCGCCACCGGCAAAGAAATATTAAATTGTTGAATTTGTGTTCATTTATTTCTCAAACAAAGGAACCTAGAAACTCTTCGCTATAACTCAGCATGAAATGTGTCGCTCAGTAACGTGAAACCAACATTAAAAAACAACATAACGGCTTTCATCAAACTTTGCGTTCTGCTGAGATTTACTTTTCTGATTTTACTCTTCTGCTCAGCTTGTTTCTTGTGGTTCTGTAGCGCGAGATCTTCAGTGACGCGTTTGGAAGATTTTAACCCAGTTGCGTTCTCAATTATCGTTTCCGCTGCTCTTTATTTAGGCGACGTTATTTAACCAAATAATGCTGTTTGACAACGTACTGCACAAATTTTAAGACCCAGATATAAAAATTCAAGACTTTTTCCAAGTCTTTTTAAGGTATTATTTCCATATTCATAAATTCAATGTTTTTAAGACTTTTAGGAACCCTATTATACGCTTGGGTTCAAACTTCCATGAATTAGTCACTTACCTCATAACAATCTGTGGCCAAAACTGCTCAAGGTAGACTATATAAACACAAAAACACCGTATTCACACATAGACTGGGTAAACAAAGTGCCTTGCCCAAGAGCACACGACACGCAGCTCAACCATCGCTGCCCCAGTATCTCCTCTTTGTGTATTCTTACTTCAGCCATAAACATATTTCTTATACGACAGACTCTAAAACACATACTGTAACTCTTAAGTAATAACCTACCCAAACATTCTCAAGGGCTTTTTATTAAGTGCGAGAAACTGCAAACACGGGCGCATTATAAGAGAATTAGAAGCGACGCTAGCGCTAAAGTAATTATGACAATATATGAAATGTGTAGCCGCCGTGCCCCTGTGTGTAAATAAATGAGACGGCAAAGTCAATAGAAACATCAGGCAGAGCGCAGACACACTTATAAACTAGTGCGCTAAAGCTAAATTGCCTCCACACTTCATGGGCTCGGTATGCGATTTAAAAAGAGTCTGCCGCTAGCAATATTCCTTTGATATGGTGTTTAGTTTTAATAGGAAGCCCTCAGCTCAAATATGCGCTGACAAACACGCCAAGACAAACACGCCAGATCTCTGCGCGCCAATGAAATATACACTATCAAATGGAGAGGTGGCTTTTTTGAATCTGCCGAGTGGGTAGAAACTAAAGCTCAGAACAAACAGCATTGTGGCGTGGGCTGATGGTCTGCTGCAGGGAGAGAGGGAGGAGAGGCGCAAGGGGCTGGTACTGCAATAAAAAACGCAAAACATGATTCTCTGGACTTACTCATGCTGATGGTAAGAGTTAGAAGAGGAACTGTCAAATGGAATGTGGGAATGGAAAGTCATTTCACAGTGACAGAAAGGTTATTGACTTGTGAGTGGCAAACAACACGTGGACATATCTAAAACTGGCTGGATCGGATATAAGATTACAAACATCAGTTCAGCCGATGTCCTGTTTGCTCTTATGTGATGTAATAAGATCATTTCCTGGTCATATTCAACCCAGAAAGTCTCAGAACATTTGAACTTTTAATTATATAAAGTTGTTCTGTGGATACCTCAGAGATAAATCACAGCTACAGGACACATTTGGGTCAGTTATTTAATGTTATGTTGCCAAAAAATCAGTTTGGCTGATACTGGGTGCCAGAAGATACTTAAAAATATAGTATTGGAATTAGAAAAAGCACTGGAACTGAAAAAGCTGTGAAAAACCCCATGCATCCCTACTCTACACCACCATATTAGTGGAATCCCAGATGACAGGAGTTTGACACTCAAACAACCAACTACAGATTAGGGTTGGGCGGTATCCAAATTTTGATACCGTTAAACCTTCCCAGCATCTTACTGGGGTATATGACATTACCGTGAATAATTTTGTAGCTGCACCTAAACCATTCAGAAACAGAAGAGCAGCATTATATTTGAAGATGAGGCACAAGTTCTGATGAAACCAAACTTTTCCAGCGTGTTCGATCGCATCAGCATCAGCGCACGAGATGTTTTTATCAGCGCTTAAACTGTATGCAAATGAGGCATGCGTTTTTAAGTTTCATTTCTGTAAAACGTAAACAAATGTGCATAAAGCTGCATTAAACACATTATTACTCAAAGTCTATAACGAGCGGGGTACCAGAAACGTAGAGCAATGGTCGAGAGGACCAAAAGTTTCAGAGGTGCACGTAGCATGAAGCATCCGTCACGTCTGAAGAGAGAGCGTAGGGGAGAAAGTCTGCGCTGTTGTTTTAGGTCCTTATGCAGATTTTTTAATGATGGTGATGAAACTGATACCCTTGCTACTTTTTGACACTGTATTACCACCCAACCGTACTGCAGATATGCCCTGATGTAGAATATATGAGCCTCTTTTGATCTTTTGAGCCTCGTCCTTGATCACTTGTTGTGTACTTCTGCTAAGAT
Organism: Odontamblyopus lacepedii; assembly: GCA_034769755.1. NCBI lineage: Eukaryota > Metazoa > Chordata > Actinopteri > Gobiiformes > Gobiidae > Odontamblyopus > Odontamblyopus lacepedii. Next base: position 2,228,114 of record CM068356.1, on the reverse strand, counting down.
TCCCTGAAGCACTCACTTCCTCTGTGATTTTACACTTCTAGAGTTGTCGGCCTTTAACTCCTTTTGTAAATTAATTCAGTCGACGTGTTTTTGGCACAAAATTTGTACCGGACAGCAGCAAAAAGGGGAAGGCGTGGAGTGGGTTAGCTGAAGATCTGGAAGTAAATCTTGAGTTTAATTTCCCTTTTACTACTCTATATAAATACTTTTTTCCAAGGACTCCTGTGCGGTTGTAATATTCTGGGCGCAGTTTGGGTCCGTCTCTTCCACTTAGCTTTGGTTGATTGATTGTCAGGACAAAGAGTGCGTAGATAAACACCTAGCTAACCCACTAGCCGTCACGTTCCAAATAAGAAGTGAGTTCGGGGGCACTTCTGGCTCCATCAACTCCGGCTCCAATAGACTTTACATAGAAAAATTGTCACCCCTCTCTGTGTAACCTGTGCAGTGAGCGTCGTCATTCTGGTCTTAAAAGGTTCGTATCAATCCGCTCTACATGATCCTGGTGTTTTTATTTCGCTATTTTGTCCGTAAATAAATCCCTAATCGGCGAGTTTCATTTGACTGTAGCTGAACTCTACGGGAGACGTCACACTCCCTTAGTCCTCTTCTTTATGCAGTCTATGCTCAGGGCTCGTCTTTAGTCGACCAAGAATTTGTTTTGCCGCCTACAGCCTTACATCCTTCCTGTCCTGACTCCCGTTTACCTGTGAATAAGCCCGACCGTCACTGAGAGTCTGTGGACAGATTTCAATCAGGGATTTCTCCAGCCCCACATCTCCTCTCTCTTCCTGGGGCCGCCGGCCTGTTTGAAGGAAATGAGTGGATTCAGGATCAAGAGCCTTCAGGAGGAATTTAGGTGTGTGTTTGAGGATTAGGACTTCTTCATCCTGTACAAAGCTGGGAGAGCACGTCGCTGTGAGGCCCCGGCTTACCATGCATTCAAGCACCACGCAGATGTGAGCCGATAAAAACCAAGGGAACACTTCACAGTTTGGGCTCAAATCTTCAAAACTTCCATTTGGGTCTCTGCCACAACTTTTTAATACGAGAAGATACATGGTTTGTAGGGATTTTCCCAGGTTTATCTCATAAGTTTTGTGCACAATGTGGATAGAGATATACATATTTCTAAACGTTTAAATCGTTCTCTTTTTCATTGCTTTCTTTCTATCTGAATAAGCAAACTACAACTACTTGGAGACCCCAAAGCCCATTTTTGACCCTATAATACAATAGTGTCTGGCTCCCGCAGACATTAAACAACAACAAGCAGCATTGGAGACTTCATTGGCATTGTGTCCACTGGCAAGACACTTCTCCACCTTACCTTGTCTTCATGTCAGCGCGAGTATTGTTATGCTGTTCCTAAATGCAGTTTATAATAACTAAAGAGTACAAATCTACATAAACTGGCCCAAGAGAAAGTAACGCTCTAATAGTGCTAATGTATTCCTTCAAAAGTCAATTTGGAGTTTGCAGTTTTTAAATCTCATTTCCCCGGATATTTCCAGGACTTGCTGACAATTTAGGACAGCGTTTTTGGTCATTTATTTTAAAGGTCACCTGTCCTTTTTTTACTCAATCACATTGTGGTTCATTATAAATGCAAGGGTGCTGGGGAAGTTGGATCTAATACCTTCGTGTTATGCATAAATTGTAAATAAAATGGATTTTGGACCTACCTGGGGTTACTGGGTTTGATCAAATCTCTAATCAGTGCAAACTTCCTCAGTGAGGAGTGTGCAGGGCTGTGTGTGCAATATGTCAACATGCATTAATTGCAGTTTATTTTGTCAACTAAAATATTTCGTCAATGTCATATTTTTATTGTTGACTAACACTGAATAATAAATCAAATAATGACCTAAATTATGAAGAATATTACAAAAATTACAAAATTACATACATTTTATAAACTAAAACTAAGAGTAAAAGTTGATATTTACTAGGGATGGGCCTGATTAGTCGACTAATCGATAATTGATCATTAAGAATTTTGTCGATCACGTTCATTTTAATCGACAAACCGAATGTAGGTCAGCACAAGGAAAGAGCAGCTTTTTTTCACTTACTGTTTATGCAAATGAACCATGTGGTTTTAAGTTTTGTTTCTGTAAGACGTAAACAAATGTTTAAAGCTGCATTAAACACATTCTGATCTCACACTGATGAGGCTCTGGAGTGATTATGGTTTATATGTTGTAAAGTTGAGTTTATTTATGCAGATTAGTAACAGTAATAATAGTGATGATCATTTTAATATAAAATGTTAAATCGAAAATCGATCGTTAATTTTCCTGACGATCGATGAAGAAAATTTAATCGAATGCCCGTCCCTAATATTTATGTTGACTTTTTTTCTTTTTAATTCATACTCTTTTATACTTAACTTTATACTTAACTAATTTATACTCAACTTTTACACAATTTAAATATGTTCTGATTAAGAACACCTTCAAAAAAGGATAGTTGCTCAATTTCTTCCAGAGTCTGCTCAAACAACATGCTTTTACTAAGAGGATCAGTAGATTAAAAAGCTGATAACTGATGATTTAACAACTAACAACTATTTTACACAATAATATTTTTGTAAAAAATGTAAAAGGAAAAACACAATTGTAGCCAGACCTATCTTTTTTTTTTTTTTAATAGAAAACATTTGTATTTTGTTTGTGCTGTTTTGTGCTCTTGACAATTTTCATCTGTGCGAGAATATTTCTAAAATTATTCATTATTTCTGTGGTAATTATAGGACGTCATTTCCGCTCCGCTCTTGACGGCAGCGACTTTAGCAAAACCGGTGACGATAAACGATCTCAGGCTGCAGAAAAGTCTGTAACAGTCTTTAGTAATTTACTTTTGATTCATATTTTATATAATAATAGACTTTTCTATCGCCACCGATTTTTTTATTACCACAACACAACAACATCCAGACCTATCATTGTGACCCACTTCATTTCGCCTCACACGTCATCAATAACCTGCACAGGACCACAAACCGCTGCAGAAGCCCCGCCCCCTTTCCACCGTCCATATACATTACAATTAGCCCGCATGCCCCGCCCACGTGGATCATCGTTATCAGATTTCCCTCGTACTTGCTGCCCCATTGACAACATGCCTGATCTGTTTGTGACAGATACCAGCGCTGACCCCGAGGCCTCCGATGCGTCATCCACTAAACCGGCATTGCTTCATTAGTTATACATAAACGGCCATCTCCGCGCAGATCCGTCATTATTTACTCCGGGCACTGCATATTCCCAAAGTAAATCGAGAAATCAATAGGAAATGGGGACAAATTGCGGTAAGTGCCGATATTTAAGACAGCCGAGATAAAGGGCTTTCATGGCATAATAGATCCTTTTTATGCACCGGGAGTTTATCGAGCCCCGAGCTGGCCAGATTAGTCAGATAGATGATGATCAAATTATTTAGTGGAGTGATAAAGCTAAATATTACAAATGGAAGTTTGATATCAAGATTAGCAGTGGGCATTTGGAGTATTGATGTATTTAGTGGGCTGTGTTCATTGAGGCTTTAGGCTTAAAAAGAATCCTGAATCTGAATTTGTCTAATCAGATTTATAGTGTAAATATGCTCCTATGTATTGAATGAGAGCTGCGCAGTGGAATATATATGGAAACATAGTCCAAAATGGTGCACTGAGGAGTGAAGCAGTTCAAATCAGGCTAAAAACAACAGTGCATATCTTCAAAGTTGGCAATGTGACTTCCCTAAAAAACACTGGATAACATCACACAGTGGGATTCTGTGTTTGACCTAAGCACTAAATATGCATCATTTCAGAATTTCCAAAGAAAAAAAAGCATGTAATGAAACAAAATGCAAGTATCAAGCATGTTTCAATGAACTCAATGAGTTCAGCATAAAACCTTTAAGTTAAGGCCGCTACACACTAGAGGATTTTTTGCTCTTAAACGATTTTTAAACATGCGACAAAATGCGCAAACACCACAGACACGAGGAGAAACTTATGAAACTTAAAATCTCCGATCGCAAAGACTTCAGCAGGATCTGTCTGCGTGAAACAGGCTGTAAAGCTGTGAGCTCGATCACGTCAGCTGTTTCCTGTCTACAGTAAAACCACTCGCTCTGAGACTCTGAAGTGTTCAAAGATCAGAGCTCTGCACTTCTAGTTTAGACACAAGTCAAAACTGTGTTATTATTATTTGTGAAATGTGGAGCAATACTTCAGATACAGGATTTTTAAAGCATAAAAGAGGAGATAAAGTCCACAGGAAGTAGAGTCACTGTCGCTGATCTGCAGCTTTACGCTCTGTGGACGTAAACAAACACATGCGAGGAACAACTTTCACCTTTTTACTTTCAAAGAACACTTCAAACTGGATTAATCGCACGGTTTTGTGGACTGGAGTCATTATTTGAGGAGAACAATTTCTATGGATAAAGTGGATCAGACGCTGCACTTTAAATTTACCACTTTACATTAGGTGAGGAATAAAGTCTTTATTTTCGCTCTATCCTGAGTTTGTTTGTTGCGTCTCTGTGTCCGTCGCTCCTCTGCCCCTGACTCTGTTTTATCGTCTGTTTCCGTCGCGTTGTTGATGTTCGGTGGTTCTGATCTGACACTGACTCCACACATGAGGAGCAGCGGCTTCAGAGTCGCACACGGAGACAAAAAGTCAGGTCACTCCTCCCTGAACTCGGGGAGAAGAAATCGGAGCCAAAATCGGGCAAATTCTCCTGTAGTGTGTGGCGGCCTTTAGCTGATGTCAACTAAAAGGTGCACAGAATGTTACTTTTATGGTGGATGACACTATGGAAATAACTTCATCAAAGTCCAACCTGGTACCAACACAAGTCACATCTGTGAAGAAGCGAGCCTGCTCAGAGGTTTTTTAAACAATCCAGTCAAAGAAATAACATCTCCATTAAAATAAGCAAGCGGCAGACTCTTATCAGAAAAGTTACACTGTGCACTCGGGTGGAGTGAAAAAAAACATATTTTCCCAGATCATTTTTGGATAGTGATAAAAAGTTGTCGACACATTCAGCGAGAAACAAACCAAAAAATTAGACATTTTGAAGCAAATCTTCAGTCTCCACAACCTGAATAAACGGGGGAATATGGGCTATTCTGACCAAAAACACAAAATCACAAAAACAGAGGTTAGTAAACGCAGTTATAATTATTTTATTTTTACCAAACTAACTCGTCCAGACTAACATGGAAACTATTAGGAACCATCTCTTAGTCGTATAAGGAATGGACAGAATAGCAGGAGAATGGATCAGATTCTATGTTTCAGTGTGTTTAATGTTTCAGAATTTGTGTCTTTACAAAATATAAGTCGGGTAAGAAAAGGAAGTGCAGGATAAATCTGTATGGAAACATCACACATTTATATATAGTCCAGAAACAGTTAAGAGGAAGAACCTGATTTTTTAAATGTCTTTCTGTCTTTACTATTTTTTCATGAATAAACATTTGGAAAGATTCATTCAATTTTGTGTCTGCTCAGAATCGAGCTCGAAAATGACTCCAGTGCCCAACATGAATTTGAGATGGAAACAATTTGCCTGTGTTTTAATTTAAGAGACGTGTTTTCTATTAGTTATCATGTTTATATGGACGAGTTAGTTTGGTAAAAATAAAATAATGACTAATGTGTTTTACTAACCTCTGTTTTTGTGTTTTTGTGTTTTTGGTCAGAATAGTCCATATTCCCGTTTATTCAGGTTGTGGAGACTGAAGATTTGCTTCAAAATGTCAAATGTTTTGGTTTGTTTCTCACTGAATGTGTCGACAACTTTTTATCACTATCCAAAAATGATCTGGAAAAATACGTTTTTTTTTTCACTCCACCCTACTGTGCACCTTTAACAATTTACACAGTTTTCTTTTCTTTTTATTTTTACACATGGTGGCACAGAAGGTAACAGTGGGGATGGTGCAAACAGTAGTATAAATAGCAGTAGAAAATATATAATCGTTTCAAAATTTTACTGCTGTGCATAGTGGGCGGTCAGTTCTCTATATGGCTTCCATTAAGATGATGAGCTGAAGCTACACGAAATGTCAGACTTCCTGTCAACCTACTTTCTACGGTCTTTGAGCCACCCTGCAGAAATGGAGACATGCAGCTATAAACAGACCTATAGCAGAAAATGGGCTTTAGGATGAAACACTGTGGGTGAATAGGAAAAAATCTTCAGTATAGAGATCTAGATTTGAAAGTTGTGTCATAAATGAAGCAAAAATGGCCCAAATTGTGCATAATTGGGGCATATCAATCGGAAAAATTCACCAAGGTTTAAATGAATTACTTCAGTTTGTTAAAATATTAGAAGAGTAGAGGAAGAGGAGGCGAAAACTGGTGTAGAAACTTACATTTTGTCTAATGCTGAAAATGAGTTAAATCTTACACAAATCAGGCTTTAAATTCAATAACAAGATTTTGATGGATCGTATAAGGATTTAAGTATAAGACTGTCCATAGAGTAGAGATTTTTTTTTTTTTTGGCGCCTCGGTCAAAATTATAACTATATATATAAATATATAGGCTACATAATGTTATAATGAATACCAGAAACAGTCATTTTAGTACCTGCATGAAGTTGGCCCCATTAAACGCAAACCGACACAAAAACTGTCAATCGTTTGTGCTTCGTTTGTGCTGCAAAAAGTTTTGTTTGTGCGATTCTGGTTCTTAAGATATTTGCAGTTTTATTTTCGGCCGATGACGTCGTCCAGCCCCTCAGAATGTGAAATAAAGCTCAAAACAGGAAGAAAATTATAGAAAACGTTTGTATTTCGTTTGTGCTGTGACAATTTTCATTTGTGTGAGTTTATTTCTAAAATTATTCATTATTATTTCTGCAGTAATTATAGGACGTCATTTCTGCTCAGTTGACGGCGGCGACTTTAGCAAAACTCTGCAAAACTAGTGACGATAAACGATCTCAGGCTGCGGAAAAGTCTGTAACAGTCTTTAGTAATTTGCTTTTGATTCATATTTTATATAATAATACAGACTTTTCCGCAGCCTGAGATCGTTTATCGCCACTAGTTTTGCGGAGTTTGCCGCCGTCAGCTGAGCCTGAAGTTTTGAGTTCTTACTGGCATTAAGACTTAGCGAACTCAAAGACCAAACTCGTGAATCAAATAAAGTGATATGAGCACATTAAACATAATACAAATATGTCTATACATGTTTGACTTTAAACAAAATAATATTAAACATATATCCTAATACAAAATAACGACTTTTTACATTTTTTAAATCTAGGTCACGTTAGGGAGCACACTTGCGCCCTCTGTTGATCTGCCACCACTGGATGCAAGATGATTCAATAAAATAATAAGTAAATAAAACTTCTTTAGGTGCAGATTGGACAATGCTGTTATTTCCAAGTGAACGATTATAATGTTGAGATCACAAAAACAAAACATGAACTTTCCCTGTAGTGTCTCAAAATATGCACATTTTTGTTGAAGGTTCGATTGACCTAAACTGTAAAATCAATAACATTTCAGCAAAACAAAAGAATTAGATTTAAATTAGACAACTGCATTTTGTTTTCCTTTTCAAATCAGATCTGTATGGAAGCCCATTTCTGTCAGTAAATAAAAAAATAAAAGCCTCACAGAAAGTCATAATTATGAGTTTAAAAGTCATAATTACGAGTTTAAAAGTCATAATTATGAGTTTTAGTGCCGTTTGGACTAAACCAGCTCCATGGAGTCACATTTGTATGTCGTCATTCATACGGGATTTGTGTGGATTTTTCTTTCTTGTCTTTTAAAAACATTCACAAGTTAATGAGGAAATGGAGCGATGTGGAGACGTCCTGAGCTCCTGGAGGACGGAAAATGACCGAGTGCTTCCATGATAAGGGCAGATTCAGAGTCGAGTTTTAAACTCATAATTACAATTTTTAATCTCATAATTATGACTTTTAAACTCATAGTTATGATTTATAATCTCATAATTACAATTTTTAATCTCATAATTACGATTTTCAAACTCATAGTTATGACTTTTAAACTCATAATTATGACTTTCTGTGAGGCTTTAATTTTTATTAATTGGTGGAAATGGGCTTCCATAGATCTGCTCCACTTTCCCCTGTATTGTGATCATACTGTGTAACCAGGAAATTAGTGTTAGCCACAAGTTCATTACATGGACCCAAATTGCAGCAGATGCTTCTGCTTAATTCTACTTGTTTAAGCGATCTGGGGCATTATACGTCTCCATGCTCCTACCTTCTGTTACGTAACACACAGACACTGCTAGCTCAGTACCGATTTTTGTACTCCACCAGATCTTTTGTTCGTGTCTGAATCGCATCCACCTACGTCCACACAGTCCGCCGTGTGATGGAGGCAGGGCAAAGGCAGAAAGGAGGAAGTGGCGTCTCCTACAGATGCTAGCAGCGGGGGAGATGCTAACTATAGACACATCAATGGCTGGATCGCGCAGCACGGACACCTAGCGCCACTTTGAAAAGAAAATAAATTAAACAACAAAGGCGGGACGGTGACATTCGTAGCCTTTCGCGTTATTGCACCAAATGACGTCTGGTGTGGTGGTGTACGCACGTCCGCGGAGCCATCAGTGGACTTGAGTGGGGAGAGAGGAGTTTAAGGGCAGGGTTAGCGTCGCGGCGGGGGGGAGATGGGAAAGAGCATGCTACAGGTGACATGAATGGAGAGCAAAAATAACCGGAGTCTTTCTAGTTTATTTTGAAAGTGAAAGTACTGCAGAGCTATTCAGAATATAAAAGGGTGAGGGACTTTCTTTAGATCGAGTCACACAGAGCTTAGATCTAACAAAGGTTTACAACAAAATGTATTGACAGATTTTCTTTACTGACACATGCATGTTGTTGAAAGCTGAAAAAATAAGGCCCATTTTTGACCATTTCCTGCATTGTGTTGAGATTTACCCAGATGTTTGGTGTCAAAATCTGTCCAATTTTTAAAAAAACTTTCCAATGAACATGTAAAAAACAGCAAATGATCTAAGATTGAAGTTAAAAACTTACTTATCAGTGATGGCCTGCATGTAAAATATTTGTTTAGTCAATTTCCTCTTTCCTTCCTCTCTCTATCAAATATAACAAACAAATATTACAAAAAATAAAAAATACAAATATATTTTACATGCAGGCCATCATTAATAAGTAAATTTTTAACTTCTTAAAATCTTAGATCATTTGCTGTTTTTTACATGTACATTGGAAAGTTTTTTTTAAAAAAAGGACAGATTTTGACACCAAACATCTGGGTAAATCTCAACACAATGCAGGAAATGGTCAAAAATGGGCCTTATTTTTTCAGCTTTCAACAACATGCATGTGTCAGTAAAGAAAATCTGTCAATACATTTTGTTGTGAACCTTTGTTAGATCTAAGCTCTGTGTGACTCGATCTAAAGAAAGTCCCTCACCCTTTTATATTCTGAATAGCTCTGCAGTACTTTCACTTTATTTATAGAGCGCTTTTCATACAAAAAATACAGCACAAAGTGCTTTACAGTGATTAAAAAAAGAACAATTCGACATTCCCTCCCCGCACAAAGCTAAACAGGTGAATCTTGGGATTACCATCTGTGACATGACTATCTTTTTTTTTTTTTTACTACTAACTGAATCTGGAAACTATGCTAACTTATAAATTGATCGTCTAAACAGCCAGTTCCTGCTACATCCTGTTGGAATCCAGAAGAGTCTGGAATTGGATCAAAAAGCATGAAAAACTGTCCTAACTGCTGATGGTCCAGTCACAGCGGCTAATTTGTTGTATGTGTCTCTCAAATGCAGAAGATTCCTCATAAAATTCTCTTATCAAACAAAATATATATTTTATCTCCAATAAATAAGTGTTTGGCACTTTGAACATTGATTCTGCCAAATTCTGCGCCGTTTCTCAATCCTGTTATTGTTGATTTTTTCCTCCTAAACCGGCATGTTTGGTTTGGCATGTCAATCAACTAGTAAAGTTTTGTCATAGCGTGTGCTTTGGGCTGACCAGGTACATAAAATGACTTAACTATTCACTTAGAGAATAAAAGACATTTACATAGTGCATTTGAATTTATTTTTGGTGTAAAAACAGGTTTGGTACATTGGAGTTCACTGGATTGGAACTCACAAACAAACACAAAAATGTAAATATTTTTTACTTCTGGTGGTTCCTGGGTACAGATTAGGATGTCTTTAGTCGATTTCTTTGAACAATTTAGATATCCCACTCCGATTCTTCTCACAAGCATTGCGATTTTGATTAGATTTGCTTTTACAAATCTAAAAAAGTAGCGTTGGTAGTTTTTATACAGAATAAGACAGGATATGTTGGATGGATTGGAACTCGCAAAACGACAAAACAATGTAAATATTTTTACTTCTGATGGTTACTGGGTAGGAGGCCCCGGGGAAGACCCAGGACACGCTGGAGGGACTATGTCTCTCGGCTGGCCTGGGAACGCCTCGGGGTCCGTCCGGAGGAGCTGGAGGAAGTGGCTGGGGAGAAGGAAGCTTGGGAGCCCCTGCTTAGACTGCTGCCCCCGCGACCCGGCCCCGGATAAGCGGAAGAAGATGGATGGATGGTTACTGGGTATGGATTAGGATGTCTTTAGTCGATTTCTTTGAACAATTTAGATATCTCACTCCGATTCTTCTCACAAGCATTGTGATTGTTATTAGATTTGCCTTTACAAATCTAAAAAAGCAGCGTTAGCAGTTTTTATACAGAATAAGACTTAATGCTTCTGGCTGGCCGGGTACATAAACTGATAAACTATGGTATACTGTTAGTCACTTGGAAGATGAATGACATTGACATAGTGCATTTGGATTTATTTTTGGTGTAAATCACCTCAGACCCCACACATCCTGCCAATAATCTGTTCAAACTCCTGCCCTCTGGGAGGCGCTACAGGTCCATCATATCCAAATCTGTCAGATTCAAGAATAGTTTCTTTCCCGTTGCCATTCGGAGTCTAAACCGATCCTGTTCATAACTGGATATTTATCTGTTGTGTGTGTTGTATCGTGTAGTGTGTTGTAAAATTGTTTTGTTCTGCAACAGACACAGAAGATGTGAGCATTTCTTGCTGTACTGGAAACATATTCCACCAACTTGTTGTGTGGCCATTAATAAATGATTCTGATTCTGATTCTGAAAAACAGGTTTGGTACATTGGAGTTCACTGGATTGGAACTCACAAAACAAAAAAAATGTACATATTTTTTACTTCTGATGGTTGCTGGGTACGAATCAGGATGTTTTTAGTAGATTTCTTTCAAACAATTTAGATATGACACTCCAATTTTTCTTACAAGCATTCGAACTGTGATTAGATTTGCTTTTTAAAATATAGTGTTAGCAGTTTTTATACAGAATAATACCGGATATGTTGTCGTTTGTGGAAGGTACTTAAAAAATCACAGCATTTGCGATTTGACAAGAGCGACTTCGATTCGATACCAAGCCCTAATATTTACAACCCGATATGGCCTACACAAATTCACCACCGCAGGAAGCCTTACCTTATGCCCTAATATGGTCATTCCAACACAGGAGGAGACCCACCTTTGTACCTCTCCCCACAATCAATAACGCGGAAATATACACGCGCTTACGTACCCGGCTCGGGTCTCATCCTACACGCGGCGCGCGCCAAATGATAAATGATTTTGTGCCAGTTATGACAGCGAGGTGCATGCAGTGAAGAGGGTGGAGGGCCTTTTTAATAGTGCGGGGAGAGAATTAAATCAAACCCACCAGGGCCTACCACGCGAACGGGGAGAGAGTGAGAGAGTCGGAGCGCTAAATCAAACCTCTACTTAAGCCCCGTGCGCTCTTTCTACCATTTTTCTACATTATACCAGGAAAGCTGTCAGTGCTGTCTATGGCAAAGTTTACAAATCATGATTTATCAGCGTTGCCAAACACCTGTGTGGGGAAAAAAAAAGCCTGGCGTCTCCCGGTGCGTAGTTCGTTATAAAAGTTTTTTTTGGTGAGGGGGAACTTGTTTATAAAGGACTCAACGGGCTACGGCAAAGTGAATGCCATATGTTCCTATATGTCATTAGGAAGAACTACGATTATTTTTAGTGTGTGTGGGGAGTTTTATTGAAGGGAGGGTTTGATTTCTATTTTAAATTTTAGAAACGTGATCTGTCTGTGTGCTCTGGTATGAAATAAACATGCCAGAATCATGTCGTTTGGCCTTTCGGTTCTCAAGAGGATTATCCAATCAGGAGGCAGAATGAGGCTCACGCGAGTTTCTCATTTTGGTTGCCGGTTCCTGTGATTAAAAAGTGTAAAATTAACCAAAAAAAACTGCAGCCAGCCGTTAATTATTTAGCAATTACTGGGTTAAGTGGGACATGATCAAAATTCTCAAATATCTGAACAGAATATGCACAACGGGTCTCCTTAAAATTGTACTATTTTCTATTTAAATCTTTTTAAATCACAAAAATTGAGAGTGACTGAATAATTCTACCACTTGCAAATAGTAAAAAGTAAAAATCAAGAATTAATTTGAGGTATTTAAGTATATTTTCTTTTTTTCCCCACTTTGTCCCAGTCTGAATAACCTTTTGACTCAAACTTACACACATTTATGACTCACAATGTTGAAAAATCTGGAAATATTTGAGACTAGTTTACCTTAATTGTGATGATTTCTACTTATTTAGAATTTATTATCACAGTTGTTACTATATTATACTGTGATGTGTGAGCTACAGCGTCCAAATAATTTCCCTTATGGATCTATAAAGTTTGTCTAAGTCGCTAAGTCTATGATTCTGATTAATATAATTTAAACATGAAATCACAAAACTCCCCCAACAACTTTTCCATTACATTTTAACAGTTGTTTTTTCGACTTAAATTCTTGTTCTAAACTTCATACGAGAGTGCCCCTTATTAGAGAAGACACTAAATGTTTTTAAAAGTTTCCAAAGGTCAAATATTCATCACACTCATTACCTGTTTAAGAGAGAAGATCCCTTCCGCGTCTCATTTGGAGAAGTTTGAACCTTCGTTTTCTTTGTAAAGGGCTGGACCGTCCCCCACAGGACCACACCTCCACCCACGCTCATTTGCACATTCCACATAAGTCACTCACTAGGAACAAAAACAATTACATTTGATACAAAAAATGATTATGTTGAATTTAAATGTGTTATTCATTTGTCTGTTTATTTACTCACTGACCAATATTCAGTTCAGCTGAGATTAAAAATGTCTTTTTCAGGGACGTCAAGGTCCTAGACGATCCTTTTGTGCATGTGTTTAGTGGTCGGGAAAACAGGGCGAGCTTGCAAACGGAAGTCGAACCCAGGACCTTTTTGCTGTGAGGTAAGGGCACTAACCACTGTGCTAACCTGAAGAGTTAGCAAAGGTTTTTACCTAATGGTAACAATGTCTATGCTTGAATTTAGACAGTTTTAAGCCTTCATTGAACATAATTCTACCATATTTATAGATGTATCACGTAACGTTTCTGATTAAGCGTCTATGGACATATTATTGCTTTGTCAGGAATGTTCCACAGTAGGGCTGAAACGATTCATCGAGTTAATCGATTAAATCGATTAGAAAAATGCATCGATTATTATTTTTTTGCCTCGATGCTTCGTTTTATCTTCATGCGCTCGGCGATGGCCGGAACCTTTTGTGGTAGAGGTAAAGTTTCCGCACGACCACTGCACTTCACTGTACACACAACAGCGCGGCGCCCATGGATGTGTAATGGATGTATAATAAGAGCAGAACCTCCTCGTGCGCGGTACGGTCCGGTTTGCCGCGCACCCCGCATTTTCGGTACGCCGTGCGCTCCGCATCTCCCGTACGCCGCGCACTCTGCGCGTGGATTGTGTCTTGTCGCGTACACTCCGTGGACCGCGCCAGAACTCACACCAGGACTAAACCAGGACTAAAACCAGGACTAAAACAGATCTAAAACCAGAACTAATCCAGGTCTAAAACTAAACAAGAATTTGCAGGAGTTGGTTGCTACATTTATGTAGTTTTAAAAATCATGACAATATCAAGTAATCCAAAGTATTCAGATTACGTTACTCACTTTAAGTAATTTAATTGATTATGTCACAAACTACATTTTGGGGAATGTAATCTGTAATCTGTAGGGGATTACATTTTAAAAGTCACCTTCTCAACACTGATGCTCCAACATGTAAACAGAACCGTACATTACATCAAGTGGAAAAGAAACCGTGAGGTGAGTCGACCTGAGCCCAGCGATAATTAAGTTTTTCATGTCCAAAACACGTGTATCTGTCAGTGCAGGTGGTGTGTACTTAACATGTGCAAAGTAGACGCGACAATAACAAACGATTACTCGATTATTCGAACAAAATAATCGATTACTGTAATAATCGATAGCTGCAGCCCTATTCCACAGTATAGCATTTAATTTATTTTCATGGAGACAAACGGGTCACACCACCAGGACATGCTACAAATCAGATCAATGGAGAGGCGACCCTGATTTTGCAATAAAAACTACAACTGTAACAGGATAAATGCAAGATAGAGCAGTCCTGCAATACAGTTTTTTATTTGGCTAAGCAATTTCAATAATGCATTTCAGCAAAAATACATTTGCAACAACACATGGGTGAATATGAACCTGACGGAGACCTTATTATCTTATTATCATGCGCCTTTAACAAATAAAAAATAACCGATCATTCCGACGGTCAGTCATGTCGTACCATAAGGCCATTACGCAAAACAAAAACACTTTTAATTCCCTTAAAAACACCCTCGGTTCCCTTTATTTTCTGTGGATGCCTCTGTTGTTGTTACTGATATTGTTCTTTGTGATCTGCTGACCACTACAGTGCGATACTAAGACGCTGAAGTAAAAAAAGAGAGAATGAAAGAAAGAAAAAGAATAACACATTTCATACCATTTTCATTAAAGTTCCTCTAAAGACATAAAACTAACCGTTATAGGTTCTCATTTATCCCTACAGCGATCACTTTCTTGAATAAGAACTAGTTGTTCTGCATTATTATTCATCATATCATGTGCCCTCGGTCTTTTAGGTTCTTATCTAATGAATTGTAAGATTTAAACATTTAAAGCAGTATGTTCAGATTTTGATTGTTGTTGCTCAATGAATTGGATTTTGTGTGCGGACAAAGATGACTTTTAATGAATTTTTTTTTTTTTTTTTTGATATTATGAACGTGGACTTTGGATAATTGTATTTATTAATATTTATTATGGTGGACTTTTGGATTTGATGAATTTAATGGAGCTTGGATTCAATGCTGCCAGGAAGCGGATATTGTATTCACAGTGATCTGTTTACCTGCTGTATGTTTCTATGACTGTCTTTGTATGTGAATTTGTATGTTCTGCAGTTTTGGTGGTGCTGTGGCCCAAGACAAATTTCCTTTCGGGGACAATAAAGTTTCCCTTACCTTACCTTAAATTTCTCACATGCTTTTCCCATAATGTGAAGCCAGAAAAGTTGGACAGTGCAGCTTTAGTGCACACACGACTCTCCGCTTTTTTTTTTTTTACCACAACGCACAAGCATTTCAAACCGTACTTTTTCACATCAGAAAGAAACACTACACAGTCACACTCGCGCCGTGGCCACAGCTCTATCCGAGCACAGGAAATAACACAGCCCCCCTCCTCCCTTCCCCTCCAGCCCCCCCTACAGAGCAGGGGATAAAGTGACCGTCCTGAAGCTGGAGGAGCAGAAGTGTGATGGGCACTCAGCACAGTGCACTTGTGAGGAGACAGCCCCGCCCCGCTTCAGGGAAACCGAGTGACAAATGGCAAAGATAAAGCCGGAAAAGCTCGCAGACTTTAATAAATTGCAAATCAATAACGGGAGATATAAAAAATACCTCAATATCTAAGAGGTCTGTGCTCATTCCCGCCATAATTCATCTTGTGTGTGTCATCGCTACAAGTGCGACCGTTCTGATTTGGAGACATGTTTTTTAAGCAGGATTAGGATTCGACTTTGTTGTATTCAGGATGTTACTGTGCACTTAGTTTGGGCAGATGTGGGCAGATTATTTACTTGCAGTGACCAACTTTAGTAGCAGAATGTACCGAAAATATGCATAACTAAACCAATTTTGAGTAATTTTATTCTGATACTGTTACTCTTTCATGTACTGGTATTCAGAAAACAGTTACTTTCCTAAAACACTGCAGTACTTGTGACACAAATAAGGCTTCACAACATTAGTAAGAAAACTGAAAGCAAAATGAGCCTCACATGAGTCGGTTTCAGTGCTGAAAACCAGTGTGTTTAAACCTAAAGTCTCTCCCTGTCTGATCTGAATGGTCTGAAGACTGGAAATGATACGTGTCGTTTTCTGTAAACTGAATGTTTTAACTCATCAATAACTATGAATTGATCGAGATGAGGGGAAAAATATAATGTTAATGAGATAATGTATTCCTAAATGGGACATGTCTGGAAAATTACAGGTTAGAAATGCGGGTTAGAACAGTTTAATAATTCTGATTTTATTCAAAGTTTACTTAAATTAATTCAATCAGAATATAAATCTGGGTTTTCTAGGCGAAATTCAGTCAAACTTCTTGTGTTTTCTCACATTTTTATTCAGTTTTGTCCATGGTTTATTCGAAGTAAAAGTTCAAAATGAATCGAAATCGAAATTAGCAATTAGCAAATCGTAAAGTACCATAATTTCTTCCACAAACTACAAAATATTTACCAACATTTGGGTGAATATGAACCTGACGAAGTGTTTAAACCTAAAATCTCTCCCCCTCTGAGCTGAACGGTCGCTACCTAAACCCCAGCACCTTCAGCCAGTCATGAACCAGTGCCAGTGCAGCCTTTGCAGCTTAATGAGGGAATTCTGGAGGTTCTGAGCTTTCACGTGAGGTACGGCCAGTTCATACACTGTGATCATGTTCTTGATGGTGCTGACAAATACTTTATAGTCAAAGTGAAATGTAATTTTCTTAAATGAGTAAAGTATAATTTTAACCGTGTTAAAATGACGTTGCATTTTGATTGATTTGTGAATTGCTGGGGTAATCTTTGCGTACCGTATTTTTCGGACTATAAGTCGCTCCAGCCAAAAAAATATTATTTTTCTCTAAAACCAAAATGAAAAAACGGATAACGATTTGTTTTTCATTTTTGATTCATATATATGATTCATATATTTGGTCTATGGGCTGTGTTAAAAATTTAATATATAAGTCGCACCACCCAAACCCTAAAAAAAGTGCAACTTGTAGTCCAAAAAAATACGGTAGTTCCAGAATTCTCAGTTTTCACCTACCCCCTATGCCACCATCAGTACTGCAGTATTATATATATTTTCACTCGTGAGTTTATTCAAAAAGACAAATCTGATGCACTGAGGACAGACACACAGACTGGAGCAATGCAGGAAAAACACTGGAGCCAAATATGGGCTAAATTTTCTATATCGGGCCGAGTCTGATACCTGAAAATCCTCCGATATCGCCAATAATATACCATCCCTCATTTTAACACACCTATTCAGTATTTTGTAACTAAGTGTTCATGTAAGAAAATTTCATATCGATAATTAATGCCCTAATTAAGATAACACCATCCAAAAACAGCCGACTAAAGTTGAAAATCGAATAAAAAGATTAAAGTGGACCGGCAGAAACACAGGCGTGAATAAAGGCAGTGGTGCCTGTTCTGCTCCGAGGGTAAAACAGCGGCTGTAAATGCACAATATTCAACATTACACACATGTCATGTCTGAGAGAGGACAGAGTGACACAGTGTCAAATCTGTGTGACAGATTTAGGTGAAGGGCTGAGGAGAGGAGGAGAAGAGAGGAAAGGAGGAGGAAGAGAAGGAGGAGGAAGAGGTGGGGATAAGCTCAGGGCAGGAGGCACACAGGCTGAGATGTGACTGTAGGAGGAACAGGGCTGTAAAGTATTGAAAAAAATCTGATTACTATATTGATAAATTGATACTAAAACTGCGATTGAAACGGGATTCTTATTTGAGTGGGTATCAATACTAAAAAGTCACATTCACAGGACAGAAATGAACCTTTCCTGAAGCTTTAGAACCATCTTGAGCTGTATCAGAACAAATGTAAGAGCACATGGGGTCGTATACACCCAAGAAAGTACGGTTTAATGTTGAAAATCACTTTCTGGTGTCTAAATAAAGAGTGTTTTTTTTAATTGTTAATGTGGTATCGAAATCAGTATTGAGTATCATGTCTGGTCTTTAGTATTGAAAATTTTGGCGCTTCAAAAATTGCCGGATTTGCGATTTGTGAATATATCCATTCAAATAGCCTGTTCAATTTGACTGCAGTGCAATTAATCTTGCAATCCAACAGAATTGTGCTAAAACAAGTCTTAAAACGTAATTTGATGTTTGAGTATCGGACAGATGTGAAATCACTGCAAAAATACCCACATAAATGCAGAAATAACACATTTTTAATTATCTCTTGTGCAGCTTTTTGTGTTATAAACGATAAACTCAATATTCAAATTTAAGACGTCTTCAAAACATCATCACAATATTATAGATTTTTCGATAACCTGCCTAATGTTGGCAGAGTTCAGACTGGAAATGATAAGTGTTGTTTTCTGTAAAGTGAATTTGAAGGCTGTTTATTTGTTTTAACTCATCAATAATTATGAATTGATCAAGATGAGGGGAAAAATATGAGATAATATATTCCTAAATAGGACATGTCTGGAAAATTACAGGTTGGAAATGCGGTTTAGAACAGTTTAATTCTGATTTTATTCAAACTTTATTTAAATTAATTCAATTGGAATATAAAGTCTTGGTTTTCTAGGTGAAATTCACTCAAATTTCTTGCGTTTTCTTACATTTTTATTCAGTTTTGTTCATGCTATAAAATCAAATTGAATCGAAATCGCAATTTGAATGGACGCAATTAGCAAATCGTAAAGTACCATAATTTCTTCCACAAACTACAAAATATTTACATAAAAACTGCTAACCCTGTAGTTCAGATTTGTTCAAACATGACCTGAAATGTGATTCTTGCATTAGTTTGTCCATTCCTACTTCACCCTTTTTGTCTTTTTTGTCTGGACGTGTTTAAAATGTAAACTTTGAACAGAATTCTACTATTAAAAAATAAATCGCAAAGCTAGTCACAGTCGCAATTAGATATTTTCCCCAAATGGTTCAGCCCTGAGTTAGTGAAAAAATTCAAAGCTTTTTTCCCTTTTCTTTTTTTTTTCATAACTGCCATGATAATGTCCCTACAAAGAAGCGTATGACACAATCTTACTGAAACTGCAATGGACTAAAATAGCTCAACTTTCCAACTCACCTACTCATCTTCTACTGTCTGGCGTCTTCACTTTTAGCCAAAATGAGAAGATCCTGCCAAAAGAGGAAGAATAAAAGTAACCAAATAATACAGGGGTTATTTGAGTTTAAACTGTGTCACAAAATGGACTTTTAAGTGGGCTTGAGTAAGACGAGTCTGGGCCCACTAAAAATACAGGTTTTACTTATAAACGGCATTGGCTTATTGTTAGTGTAATGTCTCCCTCTACTGGTCTAGTTTAACATTAAAACTTGATGCACAAAGTCAGGACAAATTACCAAAGTGGCTTTAAATCTAAAATATAATCAAAATTTAAAACGTGTAGGCTTACTTTTTTAAAAATACTATGATTTAGAAATCAAGAAATAAATCTGGGCTGTTTTTGTAAATAAATAGGCCAGATAAATCTCAATTTTGACTAGTGGTAATGGTATGTTTTTAAAAATAAAGCCTTACCGACATCTAGTGGTCAAAATTAGAACTGAAAAACATAGTCACCACCCACAATCTTTCCTTTAAGTCAAATAATGTGTTTTAATGTCTTCTTGTGAAGAACAGTTTACAGAAATTCTTTGGTCGACTGACTCGAAAAAGTCGTTAAAATAGAATTCCACATCCCACACTAATAATATCAATACATTTCTTGTTTCTGTCGAATAAAAATGATTTTATTGTCTGGTATAGTGTTGTCAAAAGTATCGAAAATCAGATAATTGATTCTAAAACTAGTACCGAAACTAGATACTTATTTAAGCAGGTATCGAAACTAAAAAAGTCACATTTACAGGACAAAAACAAACTTTATAATGAATTTAGAACAAGTAAAGCCACATAGACCAGTATATGCCCATGGGCCTACCTGGACCACTGAGGAATTACACAGATATAGGACCACATGGTAATATAAAAGAAAGTATTATGATTAAATGTTGAAAATGACATACTATTGCCTAAATAAGGGGTATTTTTTATTATCGCTCTGATATCAGAATCTGTATTAAGTATCAGGTCTATTCCTTAGTATCGAAATGGAGTTTGAATTTTTTGTATTGTGACAACACTATCGGGTATAAAAAGGATTGGATTTTTAAGGCTAATTTTTTTATGCCACTTTTCAGACACAAGTAAACTAAACTTTGTGTGACAATTGTTTTTGTTATATAAAAAAGTATTGTTTGTATTATATCTACATATTCACGTTTTCTATGCCTATGCATATTTTATGCATTTCTGTCCGAATAAACAATCATTCATGGCATCTAAAATGATAGACTCCAGTTTGTTACTTCATTCACTTCGTCATTCATGGAGAGAAACAAGTCACACTCCCAGGCAAACTTACAGGTCACATCTGTGGAGAGACGTCCCCTTTTTCTAAGGTATGAAGAATTAAATAAAATAACATAAGTAGATAAATACATTTCCATTGTTCATTATAAATACTGAACTAAACATGTATCGCTCAGCGTTATAATTAGCCAAAAACAAGCTAAGCTAAGTACAGGGCTGTGGGCGGAGACAGGTGAAAACTGGACATTTTTGTGCTCTCAAACCTCACATTTTTACCATGTAGAAACCACCGACAGCAGCCATAACTAAGTGAAGCTCATCCAAAGATAAGAAGCCTATAAAGTTATAAAACAAAGCAAACAGCCAGAGTGTAGCTGTATGTAAAAAGTACTAGCGCCTAGCCAAACGGACGTGGTGTTAGCGGGTGTTAGCGTTAGCATATTTCTGCAAAGGTTTAATTAGGCTACTGTAACATCGAGTCACGATTAGCATCCAAATATAAGGCCTTAAACTTGACAAGGTAAGTGCCATTTAACGATTTTTACTTAAAACTTACTTTATTTACATACAGAAGAACTTGTCCAAGCGATTTGATGCTCTGGCTCTCGGTAAAGCAAGTGTGGAGAGTCTGAGTTATCTTTTTTTCTTTTCTTTTTTTTTTTATACAAATACAATAAGATGTGATCCACTGATTGCTCAATAGCCTTTATATTACATTGAAAAGTATTTTATTTTGTTTATTTGTTAAGCAGTCTTTCTAGTGTAGTGGTTTTTGGCCCAGAGGGTGTGATTCCCTGTTTGGCCAAAAGATGGTGCTATATGAAAAGAAAACGCCTTACAATTTACTATCATTTTATCGTATTGCAAATAAATTATTGTATACTTAATGATATTCAACACACATTTAAATATTGTCTACATATTTTATTTATTTTATTTCTAGAATGTGATTTTGACATATTTCCCGATGGGGGCACGAGTTAGTGTTCCCTTTATATTACACAGATTTTTTTTTTTGATTTTTTTTTTTGTCATGAAAGATCTAAAAAGGTAAATTCACACATGATGAACCTGATCATTTCTATTAGTGACTAAACCTATGAACTTTTCAAGCATAAACCAAAAAAAAAAAAAAAGAAACCCCAAACCAAAACCAACAACAACAACAAAACCAACCACAACAAAACCCAAAAAAATCTCACTTTTGAAGAAAGGACAAATTGGTCCACATTTGTATTAAATATAATTGTCCTATAGAATGTTATAATGTCAAATGTCAAAGCTTAATAGAATATTTACTGGAGTAACTTTTTAAAGAAATTGTATTTTTCAGAGTCCTTTCCCGCATACTTTAGCTCTTACTTGAGTAATAATTTCTTTTGAAGTAACGTACTCTTGCTTGAGTAAAAGTTTTGGTTACTCTTCCCACTGTGTGTAAGTCTACAAGTGGCTTTATGTTGACAATATGAAAAAAACATTTGTGTTTCTTGCACCATTCCTTCAGATATAATGTAGTATTTTCTGATTTTTGTGTCTATCCCTTGAAAACATATCAGTGTTTGTGCGTTATTTAATGTTTTCCCCTTCAAATTACATTAACATCAAATTATAAATCAGTTTAATTTCTGCCTACTCTATCCACCTCTGTCTAAATGCTGTGTAGTTTGTTTTTTGCAGCACAAAGAGGGTTCTTATTGCACCTCTTGACAGTTGTCTGACTGTGTTAGCCTCTTGGACGGTGTGTTCCTTTGTGACCCTGTCAAAGCTCTTCTGATCCAAAGAGGAGAGAGAGGACGGAGCTGTCGGTCTGTCCATGTCGTCCCTATGTGAGGAGACTAAAGCTCCGCCGCTCACAAGCTTCTCATTTTAAAGCGAAGATGTTTGACAGAAAGAACAAAAACTGCTCACCCTGTAGTTTAGATCGCTACGAACATGCTCTGAAATGTGATTCTTGCGTTAGTTTGTCAGTTCATACTTCAGTGTTTTGGTCAGTTCTTCCGGACGTGTTTAACTGTGAACTTTGAGCAGAATCCTCTAATTAAAACATAAATTGCAAATCTAATCTCAATTAATACCAGAAAAATCGCTATTGGATATTTTACCCATATGGCTCAGCACAACCCGGCTCATTTTAGAGAGAAGATGTTTGACACGAGGAACAGTTTACAGATCACAGTTTTGTATTTTGACTAGACGTCTTACGAACAAATTGTAACGTATGATGTATTGCTGAAGAAAATGTAGGTGATAAACAATAATATTGAAACTACTTTATGCCATTGAGATAATAACCTTAAAGTGGGATTATCACAGCAAAACCTTCTTTAGCTTTGCAATATCATTAAAAACATGAGCAATTAAACAGCAGAATTTAACACTTAATTAGTTTGTATCTATAAATTGATGTACTAATTATCATGACATGCCTAATTTTCATCATGATTTTCCAATTAAAAGTCAGTTTAAGGTCATCTGACAAACATTTTAAACTTTTACCCACGTTAGAGTGCGTTTTCTACTTTTAAATCCAAATCCACTTAATTTCTATAACACATTCTGACGTGCTGTACTGAGACAGAGACCATAAGTGGCAACGACGTGATGCTAAATTTGGATTTTACTAGTCTTAAAATGATAAAAACCTGTATAATTATAAGCAGCAAAACCATAATTTTAGGCTGTGTGTCTCTTCAGTGCTTGGTCCCACTGTATGATGTCATCAGGTGGCTCTCTCCTCAGTTTT
Source organism: Odontamblyopus lacepedii (assembly GCA_034769755.1). NCBI lineage: Eukaryota > Metazoa > Chordata > Actinopteri > Gobiiformes > Gobiidae > Odontamblyopus > Odontamblyopus lacepedii. The sequence continues at coordinate 2,204,718 of CM068356.1, read as the reverse complement.
AAGTTTTACAGAAGAGCTAGTCCAACCATCTGCTGCCTCATTTGTTCCTTGTGTCCAGAAATATACAAACTCTGATAAATAAACTTGCAAAAATACCAACGTGATACATAGTTAAAAGAAAAGAGACTCTCATAGTATTGAAAAGTACAACAAATCCAGCCAAACTTTATCTTGTATTTTGGAATTTTTTTTGAGAGTTTTTCTGTTTTCACCCCCAAATTTAGGCCATAGTCACGTCATTTTGTAAAGAGCAAAAAAAAAAAAAAGAAAAACATTTCAGCAGGCATCTGACAGTGGTTCGAAATGTCAAATTATGCAGATTCGGATAAGCACCCTCAGGTCGTTTGAGGTGCCTGCTTCGGATCCCGTTTCCAGTCGTTTTCAGCACGACAAATGCTAATTTCCTGCTGTCATTTGAAATTACGTAGAGATGCAGTTCACAGACTTGACACTAGAGGGCACTATAGGGCTAGTAAAGCATTGTCACGCGCAGCACACTAACCATCCGTGACACTGAACACGCATTAATATACAGGACACTCAGCATTTTGATGTACCCACGCTTATTTGCATTTACATTTATTGTGCCGGATTTAACCAGAGTCTCTTCACAGTCTTATAACCTTATCGTACATCGTATTTCTTCGCATCCTCTTACAAAGATCAGCAGATTTACGCATTTTTTTTGATGAAATTAAAGTGCACTATGTATTTTTTCCTCATTCCCGCTGGTCTCCCTGGAGATATTTTGCTTTTTATTGCATTGGATACAGTAATTCTCTATTTTTATTTCAAGAAATCTCAAGAAACATGCATTTTTATTACAGTACGGGCATGTCTCTTCACAGATCTGAACAGTGATTTGACCTGGTGGCGTCGCCTGCCTGTAAAGATGGATAAGATAAGATAAATACAATAAGATTAAAAATAAAAAATAGTTTGACAGAGAACTATTTTTATCTTTTATCTTATGGTATTTATCTTATCTTATTTTTGAAAACTTGATTTTAACTACATGTTCTTGGTCGGTGGCATCTGTAATGAAGAAAATTTCCTCTCGGGGATGAATAAAAGTAATTCTGCTTCTGAAGTTTAATGCCACACTGTGTAACATTTCGAGCAAAGAAATAACATCGCCGTGGAGATGAGCAGGCGATAGAACCTCCCACCAAAAACGTGTTGTTTCCTCATCAAAAACATACCCGAAGACTAGTTGCGTTTTGCTTCATTCACACATGTTTAACACACAAACCCTGCATTTCTGAGGTCTTCTTTCAATCAGAAAACGCTCTGTTCCACCTTGTGATGTCATGCGGTAATACAGGGAGGGCTCCACTGTGTTTTTAAACTCCATGCACCTTCACTAGAATCATTTGGACACTTTCAGCCCTGGAATTGCCCATTTCTACTTTAAAAAAAAAAAAAAAAAAGGTAAAAGGAGCTGTTAATTTTTTTTTTGAAAACTACTCCTTCATGACATCACGAGGTGGAACAGAGCATTTTGAGCTTTGAAGATAAAGGATTACTCAAACGTGTGAATGAAACAAAACACAATTTCAGACATGTTTTTGATGAAGCAGCAGCATTTTAAACATTATAACATGGCTAAAAGCTCCAAGAGTCAGTTTTGTGTAACACTGGACCTTTAAGTTCTCTTCTCTTCAGTCGCCTTTGGTTAGTGGATATGGTTTTGCTTGTGCTACCTGTTACATGTTGTATATATTCCACTGTACAGCCCGTAAATCCTGTTATTGATAGCACTGCACACAAACCCTCTCTGATTCATTCCACAGTGAGCGCAGTTATCTTCAGGGAAAAATGTCTCCTGAATTATTTATGTGTGAATTCCAGATCGGCGCAGGTGTGGCATGTGCCGGCAGCACGGGGGACACCGCCGAGAGGCCAAACGCGGCATTACAACGAGCGAAGTGCAACTGCAGCAGCTGAGAGGAGGAGGAGGAGGAGGAGGGAGGAAGGGGCCACAGGAGGTGAGTCAGGATTTGAGGGGAGGGGGTGTGTTTGTGGACATCTGGGTGACATTCTCTCCTTGATCATATATGACATTTCTAAAGGTGGCGTGACATAACCAGCGCTGGGTGGTAATAGGTTTAGTGGATCAAGACAAAACAACATCCGTTTTTATGATGTCACGGCAAGAAAGTGGCTCCAAGTGCATTTTAGTAGCAATACCAGACATCCTATATATTCTACCACAATTTGTCTGGACTCTGCTGTAATTCTGTTTTATTTTATTTGGAATTTCAGGGCATCTGTGTATTTTAAACGGTGGTGGTGTTATTTTGCCTGTCAACAATCACCCTTTTTGATAATACTCTACAAAGGCCTGTGGGTCTAAATCCATTTTCTGTACCCTGTAGATAAACCAATCAGAGAGAATCACAGTCCGCTAGTGTCAAATCTAACATGGGATCTTATGAGTAAAAAAACAAACAAACACTAAAACAGATGAAATGCGAATGGTGTGTATTTATAATGAGGTATTTTGTTCTGAATGATACGAGAACAGTCAAGAGGAGTTATCTTCTGCATTTGCAGCCATTGTTTTCAGTGTATAGTTACAATGGCGTCACTCCAAATCGAGCCACCAGATGGAGTCCTTGCGCCCTCTTGCGTAATTTGCCTTTGGGGCCGTCTGGTCCACTTAAGTGCCACACAGACCTGTCAACTATTGGTAAGTAGCATCCTGCGAAATTAAAACAACGCTGTCGCCACCTCCACCAACTGCATTTGTATTTAACTTTGGACTGAGAAATCCTGAAGCTCACAGCACAAGAACAGTTTACGAACATGTAAGGGGGGTGCGGGGGGGTCCTCCTGATTTCTGATTCTGATGTTCCACTAAAGCTAAAGTGATCGTAGATATGCTGAATGCTGCAATCCTGCTATTAACATTACTTATCTGGTAACAGGAGAGGTGACTGCTGTAGCCTTAGCAGTCACTATGGCAGGGATCACGAGAGGCAAAGCAAACGCAGCCCGTTTAATAACCCGACTCACCATGCTGCCTTTTGATTTAGTCGTTGTTTTACCCTGGCATGTCCACTGTTTTCCTCTGGTGCGTTTCATACGTTACCCTGTACATAAACTTTCAAACGTGCCCTGCAGTCCCCGAGCCACTGCAATAAGACACTTCACTCGAGGCCCGCTCCCTGTGCAATAAGAGACTGAAGAGTGTTTTCCTTTGTCGGGAAAAAGTTCATTGCGATCACGACGTTAAGCCTCTTAATGATCCGGCGCTCTCTCCCACTTCCGCGGTGCTGCTTTCAAACAGTGAGCTCTTCATTATTCCCGTATGCGGTGAACTTGTGTCCTCCGTATCTTCAGAGAGGAGCCTCGGTGAGCGTGTGGGGGGACAGCGGCTCGTGCCTCACGCCGGAGCTTCGGCCATAATAGCCCTTCTCTACTGGAGTGGCTGTGAGGCGCTTATTCATTATCATAATTGCGGTGACCGAGTGGCCTGAGACGCCCGTGTGTGGCTGGGCTTCGCCTTTTATTGCCGATCTCTGTTTCCCTCTCTTCCTCTCGCTCTGTCCTCGTCCCTTACTCCATTATTTCTTTCTCTCTCTTTCTCTCACCTGTGTCTCTTGTCTCCTTTCCCCTCTCCCCTCGTTCTCCGTCCATCGCTTTTCTTCTTACCTCTTTGGCTGCTTTTTGCGTCCCTCTCTCTCCATTTCCTTCTCTCTTCTTTTCCTCTTTGTCTTATTCTCATCTCACTCTTTCTCTCTCCCTCTCTGACCTCCCCTCTTTTCTCCTCTTGTCTCTCCCTCCTCCACCTTTGCTCTTACTTCTTTCACACCTCTTTTTCCGTGATTTTCCCCTCCTTTTATTGACGATCTGTTTCTCTCTCTTCCTCTCGCTCTGTCCTCATCCCTTACTCCATTATTTCTTTCTCTCTCTTTCTCTCACCTGTGTCTCCTGTCTCCTTCCCCCCTCCCCTGTCTCTCTTTCTTTACCCCTCTATCCCTTGCTTTTGTCTATCGCTTTTCTTCTTACCTCTTTGTCTTCTTTTTGCATCCCTCTCTTCTTTTCCTCTTTGTCTTATTCTCATCTCACTCTTTCTCTCTCCTTCTCTGACCTCCCCTCTTTTCTCCCCCCGTCTCTCCCTCTTCCACCTTTGCCTTTACTTCTTTTCCCCCTCGTAATTGTCCCCCTCTCTGCCACCTTCTTTCTCTCTTTTTCACTCTCTTTCTATCTCAGTTACTCTTTCTTCTGTCTCCTCTCACTCTATCCTGTCTCCATGCCCTCCCCCCCCCCTCTATTTGCTCTCTCCTTTCCCTCTGCCCTCTCTCTTTCATGTGCGCTTACCGTCTCTATCCATCTCCCTCGGCTCCCTTTCGTCTCTCCCTCTTCTCCACCTCTCCCTCTGTGCTCTCTATCCCTACCGCTTCTTTCCATCTGTCATTCTCTCTCCCCTACCTCCCCTCTCCCTCTCGTTTCCCTCTGTCTCCCTCGGCTTCCCTCTTTCCGCACCTGTCTCTCTCGGTTTTCTCTCCCCTTCCCCCCCTCTCCTCCGTCTCTCCGTCTGTCTCTCTCGGCCTCCCCCCACTCATTTCCTTGTTTCGGTCTCACCCCGCTCCTCTCTTCCTCTCTTTTTCTCTCGCTCATTGACTCATCCACAGCAGCAGCAGCAGAAGCAGCAGCAGCGTTTCCTAGCAACCCCTCTTGAATGTACTGTACAGTGCTTCCCCATCTCTCGGGTGCCTTTAATATAAGTCTGCGCTGCTATTTCCATGTGAGCTTTGTTAAAAGATTTATAGTGCGTTGGATGGGGCTCCACATACATGCCGTAAACAGCCATGATTCACCGGATAAAGATGTGTTTACAGCACTTCTCCGTGTATGACAAGGGAATTAGCCTGACGCTTGGATGTGAGGACTGCGTTTGCAACAATGGAGGAGCTGCGGCGCTGTCCAGTTCCTCGTGGTGCTGAACGAGCGTCGTTTAGTTGACTTTTTTGAGCTATAAGTCATGTTGTAATGTTGTTGCCACCTCAAAAACATAACCGGAGTTGTGTTTTGTTTCATTCACACATGTTTGAGTAAATCTTTATTATAAGTCTGTCTGCATCTCCAAAGCTCAAGATGCTCTGTTCAACCTTGTGATGAAATGAAGCCACCTTTTACCTTTTTGTTCAGTAAAGATGCGAAATTCCAGAGCTGAAATGACCCAAATGATCATTCTAGTAAAGGTGTATGGAGTTTAAAAACACAGTGGAAGCCTATATATGCATGATTTTGTGTTAAACATGTGTGAATGAAACAAAACTCAACTCTAGGTATGTTTTTGATGAAGAAACAACATTATACATAGATGGAAAAATAGTGTAGCATGAACCGTTTAAGGTTTAAAGGGATAGTTTGGGATTTTTGACATGAATCTGTACGGCTTCCCCTCAGCAGTGTCGTGCATCAACACTGACTTACCTGCCGACAGCGTCCGGTGAGCCGAGTTCTTGCCCCGTTATGAGGTTCTTGCCTGATTATGAGGTCTGAGTTTTTCCCCGTTCACGTTCTGTGACGCAAATGTATCACTCTTTTGAACACATATTGCTTTGAGAAGAAAAACTCTTTATTTTCATGACTTCAGCCAACTTGCCGGACACTTTCGTCAGCACCGAACCCGGGCAAGAACTCGGCTCACCGGACGCTGTCGGGAGGCAAGTCATTGTTGATGCACGACACTGCTGATGGGGATGCCGTACAGATTCATGTCAAAAATCCCAAACTATCCATTTAATATAAAGGAATACATATGCAAATTTGACTTTTTGAGCTTCTGAACCATGTTATAGCATTGTTCCCTCAGCCAAAACCTTTGCCGAGTTGCATTTTGTTTCATTCACAACGGTTTGAGTAATGTTCTGTAAAAAAGTCCTTTGTCTTTGAACCTCAGAGAATACGTGGTTTGAATTTTCCCAGGATTGTTGCGTCACAGGTAGATGCTCCGCGCAGTCCATAAATCATTGCCAGATTTATTCATAGCATTTTACAGGCCTAGACTTATTTGCACGTGTCTGGCCATGTTCCTTATCCCTCTGCGGTCAGTGGATCCTAACCTCATGCTCAACATTTGTGGATCATAACTTTTTTCTATTGTCTATACACTAGGACATAGCAAAATAACAAAATTCTGTCATTTGGACAAAACAATTCTCATACAACAAAAATGGATATCCTTCAGCCCCATGTTAATAACTACTTTCAGAATACTGTCTAGATTACTCAAAAGATGTAAATCAAGTAGGGCTGGGCGGTATACCGTTTGAACCGGTATACCGGTAATTTTTATTTTTATGATATGAATTTTTTATTTACCGCCATACTGTGTGTGCGCGCATATGTCGGCAACACAGAGCGGCGGAACGTCGCACAGCGGTAGATTGAGCGGGGGCTGTTTTTCAGTGTTACACCAAACAAGCCAACAAGCCAGGTAAGGATAGCGAGTTGAGTAGAAAGTAAAATCTGCATCTTCTCCCCAATCTCTGCGTAACGTTGGCACTGCCGCACAAAACACTACACAGACGTCCCTGGTAGGCGCGTTCGCTAAAGGGACCGTCTGTGTAGTGTTAGGCGCGTTCGCTAAAGGGACCGTCTGTGTAGTGTTAGGCGCGTTCGCTAAAGGGACCGTCTGTGTAGTGTTAGGCGCGTTCGCTAAAGGGACCGTCTGTGTAGTGTTAGGCGCGTTCGCTAAAGGGACCGTCTGTGTAGTGTTAGGCGCGTTCGCTAAAGGGACCGTCTGTGTAGTGTTAGGTGCGTTCGCTAAAGGGACCGTCTGTGTAGTGTTTTGTGACACGGGCGAGAGCGCGGGTGCGCGGAGCCGCGCACTCCGTCTAAAGGGACCGTCTATGACAAGAAAAGCAAACGTTGGAATGATATTACCAACTCTATCACACTCCACTTAGCCAAAGACAAAAATACCGTTAAATACCGTGATACCGTGATAATTTAAAAAAATACCGTGATAACAATTTTTGGTCATACCGCCCAGCTCTAAAATCAAGTGCAGGTCCTAGACATGGGTTTCAAAATGATAAAAATTTGGAACGTTGCCATAGCGATTAACAATTCAAAACAAAATATTAGCTCTTTTGAATGGAAAATAATCTTCAAAAGTAAGGAACAAAAAGAAAAAAAGATATACCCATTATGTATTCTGTGTTGCAAGAGAATTAAAGACTAATTTATGCTCTACATTTTAGACGCGTACGCACACACGGAGGCTTCTGTCCTTTCTCTGCGTTATTCTGTCCATAAACTGGTCCATTTTTTCCAAACATGAGAAATCTTAGCAACGGAGCCCGACAGTGGAAGCTAAACATTAAAAAAAACATTAAAAAAGACTCCAGTCACCATCTGTGGAATAAATAAATGCTTCCTTCACCTAATTTTTCTGGACTCTTTTCCAACAGATACGACTTTAAACTGCCGCGGGCGCCTTTATGTTTGTTTGTTTTGCTCTATTTCCTCTGTTTTGGTCAATTCTCTGACTGACTTGCGCCCTCTGGTGAGCGAGAGAACGCAGCTTTGACATGAGAAACGGTTGGAAGCATAAATGCCGAGAAGGTTAACACACAGATCTGTTTATATCACATGTGTCAAACATGCGGCCCGGGGGCCAGATCCGGCCCTCCAAGACCTTTAATCTGGCCCTCGGTTGATTTTTCTATTAAAATACTTAAAATTTTCTGATTTTTCTGTTAATTTTCTGCACCGTTTAGCATAGCAGCGTCTCCGGCGTTTCTGTACATTGCAACTCCCACCAGAGCAGCACAAATGAAGACTTTCCTCTTTCCAAACGCTCTTAAAGGACGATCGTTTTGACTGTCGACCGTGACCCTCATCAGCAAAATGTCAAAAAATGAGAAAAGCAGATGCTGAGTTCAGGATTTCCCAAGAAAAATAGTCTAATTCTTATTTGTCGACAGAGGTGAATGGGAAATCTGTGCTCAGTGTGTTTGGAACAAGTGGCGTTGCTCGAGGAATATAATCTTAAACACCACTACGAGACACGGAGAAAAATACGATAACTTGAAGAGAGAACTGAGTTTTCTGATCCGGCCCTTTTGGGATCAAAGTAGGCTGCATACGGCCCCCGGACCAAAGTGAGTTTGACACCCCTGGTTTATATATATAAAAGAGGAGCGTAAATGATGTATGTAATGGTGGTCCTCATATTGTGAATGAGTGAAGAGAACAGTATCGGTGCTCCTCCTGCTGGATGACTCTGACCGGGGCATCCCTCTCACTGACAGACGCTTTAGTAAGTGCTGCTCATTCACCACAGGCTCTTTTGTGCAGGCGATCAGCTCTAAATGCATGTGCTGTGTCTTGTGTGGAAGTCTGTCAGTGCGTTTGTGCAGGACTGTCATGTGAGGGTACAGCAGGACAAGAACGCAGCAGGCACTTTTCAGACATGTACCACCAGTTTAAGAACTTATTGTTTAAAGGCGCACTGTGTGATGTCTAAGGTGGAGGCCCGGCTACTTAAACCTATCTGCCTTGCATGTTTTTAGTTAGAAGTGTCTAATAGCTCAAAAATACCTTGTAAATCATCAAGCAGCAGCAGCGTTTCCTCAAAAACACATCTGGAGTTGTGTTTTCTTTCATTCACATGGTTGAGTAACCCTTTATCATTAGTCTGTCTGCATCTCCAAAGCTCAGAATGCTCTGTTCCACCTTGTGATGTCATGCACTGCAAAAAACGCCTATCAAAAATAAGAAAAAAATACAAATTTTGAGGTAAAAATGCCCTATTTTAAGTGAAATTCTCTGCCAGTGCAATAAGAAATTTCCACAATTTTTCTTAAAACAAGACGAAATATCTTGTTCTAAGCAGAAAACACTAGTTTCAAGTATTTATGGCAAGATTTTTCACCTTATTGGTCTGAAAAGAAGTTAAAGAGGCTTAACCTGGCTTGAGTTAATATAAAAAAGTGCTTAGAATAAGTTGTAATATCGAGATAAGATAAATCAGGATGAAATATCTTGAAACAAGTAAAAAAAACCTCATCTCATTAAGTAAAAAAAATCTTAAAATTGATCTTTTAAGATGAATCAGCTTAATTCAGGTCAGTTTAACTATGCTAGAAAATCCTTTTTTGTAGTGTGAAGTGGTAGTTTTCACGTTAACAGCTCCTTTTACCTTTTGTTCATTGAAGACCGGAAATTCCACGGCTGAAATTAACCAAATGATCATTCTAGTAAAGGTGTCTGGAGTTTAAAAACACAGTGGAGCACTTCCTGTATCACAAGCTGGAACAACTATGCGGGATTTTGTGTTAAACATGTGAATGAAACAAAACAGAACTCCACGTATGTTTTTGATGAGGAAACATTATACCGAGATCAGAAAATAGTGTAACATGAGCCCTAAAACATCAATTCTTACTATGTGCATGCTCGCTTTGCCATAGATCTGACCAGTAACTTACCGCCAATTGCAATTACATCTCTATGGAGGTGCACTGTGTAACTGGCGGACCCTCCAACAGAAAAGTTACACAGTGCACCTTTTAAACATTAGAAACTGGAGGTATTTGAAGTCGTTTGCCGACCTCATTTTGAACCATTAGTGCAGAACATGTTTCTGCCCTCTCAGAGAATGAACGGTGCGCTCGCTTTTTCTACACGGTTCTCCTTAGTCAGGAAGTTGACATGTTTTCAAGCCACGTATTGTAATATTTTACCTGAGACTTTTCACTTATTCTCCATTGAGATGAATAGAAATCCAATTCCCTTTCACAGAAATGCCTACACGATGGAAGTGTGGATCAGTAGGTGGAATAAAGTGAATACATGCCAGTTACTTTCTTATGGTTCTCAGCCAACAAATGCCGTTTGAAATGATAATAATATCTTCCAATCTCGTGGCTGCTGTTTTACTGTACTGCCAAGAGTAAATGGCGTTTTACTGAATTACAGGAAAAGAAAGTCATGCGCAGGTCCTTTGAGAAATAAAGAGAAAATGGAGAAATGTGCTTATTTTATGTTTTTTGAGTGTATACCAATACTACATCTTTTAGTGTTCGGGAGAATCACTCTGTTGCCATCTTATTTCTGTTTGTACTTTTAAGTTTCATAACTGCGTGTCCCTGTAGGCCTGTTATGGCTGTTCACATGGACTGAAATTTAATCTTTTAAATCGGAAGTTTAGTCTCCAGAAATACCTTAAATGCCTCACAGCATCTTTCTGCCGTTAGAACTGTTTAAACACATTTTTAATATCCATAAAATGTCATAAGAATATTGAATTCCTCTTTTTGGTACACATCATCTTGTTCACATCGTCACAAAGTCATTTTTTCAGAAATGTTTTTGACTTGAATGGCTTGAATTTTCATAGAATATGAAAACTGTTTGTTTGTGAAGTATTTCTGTGGCCTTCTACTCCATAAGCACCAAAATTGCATTTCGGTGTGGGCGATATTGACGAAAATGAAAAGCCTATCGTATCTCAATAGATTTCAGGATTCTTGAAATAGCAATAATCAGATAATATTGTTTTGGAAACTTAGGGCCCGACCGATATGGATTTGGTTGCGGCTGATATGCTACCGATAAAATGTAATTGCCGATATATTTATGACGGAAAAATTCACTGTAAATCTTCAGTTGTTTATAAAACTTAGGTTTGGCTCTATTGGATTTTCAGTTGGGTTTATTTAGGCGACATTTATTGTTATTCTGCTTCTTTACGTCATATTTAAAGACAGTAGTTCGGCCTAATGGCTTTTTTATATGATATTCTAACCAGTGAAGAAAGTACTGTAAGTAAACTACCGCTATTAGCTTTTAGCGGTAAATGCGTGTGCGTTGCGGTAATTAATGATCTGCTAAATGCGATAATTCACACTTCTATTCACAGCTCATTTACATATCAGTGCGTGTCCAGTAACATATATACGGCCACTATAGTCACTTTACAGTCGCTAACAGAAGAGAAAACAGCCTGTTTATGTGTGCGAGCTACAGCAGCTAATCACTAACCAATGAAAAAGAACCAAAACGAGCTTCAAAACCGACACATTTCAACACTCAGCCTCACACAGGCTCCTCTCAGATCAGCACTAAGAACTGTCCTTTAATCCAGACTCACACTGAGCGGCCGGAAAAAGAAGAGAATCTCAGTGTTGTGCACACATAGACCGTATATATGTGCACTTGGATCTACGACTGCGGCTGTAAACAAGTGCACATGGTGATGCGTTCAGGGGCGGGACGGACACAGACAAATGAGTCCTCAGAAATATCTGATGCGGAGCCACAGATCAGGACATTTATCTGTCTGTAAACTGGATTAAATGAGCAGAATATAGAGAGTCTGAGCTTTATAACAAGGTAAAACATCCACATGGACTATCGGCCGATATTGGCAAGATTTAGGTTTAGATTTAGATAACAGATGTTTCCTAGTGCCAATATCGGCTGATAATATCGACCAACCGATATATCAGTTGGGCCCTAACTAAAATGTGTATTTTTCCCCATGTATTTGAGTAAAACTTGTTTTGCCCCAGTACAGATATATCGTATAAGCATCAAAATTCTGCATTGGTCCTTAGTTATGAAAAGTACTTCTAAAAGAATAACTTTGTTTGTTGTTTTTTTGTACATTTTTAAGCATAATTTTTGCAGCGTTTTATTCATTCAATATACTTGATATTTCAAATTTGTATAGCTTCAAAAGTAAATACACGATATTGTCTTCTAGGCCCTTATAGATTCACCTCACCTCTGTATTCTAATATGTGACATGTGATATGTGGTATGAAAGGCGGTTTTATACACAGACGCCACGATGAAGTGAGAGATCTTTTTGCAGATTTACTCAACGATGTATGTCACGATGTTCAAATCGAGCCACAACTTGAAACGTTAACCGGTGAAGCTTTGCACAGTAGCGCCAACTCATCAGATGAAGCCAGGTTAGATGTCTGCGCAAGAGACTTCTGGATAAGGGGGCAACGAGCATTTTTTGATGTAAGGGTGTTCAACCCATTTGCTAAGAGCCTGAACCAGAAACTAGAAACAACATTCACCACTAACGAGAACGAAAAGAAACGGCAATATAACCAACGCGTCATTCAGATTGAACATGGTTCCTTCACGCCTTTAGTCTTCACCCCCTATGGAGGGAACGGAAGGGAAGCGGAACGTTTCATTAGCGAATTATCAATTAAAGTTTCAAGGAAAAAGGACCAAGATTACAGTCCTGTCCTACACTGGCTAAGAGTCAAACTGTCACTCAGTCTTACCAAATCAGCAGTATTAAGTCTTAGAGGATCGAGAACCATCAAGAAACTGAACAATGACTTTGAAAATGCGACATAGTCAAAAACTATCGAATCGAATAATTTATTTCAACTTTGTAAATAGTAAATATTTTAACCCCTGGACAGGGTTTTAGAGGTTTTTGGGGTTTTTTTTGTTTCTGTTTTTTTGTTTTTACATTTATTTGTATATTATAGTTTTATCTATTGAGAGATATTGTTAATAAAGTATATTTTTAATTCTAATATGTGATAATTCTACATCCCTCTGTCCACCTTTTAATTCAATAGACCTGGTATTTTTATTCAATAGACTTGATATTTTAAATTTATAGAGCTTCAAAAAAAATATACACACAATATTATCTTATAGACCCTCATCTCCCTGCTCACCTATTCTAATATTTGACCGTTCTGTCTCCCTCCGTCTGCCTCTCTCTCCACACTCCCTTTTATCACACTCTATCCAGAAAGCCTACTCCAGCTCCAGCTCTTATCCGGCGCGCGGTTCACAGGGTCCGCTGTAAAACCCAGTCTATAAAAAGCCCAGCTGCATTTGAAAGCATCGCACCGGGGTCGAACTACCACGAGGAGGTGATGTCTCTGATGAATCCTACTGTTACGCGAGCCGTCCGCCTCTGAAATTTATGGCCCTACGCCCAAAGCCTCTTCATCATTCTATAGACAGATAGGATTTATCACGGCTGACAGCAGATCATGGCTACTATATAGTCCGGCCGCTGTCGCCATCGCCGTCCCCTCACTGAATCACTGTCCGCCGAATCAGTCGGAGCATGTTCCATTCGTTGTCATCCTTGTTTATGGTTTTGTACTTTCCGAAATGCCCAAGTGCCCGTCCCCTCGGTTAAATCCTGGATGATATATTTTTAGGACGGGGGCTTTTATTATGCAAAAAGCCCGACCTGCGTCCGCACACTGGGAACAGCTGTTTAATAGGCGAGCAGACACAAAGGGGTGAATACATGGGTCTGTGTTTCCGAGGCGGTCGTGTCCAGCTGCAGGGCTTTTGTCTTCGGGTTTGTTGATTAGGGAACTGTTGGCAGTGAAACTTAGAAATATGTCTGTGTTTTGTATTGTGCTGTAGAAATCTATTTCGTCACAAAATACTGAATGCCTGGGATCCAGAATAAACACTTCTTCAATAGGGACAAATTTGGTAACTCAGTGGGTAGAGCTCTTAACACAGACGTCATTGGTTGAGCGGTCAGATCCACTAACCCGCAGGTTCCTACAGATAAATGCTGTCTTTGTGTGCTTGGGCAAGACACTTAACCCCCCTTCGCCCCCAGTGTCTGTATTTGTGTGAATGGGTGAATTGCTTGATGTAAAGTTCTTTGAGTGCCTTGAAGGTGGAAAAACATTACATTATTATAAGAAATAGGACCATTTACCAGACTTTATGTACACGTGGGTTCAGATGGACATTTGTAAATACAGTGAACCGTCGCTATAACGCGGTTCACCTTTCGCGGCTTCGCTGTTTCACAGATTTTTTTATGCTTTTTTTTTAACAGTGCATTGTGTTCTGAATCCTGATTGGCTGAGGGACTGTAGTCGAGAAGTGAAAAAAGTCACATTGGTCTTTCACTTAGACCAATGTCAACAGTTTCTGTGCCTCGTCTCTGTTCAGCCCGACAAATTTACCTTTGCAAATTTTCTCCATGACAAAACCCACAATGTGGAGGAAACGTTCTGCACGACAAAGGCAAAAGGCCGAGGAAGATGAAACTATCACAGAAAAAGTGAAACTTCTGGACCTGCTGAAGGTAGAAGCTCTGCGGCTGTAGGCGCCTTTACGGAATAAATGAATCTTCGGTTCGTTCTGGGAAAAAGACGCCTGCACCACAGCTTCAGTAGAAAAAGACGCTACAGGAGTCAGGACGAAGAGGCTCAGTCAGAGGGACTGAGAAATACGCCTGAGTCACAATGTCCAACCTCCTATTCACTATTAAAATGATTATTTTACACTGTTTTTTAAAACTATCATAGTTATTTGTAAGATAATGTTTATATTTTTATTTCTTAAACAAATGCTTGGGCCTGAAAACAGGTTTTGATCTTTGGTTTCATTCTATAGTTCAGTATTGGATTGTATAATGTAAAAAAAGTCACATTTTTGCCTATCGCAGGTTCTTTTTGGAACGTAACCCCCTCGATACACAAGGGATCACTGTAGATCTGTAAATAGATGTTAGTGCTGTGTGAGTAATGAGAGTTTTATATCTGACCTGTACATTTTAATACTAACATTGTTTGAGTGTGTTTTATAGTGATGTATGTGAGTGGGGCTGTTGTAGGTTTTTGTCGTGTTTTATGAAGTGGTGATGTGGCTTTGGTCCAGCAGGGACTGAGGATGGAAATTAGCGACGGCTACAATCCTGCATATTTACAAGTCCATGTTTGTTTCTTACATTATCTTGTCTTTTCATATGCATTGCCCCTTTAATAAATAAATAAATACAAAATACAAATACATGATTGAGGTGGATTAGCCAAAACCAATCTGGCTGCTGATGGAAAAAGGAGGAAAGAACTCGACAGCAGAATCAATGAGCAAAGCATTAACTCTCTTTTTTTTTACATCTTGTTTAAAATGCTGTGTGACTAATGAGAGCTTCTGTTTCATGTGTGCCACTGCAATAAACAAATGAGCCTGATGCAACAGTGGGAGTGGGGACTGATATTCTTCTTTATAGAAAATACAGGGAGATTCTGTATTTGCCGGGCATTTGAATACCTTCATTAAAATATATTTTGTAACATATTCTTTTACATGGCCTAAATATAGCAGTGTATTCTGAATACTTGAAATACTTTCACACCGATCTGAAACGATGGCTTAAGCGAAACCAGATCTGTGACCCGTTCTGCTTTTATGTAAATGTCAGTGTTGTACGTCATGATTGTTTTATTGTGCTTGTCATTGACAGTTTGTCTTTTCTGTGAAGTTGTCTTATGTTATTTCTATCTCTTTGACCTGCGGGGACGACAGATGTAAAGTCGCCTTTGGGCATATTCATTTGTTTACGAATATGCAATGTCCCTTTAAATTAGTGCTGCCGCGATTATTCGACGTTGTCGACGTAATCGAATATGAAAATGAGTCGACTACAATTTTTTTGCTTGAATATTCGCCTTTATTTATTTTTGGTCTCAAACGGCTCGTCCAGAGACCTTTTGCTTGCCTGAGATCAGGTATTTCCCCTCCACACCACTAGTAGTACTACACTCGAGGCGGACACCGGTGCTGCTGACAGCGGCTACATCCGGGGTTGACGCCGAGGTGGCTAACCTCGGCTTCACCAAAGGCTAACAGCAGTGGTATATAATGGCACCGCCAAAGAAAACAAACTTGAGGAAGTATTTGCCGTGCGCACTCTGCTGGCTGGTCTCTCTCTTTCTCTCTTCCCCCTTCCCCCGATTTGAGCATTTGAGAGCGGTATGAAAATGGCAGCGGCCGGTGGGTCAGAGTCGGATCCAAGAACAGTGACGGCGACTTCTTCTAGACCAAGACCTAAAGCCTCGAAAGTCTGGGAATACTTTGGGACAGATGGTGATAGAGTGGTTTGTACACTCTGTAAGACTTCTTTGGCTTATCACGGGAGCACGACCACGATGCATGAGGTATTGAGAATACCGTTGCATATGCTGCTCGTGCAAACTCGTTAAATTGTGTGTGCATATCGTTGTTCAACATTGTCGAATGAGCACACACAACAGACATAACAGCAATAACCTTTGCAACGCGCACACACAAGGTAACCTCCCGGGAAAATCTAACACACACACTTGTGTGTTAGATTTTTTTTTTTTTAATTAGTCGTTTAGATTAGTCGACTAATCGAAAAATTAGTCGAGAGATTAATCGTTAGAAAATTAGTCGTTAGTGGCAGCACTACTTTAAATACATAAAATAAATTTAAAAAACCCTCTAAAATAGCATTATAATAGAGCAAAAACATGATATTGGATTAAAACTGCTTTATATTTGTTACACCATTTGCAGTGTATTTACGGGTCATTGATTAGAGAAGGAAAAATAATTACACAAACTCACCGTAATAGCAGTGTTTTCTATTGTCTCTTCACTTCACTGCTTTTCTCACACACTAAATATTGCATCACATATAAATCACTGACAAACCTGGCTACATTAAAACCATTTGAATCACTATACAAAAAAAGCTATGACAATATTAGATAAGAAACTTTTTCACCATTGCCTTATACTTCAGAAGTAAAACAATTTAAGTTCTGATAATAAAAAAATGTATTAGTGTTCAGTGTATTAAACGTTTACATGGGCTTTTCTTCACCTAAACTCTGAATGAGTTTATTAAATTCACATCTGGACGCAGTGATGGAGTCACCGGAGCCTGTCCCCAGACTCTCAGGAGCTGTCGGTAAACACACAGCGCCCCCCAGCTGCTCTCGGAGACGCTGTCAACACGTTTTAAAATGAACCTGGAACGTAGCTCAAGCAGAACGAGGTCTGTGTTCACTCGTCCTAAGTGCTTCTTTTTTTTTTTTTTACTCTAATGTTGTAATATAGTCAGTAATATAGTTTGTTATTATTATAATTCTGGCATATTTACACTGTTTGCTCATGTGCATTAACTCTTAAAACTAAATGAATCTAAATCTATTTATCTCAATAATACAGTGCCGTTTGAAATCTTACTTCATGTACCACAATGTGTCACTTTCCAATGTATTTTTGTAACTATATTCTGAATACAGGCTTATAGTCACTCATTATTAGTATTCTGAGTACATATTTCTGGTATATTATGTATTTACAGTCGTGGCCAAAATTTTTGAGAATGACACAAATATTAACTTCTTAGGTTCCTTTCTAAGACAATGTAGCCAAGTGTATTTTTACCTTGTTGACATGTTTCGGCTGCTGCTGCGAGCCATCTTCAGAACTGTCACCGGTGTTGGTGGTGACGTGTCATATATCAGCTGTTGTTACTTCCTGTAGGCGTGGTCAGCCTGATGGGACCTGCAGGTCGCCCAGACTGACCACGCCTCCTGTCGCCCGGTGGTCTCTGGAGGAGGGTGTCCCAGGTGCCAAATCTGCCATATCAGACCACTGCAAAAGAAATAACCACATTATGGATTGGGACGGGGCTCGGGTCATTGGATCGGAGAACAACAAGTTCAAACGCTGGATCAGGGAAGCCATTGAGATCAGGAAACGAGGCACTGACAGCATCAACCGTGATGACGGCGCGTTCCTCCTTTCACACACCTGGGACACCCTCCTCCAGAGACCACCGGGCGACAGGAGGCGTGGTCAGTCTGGGCGACCTGCAGGTCCCATCAGGCTGACCACGCCTACAGGAAGTAACAACAGCTGATATATGACACGTCACCACCAACACCGGTGACAGTTCTGAAGATGGCTCGCAGCAGCAGCCGAAACATGTCAACAAGGTACAAATACACTTGGCTACATTGTCTTAGAAAGGAACCTAAGAAGTTAATGCATTAATAAGACAAAATGAATATTTTTGATGACACAAATATGACATTTTCACAGGTTCTGCTGCTGCTTCAGGGTTTTTAGGTGTTTTTCTCAGATGTTTTTATGGTTTACTGAAATATAATTACAAGCGTTTCATAAGTATCAAAAGCTTTTATTGACAATTACACTGAGTTCATGCAACAAGTCAGTATTTGCAGCGTTGAACCTTCTTTTTCAAGACCTCTGCAGTTCGCCCTGGCAGCTGTCAGTCAACTTCTGCACCAAATCCTGACTGACGGCTCCATTCTTGTATAATCGGTGCTTTGAGTTTGTCAGAATTTGTGAGTTTTTGTTTGTCCACCCGCCTCTTGAGGATTGACCACAAAATTTCAGTGGGATTAAGATCTGGGGAGTTTCGTGGCCATGGACCCAAAGTCTTTATGTTTTGTTCCCAGAGTTTAGTTATTACGTTTGCTTTATGGAAAGGTGCTTCTTCATGCTGGAAAAGGCTTTGCTCATCACCAAACTGCTCTTGGACGGTTGGGGGAAGTTGCTCTTGGAGGACGTTCTGGTGCTAAAATTAATATTTGTGTCATTCTCAAAACTTTTGGCTATGACTGTATATGTAACGCACCATTTTATTTATATTCATTATTGCACGTTTATTCTCTATATTGTATTTTATCTTTTTATAGGGAATAATG
The DNA here is from genome assembly GCA_034769755.1 of Odontamblyopus lacepedii. Classification (NCBI taxonomy): domain Eukaryota; kingdom Metazoa; phylum Chordata; class Actinopteri; order Gobiiformes; family Gobiidae; genus Odontamblyopus; species Odontamblyopus lacepedii. The sequence continues at coordinate 2,186,233 of CM068356.1, read as the reverse complement.
AATGAATTGCCTAAAGGAAAATATACAGAGTTTTACATTTATACTTCAGTATTTGTGTCATTCTCAAAACTTTTGACTGTTCAGAACACAGATGAAGGATGAAATAAAACATACTTGGGTGCAAATTGGACAATGAGAAACTGTTGAGGGAGCAAACTGTAACGCCTGTAGTGTCTCGCCTTAAAAAAAAAGGAAAAGCCGTGAAGAGGTTAAGATACACACACACACACACCAATAAATCCGTACCTGCCTGTAACCACACGGCTGTCTTTTTATTCATGTCTTCTATTGAACTTCCTCCAGCGCCGGGAAGGCTCACGTCTTGTCTTCACGTCTTTTTCACATTCAGCTGCGTGGCACTGTGCCCCCTCTCCCTCCCTGTCTCTCTGTTTTCCCTTCCTTTCTTCTCTCTCTCTCTCAGTGCATTTCCCGGAGGTAAAAAAAAAAGATGTTGTCTCTCCCATCTGGCTGACTTCACTGAGGGCTGACGGGCTGCTGCGCTTCTCCTCAGTGACTACGCGGACACACTGGTCCCATCCCAAGCGCCACGGGCCCTGCTAAATCCCGCCAAAACCAATCACAGGGTTTTGAGGTAGCATCCTAATTAATCCGCGAATTATTATGTTACGTAAACTGTGCTAAAATTAGACTGAAAGCTGTGATGCAGCAGTGCCACTCGCAGAAATGAAAAGCAGATGTTGCATTGATGTTTCCGTTCCGTGTTTTTTGTCAGTGACGACGCCGTCGGTTCTGCTGCTGCGGTAAAGGAAAGTTGTGACTGTCGTTAGGTTATGTTCGTGTATTTGTTTTTTTATTAAACAAATTAGCACGATGAATAATGGTACGGGGGTATTTTTAGGAATGGCTTGAGAGGTGATTGGTTGAGACGAATCAAACTTTATTTATAGAGCGCTTTTCGTACAAAAATGCAACACAAAGCGCTTTACAGTGATTAAAAAAGAACAATCCCACATTTCCCCTCCACCCCATAAAGCTAAGATAAACAGATGAGTCTAGAGATTACAACCCCACATTAAACTAAACTAAACAAGTGAGTCTAACTGTGACAAAACCATCTTTATCTAACAGCACAAACGAAATACAAACGTTTTCTATCATTTTCTGCCTGTTTTGAGCTCTGTTTAACATTCTGAGGTTCTGGACGACGTCACCGGCCGAAAATAAAACTGCAAATATCTTAAGAACCAGAATCGCACAAACGAAACTTTTTGCAGCACAAACGACTGACTCCATTTTGGATGTTTTAGAGCATTTTGAAGCTTCCTGTGGGGCTGATCCCAATTTGACCTGTAAAAGAATCGTTAATTTCTCCAAAACTAAAGAAGCACAAACGAAACTTTTTCAATTCAATTCAATTCAATTTATTTTGTAGCGCCCAAAATCGCAACAACAGTAGCCTCTAAGGGCGTTCCAAGATATGGATGAGTAAAACATACACACAGACATATCAAAACAGGAATAAACAACATTCATGTAAAGCAGCAAATGAAACATTGTCCAGTCATCCCCTGTCCTTAGACCCTCCTTCTCAGCAAGGAAAAACTCCAAAAAACCCAGGGTCCTGGGAAAAAGAAGAAACCTCAGGGAGAACTACAGTGAAGGAGGGATCCACTCCCATGGACGGACAGGCTATAGATGTCCAGGCCCGTGGGCCAGTTCAGTATGACCACAGCTACCCAGGTGGGGAAGGAGCCGGGCGAGGAGGAGGAGAAGAGGGCGAGGAGGAGGAGCCGGGCGAGGAGGAGGAGCCAGGCGAGGAGGAGGAGCCAGGCGAAGAAGGAGGAGCGAGGTCCAGCTGCCATCAGGCGTCTGAAGAGTTCCACTCCACAGGGGAGTGGGACAGGGGACAACATGTGAATAGCAATAAACAAACTACAGATGAGAACATAGTGAGTGATGCTGGTGAAAAAAAAGGAGGAAACAGAGGACAGTGCTCAGGTTGCCACACTTCCCCCAGCTTGTTATCTCCTGCGGCAGCTTATCTTAGTGACATCAACTAAGTAACCTGGTCATAAGCTATTCCGAAGAGGAAGGTTTTAAGCCTGGTCTTAAATAAAGAGACTGTGGGTGCCTGTTTAACATCAACAGGGAGTTGATTCCATAACACAGGAGCTTAGTAACTGAAGGCTCTCCCCCCCACTGTACTTTTAGACACTCTAGGAACCACTAATAATCCTGCATTCTGAGAGCGAAGTGCTCTATTTGGCTGATAGGGGACAATGGCATCCTGAAGATATGATGGGGCCATATTGTTTAAGGCTTTGTATGTCAGGAGGAGAACTTTGAATCTAATTCTAAACTCGACAGGAAGCCAGTGAAGTGATTTTAACACAGGACTGATGTGATCACGCCTTTTAGTTCCTGTTAGGACTCTGGCCGCTGCATTTTGGACCAACTGGAAGCTTCTTAAAGTACCTTTAGTGCAGACGGTGAGCAGAGACTTACAGTAATCTAGTCTGGATGTACCAAATGCATGGATAAGTTGTTCAGCATCATGTTTAGGCAAAATTTTTCTGATTTTAGTTATGTTTACATGAGGTGAAAATACGCAGTTTTACAGGCTTGGTTTATATGAGCTGTGAATGAGAGATTTTGGTCAAATACGACTCCAAGGTTTTTTACAGTAGAGCTAGAGGCTATACTCACATTGTCAAGTGAGATTATCTGGTCTGACAGAGAATCTCTCTGACCTTTAGGACCGACAACAATGACCTCTGTTTTTCAGGGTTTAAAGGAGGTAATTCAGGGTCATCAGGTTTTGATGTCCTTCACCCCGGCACTGAGCTTATCGATTTGATCGGTCTGATTAGGTTTCATTGATAAGTACAGCTGAGTGTCATCAGCATAGCAGTGGAAATTAATGCCATGTTTTCTGATAATGTTACCTAATGGCAACATATACAGAGTAAACAGGATTGGACCAAGCACAGATCCTTGTGGAACACCACAAGCTACTTTAGAGCAGGGAGAGGTGCACTGGTTTACACTAACAAACTGGTACCTATCTGATAGATAGGATTTAAACCATTTGAGGGCGGTCCCTCTGACACCTATGTCACATTCTAACCTCTGCAGTAGAATGTTGTGATCAATGGTGTCAAACGCTGCACTGAGGTCCAGTAGGACCAGGACTGAAGCCAGCCCGTTATCAGCAGCTAGTAGCAAATCATTTGTCACTTTAAGCAGAGCAGTTTCTGTGCTGTGGTGAGCTCTGAAACCAGACTGAAATTTTTCATATAAATTATTGCCCTGCAGATGGTGACAAAGCTGTTTCACCACAACTCGTTCCAGAATCTTTGAGAGAAATGGAAGATTCGAGATAGGTCTGTAGTTGGCTAGTTCATCAGGATTTAAGCTAGGTTTTTTCAAAAGCGGTTTAATTACAGCATATTTAAAGGACTGAGGAACAAAGCCATTTTCTAATGACATATTTATTATGTTATGGATGGAACCTATTATTAAGTGGAGAGCTTCTTTTGTCTTTTGCAGCACAAACGACTGACATAGTGTTTGTGTAGGTTTGAGTTTGATGGGGGCGACTTCACGGAGGTCCTTGTCATCCGTCCAATACACATACACTGTACCACCACTATACAAGACGTCGTAAGGTAAACAGTGCGACAGTGATGTGATGATTGACAGGATATCGGGTTATCTGTTCCATAAGTGCGGGTTGTTTTACAGTCGTGTGGAGTACGGTATGAACGTCGTCCTGTATCACCGTTTGAGCGGAGCTGCGACCCCCCACGCACATTTAAGAATATATGTTTTCAATGTATTTTGGCAATAAAAGCAGCTGTAATTGAATAAACTCACCAGATATTAAACACTGTGCTTTCCTTTTCATGCTGGATGGATTAGATGTCATGAGTGAGATCAGAGGGGAATACAGCGCATTAGAGAAGATAAAGATCCAGTTTTTTGAATAGCCAAGTGCAAAAAAAGTGATTAATTCAATCTTAACTTTGGAACATCTTTGTGCAAAGTGTTTACTAAAATGACTAACTCTTGGCTGTATATTTTATTGCTTTTACCGAGCACTGGCAGCAGCCGACAATCTACAAACACGCGGCCGCGAAATCCAGTTTTTATCATCTTCATCTTTTAGCTAAAATTAAACCAGTTTGATCTTTTTCAGACTGTGAGCGCATTACGCACGCTTTTATTTAATCACATCCGGACCGCCGCGGTGCACTTTACACCGGAGTGAAACAAAATGCACTTTATCGCTTTCAGTGCCAATGTTATTAGGTTCTTTTTTTTCAGACCGAGAGTTTGTTTTCATACCTGACGGTGTCGACTAGAGTTGGGCGGTATCCAAATTTTGATACCGTTAAACCGTCTCCACATTTTCCCGGGGTATACGGTATTACCGTTGCTAAGGCTAAAAAAAAACAAAAAAAAACACACTTCGTAGCACTAAGGTGGAGTCCGCTGGCCAAATGGCAGCTTGCACCTCGTATACCGTTTAGAAACAGAAAAGCATTACATAGGCCTAATGATACTGAAAACATAACAAAACATGTAAAAAATTAGTAACTTTTATTAACAAATGTTTAAAAAGTGCAAATACAGCAGTCAACCGACAGAACGAAATAACAAATCGTCTATGGGCTAAAGCCCACTTCCAGTACAGTAATCTATAGGCTACATCAATTAAATTAAAACACAGCCCTATATAATCCAGCACTCACAGGCTTATCAAATAACAAAAATTAGATTAAATAACAAAGACAGTAACAAACCAACAAGAATCAAATAAATAAAATACTTGATCTTATCAAATAAGAAAATCTGAACAATAAACAGGCTAACAAGACATAACCGAAAATGTGCATATGAGAACGCAGCGGAAACATATTAACATGAATCAAATAAATTAAAAGTACAACTATACAACATTTCGAACCGTTTTTGTACGTCAGAAAAAGCCACTCCTTATTGAAAATAAAATGATTAAACTATTGAATGTTTTTCGCCAGAAAAACCAGCATGTTCACGTTTTCCGGCTTGAGTAGGGCACGTTGTGGGTTGACAACTTTGCCCGCGGTGCTGAAGACCCGTTCCGATGGAGAGCTTGTGGCACAAACGCACAGGTATTTTCGGGCAACCCGCGACATTAAAGGAAAGCGCGCCTGTCACGTTGTCTTGTCCTTCTCCTTCCGGAGCGGTAATGTCACGTGACTATGCAACATCCAGGAACTTAAGAGCAACATTACACTATAACATAGTAATATTCGTTTTAAACTGTAATAGTATTAAATTAACAAACACAACCACACATACATAAGTGTTGAAAAAACACTCTTTATTTAGGCATTAAATCAATTATAGTTAATATTATATTAGGGCAAGATTTTTTTTAATGACGGTAATGAATCTGATACCGTGGCTATTTTTAGATACCGCGGGATACCTTATTACCGTATTACCGCCCAACCCTAGTGTCGACTGCTCACCAGCGTCTTCCTCAGAGTCGCGCGATGTGTGAGGAGAATGAGAGATCGCTTGGCCGAGCACAAATATGCAATTAAGAACCAAGGCGACTCAACGGCTCGATTATTTTTGTGAAAATCATAATCCCGATGACGCTGTGTTGAACATGTTAAACCACTGGCAAGAGGTGGAGACAGACTTCAGAAATGAAATTAAAGAGAAACTTTACGGATTCATAAATTAAGAGCGTGTGAACATCCTGGTCTGAATGAGTTTTTCTTTTTACTCAACGTCACGCATGACCTCCGTAGGCTGATGGACTCTATACATATTTGAGTTTCAGATTTTCTCATATTTATTAGAATCAGAATTACTTTTATTCGTCCCCGAGGGGAAATTTTCTTCGTTACAGATGCAACCGACCGAGAGCATGTAGTTAGGATTAAAATATCAAGTGCATTCCAAAAATAAGATAAATACAAAAAGATGAAAATAGTTCTCGCAATTTTTCAAAAAATATTTACATCAAGCGGCATATTTACATCTATATACATGTGTGAGCAGGGAATTGGATATTACAGGAGTTTGTCAGTGATTTATAGTTCTTATACGCACATGTACTGTATGTATACGTGTACTGTTGTGTAAAAAGTATATATACATTTTATTTTATTATTCTTTTTTGTCTGTGCCGTGTCCTGCGTTATCTTGCACCTGTTTTTTCTGCCTCTAATCTACTCTAGTCCAGACATGTCGGCTTTGGCTATTCTGATGAAGGCCTTTTAACTGTACTTTTCCTCGTGCGGTTTTCACTTTTTGGAGTGCCTGGATTGTGGTTGTGTTTAATGTTCACGTGATGTTACTGCGACGTGTCCGATCGGCTGATCTCCGCAGGTTTTGGCGCCGTTTTCCTGCCGGTGGAGGCAGGACGACGGCGCCATCCGCAGTCCGACTTCTTAGTTTAGTTTAGTTTATTATTTATTTGTCAGGGACCATGTACAAACACATTAATCTTAGAAAAGAGGAGATGTTTTGCACCAGATTTAGCAAAAAAGCTATTTTCCATCTGCAGTCCCTGGGCAGGTGCGCACTAAAAGTAACATGTTACAAATAGTAGAACATTCTATAAAACAATGTAAAATCCTACAAACATATTATAAAAAAAAACAACAAAAGAAAACAAAAACAAAACATTAAAATATTTGCAAACGCACTAACAGTAACACTGTAAACCACAGAATAAGAAAGTTACTGATTTAACAAGACTGATGCTGACACAGTTGCTTCTCAAGAATAAATTGTTTTAAATTTTGAGAGAAACTGTGCAGATCTACAGACAGCTTCAGACTGGCAGGAGCTGGTTCCATTGTTTGATAGTTTTGTAGGAAAATGCAGCTTGTGAGAAGGCAGAACTTCTTTTGGGAACGACACAGTTGTTTTGGGCTGTGGATCTAGAAGAGCGGTTTCAGGACAGTATCTAAAGTATGTGAGAGTAAAAAAAAGCCCCATCGTCCTGGTTTATCGTCGCGTGGGCACGTTTCCGTATTTCAATTTCCTCTTTAATCCAGCGACGGTGTTCGATGTCCTCTGATGTTTGCGCCGTCCCTGTCCGTAATGTGGTTCTCTCTTTGTGTTCAGAAATTGGCCGATTTGAGCTGTTCCTGCTCTGCTTTGTGTTTTATTGCTCACCTTCGCTGTTTCCTTCTCGCATTCTGCCCTAACCTTTATAAATCAGCTGACTGGACACGTCTCGGCAACAAAGAAATCTCGCTAGTGAGCAGTCGAAGCGGTCAGGAAGGAAAATAAACACCAAATAAACCTCGTTCGATGATTCTGCTCTGCTAATTTTAACTGGGAGCAAAAAACAAGAGCACGTCGCTCCAATTCTTGCGTCTTTGCACTGGCCTCCTGTTAATTTCAGAATTGATTTTAAGATTTTATTGTTTGTTTTTTAAAGCTTTGAATGGACTGGCCCCACAATACAGGAGAGTGTTCAGCCTTATGACCCACTTTTATTCTCTGGCTTTTTTATTGTTTGGTGCCATTGATTTTTAATTTATTTATTCTCATGAGTATATTTTATGGTTTTATTCATTGGTTTTTACACCCTTGTTTTTATTATAGTTTATTGTATTAAATGTGTATATTTTTTATTTTCATAGATTTTTACTTTATTTATTCTCGTGAGGATATTTTATGGTTTTATTCATTGTTTTTATTATATTTTATTGTATTAAATTGTGTTCATTGATTTTTTATTTATTTATTCTCATGAGTCTATTTTATCGTTTTATTGATTGTTTTTATTATATTTTATTGTATTAAATGTTTTTTTTAATTGATTTTTAATTTATTTATTCTCATGAGTCTATTTTATGGTTTTATTCATTGGTTTTTACACCATTGTTTCATAGTTTTTATTGTATTAAATGTGCATATTTTTTATTTTTCCATGTGCAGCACTTTCAGGACAGTCTTTGTTTCTAAAATGTGCCGTAGAAGTGAAGTCGACTGGAAACACAATGCGAGACTCGCACGTCGGCGCTGTGTTCCAGGTGAGCCTCAGCACCACTTGAAATGAATAATTAAGGATTTTGATCATATCTCAGCCTCGCGTTTATTTTCGCCCCGGTCTCTCCTGCCTCGCTAACATTATGAACGAGGTTTTAAATCAACTCCGACCAAGACCTCAATAGGCCCATAAGATCCCAGTGATTGGATACAAACCTATTATTGCATCTGGCTGAATGACCGATAACCCCACAGCGCCCTCCTCACTAAGCTCCAGCACTGCTCTGATAGTTTGGAGCGGCTTGTTTGCAGAAAAGGAAGAACTCTGCCGACCAAATGCAACAGTCTCTCATTCATACTTTGCAGCTGATGCCGCTAACGTTCCCTGGTGGCGTGAAGCGAACTGGAGGCACTGCTGTGTCTTGTCAGCTTAGACTTATGTGAGCTTTATTTTAACACGATCTGACCATAATGAACCGGCTTCGCTTTGAACGATAACAGATTTTATACTGTTAAACATGTCACTCTCAAATAACATTACAGTCGTGACCCAGAGCATTAGCCAGCAGTTTTTCAATTAGTCAGTCTTTTTGTTGACCGGCGAACACCAAAATGGGACCATGGACATTTGTAGCTCCTGTTGATTTGTGATTTTTTTTTTTTTTTAATTCTTGGGTTTTCAGACAAAATTTACCATACATGCACTGTGTTGTATAAGCAGTTTTAGGTAGTTTATTGTATTGACAAGAATACCTTAAAGGTGAGGCAGGACAAGTTTATTTGTACAGCATAATTCATACACAAAGTAATTCAAAGCATAAATAATCATCATAAAATTAAAGAGAAGATATTAAAGAGAGAGACATTACAAGAGAGACATTAAATTAGAGAGAAGAGCACGGAATGAAAAATCAAAACTTTTCAGTCATATGCACAGCTAAACAGAACTGTTTTTAGTCTGGATTTTTTTCTGGATTCAAAGTAGAGTCTGTCTCACATGTTCAGACTGTTCCAGGTTTTAGCTGCATGAATCTGAAACTCTGACTCCCCGAGTTTAGTCCTGACTCTGGGACCAGCAGGAGGCCGGGACTAAACCAGGACTGAACCAGGACTCCAGCAGGAGGCCGGTCCCTGAGGTCCTCAGAGTGCAGAAGGTTCATATGACACTAACATGTCACAGTTGTACTTTGGTGCTACATGGAGAGACTTACACACAAGCAGAGCTGCTTTAAAGTCTCTGAGCTACAGGAGCCAGTGCAGAGACCTGAGCACAGGATTTGGGGAAGATTTGGACAAATAGTCATCTGAGTTCAAATTTGAATTGTTTCGCACTTACACCTTAGTGAAGATTTGGAGAGATTTCACCAAAGAGTAGGAAGAGAATCTGACAAACCATGAAGCTTATGCAGGTTTACTCAAATTAAATATGTATTATTTTGTATTTGCTGTTTATAGTAACAAAAACAAAAGGGAGCAATTACGTTTTGTTGAAGACAATATTTCATGCTTTTAGTTTACACCTGTGGTCCTCAAACACTTCACACCAAGTACCACCAAAGAAGATTTAGCTTTCCGTGTACCACCAGGCCAGCTATAGAACGGGGCGATTCCAGGTCTAATCTAGGGCTATAAAAGTGGACTGTGTCATTTCCATTGTAGTTCTAAACACGAGGTTGTCAAAAAGAGGACTATGAAGTGGATAAAATGTTTGAAGTCGGCAAACCCACAAACTGAAGAGCTGCTGTCCAAGCATCACCTGAACGAGCTCACATACCCTGCAAACGTACCACAGTTTGAGAAACACTGGTTTACTCGACTGAAACACATCCTCATATGTGTATTCCAAAAGTAAACAAATGTACTACTTAAACAAAAGTATTCGCAGAGTGATTTTGAAGTGTCTGACATCCCCACACTCTCTCAATCTTCGCTCTTCTTCCTCTTGTCTGGTGCAGTCTTGACTCCGTCGGCACAGCGTATGTTCACATTCAGATCCACTTGATTCTCTGCGCCACACTCCGGCTGAATAGTCCATTTTATTAAGTGTCTGCCTTAATAATAGACCTTAGCCGAGTGTTCTTTTCCTCTGCGCTGACAGTCATCTTACACACTTAATCTGTCTTTAGCGCGTGACTGCAGGGAGGCTCCGCACTGCTGATATTACCCCACTGCGATCAGATTCAGACTCTATTTAATCTGTTAGCCCCCCTCCCATCTTCGCATTTGCAGCTTTTCTATGCGAGGGCTCTCAGACGAAGACTAATGAATGAGCATATGGCATTCAGCGTCAGATGTTGTCACACAATTATTCTTAATTTGTGGTAAAAGTGCCAGAAGTGCAGAACAAGAGTTGGTGTTTGCGATGGAGACTGGCGTGTGAGGAATGTTTTTATGATATCGTGGTTGATTTGGTGATTGGTGATTTGGTTGGGTCACAGTTTTATTAGGTCATAACATTGCCCATCCTTTAATTGTGCTGGGGTAACCTGTCAGGAGCAGGGGGGCAGCTCCAGTGCCAGAGCAGCAGTTTTTGGCCTATCTCCAGATGTTGAAGGAGACGAGGTCAGAGTTTAGTGGCTGGTGGATTAAGTTACTGCGTGACTGCACAGTCAGCTCTCTGTATATTTGCTTCTCTGCCTAAAGTAGGAGTTGATTTTCTGCATCCAGAGCACATTTTCACATTAACTTTGTAGCATGTCACATGTTTGAATTTACGCTCATTACGTGAGCTGAACTTGTTATTAAGCTCCTGTAGACCAAACCGTGCACCCACACACACGTCGTGACCAGACCAGTGAAGATGAAAACTGACTATGAAGATCTGAAGATTAACCCCAAGTCCACACAACAAAAACTGCAAATATAAAGTCCATTTAAAAATTATTTAAAATGGGGATGGGCATTCGATTAAATTTTCTTAATTTAAGTCCGGAAAATTAATGATCGATTTTCAATTAATCATTAACATTTTATATTAAAATTATCATCACTATTATTACTATTACTAATCTGCATAAATAAACTAAATTTTACAACATATAAACCATAATCACTCCAGAGCCTCATCAGTGTGAGATCAGAATGTGTTTAATGCAGCTTTAAACATTTGCTTATGTTTTACAGAAACAAAACTTAAAACCTCATGGCTCATTTGCGTAAACATTAAGTGAAAAAAGCAGCTCTTTCCTTGTGCTGATGCTTCAGCTTCTGTTGGACTAAAGGACTCGACTCAGTGGAATATGAGTGTTCTCTCTGTGACAGAGGATGTGATGAGGCTGTGAGTCTGTTCTGTGCATATGTCACGTTGGAGATGCTGCGTAAACATGTGAAACCGGGACACTCAAAAAACCCGATCATACCCGGGACACTGATGTGCAGGTAAACACACTCTGAGGAATATAGTGATCTCCAAGGAGCCAGAGCCGAGACGTGGGACTGTGGGGCCACAGCTCCAGTGTTTGTGCTGTGAGACGCAGCCTCGACTCCTCAGGCTACGTTACACACAGACACCTACATTCAGTTTGTCCATTAAAATGAACAGAACCCAGGACCTTCTTGCTGTGTGTTTGTTCAAGACTGTATACAAATCGACAGTCTGCTGGCCTGATTGTCTTCAGAGTCACACAAATTCAAAAGGTCAGACTTCGACTTGCAGGACTTTGATTGACGCCCATTGTCCACTGTGCACATGTGTCTCTCTGTCTTCTCTCAGCGTGTTACATTTCTTCAGTAACTCCAGGTCAGGATGTGCAAGAACGCTGTGATCTTTTCTCATTCAGCCCTGCAGAGTGTTTTAATTAAGCCATTAGGAGGCGCATTTCTTAAACCTTGCCCTGTGCTACTGTTAATTAGACATCTCTTACCGTCCGCTGTGGTTTCATCCAAGGCCTTCTCTCTCTTTTTCTTTCTCTGTCTCTTCTCCATCTCCTTCGAGGAACCGTGACTCAGCATCGCTTTGATTAAAGGTGTATAAGGATAGGGACTCCTCTGGCTGCGAGCGATTAGCCAGTCCGATGATACAAGCTGTTTTTTTTTTCATCTTCCCTCAAAGCCATCTGCATTTGATGTGGCCAGGACTCGCTAGCGCCACTAAAATGAGCATATTCAAATGTGTTGGGAACAGAGTGGCCATCATTAGGAGATAAATTGAAAGATTGCCCGGGCACATCACATGGAGCGCTCGGAATTGGGTGCCCACTGCGACTTGGGTGACCGAGCTGAATATTCATGTCCGGCGTGTGTGCAGGAAAAGGAGTAAATATTATCTAAAGCTGCTTAGATCTCAGTGATATTTGGACAGCAAATAGTGCAACAGCCACTGGTAAATATGAGGAATGTTATTGGATTAGGAGTGTCAGCAAATAAACTGCAGATATGAGCAAAATGTGAACACACTCCGGGGAAGGCTAAATGTCAGATGCTGGCAGACTTTGTTCATAACCAATAGAAGAAATTATAACACAGGTAAAAATAAAACTGCACACCTACCAGTAAAAGCAGGCTTCTATTAATTTGGAAGAACAGCGACTCTACTACAAGCTCTTCATTGTCTTTCAGTACACAGACCTACATGAACATAGCTGAGGTAGGGATGGGCAATTACTAAGCATATTATTTTTCATTTATTTTTCACATTAATTGATATTTATACATATTTCCATTTGATTTGTGCTACTTGTCTCCATGGATGTTACTGCTTTGCCTGGAATGTTTCACAGTATGGCATTAAACATATTTATACTGCATTTATTTGTGTTTTTATTGCTTAAAAATACCTTTTAAAATGCATTCTTACCTTCAGCAGACTCGCCACTCCACAGGTCCGACTTGTACTTGGATCTGGTGCATAGTCCGTATATCTGAGTGTCTAAGTGAGTGTGACGTCTCCACAGCGTCAGCGTCGCTCAAATGAGGCTCCTGTTGCCACAGTTACAGAAGCGAATCTGGAGCCAGGCTCCATATTTGGAAATCCGGCCGCGAGTATCATAGCAACACAAGAGCCAATCAGGACTGAGGAGGTTAAATGTGGCGCCTCCTCATGGCAGAGCGGTGATACTCTGCACCTGCAGGACACTGGATTTACCTGATTCTGGAGAATAATAAGGAAACTTTTAGCTTCTATCATCAAACTTTAAATAGTAAGTTTAAGTCATTGATTTATGTTCTATGTTCTGTTACGTGTGAACAACAATAGAGTCGCAATTTAACGAAATTCACTTTACTTTATGCTAGTTAAATTATGCTAGTTAAGATTCTAGTAACGTTAGCTATTGTAATTGTTTGATATGTTTTGTCATTTTATTTCAAAAATCGGGGCAGGAAAGTGGGAAGGGAACTTACTTAGCAGCGAAACTAGCTGTCAATCAAACCTGTTGCTAACGCTAGGGGGAGGGACCTCGGGGAATGAAGGCGTCTGATTGGTCCGTTATTTATGTTCATATCTTGATTTAGGAACAAAACAGCGAAATCAAAAATTCTGAATCATGTGTCGCGGGTTCATACGAACATTTTAAGACCAAAATGACAAATGCGGCAGCTAACGGGTTAGCTACGTCCACTCATATATACGGTCTATGGTTTAAAGCCATACTGTGGAACATCAAGGCAATAAGGCAATCCCAACAAGATAATAATACTATACAATACTATAATCAAGCAGATGGCCCACAGAAATGTTTCAGTAAATTCGGCTGCATAACCGTAAGAAGATGGACAGTTTGTAATAGGTCAATTTACAAGCGGTCAGGAAGGTATAGAAGAGCAGAAGTCTGGTTCTTTTATAAAAGTCTGATAAAAGAAGTTAAAGAGAGGAAAAGTCTCTCAGATTAAATGATGTATGATGAAAAAGTTTTGCCTCCGAACTTGAACTCCTTTGCGACCTCTTTCCCGTGGGTTTGTTCGCTGACAATAGCAGTTCTCGTGGGGCGGCTGGAGCTGCTCACGTGCTCTGAAAAGGTCTTCAGTTCAACTCACGTTCTTTATTTTACCGTGCTTAAAATGAGGTTTGTGGTGAGGTTTGTTTGTTGCTCTCGGAAGTTCTATTTTTCTGCAACACTGCACTTGGGCGACGTAAACAGCTGCTGCTTCATGTGTAGGAAAAGTATTAGGCTCACTGTATTTAATTGCCTCAAATACTTTTCAACGAGACTACTGACGCAAACACCTTCGAGCCTTAATCGATACATGTACGAAATCAATACACAGCAAAGAAAAGTGCATCTGAAACAAACTCAATCAGAAGCTTGTGTCAGCAAATGTCGCTTAAGGATAATCTGTGACTGGTCTTTTCTGATTGGTTTAAAGACCTACAGACTGCACCTGTAGTACGCAAAACGGACTTATATGACCTTTTAGTTGTGGAATAATGCTGTTATCGCCTCAAAATCACATCTGGACTTGTGTTTTGTTTCATTTACACATATTAAGTCATTCTGTTCCACCTTGTGATGTCATAAAGTGGCAGTTTTCAAGTTAACAGCTCCTTTTATCTCTGGTTCAGTCAATACAGGCAATTTCAGATCTGGAATTATCCAAATGATTCTCGTGAACTTCTCGTACTTCCTGTATTATCACGTGAGATCACAAGGTGGAACAGAGTTTTCTATTTGAGAGAAGAGCTCATATACACAGGGTTTGTGTGTTAAACATGTGGGAATGAAACAAAACACAACTCAACTAACGAGCAAATAACATTATAACATTGATCAGAAAATAGCCAAATATGGACCCTTTAAAGATGATGACTTCGCACAGAAGTTGGTAAGGCGGCATTTCAATATTTTGCCCCCGCAACATGGAACAATTTACAAAAAGACTTGAAATTAAAATAACTGGTTCCAATAGAACAGTTTAAACTACTGCTCAAAGGTTTGGAAATGAAATCCTTGGGTTGTAAATGTTTTAAATAGTCTTATTAAAATGTTGCTGGAAATGTGTCCTGTTTTGGCCAGGCCAGGATTAGTGATCGCAATGGGACTTTTCTGGTTAAATAAAGGTTAAATTAAAAAAATAAAGATAAGCCATCTGTCATGAGAATTCAATTTAAAACTTCAGAATTGATTTTACGCCTAGTTTTAGGCTATAATATGCCATCATTTCAAGCAATAAGTAGGTTTTAATGAATGTAAGTTTAGCTCAAATGACAATTGAGGGGATTAAATCTCATTACACAAGGCGGTCATTACACTGAACTGGTTTCAGAAAGGATTCTTAATCCTTAAAGCTATATATTCCCAACCTTTTCTTCTAGAAGAAGAGTTTGTTTTTTTCCCATAGAGTACAGTGTGAAAGCAACACGCTTTCAGCCTTTCTGCATCCAATTATCAAGTGCAAACCTGTAAGAAAGGCTCCAATATGTCCTGTGTGGTGTGAGAACTGATTGGTGTCAGTTCTCAGTCCCAAAGCTGTTCTAAAGCTGTGCAGGCTTCTGAAAAATGCATGCATGTGAATATTAGCAGTGCCAGGAAGTGTGAGTTACTTGATAGTAGCAGTTTTAAGGTCCTATATTTCGCAAAATTGACTCTTGTGAGCTTTAAGTCATGTTTAAGTGTTGTTACCTCATCAAAAACCTACCTGGAGTTTTGACGTTTATGGAGATTAGATGCAAATTGTAAAAACAAAATTAATGTTAAGATATTTAAAATCATTTTGTTAGCAGCAAAAAAGGGAATTACAAGGAAATGGTTAAAAGCAGAAGCACCAACAAAAGACATCTGGGTTGACGTGATTCACAATATTTACGTTATGGCAAGGCAAGTTTATTTGTACAGCACAATTCGTACACAAAGTAATTCAAAGTGCTTTACAGAATAAGAAATACATTAAAATCACAATGCAAACAAATTAAAACATAAATAATCATCATAAAATTTTTAAATAGAGATGCGACATTAAATTAGAGAGAGTTAGAAGAGAAGAGTAGAGTGCGGAATGGAAAATGAAAGAAATTAATTCATGCTCTAAGATTAGAAACAGAGAAATTTGAAAAGATATGGAAGGGTTAGGGTTACTCGTTTCATTAGGGTACTCATCTACCAATGTAGGGTTTTTTTCTTATTTTCTTTCAGACATAAAAGTAAAAATGTGTATTTTATTTTGAAGATTGAGTTTTAGAAAATGAATGCGTCTCAAACAATATTTGCATTTATGTAAGTGTAATTATTGTCTTGAAAAACCAATAAACAAATAATTGAAGAAAAAAAAAAAAACATACCTGGAGTTGTGTTTTGCTTCATTCACACATTTTGAGTAACCCTTTATTATTCGTCTGTCTACATCTCCAAAGCTCAAATGCTCTGTTCCACCTTGTGATGTCATGAAGTGGCAGTTTTCAAGTTAACCGCTCCTTTTGCCTTTTGTTCAGAAGAGATTGCCAAATCCAAGGCTAAAAAAAAATCCAAATGTAGTGAAGGCGTTTGGAGCTTAAAAACACAGTGGAGCGCTTTCAGTTTTATCACATGACGTCATAAGGTGGAACAGAGCGTTTTCAGTTTGAGAGAAGAACTCGGCCTAAATATGCAGGGTTTGTGTGTGAAGGAAACAAAACTAAGGTGACCAGATGTTCCTTTTTACCCGGGACAGTCCCAGTTTTGAGCCCCGTGTCCCCTGTCCCAGCACATGTATCCAAAACCAGTGATTTGTCGCAGTTTTATACAAGAAATGTCCCTGGTGTCCCTATTTTTGAGCAATTTCATCCCCGCCGACAGTAAAGAGATGCGTATATTGTCACTTGTTTAGGTAAAATTACAGAAAAGCTGCTTAAAAAAGACCTAGACAGAGGGAAAATGTGACTATATTGACTCACATATTAGTCACGAACGGGCCGAGTGCAGAACAATTTTCCTTAATTTCACAATTTTATTATTACCAACCGCCCCAAACCAAGGATGTCCCAGTTTTTGGTTTTGAAAATCTGGTCACCTTAAACAAAACACAACTCCGGGTATATTTTTGATGAGGAAACAACAAAAATTACGTCAGAAAACAGCATAACCTCCTCCTTGCATGATTTGAGAAACGCATATCTCAGCTTTAAGTTATAAGTATAGAGAAAAAAAAAGGAAATCTACAGTATTTCGAGGTCGCTTTGTAGCACTATTTGGACAAACCTAAAAAACAAACAAAGCGATCTTGAATTGTTCGCATCATCCGTTTGCCTGTTGAGCTGTGGCGTCGTGATGTCGTGTGGCTCCATATGCAGCCTGTGCGTGGGTGTTGACGTGTGATGTTTTTTATGTTCTATGAGTTTATGTATGAGCGAATTTCCCTGACAGGCCTATTGCATATTCCACTTCTCCGTGTGTGTGTGCCCCCCTGAGAATAATCAAATTACAATGAGTCACACTTGACCTGCCTTCTCCTGGATTTAAGTAGATCACAAGAGCGGTTACAGCGCTCCGAAATAGCCCCTATGCCGTATTCATGTTGTGATAATCCGCTGTTTCCATGACACAGTAGCCCCATTGTAATCGCCGCTAATTTATGTCATTTATTTGCGATTATTGATTCGGTCCGACGGAGCAAGTGATGTAGATGAAAGGACCGTTTTGAAAGCGTTCATTCAAGCCAAGGTCTCACCGTCCATCGGCTAACGGTGGCTTCCCAGGACAGACGGGGACAGTGGCTTTGTACAGTGAAGAGATGATGCTATTAGCCAACATACATTAAACATAAGCTACGTCCAGCCGTGGAATAAAGGCCGACCAGATGGTGTAAGCATATTTCCAGCCCAGCCTGAAATGAATAATTCCTCTCAGATGATGACCCAGCACCCAAAGAGCTTCCAAATTGTCATTAAAGGGCCCATATTATGCTATTTTCTGATCTATGTTATATAATGTGGTTGCCTGGGCCTTTCTGCGTGGAGTCTGCATGTTCTCCCCATGTTTGTGTGGGTTTCCTGGGGGGTAAAAATCCTCCAGCTAACGTAGTCCGGACCAAACCTAGCAACAAGATCAAAGATGAGTGAAATGCAGAGGACAATTTCCCTGCAGGGATAATAAAGTGCTACAAAAAAAATGTTGTTTCCTCATCAAAAACAGACCTGGAGTTATGTTTTGTATAATTCACCCACGTTTAACACACAAACTCTGCTCTTTTAGTCTGAGTTCCTCCTTGTGATGTCATGTGGTAATCACAGACCGTATATATGAGTGGACGTAGCTAAAGCGTTAGCCGCCGCGTGCCAAACAGGAAGTGCTCCAGGAGGCTCTTCCGGCTCCTTCTCTCCCTTTTTCCCCATTGGTTTACATTAGGATCTTCTCGCTCCTCTGTCTGTACCTGCTGCTCTGAGCCTCGTCATTTTGGTCTTAAAATGTTCGTATGAACCCACGACACAGGATCCTGAATTTTTCATTTCGCTTTGTTCCTAAATCAAGATCCATCCATCCATCTTCTTCCGCTTATCCGGGGCCGGGTCGCGGGGGCAGCAGTCTAAACAGGGGCTCCCAAGCTTCCTACTCCCCAGCCACTTCCTCCAGCTCCTCCGGACGGACCCTGAGGCGTTCCCAGGCCAGCCGAGAGACATAGTCCCTCCAGCGTGTCCTGGGTCTTCCCCGGGGCCTCCTACCGGTGGGACATGCCCGGAACACCTCCCGAGGGAGGCGTCCAGGAGGCATCCGGACCAGATGCCCGAGCCACCTCAGCTGCTCCTCTCGACGTGGAGGAGCAGCGACTCTACTCCGAGCTCCTCCCGTGTGACCGAGCTCCTCACCCTATCTCTAAGGGAGCGCCTGGCCACTCTGCGGAGGAAACTCATTTCGGCCGCTTGTATCCGCGATCTCGTTCTTTCGGTCATTACCCAGAGCTCATGACCATAGGTGAGGGGAGGAACGTAGATTGACCGGTAAATCGAGAGCTTCGCCTTTCAAGATATGAACATAAATAACGGACCAATCAGACGCCTTCATTCCCCGAGGTCCCTCCCCCTAGTGTTAGCAACAGGTTTGATTGACAGCTAATTAACAGCTAAGTCCCCCCTATTTTTGAAATAAAATGACAAAATATCTATATTACAATAACTAACGTTACTAGAATCTGAACTAGCATAATTTAACTAGCATAAAGTAAAGTAAATTTCGTTAAATTGTGACTCTATTGTTGTTCGCACGTAACAGAACATAGAACATAAATCAGTGACTTAAACTTACTATTTAAAGTTTGATGATAAAAGCTAAAAGTTTCCTTATTATTCTCCAGAATCAGGTAAATCCAGTGTCCTGCAGGTGCAGAGTATCACCGCTCTGCCATGAGGAGGCGCCACATTTAACCTCCTCAGTCCTGATTGGCTCTTGTGGTTGCTATGATACTTGCGGTCGGATTTCCAAATATGGTCCTGGCTCCAAATTCGCTCCTGTAACCGTGGCAACAGGAGCCTCATTTGAGCGACGCTGACGCTGTGGAGACGTCACACTCACTTAGACACTCAGATATACGGGATATGGTGGTAATACAGGAAGTGCACCAATATGTTTTTAAACATACAGCTTCACTAGAATCATTTGGATGATTTCATTTCAGTCCTGGAATCGCCAACCTCCACTGAACAAAAGATAAAAGGCGGACGCTATACTGTTAAAAAAAAAAAGAAGTTATTTTACAGTAAAATACCGGCAGCTGTGGTTGCCAGAACTCGAACGTTAAATTACGGTAAAACATTTCCTTCTTTTACAGAAAAAACTGTATTGATTAAAAAACATAAAAGAAACAGTATTACCATTAAAAAATAACAATTTTCCATGTGGCACCAAGGATCGTGTGTTCATTGAGAGACTGAGGATGGGACAATGTGTTTGCTGATGTCTGTGTCAGATTACGTTTCCATGTTTTTCACTGTGAAGCCCATTGGGGCAACTCTTGTGATTCTGGGCTATAGAAATAAAATTGAATTGAACTGAACTGAATGTAAATTTCCAGGTAAAATGTTTGGCTGTTAATTTCAGGATAAATACTCTTTTTAGACTTAACAGGATCTCCCCATTCATTTCTCTTTTTTTAATTTTTCATTGTAAAATTCAGTTTTCTACATACAGTATTACAACCGTAAATATTAAAGTTATGTAATGTTTCTTGATCTACAGTAATTTACTGTATTGACTACAGAGATATACTGTTTTAGATTTGACAGCCTTTCACTGTTGCGATTTGACAGTTTTTTACCAGACTTTTTTTTACAGTGTAACTTGAAAGCTACCCCTTCATGACATCACAAGGTGGACAGGAGCATTTTGAGCTTTGGAGATGTAGACATACTAATAATAAATGAGTGCTCAAAGGTGTAACTTAAACTAAACACAACTCCAGGTACGTTTTGTGGGGGTAACAGAGTTCTGAAATGACTTAAAGTCTGTTTTACATAATACGGGACCTTTTAATTAAGCGCGTTACAGTTTTTGCCTTGTCACAGAGTCAGCAGAGAAGAACCCCCTTCCTAAAAATACAGCGACGTGTTCAAGGGTGAAAGGAAAACGTATTTAATCCCTTTAGTTTACGCTGTGGGCGCCGTAATGAGCTTTGCAGTGCCTCCGTAAACAAGCAGACATCGTGTGGGATGTACAGCCATAACGGAAACTTTGGCAGAGAGCTGGGCTGCTTCAAGCTCCAGCAATTTGTTTAAAGTCAAAAGTGGTTATTTTACTCTGGATGCGATAATCCTGTAGCTAAGATGAGGCTGCGTTCTGGGGCATCGGGCCGGGGAGATAAAGGGGAGTTGTTTGAGAGGTGTTTTGAACTCTGGGCAAAGTGTTTAATGTGCGTTTTAGTCTTCAGAATGCTGCTGATTGGCTAATGGAGCTGTCAGTCACGCCCATCTGAGGAGATAAAACTGGTGACATATTTTTAACGATTGGAGAAATGTGTTTTCTTATCTGGCAGGCAATGTTGTGCCGGTGTTCTGTCGAAATGAGCTCCCCGCAGCCTAAATCGACAGTGGCGTCTATCGGTTCACGCTCCCCCCGTCGAAATAAGCTCCTTATGTTTTTCCGTTTACAGTTGTACAGATCCAATAAAGCGAACCTCCCCAGTTTTACTACATATTTCTTTGGATTAGAGACGATGGGTTTGATGCTGTTTGCACACGACGATCACACTTTATACCTTAGTTATGCACAATTTCAACACATTTATATGAATATGCGTAGTTCATTTGGACAGTTGTATTACACTATCAAATAGGGCTCCAACTAAAGGCCAATTTAACCATCGAACAACGCTCCCGCTGTATAATCACCATTATTCACTCATTTATATGGATATTTGTAGAGGTAGCTCATTTTGACAGGCCTATGTCTTCTATCAAATGAGGCTCCCGCTATGTAAGAGAAAGAAATGACTGGAGACAAATCTTTATATGAAAATCATACTACAGGCTCCAATGTGAATTTCCTATTATAATCGAGTGATATTTTATTCATACAGCGCCTTTTTAAACAAAGTCACAGTGTTTTCTACACATGGAAACAAAATAAAATAGGATATAATGAAAATGATAACGATAAAATAAGAAATTTAACCCAAACTATTCAATCATCTACCGTAGCCACAAATCTAACACGCACATGTCGTTGCTGAGTATTTTAACTGGTCAAAACATACAATAAAATAAATACCGTATTTTTCGGACTATAAGTCACACCAGCCAAAAAATGCACAATGAAGAAGAAAAAACATGTATAAGTCGCACTTTTTGGGGGAAATTTATTTTATAAAATCAGAGACCAAGAACCAACATTTCATCTTGAAAGGCGAGTTATAGAAGTTATAATAATAAAAACAACCGAATAGAGAAGAATCCGTGTATCATTCATTCATTAGTTTTTCAATATAGAACCAAAAATAAGAAACCAAAAAAACAACTCCTTTCTTTATTATTTGTCTCTAAAACCAAAATGAAAAATCGAATAACGTTTTGCTTTTTTCATTTTTGATTCATATATACGATTCATATATTTGGTCTATGGGCTGTCAGTGTGAAAAATGTAATATATAAGTCGCACCCGAGTATAAGTCGCAGAAACCACCCAAACCCTGAAAAAAAGCGCGACTAGTCCGAAAAATATAGAACACTTTTAAAATGTGTCTTGTTACTCCACTTCTAGGGAGCTCAAATCGACAGGACACTGGCCCACCAACGTGAACACGTTAATGGAGTTTTGTGTAAAAGTGACTCTGAATTGTGTGGTTGTCTGTGTGATTGTGCAGTTGGTGAGTCTGGAAACTTGTTTATGGGGTCTGATTATTGTTTAGTGTAAATTTTACTGTTTTACTAAATGTTCCTGATGTATTTTTGAGCCCTGTGACCCGTGGGACTACGGACGGAAATGATCCTTGTGGCTACAATCCGGCGTGTTTAACATTCATGCATTTTGTCATGTCTGTTCATTAACCTGCACTGTCCCAATCAAATAAACAAATAAAATAAAACATTGCTTGTACTGAGGGTAGAAGTTTGTGCGTTGAAACATGGCCTGGTTTGGATCTCGCATTAGTCCCTTTATAGTTCAGGGTTAGTTTTGGGTTTTGTTGTAGACTGTATAAAGAAATGGACTAAGGGAGTGTGACTTCAGTGGCTCCAGTCAAATAATAATGCATTTGATTTATTTGGCGCCTTTCTGAACACCCAAGGTCGCCTTACAACAACAGCTACAGCGCGTTTTCACAGACACATGTCCTCAAAGACGCTTTACAGAGCATTATGAACAGAGCATTGTTCATTCACTCCAGACCCGATGGTGTAAACTACCACCAACACTCACACACACTCCACTTTCACACCTACAGTGCATGTTTTGGGTTAATGGGGGAAACCGGAGCCCGGAGGAAACCCGTCCGGAGGGGGAATCTGGGGCCGAGTTCCATATTAGGAAGAGCAATTTATTTACGGACAAAATGGCACAATAAACCAACAACCAAAGACCTAAACGATGAGGCCCACAGCAGCAGTTACAGTGAGAGGGGCGACCGTTCTCCGACATTTGCTGGAAATAGATGGTAGAAAGAAGACAGCTGCATTACTGGAGGAGACAAGGAACCGCACTCGGCACAGAGCTGACAGTGTAGAACATTCACTCGTGGTCCGGCTGTGAACCCTGTGACAAGAAGGTCTGTGCATCTCTGAAATGCTCAAGGCCAGACTTATTCTACGTGAACTCACCAGAGACGTAGAGCTGTCAAATCAACACGACACACGGAGAAGACGCAATAAGTAGAATGTGACACGGTAAAACTGAAGATTTCCTTTGACAAAGACGCCCGTAGAAATACAGCAACACTTTCCCTTTAAAAGTGCATTGTGTAGCCGTCTTTTCAAGCATGGAGATGTTATTTCTTTGTCTGGAATAGTTCACAGTATGGTATTAAACTTTTCTAGCTTTAAGGAGACCCAAACCGGACCAAGTTACAGGTCAGATCTGCGGAGAGGCGATCCCGCTCACAGTCAGAATGCCTGTTTTTCTAGGTATTTTTGAGTTTGAGCTGTTTAATCAATCAATTAATCAATCAAACTTTATTTGTATAGCACTTTTTATACATTGGAGATGTAGCACAAAGAGCGTCACATGCAACAGAAAAATTACTAATTAAAAACAACAGCAAACCCAGTGTTTCTCCCACATTTACAACAGTTTAGATAAAGCATGATACATAAAGCTCGTAAAGGTTATAGTGAAAATAAAAATGGAGAGCTAAAATTAGATAGTGACTAAGTAAAATATTAATAATTTAATTTAAAACAAATATGAAACGATACGATTAAAATTATATGTGAGTTTACTTTTAAAAATATGAACACTCGCAGCAGACCTCAGATCCACAGGTCGACTATTCCACAAACGGGGCCCGTAAAAGCTGAATGACGCCGCACCGTGAGTTTTAGTTTGGACTTTTGGGACAGTTAAAAGACGAGACCTGAGGACCTGAGAGTCAGAGAGGCTCATGGATAAAAGCAGATCAGATAAATGAATAGGGCGAAGACCATTAACCCGCGAAGACCTAATTTTAGTACATTTCTCCTCGCCTGGATTTTTTTCTTAATTTTGCTTTTAAAACTGCCCCTTTTACCCCATAATGAAGTGTTCTACCTCCTTTTGTTCAGTCCAACCTGTTATTTCACAATCTGCTGCTGTAGTTGTGTCATGAGGCTGTGATAAAAGCTACAGGACCAGAAATAGAGATAAAAAAAAATAAAATTCACACTCTTTTATACAAAACACACAGCAAACATGTATAAACAAATTTTGGACATAAAAAATGCTTAATTTAGGGCCTTAGGTACAAAAATGCAAAATATCAAGTAAGTAAACTAAAAATATCCTTATTGCCCTAAAAACAAAAAAAAAGTGCAATCGCTCCATTACTTTTCTGGTCCAGTCCAGGAAACAGCTCCTGTCAGGTCCAGGGCCAGAGCCACAGCACTTCTGCATTTCCATGGAGTTTATTAGGCCCGAGCGCCTACAGGGCGTAGGGCCTATTGCTTTCGCATCATTGTCAACTTCGTCCCTCGATCGCTCCCTGCGTGAACAGCAGTGTCCTAGCAACCCATGCCAAAGGCATGGGACATGCATATTTGTTCTTGCTAACAAGTCATCGTCAACGCTGAGTGAATGGGCGAAGCCCCAGGGGGCCAAAGTTGTATTTTGCACGGTGTTGCCATGGCGATGTCCCAAAGTGTCCATGTTTGTCTATGTTAGCGCATCAGCATCTCCAGTGTGTGTGGACTTTATATGTTTAGTGACAAGTTCAGCCCAAAGTCACAAACACACAGAGACAAGAGGCTCATCACCTCATCACGAGCGTCAGCGGCACCCGGGGGAGCGTCAGCGGCACCCGGGGGAGCGTCAGCGGCACCCGGGGGAGCGTCAGGTCGGCCGAATTCGATGTGCGGCCCGTGAGGGTCGTTCTATGCCGCTTGCGGCTTTAATATCCTTTTTTCTTCTGCTCTTTGAGCTCTAATTTGACGCCCTGAACACACTGAAAAACTCACCAAATTTTGCCCAAAATTTAGAAGTGCCGAAAAATTTGATAAAATATAAGTTGCATGTGTGGGTATAAAAAACTGGCGCGACAGCGCCACCTGCAAAAGTCAAAATACATTGCGCCTATGGGAGACGTCCCGATGTAAAGTTTGTCGTACAGTCACACAATTTGGTACAGACATTCCTCATGAGAAGACAGAAAAAAAAATATTATTATGGCCACGCCCCCTGACAAACCAGAAGGCGGCCATCTTGGATTGAAATTTTAAATATGCGGAGTCAGCATTTTCGCTCACGTCGCATTTGATCAAACTTCTCTGAAGGCGCTACGCCCCCAGAGATGAAAATCAGCGTACATCATCTAGAGAAGTGCGGCTTCAAATGTATTGTTGTTTTTTTTTCATTTTTAAAAAACTGTCACGGTTTACGTGCGGCGCAGCCACAACGTTCTATCAAAATTTAGACAATATTCAATATGAAGATCCTGTTGGCACAGACTTAGTCCGATCGTGCTGAAATTTGAGTCACTGATGCTGATTTCGGCCTGAATATAAAACACTATAAAGCATATGGAAAATTACACTATAGCGCCCCCTAGACATGAAACGTCAACATTATCGGATTTGTACCAAATTTGGGTATTAAATTCTTTGCATGACGACGAGCAAAAAAATACATTACGGACATTTTTCACTGTTGGCCAGGAGGGGGGGCAAAGACTCCTCAAAAATCATTTAAAGGTGCACTATGTAATTTTTCTGATGGAGGATGTGTTGGCCTGGGAAATTTGAATCACTAATGACTGATCTCGGCCTGAACACTCTACACATTGTAAAGCATATGAAAAGTGTGGTTGGGGTTTACGGTTATTAGGGTTAGTGTGGGGCATAGTGGTTGCTGGGCGCACGCGAGGACCGATCATCACCCATTTTTCACCCAGTGAAAAATGACGAAAATTCACGAAATTTGGCCAAGACTCCGCTTCTCTAACTTTTGGCTATTTCCATTTTCAATAAATAAATAAAATGGCTCATCAGCGCCCCCTAACGACACAAAAATGCATTAGAGAATATGAATGACATTAAAAAAAATTTGCACATAGAATCATTTAACACAGAAATTTAACACAGAAGTCGATCATGACAAGACAAGTAAAAAATATCATGGCCACGCCCCCTGACAAACCAGAAGGCGGCCATCTTGGATTAAAGTTTGCGAAGCTTAAACGTACTCCTCCGAAGGCGCTCACCCAAGCGGCCTCAGATTTGGTCCACAATATCTCCAGGGGCGGCCACCAGGGGCCCGATGACTGGGGGCGGGCTTCCTCGTAACATTGCGCCAACAACATAACCAGCGTGCAAAATACCCGTCAGTGTTCGGGAAGTCCCCATCTCCGAATTGTTGAGCAACACAGATCTACATTTTCAATATGCAGAAGCCTGTGCAGAGCTGTGTGTTACAATGTGAGCAAACGAGTGAATATGCTGTTTTCTGATCTATGTTATCATGTTGTTTCCTCATCACAAACCTGCATGTTTGGCTGGAGTTCTTCTCTCAGACTGAAAACACTGTTCCACCTTGTGATGTCATGTGGTAATACAGGCATTGCTCCACTGTGTTTTTAAACTCCATCCAACTTCACTAGTGTTGTGTAAGTTTTCAGCTTGTCCAAGAAAGGGTGGAAGTAAAAGGCTGAAGAGCAACTGGACGTCCTAAGCAGGAAAAGTTTATTTACTGTCAGTACGGGCCCAGGGGTCCTGAAAAGTCAACATAGTCTGAGATCAAAAGTCAACATAGTCTGATCTTTGAGTGTTCAAGCCCCTTTGACTCTGCGTCCAAACGAGGGGGTTTATAAAGCGAGTGGGTCAGACTATGAAGACCAGCAGGCACCAGTTAGACAGAAATATGCCACAGTTTAGATGGTGGTGCCAGTGGTGTGTTAAGAGAAGATCCTGGTGTAAATACAGCTTTTGTGAGTCAATGTTCAACTCAGAGATTTACATGGAGGATAAAGTACTTAACCTCTATTATAACTAGAATCATATGGATCATTTCAGCCCTGATATTGCCAGTCTCTACTGAACTAAAGGTAAATGGAGCTGTTAACATGAATAGTAGCACTGCATGACATCACAAGATGGAACAGAGCATTTTGAGTTGTAGCAATGTAGACAGACTAATATCAGAGGATCACTGAAACAAAACACAACTCCAGGTATGTTTTTGAGGTGGTAACAGCATCATAACATTGCTTAAAAATGTTGAAATTGTTAATAATCTGATACAAGCGATTCTCTAGAAGTGCTTCTGACTGTTTAGATTTCAGTAAAAAATAATGGGATAAATTATAGAAAAGCAATGAATACAGTGAACTCAAGACAGTCAAGACAATAATGATTTTTTAGCCATTTACCTGCTTTATCTCATCTGCTTCTGTATCTTCTTTCACAGGTTACGGAGGAGAGAAAGGCGCCCTGGAGAAGTGCTCGTCGTGTAAAGGCAGAGGGCGCAGGTCAAAGGCAGATGGGTCCAGGCAGGATTCAGCAGATCCACAGCAGGTGCTCATTCTGCCAGGGACGAGGGGAGAAGTTCAGCTCCAAAGATCTCTGCAGGAAAGAGACCAGGAGTTCTGTTTTGTTTCTTTTCATTTGCACATGTTTAAAACACGAACCCTGCAGATTTAGGTGAGTAGAGTTCTCCTCTCAAACTGAAAACACACTATTGCACCTTGTGATGACATGTGGAATTGCCCATTTCTTTTGAACTGAAGGAAAAAGGAGCTGTTAACTTGAATACTGCCACTTCATGACATCACAAGGTGGAACAGAGCACTTTCAGCTTTGGAGATGTAGACAGACTCATAATTAAGGGTTACTCAAACATGCAAATGCACCAAAACACAACTCCAGGTCTGTTTTTGAGGAGGTAACAACATTCTAACATGACTTAATGCTCAAGAGTCACTTTCAAACTTTATGCCCAATTACCGTATTTTCTGTACTATAAGTCGCTACTTTTTTCCCAGGCTTTGAACCATGCGGCTTTTACAAAAGTGCGGCTATTCTGTGGATTTTTCTTCCACCGCTAGGGGCGCTCTGACCGGAATTACAAAAACAAGATAGACGGAAAATGAATGCAAAGAAAAATACGCTACTTTTTATTTAGCAGATATAAGACGCACGACAAATTACTAACTGGTAATTATTTTCAAATCCTCGCCCCTTCATCATGAAAAGCACATGGAGTTTGTATGATGCAAGTTTTAAGTTGAAGGCATCGATCTTGCTCCAGGAAGTAAACCGCTGTAGAGCCCTGAACCCGCGGGACCCACGGGACCAACACAAAACAGTGCGGCGAGGGACACATTCTGAAAGCTTATTGCGGGCGCAGGCGGGAGCGCGACCGCACGACGCGGGAGCGGGCAGGAGCGGGACTGAAAATTCTGTCCCGCGCAGACCTCTACCTGCTGCTGTAAGCTCAGCGTCAGCGGAGATGATTAAAGTGACTTGTGGTTTCACTACACAGGAGAAATGAAGGTCAATGACCGGTTCTTTTCTGTTTTTGACCTTCTGTTTTAATCAGCACAGTTGCTGCCGTGTTAAAAGGCACTGTTCAGAAAGAATCTGTTCAGGTACATAAATGTACATTTACAGTACAAAATCGTTCTGTATATGCAGTAAATATCTCATTTTTCAGCATGGATATCAGCGGCTTATAGCCCGGTTGCGGCTTGTATATCTTTTTTTTTTTTTTTTATTAAAAATAAAGTGGATGCGGCTTATATGCAGGTGCGCTCTATAGTCCAGAAAATACGGTAATCTTCTCAAACTAAAACACCTAGTACATTACTGACAGTAATTTTGTCTCCAGCTTCTCAATAACAGACAGCGCTTTAAACCCATCACATGTCCTATTGTCATCTGAGTGGCAGTGTTCTTAAATTTGCTTTTGTTTACAGATTTAATTCCCAGAAAAAGACACCTCATGCACCAGCTGGAGAGACGACTGCCTCCCAGAGAGGACGTGATGCTGACGGTCAACATGGGGGAGGTGGACCTGGTGGAGGTGGAGGTCCAGGCCCAGCAGAGGAAGCACCAGGGAGAGTTTACGAGGAGGAGGAAGACACCCCACAGTCAGGAGTCCAGTGCCAGACACAATGAGCCGCTCCTCTGCCCAAACTCAAAGTCAAAGCCAGAGTTTTGTGTTCCTCGTTTGAGGCTCAGACTCACTGTAAATGTTTGTTACATCTTTATTTAAATGTGTTTTTGTCCAATTCTACTTTCTGTGAAGGTAATTTCATATTTTTGGTAATAAAAGGCACAATATTTACAAATGTGGTCTTAATTTATTGTCTCTTCTCAGAGAACTAAAAATAAAACAGTCAGGACTTTTTACATGGTTGTAAATGAATATTAGTGGAAGTCAGTAATTAGTGGTAGTAATTCTGGTGTGCTGTTTTCTGGGGGGTCTGCCACCTGCTTGTCTCCATGGCGATGTTAATACTTTGCCTGGAATGTTCAGCACCTTTACTCCCTCTTTATTGGTTAGTTGTGTGATTTATTTTAAAACTGCTCATTGGCAGTGCAATAAAAAACTTTATTTTTTCACCATAATAGAAGGAACTCTGTCCTTTGAGATTCTATACTTCTGTACTTTGCCCTGAAATATGTAAAAGGTAAATGCACGAATGTGGAACCTGTGTGTTTCTATTAGTGATACACCCAAGAACTGACTATTACAATCAGCAAAATCTAACAAAATGTCATTTAAATAATATTTTTAGCTATATATGGCCTATAGAAAGTTGAAATCCAGCAACAGCTTAGGCTGGATTTATACTATATATATATATATATATATATATATATATATGTATATATATATATATATATATATATATATATATATATATATATATATATATAAAATAAGATTTTATTATTAAATTGCATGAAAAGTCCGACTTTTACATAGTACAGTCAAACTTTTTGCTGACTCGCTGTCACATTGTGCTCATGGATCTCTAATATTCTCTCATGTGACTGCACTGTTTTGAAGGGGCGCAAAACACTTCCTGCCCATATCTGAATTTCGCGCGTCACCGGGGTCACGTGAGTGAAACCCAAAATAGCTTTAGGGCACTTGGTCTGTGATTAGCGCCAGGTGAGCGCGATTAAGTGAGCACAGGTGCGTATAATTTGGCGCGCCCCGGTGCTCATAAGGATATGTGCACTCAGGAGAGCTCCACCGGGAGCCAGTGGATACGTGGATTTGTATGTGACGGCAGCGCTTCGGCTTTACGCTCTTCTAACGCGCATTTAGCCACAGCAACATGGACATGTGAAAGTTTATCGCTGCAGCTCCAGAACAACTAAACTCTGGAAAAGGCGCATATTTGGCCACAGCACGTGCAGCTCCATGCTACGGGACTACGGAGACGGTGCAACGGCGGGCTGCGGAGACGGTGCGGCGGCGGGGCTACGGAGACGGTGCGGCGGCGGGGCTACGGAGACGGTGCGGCGGCGGACTACGGAGACGGTGCAACGGCGGTCCTACGGAGACGGTGCAGCGCGTCCAGATCACGGCGTCAGCACGTTGAACCAGGCGAAGAAGCCAACACCAGATAAGATTTGCCAATATGGTTTTACCTGTTGCCTGACCAGCCAAGACACAACCGTACAGACTTTTACAACTTTACTACTTTATAAAGCCTGTTACAGTCGAACCGGATGTTTCTGAAGTCCCTCATACAGGTGGGATCCATAACAAAGGGGAAATATCACTTGGGCTTTTGCCAACTGGATAAACTGAATTGAATTTCTTTGCAGTACAATAGGCCTAATCCATTTGGTGACATGGTTTTTAGAGCGTTATGGCTGGTCATGCAACTTCACCATTAGTGAACTCGAACATCGCACTGTTTGGGTTTTTTCGCAGTGTTGGTGAATAATGTTCGTGCTGCCGCTGTTTCTCGCTCTGCTTGGTTTTTTAATGCAATATGGTTTTAATAATGCTTTGCTGGGCTTTCATATGGCATTTGTGACAATGCTTTTGTTGAGAAGAAACGCTGTGTTTTTTTCATAGTCTAGATGTGTCTAAATAGGCTATAAGGGGAAAACGGGGTTAAACATGTCCTGAAATTTTCTGGAAAAAGGTAAGTAAACACTGAGAAATGAAATAGGCTAGAACCCGATACTCAGGAAAAACAAGAGGCCCGGTAGAGTTCAATTTGTCAACTGGATAAAGAGTTTTTGGTAGATGTTTCACTGCTCATCCAAACTGTTTCTTCTGTTCTTGTCCAGTTAACAAAGTGAATTCTACCCTTTGCCATTTTTAGCTGATGATTAATGCCGTAAACAGTGAGGTCATTATAGTTCTATGGGTGAGGTAGGCAGGCTTTACGAATTTCTTAGGATCCGTTCTTAACCATTGCAAGTGCTCCAGGAGCAGGTGAGGCAGGCGCACTTAACGAATTTCTTGCGAGTCATTTTTCACCAGTGCTCCAGGAGCAGGTGAGGCAGGCGCATTTGACGAATTTCTTAGTACTTGACGAATTTTTGCGTTTGACCCGTTCTTCAACCATTGCCAGTGCTCCAGGAGCAGGTGAGGCAGGCGTACTTGACTAATTTCTTGCGAGTCGTTTTTCACCGTTGCCAGTGCTCCAGGAGCAGGTGAGGCAGGCGCATTTGACAAATTTCATAGTACTTGACGAATTTCTTACGATGGAATTTTTTTGCATTTGACACCCCCCCCCAACTCTGTACATTGAGCATACAGCCCGCAGCCATGTAGTTCTATGCCCGCAGCCATGTAGTTCTATGCCCGCAGCCATGTAGTTCTATGCCCGCAGCCATGTAGTTCTATGCCCGCAGCCATGTAGTTCTATGCCCGCAGCCATGTAGTTCTATGCCCGCAGCTTCCCATAGAAGCACAAGGCATTTTTTGCTAAATCAAACTGCTCGTGTTAGGCTGACAGGGCTTCCACAGCTTTCATAAAGGTTGAATTTTGTAGGGATTATAATGTATTTTTACAATAAGAACTTAAAAAAATTAATCGTCAAAGCACCTAAAAATCAGCTTTGTAATGGTTAGCCTAGCTCCTCTCTGGTCAGAACTACGTTTCTGACGTCACACGTTGGGCTGCGGAAGTAAAACTTTTTTTTGGGGTCATGCGCCAATGAGCACAGCCCATTGAAAACAATATGGCGCCATTTTGGATTCATCCAGATTTTATTATAGTTCTAGGGGCCATCGAATTTTTTACCTTGCTATGCTAAACTGTGCTAACTAGTAGTGTACTGCTAAACACTACTGGGACATTTAATTACTAACCATTTAGTTTTCAGGTTTTGGATGGAGTCTAACCTTTTTCTTTTTTTACAGGCAGCAGTTTTTTGTCAAGTTGTTTTTTAAGCATTTAATGTCCATTACATAAGCTAAACCTACTTAAATCCATGTCTAGTTTATTCAAATACAGCTAAAGTTAAAAAATGTCTGCCATTATGTTACTAACCCATATATTTTTTAGGATGGCGTCTAACCTTTTTTTTTTTACAGGAAGCAGTTTTACTATCACCATGATGATTTTAAGCATTTATTATCCATAAGCTAATGCTAAATCTACTTAAATTCATGTCTAGTTTACTAACAAATTTTCTGGTTTTAAAATGGTGTCTAACCTTTTTTTTACAGGCAGCAGTTTGTCATGTTTTAAGCATTTATTGTCCATAAGCTAAAGCTAAATCTACTGAAATTCATGTCTAGTTTATTTGAATAAAGCTAAAACATTATATCTGACACATGTTACTGACTAACCTGTAAATTCTCATTTTAGGATGGCGTCTAACCTTTTTTACAGGAAGCAGTTTTATTATGTTTTAAGCATTTATTGTCCATAAGCTAAAGCCAAATCTACTTAAATTCATGGCTAGTTTATTTCAATACAGCTAAAGCTAAAACATTATGTTTGACACATGTTATTGACTAACCTGTAAATGTTCTGTTTTAGATGGCGGCTAACCTTTTTTTTTTACAGGGAGCAGTTTTATTATCACCATGTTGATTTAAGCATTTATTTTTCATAAAATAAGCTAATGCTAAATCTACTTAAATTCATATCTAGTTTATTCAAATGCAGCTAAAGTTAAATCATGATATCTGCCATTGTTACTAACATTCTGGTTTTAGGATGGTGTCTAACCTTTTTTACAGGGAGCCGTTTTTATTATCACTGATTTTAAGCATTTATTGTCCATAACAAGCTAAATCTACTTAAATTCATATCTAGTTTATCCAAATACAGCTAAAGTTAAAACATGATGTCTGACACAGTTACTGACTAACCTGTAAATGTTCTGGTTTTAGGATGGCGTCTAACCTTTTTTACAGGAAGCAGTTTTATTATGTTTTAAGCATTTATTGTCCATAAGCTAAATCTACTTAAATTCATGGCTAGTTTATTTCAATACAGCTAAAGCTAAAACATCATGTTTGACACATGTTATTGACTAACCTGTAAATGTTCTGGTTTTAGGATGGCGTCTAACCTTTTTTTTTTTTTTTACAGGAAGCAGTTTTACTATCACCATGATGATTTTAAGCATTTATTATCCATAAGCTAATGCTAAATCTACTTAAATTCATGTCTAGTTTACTAACAAATTTTCTGGTTTTAAAATGGTGTCTAACCTTTTTTTACAGGCAGCAGTTTTTTTTATGTGTTAAGCATTTATTGTCCATAAGCTAAATCTACTTAAATTCATGGCTAGTTTATTTCAATACAGCTAAAGCTAAAACATCATGTTTGACACATGTTATTGACTAACCTGTAAATGTTCTGGTTTTAGGATGGCGTCTAACCTTTTTTTTTTTTTTTTTTTACAGGAAGCAGTTTTACTATCACCATGATGATTTTAAGCATTTATTATCCATAAGCTAATGCTAAATCTACTTAAATTCATGTCTAGTTTACTAACAAATTTTCTGGTTTTAAAATGGTGTCTAACCTTTTTTTTACAGGCAGCAGTTTTTTTATGTGTTAAGCATTTATTGTCCATAAGCTAAATCTACTTAAATTCATGGCTAGTTTATTTCAATACAGCTAAAGCTAAAACATTATGTTTGACACATGTTATTGACTAACCTGTAAATGTTCTGGTTTTAGGATGGCGTCCAACTTTTTTTTTTTTTTTTACAGGGAGCAGTTTTATTATCACCATGTTGATTTAAGCATTTATTTTTCATAAAATAAGCTAATGCTAAATCTACTTAAATTCATATCTAGTTTATTCAAATGCAGCTAAAGTTAAATCATGATATCTGCCATTGTTACTGACTAACCTGTAAATGTTCTGGTTTTAGGATGGTGTCTAACCTTTTTTACAGGGAGCCGTTTTTATTATCACTGATTTTAAGCATTTATTGTCCATAACAAGCTAAATCTACTTAAATTCATATCTAGTTTATTCAAATACAGCTAAAGTTAAAACATGATGTCTGACACAGTTATTGACTAACCTGTAAATGTACTGGTTTTAGGATGGCGTCCAACTTTTTTTTTTTTTTTACAGGGAGCAGTTTTATTATCACCATGTTGATTTAAGCATTTATTTTTCATAAGCTAATGCTAAATCTACTTAAATTCATGTCTAGTTTACTAACAAATTTTCTGGTTTTAAAATGGTGTCTAACCTTTTTTACAGGCAGCAGTTTTTTTTATGTTTTAAGCATTTATTGTCCATTGTAAAGCTAAGTCTACTGAATGTCTTGCAACTATAGCAGATTTTAGATTATTTGAATACAGCTAAGGCTAAAATATGTGTTATGTTACTGACTAGCCTAGCATAGCTAAACTGTTGCCGCTAGTTGTGTACTGCTAAGCTAAACGCTACTGTGACATAATTTACATGTGGTGGTGGTGGGGTGGTGTCTAACCTTAACATGTAATCCAGCCTTTTACAGGTAGCTCTGGGATATTTGGCTTAATGCAGTGTGGACTACTGAGAAATGAACGTGCACCTCTAATTGAAGTCAAAGCGCCAAAAAAAGTCACAGGAGAAAACTTCAAGAGATGAAGTAACTGAACTGATCAAGAATGTGTATATATATTTTTTATCAGAGGAAATACCCCAAAATATGGAATGAGTAAAGAGAATAGATCATTTAAAATGGATGCACAAACTTAATTCACCCAAACACCTTTCATACCCAAATACGTCAAAGTTAAAGAAAATGGAGCACTGAGGAGCCGTCTATAAAAGTGCAAAAGCTGAACAGTGACTAAACAATTACATTTTTGAAAAATGGATTGCATTGTGGACAACCTACAAACAAAACATGTCCTGGGACTAATCTGGAGGAAAGGAGTCTTAACCTGGCACAAAGTGTTTGAATGTTGATCATGGGATCCCAAAGGAAAGAAAGACAAAGGCTGGAGGCTGAGAGAATCGTACAAGATGGAGAAATGTTCAAACCTGAACATTTTAAATCGAGCTGATGTTTACTTTCCCTTGTGAGGGGAATTCACTCTTTGTATTTAAGTCATTTATCACCTTGACTTTTGGGCCACACATGGGCTGAGTGTAATGGTTCAAACCTTCTTCCTGCTGCTGGTTTCACAGGTTTTATTGGTCTGTCCATGCAGACTTAAACTCTGTAGGTATTTGAGGTCTGTCCATGCAGACTTAAACTCGGTAGGTATTTGAGGTCTGTCCGTGCAGACTTAAACTCGGTAGGTATTTGAGGTTCTCTGTGAACCTTGTGTCATCTCAAAACAAGGTCTGAATATGCTGAGGATTCGTGTTGCTGTAAGGTTTTGGGCCTAAACTGGTGTGTGCCAGATTCTAAACAGTGGGACACTTTTTTTTTTTTTTTTTTTTTTGTTTGCTGCTTTATTTCGAGCATGAAAGAAAACATGTTTATATACACATATATACATATACAGATATATATAAACACAAATAAACATCTATATATACATATACATAATACAATTCTTATAATAAATAATAAAGTGTGGTACGCTCGAAAGGGAGTGGGAAGAAGTAAAACTTATTGACTCCCACCCCTAATTTCTTTCTTTATGCAAGCCATAAGGTTGCCTTCCTTAATTCAATCAATATGGTTGTATATTCATTACATATTCATATGTTCCATAATTAACCACTATAGATGACATTACTATCACTGTCGAATTCATACCCTATAATCATCACTATAATACTGCTGTATTATTATTATTATTATTATTATTATCATTATTATTATCGTCATCCTCATTATTTTCATCATTATCACTATCACATCACCATTACAACCACCATTGTTGTCATCATTGTCATCATCATCATCGTCATCGTCATTATAACTACAAACAATGTTCTGTTTTTGGTGAAGATGGTGGATCTTTCAGGAGATGTGTGTTGTGCATTAAAAGAGGCAGGATGTTTTGTGGAGCTGCTGCCGGAGAGGGGCCGCCCTCCAACAACAGGACCACCCTTTGCCAAGTGTCCTGATCTGTGCATTAGAAAAGCAAGTATTTGTTTCGCTCTGCTGCGCGAAGGGGATCATCTCCCCGCCACAGAGCCACAACTTGCCAAAGACTTTTGGAGACTGCCTGGTCTCCTTAGTCTGATCTAAATGTGAAACAGATTTAAGCACTGATGTGTGATGGTCTCATGAGTCTGAGACTATAAAATCCCTGATTACAAACTAACATTTCCACAGGTTTAACTGTTTTTGTTTTTTTACTTTGCTTCGTCAATTCCAGGCCAAGACCCTGACCTCGACTTACTGAATTTGATGAGTTTATTTGATTTTGTCTGGACTGGTCTAACTTTGGGCCAGATTTGGACTGGTTTGAGTGTAATAACTCTGGTCTTAACCTTTACACGAGACTGAAACTGGTTATTCTAAACGAACACTTCCACAGGTTTAACTGATTTTTCAGTTCATTTAGTGTGAAAACCAGGCCTGAACTGACAATCTTGGGTTATTGAAACTGGTTTGTGTAATTGTTCTGGTCTTAACACTTCCACAGGTTTAACAGATTTTTGTTTGTTAATTTAGTGTGAAAACCATGTCTGAACTGACAATCTTGGTGTTTTGTATTTGGTTTGGTCTAACTTTGGGACTGGTTTGAGTGTAAATACACTGGCCTTACACTGGACTGAGATACTGGTTATTCTAAACTAACACTTCCACAGGTTTAACTGATTTTTCTGTTCATTTAGTGTCAAAACCAGGTCTGAACTTGACAATCTTCGGTTTTTAAATGCGTTTTGTGTTTAGTTTGGTTTGAACTGGTATAAATGTGCCAGATTTGGACTGGTTTAGAGTGTGATCGCTCTGAACTGAGATACTGGTTATTCTAATCTCAAACTCTTCCACAGGTTTGCATTGTTAATTGACCTTTAAACCATCTGTTGACATTTCTTTTTGAACACTAATTTAACACGAGGTTAAGTGTCTTACTAATGTTGTGGGTCATTACTGCCATTTTGTTTGTTGATTCTAACTCTTCTGAAATCTCAATGTTTTACCTAAACTGTTAAACGAGTCTTCACAGGTCCCAGAGGCTGCTGTTTGTGGTGAGTATCTGCGCACTTACTAACACACTAACCTTACAAAAGCACGGGCGGTGGGTTAATCCAGCCACAGAGGGCGCTGTGCCCCTCTGTGCCAGTCCCCAGCCTGGACAAATGGAGAGGGTTGCTTTGGCGTAAAACCTGCCGCCGCCTTTATCCTGATCACACATGAGAAACCCTTTATTATTCACCTGTGTACGTCTCTAAAGCTCAGTGCTCTGTTCACCTGCTGATGTCATGTAGTGGTGGTTTGAGAGTTAACTGCTACTTTTTTTTTAAATCTTCAGTTTAGTGGAGATGGTGTCGGGGCCGAAGAAGACGCTGGACACGCAGACTAATGCCGAACTGGAGAAGATGGAAAAGCTTGAAGCACTTGTTGAACCTGCAGGTAGGGCTACTTTAAAAATAACAAATTTAGAATTTATTTTATTAAAGAAAATGTTATTTATTATTTTTCCTCTTTGATTGCTGGTAATGTATTGCAAAAAATGAATAATTCTGTTGTAGTTTTAACGGTTGTAGTGGTAATGAATTATGCAAAGGAGGAAAACCTACACAATAGTTTCTCTGGAGCTTAATCGTGTGCAGGCCTCTTTTTCATCATGCAGTATTGTTTACATTTTATTTCTTTGGCACTTTATGTCCAGGACATAATGGATTTTACTCTTATTATATTTATATAACTGTTGTTAATGGCATTTTTTGGTTTTTCATGGCAGGTATGTGGCTGAGCTTTTGGGCGGTGAACAGTACATCTCCTGCATTGTGCCGTTTGTTCCTGGTGATGGAGACGACGACCCAGGCCGTGTGCTTCGGTTTAAAGCAGCCTTCACGTCTGACCTGTCAAAGCGGAAGGAAAGCGCCAATGTCCAGTGGTCGAAAATGGCAACGGCTTTTCACCCCATATTTAAAGACCTGAAAAGCCTCCCGAGATCTGAAAGAGGAAGTCTGGAAGTTTCAGGCAGCTTGCTTCTCACAGGGAAATGGACCCAGATCCACCTAAAAATAAAATGAACCTCCTGTTGGCTGATTCAGATGAAGAAGTGAACCCAGAATCTGACAGGACTGTGGATCGGTGCAGAGGTGAGGACTGAGCACACGGCAGCCGACCCAAGCCTGGCACCTCTGGCAAAGAAATATCTGGCTACACCTGCCGTGTGAAAGACTTTTCTCACTCTCTGTTCATACACTGATGTTGCATCTTAAGTTCATTGCTGTTATTTCAAGCTAAGAAGTATGTTTTTGTAATGTTGCGATTTTATTTTTTAAGAAGCATAAGAGTGTAATCTGACTGAAAGTTCTGACTCTGCTCTGCACTTTTCTGAAAGAAAATAAACGAAAGGTCAAAAAGGAAATTTTTTCTTTGTTTATTTGATTCTCAATTAAACTGGTAATTGCTTTACATTATGGCTTTAAAACTGAAAATGCAAAATGACACAATTTTAAACATGCAATGCGATTATAAATATATAATTTTGATACGTGACTTTGTACTAATAACTGGATTATGGTTTAAATTAGGGCCGTCAAACAATTAATTTTTTTAATTAACTATGAAATTTCTGAGATTTTGCGATTTAAAAAAAAAAAAAAATTAATCGTTTGACAGCCATAATTTAAACCATTATCCAGTTATTAGTACACAGTCGCATATCAAAATTGTATATTTATAATGGCCAAAGGCATTAAAATCTGTTCAGCACAATATGTATAATTGAGAAAGTCCTGGGCGAGTTGCTTGGAAGGGGGTGAAGAAATACAAGTTGGAGATTCCTGACTTTAGTGCTGCCGCGATTATTCGACGTTGTCGACGTAATCGAATATGAAAATGAGTCGACTACAATTCTTTTGGTCGAATATTCGCCTTTATTTTTGGTCTCAAACAGCTCGTCCAGAGACCTTTTGCTTGCCTGAGATCAGGTATTTCCCCTCCACACCACTAGTAGTACTACACTCGAGGCGGACACCGGTGCTGCTGACAGCAGCTACATCCGGGGTTGACGCCGAGGTGGCTAACCTCGGCTTCACCAAAGGCTAACAGCAGTGGTATATAATGGCACCGCCAAAGAAAACAAACTTGAAGTATTTGCCGTGCGCACTCTGCTGGCTGGTCTCTCTCTTTCTCTCTTCCCCCTTCCCCCGATTTGAGCATTTGAGAGCGGTATGAAAATGGCAGCGGCCGAAAGTCTGGGAATACTTTGGGACAGATGGTGATAGAGTGGTTTGTACACTCTGTAAGACTTCTTTGGCTTATCACGGGAGCACGACCACGATGCATGAGGTATTGAGAATACCGTTGCATATGCTGCTCGTGCAAACTCGTTAAATTGTGTGTGCATATCGTTGTTCAACATTGTCGAATGAGCACACACAAGGTAACCTCCCAGGAAAATCTAACACACACACTTGTGTGTGTTAGAACCGCTTTTTTTTTTTTTAATTAGTCGTTTAGATTAGTCGACTAATCGAAAAATTAGTCGAGAGATTAATCGTTAGAAAATTAGTCGTTAGTGGCAGCACTACCTGACTTAAAATCTTGTCAAGACCACTACTGAACCATTTACTATTATCACTGTTGTATTCAGTCCTCTTTTGTTCCCTTTTGTTTGCTCCATCCCTGCCTCACTCTTCTTTAGGAGCTCCACAGGCTTCAGTGAGCTCCATCAGGCTGCTGGCCGCTCTGGACTCACTCACTGTGGGCTTCGGTTTACTGTCAAACATTAAAGCTTCGAGACCTGTAATATGGAAGAAACCGATCATCTGCTACAGCCAGGCAGTCAGTGGAGTCTGTTCCTTCTGGCTGGTGTTTTTGGTGACATTGGTGGTGGAATGTCTGGGATGGTTTCTATAACTTTCTGTTCAGCTCGTCTTGAAGAATCTTGAAATTGCTCTGCTAGATTTCTAACGGTTGAAGCTTCCGGCATTTGTCCAGAGACACTTGGATGTATTTTATATTCTAAATTTACTGGCCACTGATTTGGTGTTTGGCTTTGACCTTACTCCAATAGTCATTTGTAATCCACTTGTGTAGAGTCACCAGGTTGTTTTGGATTGTAGATGCTACTCATAGTTCTCTTCAGGAGGGTCATATCTCAAAGACTTTGTGGAGAAGAACCAACGGGAATATCAAACTTTGGAGTGATGCTCTGTTGTGTCTGTGGCTCATCTGGAGGGGTGATTTAAGTATTGTACTGATTGACCTACGTTTGGTCAGGTGAGGTGATGAAATCTGTTCTTGTGGTTCTTCTGTTCGTTTTGGAGGTGATTATGGACGGAGTTTGTCCAATATCTGTGTACTTCCCTGTAAATCTCTGCACACTATTTCTTGACTTGAGCTGAAGGACTTCTGCTCACAGGGAGGGATCCGCGAGGACCATTCGATGCCGCTTGCGGCTTTAATTACATTTGTATTTGTTCATTTTTAGTGAAATTAACCTTTCAAGTAAAAATAGCAAGAGATGTACAATTACACAGACCAAGTTGCGTAATTTTCCATTTATTTGAGAAAAAAAACTGCACTTAAAGCAGCTTTTCCAATTGTTATAAACACACACAGTCAGAGGAGTCGACCATCTTGACTCACTTCACTCTTTGGCAAAGTTTGGGTCGATCAAAATGGACGGAGCGCATGAGTTTGGGGAAAACAAAGTTCCTATTGGACACTCGTTTTGCTCACGTCATCACACAGCGTGAGTGTGACGTAGGATAAAGCCGCAGAAATGTACGGAAACCTCTATGTCTGCACTTTCAGAGGGGAAAAGGACGTTTCTGTCTTTTACAGTTAGAAAGTTATGCGCGGTTATAGAAAACATATTCCTCTGAATCGTATACGATG
This sequence comes from Odontamblyopus lacepedii, assembly GCA_034769755.1. Lineage (NCBI taxonomy): Eukaryota > Metazoa > Chordata > Actinopteri > Gobiiformes > Gobiidae > Odontamblyopus > Odontamblyopus lacepedii. The sequence continues at coordinate 2,144,879 of CM068356.1, read as the reverse complement.
TCGTAGGTCTTCGAGTGTTAAGAGCTTTATAATCCAATAAAATAACTTTAAAATCTATCCTGAAGCTCACAGGAAGCCAGTGCAGAGACTTAATGTCACACTGTGGAACATTTCAGACAGAGCAATGACATATCCATAGAAACAAGCAGGTGACAGACCCCCAACCAAAAAGTTAGACAGTGCACCTTTTAAAGACGACGCGGGCTGCAGCTTTCTCCTCTAATTACACAGGTCATGCAGGAGAATTGGAAAATAACTAAAATTGTGCCATATTATAAATAAACATGTCATTCAAATCTAAATCTAAATACGATGTAGAAATTAATGCTGTATGTTTGGGCATCAACAAAATTGCTCTGATGTCGACACGCCATCTGTTCTCGGTACTTCTGTCAGCCCTGTCCATCACTCGGGGGGGAAACGCAACAAAACAGAAGTCCGTATACAACAAATCAAACACATTTCTCATTCAAAAAGTAGGCCTCGTGTATATATCATTTTTTTCCAAGTGTTAAACCGGGTCAAAACACTGTTATTGTTATATTATATTTCTATTTCGCATAGTCTCTGCGCCAATGTTAACGTATAATATAAATAAAACCACAAATGTATGTATAAAACGAGTACTGTAGTAACTGTAGTATTTTACTTCTAATATTTTTAGGTCACCATGTTGCCCTTTATTGTTTTTATAGATTATATTTGACAAAAAAACAACATTTACATATTTTATCATTTTTAGTTTAGTCTTTTATTTGAAGGGACAATGTATAGAGGCATTAAGCTCATAAAAATAGATATTCTGCACAGATTGTAGCTAAATAGCCTGATTTAGCTTCTTCCTTTGCTCTCTGTGCTAAGTCGTTCGCCTTTCAGAGCAATATCGCAACACAATCAGAGTTTAATGAAACTATTACACATCACATCAGGTTTGTCAAGTTATTATGTACAGTTTTGTATTAGGCGTGTGTGTGAGTGTGACGTAGGATAAAGCCGCAGAGGGAAAATAAGTTTCTATCTTTTATGGTTAGAAAGTTATGCACGGTTATATAAAACATATTCCTCGGAAACGTATACGACGTTGTAGGTCTTCGAGTTGTGCGAAATAGATGTTTTAGTAACAATTAACAAATATTAATGAAGGTTTAGGTAATGATTACACCTACACCAGCACCTTATTATAACGTGTTACCGAGTATTCTCAATTTCTCAGTGTTTAATAATGATTCCACTCGTGTCTTGCTGTCCGTGGCTTAATTCTCTTTTTAGTCCGACTCCGAGGCAGAAGTGGAGACGATATCTATGTTCGTGACTGGAACAAGCTGGGGAACCAATTGTTTTTCTCAAGATTTACCATTTTTCATGATGCCATCGCTGATATTCTTGTAATAATTCCCTTGATTTACTGACCCGTCGTTACAAAATAATATTCCTGCCTGATTTCTTCCTCGATGACAACCTTAACTATAAAATGTCAGCAACATTCAAATCTGCCGGTAGCTAAAGTCTAGTTTCCCTACATTTATGCATCACGTTTTCTTGAAAGATTTACTCCGTCTGACAAGTAGCCCATAATTGAACACGCGAGCCTTCACCCACGTTCAACTCCACTGCCTCCAGCTACTCCCGTCTACCGATCCCTACCTCAATTAAGAACGCTATTACTGCCGCACTAACTCTGCAACGAAACGGCGAAAAAAGGAGGGTCAAATGTAAGTTGCACCAATTAGTTAGTGTTTTGGCAGTGCAACGCTTTTCAAGAGCTGTTTCTGCTTTTAATAGATAGGAGAGCCCGTCATTAGGCAGCGCCGCGCCAAGGCCTCTTTTGCATACAAAGCGTCAGGTGCAGAAGGAGCAGCACCACTTAAATTCGCATGATTGAAGTGTTGGGGCGTAAATTAGCGAGAAGGTGAAGATTTTCGGGGAGGGTGCCTTGTGAAGAGCGCGCGGTGACCTTCTCGACTTCTTTGACCCAGCGACGCCCGTTTTAGAGCTCCAAATGTGAAGTTTCTTTTTGAAGTTTTGTTATCGGAAAACCCCGCGGGACTGATTTACAAATATATGCTAATGACTGCAGACCGTGCCCCTCTACACAGCTTGAGTTTTGATTGTGGACTTAATCTGAGTAAACACTGACAGTTAGTCGATTTGGGAGAGTCAAATATATTTAAAAATGGGATATTTTAACTACGACAGGGGTCTGCAATCTTTTTCCTCCGGTGCTACTTGCCAAGATGGAAATGCCAGAGAACGGTAGCAAGAAACTGAGGAAAAGAGCCATAGATGGGGTACAATTAGAAGCCTATGAAACATAAACCATTCTATAATTATTAGTGCACAATATTAAGCATCAAAATTATACATTCACAATAGTAATCGGCATTTAATTCATCACATTTGAGGTTTTTTTTTTAGCATAATAGGTATAATTCAGCAGTCCCTGAGCGAACTACTCGAAGACCTACAGTATCGTATACGATTCCGAGGAATATGTTTTCTATAACCGCGCATACTGTATCTTTCTAACCGTAAAAGATAGAAACGTCCTTTTCCCCTCTGAAAGTGCAGACATAGAGGTTTCCGTACATTTCTGCGGCTTTATCCTACGTCACACTCACGCTGTGTGATGACGTGAGCAAAACGAGTGTCCAATAGGAACTTTGTTTTCCCCAAACTCATGCGCTCCGTCCATTTTGATCGAGCCAAACTTTGCCAAAGAGTGAAGTGAGTCAAGATGGTCGACTCCTCTGACTGTGTGTGTTTAGAACGAGGGAAAAAGTCGCTCTAAGTGCAGTTTTTTCTCAAATAAATGGCAAATTGCGCATTTTGGTGTGTGTAATTGTGCATCCCTTTGCTGTTTTTATTTGAAAGGTTTATTTCACTTAAAATGAACAAATCCAAATGTAATAAACACCATGGAAATGCAGAAGTGCTGTGGCTCTGGCCCTGGACCTGACAGGAGCTGTTTCCATGACTGGACCAGAAAAGTAATGGAGCGATTGCACTTTTTTTTTGTTTTTAGGGCAATAAGGATATTTTCAGTTTACTTACAGACTTGATATTTTGCATTTTTGTAGCTAAGGCCCTAAATTAAGCATTTTTTATGTCCAAAAAGTTGTGGGTTTTTTTCATCTCTATTTCTGGTCCTGTAGCTTTTATCACAGCCACACGACAACTACAGCAGCAGATTGTGAAATAACAGGTTGTACTGAACAAAAGGAGGTAGAACACTTCATTATAGGGTAAAAGGCGCAGTTTTAAAAGCAAAATTAAGAAAAAAATCCAGGTGAGGAGAAATGTACTAAAATTGCCCTTAGGTCTTCGGGGGTTAAAGGAGGTGGAGGGCTACTGGCTGGAAACCCCTGAACTACTAACGCATAACATATTTAGATCATCATGTGGCTGCCAATACTATATTAGCTGAAAACAATGTATGATTAACTTTCATTTGCTCTGAAGACTAAGTCACTCCACCTTCACATCGTGTTTCGTATATATTAATGGAAGATTAGTTTGTGGGAGCTTGGATAACGTAGGCTTTTGGGCAGAGCCTTGTACAAAATCTTACAGCGAACCATAACTAGGGTTTGAATAGGGCTGGGAGAGATCGCTAAATTCCTGAAAAATGCACGGATGACATCTAAAATCTCTTCAGGCGTGTTTTTGATGAGGGAACAACGCTGGGGCTGGATTTCTAAGACATAACATGATAGACGGCTCAAATAAAGCTTGTTTATTATTTTTATTGCATAATATCCTTTTAATTGTCTGAAGATAAGTCATAGAAAGTAAGATATAATGTCATGCCTGTATTATAGTTTTGTTTCATTCACACATGTTTGAGTAATCTTGTAGTCGGGTGACCAGAATTTCAAAATAAAAAACTGGGACATCCCCGGTTTATGGTGGTTGGTAATAATAAAATTGTGAAACAAGTGTATAATTAAGGAAAACTGTTATGCAGAGACCATTCATGACTAACGTGTTCCAGTATAGTCACATTTTATTTGTGTTTTGGTTGTTTTTAAGCAGATCTTTTTGTATTTTATCTAAACAAATGACGATTTATGCCTCTCTTTACTGTTGACAGAGAACAAATTGGTCAAAAATAGGGACATCTGGGATATTTCTTGTATAAAACTGGGACAAATCACTGGTTTTCCATAAATTTGTTGGGACAGGGACACAGGGGTCAAAACTGGGACTGTCCCGGGGTAAATAGGGACGTCTGGTCACCCTAATAGTTAGTCTCGTCCCCCTTCGAAGCTCAAAATTCTTGCCGTTGCAGCACGATGTTATCAGCTGAAAATCGAGAATGTTTCCTCCCTATTTTTAAAGCACATTCACCTTCACCTAGACTTGTTCCGACCTTTTCAGTGCTTAATATACTGACTTTAATGCATGCAGCTATTGTTTTAGCCTGATTTAAACTTCTCAGTCGTCTCCCCAGTCGTCCGGAAGGTGGAAAACTGTATAAATATATCAATGCTCAAATCAAATCAAATATATCAATGCTAAAAACTTTCTGTGCCGATATAAATGTTATGTAGTGTGGAATAGAGAGGCCAAGGTGTGCAGAAGTAGATAAAAACAAAGAAAAAAAAGATTAATTGTATAACACTGCCAAAAGTTACTATTTTCGAGCACAAAAACAGCATCTCTTTCCTCCCTTTTTGCGGTGTATAACAAATGTCTTCACAGGCTGGTAATCAAACATCTTAAAGTATGGCAAGCACATTTTGGAACTCTTAAATCTTGCAGTACATCAACCGCCTCAAACTATTTATCTTGAAAACTAAGCTGAGGCCTTTTGTGTTTACTCCTGAGAAAAGGAGAGCGAGGAGGAGGAAAAACAGCGCTTCATTCTGCAACATTAGTCCAATCAGCTCCCTCCGGCTCCGCTCTGACGGGGGGAGGACGGGCGGGGGCACCTCCCTCTGTGAGGGAAAGTGGAGGCTCTGAGATCTCTCGGCTGTTCCATACCATCAAAAATACATGTGGCTGCAGTGCATTACGAATTACACGCAGAGGCAAGAACTACTGTGTAAGCTAAACACGCCGCAACACGGCTTTAGCATTAACTCTGTCTGGGTTTCAGACGACGTTCTAGTCCTGAAATGTGGGCCGATGTGTGTCCGGAGAGAGTGCAAGCAGCGAATGGACGGATTTTGTAATGGATGATGATTTTAAAGGTGCTGAAAGAACTGGCCTGGTCGTTTTGAAGACATTTTCTTTGTATTTTTCAGTCTGCCAAGGGACTGCTGGTTAGCACTAGTGTAACCTGGTATAATGCATCTTTCCTATTAAGGTTAATGTCTATTGTGCACTGTCCCTGTCTCATTAAATAAATAAACAAAACTAAACTGAAGCACGTCTTTTACTTAAGGCCGCTACACACTAGAGAATTTTTCGGTCTTAAAAGATTTTTAAAAGTGCGACAAAATGCGCAAACACCACAGACACGAGGAGAAACTTAAAATCTAAATCGCAAAGACTTCAGCAGGATCTGTCTGTGTAAAACAGGCTGTAAAGCTGTGAGCTCGATCACGTCAGCTGTTTCCTGTCTACAGTAAAACCACTCGCTCTGAGACTCTGAAGTGTTCAAAGATCAGAGCTCTGCACTTCTAGTTTAGACACAAGTCAAAACTGTGTTATTATTATTTGTGAAATGTGGAGCAATACTTCAGATACAGGATTTTTAAAGCAGAAAAGAGGAGATAAAGTCCACAGGAAGTAGAGTCACTGTCGCTGATCTGCAGCTTTACGCTCTGTGGACGTAAACAAACACATGCGAGGAACAACTTTCACCTTTTTAATTTCAAAGAACACTTCAAAATTGATTAATAATGCACGTTTTAGGACTGTAGTCATTATTTGCGGAGGACAATTTCTATGGCTAATGTGGATCAGATGCTGCACTTTAAATTTACCACTTTACATTAGGTGAGGAATAAAGTCTTTATTTTCACTATATTCGCTATAGTTTGTTTGCTGCGTCTCTGTGTCCGTCGCTCCTCTGCCCCTGACTCTGTTTTATCGTCTGTTTCCATCGCGTTGTTGATGTTCGGTGGTTCTGATCTGACACTGACTCCACACATGAGGAGCAGCGGCTTCAGAATCGCACACGGAGACACAAAGTCGGGTCACACCTCCTCGAACTCGGAGAGAAGAAATCGCAGCCAAAATCGGGCAAATTCTCCTGTCGTGTGTGTGTGACGGCTTTTACACTTACACTTCATGGACAGGCCCCAACGTACATTTCAGACCTTATTGTTCCTACACTCAAAGAGACTCAAAAATCAGAGTGAAATTTTCTGTGGTTGGCCCCAAACTTTAGAATGTTCTCCCCCCTCACATTAAGACCTCGCCTTCAGTCGATTCTTTTAAGTCTCGTTTAAAAACACACTTCTACTCACCGGCTTTTAACACGGCGTGACAAATGTGAACAGAATACAGCACCACATTACATGAACACATTTTATATTGGAACACTGGCCTAATGCGGCAGCAGGGTAATAAATAGTTAGCTTGTTCTTTGACTTTTTCAGGTTGTCTAAATCTGCATATGTATAGGGTATATGGCAGGGGTTTTCATCTTGGGTGAATCTGAGCCTCTTCTTACAGTAGGTAAAGAAAAAATCCCATCTGCCTGCCCTCCCCCACTTTTGCCTTAGGGTTAGTGAAAGCATCTTTTGTGTTCCTGCAATGATGAGTTTTAATATATATATTTTTAATACTGTATTTTCAGTCGGCCGATCCAAATCAACAGAACACGCTTAACATTTGTAATCGGTGCCAAAACTCGTGCTGACTAAGCCTGATGGCTGAAATCTGCACGTGTCTGGGCCTTAGATTAAGCTCTGCCGCTGTTCCCCGGACCTGGATTGGGGGGGTCCGGTCCTTGGTCTTGTGCCGTCCCCCGAGCGCATTGGTCAGATCCGGTCCAGAGGCTTCGTCCTCCATGTGCTGGTTCCAGACGGGGACGGGCAGGACCAGTGCGCAGTGGACTGGGTCTGAGCGGGTCCACGCCGTCCTCTGTCCGCTGGCGCCGTGTGGGGAAAGCGAGAATGTGCAGTGGAATATAGATCCGGGCGGGTTTCTCCGGTCCTCCGTGCTCGAGGGCTGGCTGTAAAGGACTGAAGCGTGTTCTGAGCGCTCCGTCCTCCGCACTCTTGATTCTTCCCGTGGAAAGCGCTTCTCAGGCTGAGGCACTGAACCCACTCCCCACTCCAGCTCCTCTGAACCCGGCCTGAACCAGTCTCAGAACCCGACCAGGTGAACTTTAAATAATCGGGATCATATTTCCTACGTTTTTCGCTGGGTCCTGTCTTCTCCCTCACTGCTGATTCCTGTTGAGATGGAATCAGAAAACGATGCATTTTACAGCGAATACTCACACGCACAGTTACCAATATCTATACTGTTGTAGATGTGTAGAGATGTTTGTCTCACCTCCCCAATGGCTCTTTGGCGCCCCCCAGGGGAGTTGTGCCTCACCAGTTGAAAATCTCTGCTCTATGGTATATGATAATTGTGACATTTATGCATTATGGGAGGTTTTCCTTGGGCCCAGGCCATCCTTATGTAGAGCTCTACCCTGACATCGCATGATTTAGGATTTATTTGGCTATTCTCACACCTTAAACGTCCTGTATTACACAAAAAAAACTGTCTCTTATGAGCTTTACGCCCTGTTAGAATGTTACATCAAAATCACAAATGGAGTTGAGTTTTGATTTATTCACACATGTTTGAGTCACCCTTTATTATTAGTCTGTCTACATTTCCAAAGCTCAAAATGCTCTGCTCCACCTTGTGATGTCATGTAGAGGTAGTTTTCAAGTTAACGGCTCCTTTTACCTTTAGTTCAGTAGAGATTTGGAATTTCAGGTGTATGGAGTTTAAAAACACAGTGGAGCACTTCATACATACACAGATCAGAAAATAGTGTAATATGGACCCTTTAATGACTCATTACATTTTCATAATTTAGCCTGAGTAAAGTAAAAGCTTTTACTCAAGTTATGTGTAAGAACGACACAGATACATGTGGTCAAAGCCTTTTTTTTCCTGTTCTCTATGGTTTCCTTGACAACCAGTCACTTAAAACTGAATGGTGTGAGCGCTTTTATGCATCACAGTGAATTTATAATATAATACGGTTCTGTGGGACGGCTTATTATTATGCAGCTGTTTTCAACACAATTTAGCTTCATATGTATTGTGTATAGGGATTCTTCTTTTTTGTCGATTTATCATTGTAGACTTTTTCTCGTTGGAAAATTTGGCCTTTGCAATTACCCTAACTTTCAGTCATTGCCTTGATGTAGCCAGTGTGCAGTCACAGCAGGGATTTTGGTCAGAATTAAACCTGGGGCGCTTGGAGGAAATCTATCTGAACACAGAGAACATTCAAACTCTGAACAGGAAAACCCCACTGAGCCCAGGCACTGAACACAGGACTCTCTTGCTGTGAGGTTGAGATTGCTACTGTCTCATCCTCGGTTTTTGATGCAGAAAACATGTATGAATCCCCCCTGTGTTGCGATGCACTCCGCCAGATAAGCCAGCCAGGCGGTTTTGTATTTATTATTTATTAGCATTCTCCTTAAAGGGGAACTCCAGCATGTTTGAATCTAAAGTCCATTGTTAGAGGAGGTCGAATTCTGTCAGAAGCCAAAAAAAAAAAATGGCACAGATCAGTGTTGCCTCAGCGGAGATCTCGCTGTGGTAGTGACACTGTCAAGGCAACAAGCTAGTGTAGTGAATTGGGCAAGTTCTTCCACGTAAAACGCCAATTTGCTTCACAATGAAGAAGCTTAACTCCACTTTAACCCATCTTACAACAGCCACGAGTCTAACAAACAAGACACTCTGCCTGATTCACTCATTAGTATCTGGAAACGTTAGAAAACAACTTTATAAGCAGCCTTAGCCTTACCTTTGTCGAGTCTTTTGGGCTTTCACATGCGCTGTGGGAAATCAACAGAGGGAAGTGTGAGGTGCTTATAAAGTTGTTTTATAGCGTTTCCAGACACTAATGAGTGAACCAGGCAGAGCGTTTAGTTTGTTAGACTCGTGGCTGTTGTCAGATGGGTTAAAGTGGTGTTAAGCTTCTTCAGTGTGAAGCAAATTGGTGTTTTACGTGGAAGTTCAGAACTTGCCCCCATCACTACACTAGTTTGTTGCCTTGACAGACTCACTGCCACAGTGAGATCTCCGCCGAGGAAACACTGATCTGTGCCGTTTTTTGGCTTCTGACAGTATTCGACCTCCTCTAGCGACGGACTTTAGCTTCAAACGTGCCGAAGTTGAACTTTTAAGGTTCACTTCGTGCTTTTTCTGGGGAAGTGTGCCATTTGCTTGTCTCCATGAAGATCTTATTGTGTTGTCTGGAATCTTTCGCAGTACGGCATTAAACCTTTCTATCATCATGGAGACCAAACCAGGCCATATTACAGGTTAGATCTGTGGAGAGGTGACCCCGCTCACAGTCAGAATGCCTGTTTTTCTAGGTATTTTTGAGGAATAAAACCACCTGTAGTCGAATAAATGTAAAGTAGAGCTGATGTCATATTTTGGGACATTCTAAGTAGAACAATGACATATCTATAGAAACCCCCAACCAATACGTTACTTAATTCACCTTTAAATCTTAAACTATATGGCACTAAACTGATCGATCCCCATGGAGAATAGCAGCTGATACTCCCTGGCCCTCGTTACACGTCAGATCTGTGGAGAAGCGCCGCCAATTACAGAAAGAATACATATTTTTCAGGGAATAACTGAGCAGTAAAAACATACTCGGTGAAATAAATGCAAGATAAATATGTTAATGGGCAGTGGTCACATCTTAATACGGCGCTTTTTTACCGTCAAGGCCCCTCACCATTCACACTCACACTCGTACGCCAGCGTACGCAGATTCTGGGGGCGAAATGGGGTTAAGTGTCTTGCCCAAGGACACAACAGCAGCATTTATCTTTGGGAGCTGGGATCAATATAACACTTTCAAACAAATGACATCTATAGAAACAAGCTGATGGTGTAGAAAAGTTATGCAGTGTACCTTTAAGCTCTAATTTAGCAACCTCTGACATGCACCACTACGATGTCTATGCCGCTCGATACCGCTGGAGGTCTGCCAAGTTTTGTTGCCATAGTTATTTACTGGAGTTATTGTTTTTTGTCAGCAGAATATCTCACTACCTCAGGGAGAGTAGCAGTCCTGTTTACAAGCAGGTGAGACAAGTGGAACACAGTGTGGCCTGTTAAAATATTCATCCCCCGACCACAGAATGGCCCCGGATGGCCCCTGACACACAATGATGAAGCCAACGACCAGCAGCGCAGCACAGACTTGGCCCGATCACGTGGAAAATGCCTGACACTGAGGAGAATTATAGTGACAGACTGTAAATAAATGGAAACAAAATGACAATGGTTGCATTTTTACATTATTATTGATATTATTATGTTGTTATCTCATCAAAACATACCCGGAGTTGTGTTTTGTTTCATTCACACGTTTGAGTAACCCTTTATTATTAGTCTGTCTGCGTTTCCAAAGCTCAAAATACTCTGTTCCACCTTGTGATCTCATGTATTGGCAGCTTTCGAGGTAACTGCTGCTTTTATCTTTTGTTCAGTAGAGCTTGGTAATACCAGGTCTGAAATTATCCAAATGATTCAAGTGAAGGTGTATGGAGTTTAAAAACACGAAGAACAACGCTAACCTGTATTACCACATTATCACAAGGTGGAACAGAGTGTAAACATGCGTGAATGAAACAAAACACAGCTCCAGGTATGTTTTAAATGAGTAAAAAACATCATAACAGATCAGAAAACTGTAACTTTAATCTTTTTTTGTTCTCTAATAAGATTCTGTGGATGTTTTTTGTTTCTTTCTTGCATGTTTGAGGGTCGGGTCTTAATACTCCACCATTTTATGCCTTTTGGTGGAAAGCTCCTCTACGTTTTTAAAGTTCAAGCATCGCTATTAGAACCTAAACAACTACAACATATGGCAATACTGAAAAACATTACACATTTATATCAATGTTTTAATCCATAGCTCATACTTCTGCTGACAAGATAACGAACAATAAAGAACCCAAGACTGATCCCTGATGCATCCCGTTCAAACCTTGCAATATTCAGCACATCTGCCCATTACATAGATACTGTCCTGTATATAAGCACTTCACTAAGTTGCTGTAATAAACCCATAGACTATCTGTAAATGGACATAGCTAACTCACTAGCTGCTGCGTTCTGAATAAGAAGTGTTCATGGGGCGCTTCTGGCTCCATCGACTCTGTTTCCAATTGACGTTACACAGTTGTCATTCTTCTCTCTGTTACTACTGCAGTGAGCCTCTTCATTTTGGACTTAAAATGTTCCTATTAACTCGCTCCACATGATCTTGGTATTTTCATTTTGCTATTTTGTCCGTAAATAAATCCCTATTCCTAATATGAAACTGGCTCCAAATTTGCTCCTATAACTGCTAACCTTGTGAGCTTCATTTGACTGGAGCTGAACGCTATGGGTGATGACACACAGTGCCTTAATACACTTCTTTATACAGTCTATGCAGTACTGGTTCACCCAATACGCCCCTATGTGCCTCTTCCCGTGCACCTCTAAACCAGGAATAAAAGCAGGACTAAAAGCAGGACTAAACCAGAACTAAACTAGAACTAAAATCAGTACTAAAGCAGGACTAAAAGCAGGACTAAACCAGAACTAAACTAGAACTAAAATCAGTACTAAACCAGGACTAAAAGCAGGACTAAACCAGAACTAAACTAGAACTAAAATCAGTACTAAACCAGGACTAAAAGCAGGACTAAACCAGAACTAAACTAGAACTAAAATCAGTACTAAACCAGGACTAAAATCAGGACTAAAACCAGGTCTAGACCATATATGAGTGGACATAGCTAAAGCGTTTGCTGCCGCATGCCAAACAGGAAGTGCTCCAGGAGGCTCTTCCGGCTCCTTCTCTCCCTTTTTCCCATTGATTTACATTAGGATCTTATCACTCCTCTCTCTGTACCTGCTGCACTGAGCCTCGTCATTTTGGTCTTTAAATGTTCGTATGAACCCGTGACACAGGATCATGAATTTTTCATATCTCCGTCTTGTTCCTAAATCAAGGTATGAACATAAATAACGGACCAATCAGACGCCTTCATTCCCCAAGGTCCCTCCCCCTAGCATTAGCAACAGGTTTGATTGACAGCTCATGTGTTTCGCTGCTAAGTAAGTTTCCTTCCCGCTTTCCTGCCCCAATTGACTATTTTTGAAATAAAATACGTTACTAGAATCTTAACTAGCATACCGTAAATTCCGGATCACAAGCCGCTACTTTTTTTCTACACTTTCAACACTGCGGCGTGTAATATGAAGCGGCTTTTTTATTTATTTTTTTCATCGCGGGAAAAACATGGACCAATAAAATGAATAAGTAGTTCACTGAGGTCCAATGAAATTGTATGATTAATCACAACTTCCTTATTTCAGTCTTTCTGCTAACCCTCATCAACATGGAGAATACCAGACGAAAAGCATATGATGCAGCTTTTAAACTAAAAGCGATCACTCTGGCAGTTAAAGAAGGAAATCGAGCTGCTGCCCGTAAAATTGGCATAAACGAGTAGATGGTGCGAAGGTGGAGGCTCCAGCAAGAAGAACTGAGCCAGTGTAAAAGACAACCAAAGCTTTCAGAGGTAACCATAGCAGATGGCCTGAGCTTAAAAACTTTCTGGAGGACTGGGTTAACACGCAAAGAGCAGGCGGCCGCGGTGTTTCCACTGTACAAATCAGACTGAAGGCTAAAGCGATCGCTACCGTGGTTTATTCCCAGAGCGCCAAGGTGTGTATGTGCATTTCGCGTGTGTGTGTCCCAAGTGTGTGAAGGTGTGTAAGTGCCTGTGGCGCGTGTGTGTCCCAAGTGTCACCAGTGAGCGAGTCCGTCCCCAGAGTTCAGCGGGGGACCGCGTCCGCGGCCCATCCCGGAGGCGCTCCAGGCGGCGGGGACGCAGAAGCGAACCCCCCGCCTAGTCTTTGGCCAGCGGTTTATAATATGGTGCGGCTCATATAATTACAAAATTGATTTTTCTTCATAAATCTGAGCATGCGGTTCTTAATCGGGTGCGCTCTGTAGTCCGGAATTTACGGTAATTTAACTAACATAAAGTAAAGTGAATTTCGTTAAATTGTGACTCTATTGTTGTTCACACGTAACAGAACATAGAACATAAATCGATGACTTAAACTTACTATTTAAAGTTTGACGATAAAAGCTAAAAGTTTCCTTATTATTCTCCAGAATCAGGTAAATCCAGTGTCCTGCAGGTGCAGAGTATCACCGCTCTGCCATGAGGAGGCGCCACATTTAACCTCCTCAATCCTGATTGGCTCTTGTGTTGCTATGATACTCGCGGTCGGATTTCCAAATATGGAACCTGGCTCCAGATTTGCTCCTGTATCCGTGGCAACGGGAGCCTCATTTGAGTGACGCTGACGCTGTGGAGACGTCACACTCACTTAGACACTCAGATATACGGACTGTGGTCCAAACCAGGTCTAAAACAGGACTAAAACTGGATTTAACCGGGAATAAACCATTCCGCGCAGACTGCGATTGACTGATGATTCCGCATCATTTTGAGTAAAAAAAAAAACATCAGATATTACTGATTTTTACTGGGCTGGTGCCTTTATGTTTGTACTGACAGTGAGTTTATTTTTATATTTTTATAAATAAAATAAAACGAGAACCGAAAACCGTGACCCTTAAACTGCAATATGCACAGAACCATGAATTTAGTGAACCGTGCCACCTCAAGTTAGGAGGGTCTAGGAGAGTCTATGGATAAACCGAACTACATTTTTCTAGTGCATGGACTTATTTTTATTTAGTTGTGTTATTTTATTTAGAAATGAATGAAACTAAACGGCGCACGATACTATTACGCTGTATTACATGCATTTCCAGCTGTGAATCCGGCAGCCGACTGTACACTGTAAATTAAAACGTGCGCTCGTTCACTTGCAAATAATCCTGTTGCAGTTGCTAGGTTACACGTGCTTTGGGGGAACCCTCATTATATAAGTGTGATAAATATTTAATTAATTTGCTAATTTGCTGATGAACATGTATGTCAGAAATCACATCCCGTGTCAGGCCGGCGTTCACTGCGGAGGCTGCGTGGAAGTGAGGAGGGAGGGAAATGCGTTGCTCTCCGCATCGTGTAGAATCTGTAGGGACCACTGCTGTGCTATTGTGAGCAGGATCAAAAAGGCTTTAGCGGAGGCAACAAACAGGCTAGCAGTTACGGCCAATCTCCACACTTATCAGTTGCTGGGGCTGCGAGTGAGTTGAAAGATGTAGCCGCGAATCCACCAACACCAGCCTCCTTCGTCTAAGCGCACGTTATTTTTAGCAGGCATAGATGTAGAGCCAGCGAGAGGGAGAGGGAGACGGAGCGGGAGTCTTCACCCAGTCCTACGAGCGGTTCAGCCCGGAGCACAACAATTATAGGTGCCCTTGGAGTATGCACGGTGATTTTCCTCTGCCTGAAGAAAAGGTGGCAGGATTCAGGGAGGTTCACTGTGGATAAAGATTTTTTGCGGTCAGTTTCAGATGGAACAGGGTTTTTTTTCTCACTGTGTAATGTTGTTTTAGTGAGAAAATTGCCCAGGAGAGTGGCATTTGAAATGAATACGGAAAGTACACTGTAAAAACTATGAATAAACAGCTGAAATAACAGTGAAAAGAGGTAAAAATGTAATAACTTATTTAGGGCTGCAGCTATCGATTATTACAGTAATCGATTATTCTGTCGATTATTTTGTTCGAATAATCGAGTAATCGTTTGTTATTGTCGCGTCTACTTTGCACATGTTAAGTACACTCCACCTGCACTGACAGATACACGTGTTTTGGACATGAAAAACTTAATTATCGCTGGGCTAAGGTCGACTCACCTCACGGTTTCTTTTCCACTTGATGTAATGTACGGTTCTGTTTACATGTTGTAGCATCAGTGTTGAGAAGGTGACTTCTAAAATGTAATCCCCTACAGATTACAGATTACATTCCCCAAAATGTAGTTTGTGACGTAATCAATTAAATTACTTAAAGTGAGTAATGTAATCTGAATACTTTGGATTACTTGATATTGTCATGATTTTTAAAACTACATAAATGTAGCAACCAACTCCTGCAAATTCTTGTTTGGTTTTAGACCTGGATTAGTCCTGGTTTTAGATCTGGTTTAGACCTGGTTTAGACCTGGCTTAGTCCTGGTGTGAGTTCTGGTTTAGAGGCGCACAGGAGGAAGCGCGGCCCACAGAGTGTACGCGACAAGACACAATCCACGCGCAGAGTGCGTGGCGTACGGGAAATGTGGGGTGCGCGGCAAACCGGACCGTACCGCGCACGAGGAGGTTCTGCTCTTATTATACATCCATTACACATCCATGGGCGCCGCGCTGTTGTGTGTACAGTGAAGTGCAGCGGTCGTGCGGAAACTTTACCTCTACCACAAAAGGTTCCGGCCATCGCCGAGCGTATGAAAATAAAACGAAGCATCGAGGCAAAAAAATAATAATCGATGCATTTTTCTAAGCGATTAACTCGATGAATCGTTTCAGCCCTAAACTTATTATATAGCACTTTTCTTAATAGTTACAAAGTGCTTTACATTCAGTTAAATAAGCAGGCATAAGGCACAGATTAAAAACAGTAGAATACAGAATAAACGTTGTTGCTGTTTTGTAGTTGCGACGTTATGGTAAATCTAAATATACAATAGTGTGTGTTAACTGTGGATTTCTCTGTATTCACATCCATCGAAATATGATTTTCTTTGATGTTTTTAATGAACTGAGACTTATTATTATGAGATGATGATGCTGCCAAATATAGCATGAAAGCAGTTTACAGTAAAGAAGCTGTAGGATTTGCAAAATGACATTGTTCTATGTAAACCATTTGCTTTGTGCATATATTTATAATGTACAAAAAAAAAGCCCCATAAGTTGTGGTTACTTTTAGCTTTACTGAAAAATTATTACAATTTTTGGAATTCAAATGACAAATCAAAGTACTGACTATAAGTTTATCAGCGGCACAGTGGCTGAGTGGCAACACTCAGGCCTCACAGCAAGAAGGTTGCGGGTTCGATCCCCGGGCCTTTCTGAGTGGAGTTTGTATGTTCTCCCCGTGTCTGGATGGGCTCCGGTTTCCCCCATCAACCCAAAACATGTCCGCACCCCTATGAACTAACATCAAGGACCATGTTGTCCACCCTCCTGTGGACTCACCACCTGCAGAGGGGTTCATGGGGGGGGTCAGGTGCTATGAGGATTGGGCAGCACGCTGCCCTCGCGACTCAGCAGGATTAAGCGGGAGGGATGGATGGATGGAAGTTTATCAGGGTTTTGGTGGCGACTTATACTCACGTGCGACTTATATATGACATTTTTCACACTGACAGTCCATAGACCAAATATATGAATCGTATATATGAATCAAAAATGAAAAAACAAATCGTTAACTGTTTTTTCATTTTGGTTTTAGAGACAAATAATAAAGAAAAGAGTTGTTTTTTTTCATTTGGTTCTATATTGAAAAACGAATGAACAAATGATACATGGTTTCTTCACTATTGGGTTGTTTTTATTACTACATGTTGGTTCTTTGATTTTATAAAATAAATTTACCCCAAAAAGTGACTTTTACATGTGTTTTTCTTCTTCATTGAGCATTTTTTGGCTGGTGCGACTTAAAGCCCGAAAAATACGGTAAACAATATTGCTCAGGATTGAAAATTATAGACAAAATCTGCCATTTTTCTAGCTGTAGAAAAGTTGAAAAGTTGAAAAATAAACAAAGAAGCCATGGACAAACCAGATAAGCTGGTCAGTGATGCTGAAAAGATTTATATTATTATAGTGAACACTTTTGAATGAATGCTGTTTAGATTTTAGCTTTAAATCCTCCATTGGTTTAACATTAGGCTAACTGAAAATTGTACATGAAAAAAATTCGCCCTGATCCAGCTTTTTTTCTATTCCGATACCGATGTTGATACTTTAATACCCGATATCAACCGAAATAAGAGCAGAGACTGAAAATATAATTTACATGGCGTATGGTTACATATTACCTGAATGTGTTTCGTAACAGTTTGAAAACAAGAACAGCTTTGAAAAAAAAGTTCAATAATACGATGTGTTTTCAGCCAACATCGACCAATAAATTGTCTTATTACACCAGTTTATAGATTAAAATTAGATATCATCTGAACTGGTATCTTGAAACTGATATCCAGTCCACAACAGTTTCAGTACCGTATTTTTCAGACTATAAGCACTTTTTTTCAGGTGCGACTTATATATTACATTTTTCACACTGACAGTCAATAAACCAAATATATGAATCGTATATATGAATCAAAAATGAAAAAAACGAATTATCTGTTTTTTCATTTTGGTTTTAGAGACAAATAATAAAGAAAAGAGTTGTTTTTTTCATTTTCTTTTGGTTCTATATTGAAAAACGAATGAACAAATGTTAGAGGGATCGTTCTCTATTGGGTTGCTTTTATTACTATAACTTCTATAACTCGCCTTTCAAGATGAAATGTCAGTTCTTGGTCTCCCCAAAAAACTGCGACTTATACATGTTTTTTTCTTGTGCATTTTTTGGTTGGTGCGAAAAATACATCTTACTATGATGCTTTTCACATACACAGCAATTACAAAAAATAAAAATAAACAAGAGCTCCGCCAGCGGGGCAAAATACGCCCATACTTTGAATTATTGTATATAGAATTAAGTTAGAATTTGTCAAACCTAGTTAAAGATGAATTGTTGGTGCAGTTTGGAAGTTTGACATTCCTAGGTGAGACGGTTGTCGAGCTAGAGCGCGGACAAGGTAATGTGTAGTTGTCTTGTATTCTCTCTCTCCCGTTGCCTAGCAACCGCTGCAGCTGGAACTGTGTGTCACCTTTGAACTTTAAACTTCAAAGCTTTGAAGTGTCCACGGACGGGCGGACGGGCGGGCGGACGGACGGGCGGACGGGCGGACGGGCGGACGGACGGACGGGCGGGCGGACGGGCGGGCGGACGGGCGGACGGGCGGGCGGACGGCGCCATACCATAATACGTCCCGTTTTATCACGGGCGTATAAAAATTACCATACCATAAAACATAATTATTGCAAAACATAACTGGTATTTTCTGCAGCAATCGTCAATTCCACCTTTCAAAACCCTGGACTTGGACAGTTCGATTTACCGCAACACGCACTCGTCTTGTTCTGTTTATACTAGAAAACCCTTCAGGATCACATTCAGCCTCGTACCAAAGGATTTCAATGGGCCATGCGTGCTTATACTCCGGGTATTTCTGGCTCAGTGAGGCGACAGTTGCTTACTGATCTTAAGGCAAATGGCTGTGTGAGGAGGAGAGAAAAAAAACATGTGAGCATCATTCACAGGAACTGCATATTTTACAGCGAGTGGGCTCTGGATGCGATGTGTTCTCCTCTGCTTATTTCATTCCCTATCTCTCTCTCTCTCTCTCTCTCTATCTCCTTTCTCTCTCCACTGTTGGCAACCAAAGACCAGAGATGGATTTTCAGACTCAGGTGCAAACTGAGCTGTTTTCCAGACGCCCACATCTTAGTTTTTTTTTTTAACGCGTAAAAAAAAAAAAAAAAAAAATCCACTGGGGACACGGCATCTGTTGTGGCTCTGCGATGTCTAAAGCACAGGGGGATAGTGTACGCGTGTCCGTAGATGTTGTCGAATCGTCAAGAGAAATACAAATCTGTGACCCAAAGAGGAACAGATGATGGCGTTTTTGTATGTTTTTATGTGTTTTTATTGTGTTTCCTTATTCATAACGTCACTTGTGGTTACGTTACTTGTTCGTTTTGGTCACCGTGGACATTGCCCGTCATAAAAAGCTGGCCCCATGTATGTCAGGACTTTATTTGAGGAATGCAGGTTCAACTTGAAAAATCCAGGAAAACAGACACAAGGCTCAGGAAGTTAGGAGCAGAGAGGAAGTTAGGAGCAGGGAGGAAGTTAGGAGCAGAGAGGAAGTTAGGAGCAGGGATGAAGTTAGGAGCAGGGAGGAAGTTAGGAACAGAGAGGAAGTTAGGAGCAGGGAGGAAGTTAGGAACAGAGAGGAAGTTAGGAGCAGGGAGGAAGTTAGGAGCAGGGAGGAGGTTAGGAGCAGAGAGGAAGTCGGGAGCAGGAAGGAAGTTAGGAGCAGGGAGGAAGTTAGGAAGTTAGGAACAGGGAGGAAGTTAGGAGCACAGAGGAAGTTAGGAACAGAGAGGAAGTTAGGAGGAAGTTAGGAGCAGGGAGGAAGTTAGGAACAGAGAGGAAGTTAGGAGCAGGGAGGAAGTTAGGAGCAGGGAGGAGGTTAGGAGCAGAGAGGAAGTCGGGAGCAGGAAGGAAGTTAGGAGCAGGGAGGAAGTTAGGAAGTTAGGAACAGGGAGGAAGTTAGGAGCACAGAGGAAGTTAGGAACAGAGAGGAAGTTAGGAGGAAGTTAGGAGCAGGGAGGAGGTTAGGAGCAGGGAGGAGGTTAGGTGCAGGGAGGAGGTTAGGAGCAGAGAGGAAGTCGGGAGCAGGAAGGAAGTTAGGAGCAGGGAGGAAGTTAGGAAGTTAGGAACAGGGAGGAAGTTAGGAGCACAGAGGAAGTTAGGAACAGAGAGGAAGTTAGGAGGAGGTTAGGAGCAGGGAGGAGGTTAGGTGCAGGGAGGAGGTTAGGAGCAGAGAGGAAGTCGGGAGCAGGAAGGAAGTTAGGAGCAGGGAGGAAGTTAGGAGCAGGGAGGAGGTTAGGAGCAGGGAGGAAGTTAGGAGCAGGGAGGAAGTTAGGAGCAGGGAGGAAGTTAGGAGCAGAGAGGAAGTTAGGAGCAGAGAGGAAGTTAGGAGCAGGGAGGAAGTTAGGAGCAGGGAGGAAGTTAGGAACAGAGAGGAAGTTAGGAGCAGGGAGGAAGTTAGGAGCAGAGAGGAAGTCGGGAGCAGGAAGGAAGTTAGGAGCAGGAAGGAAGTTAGGAGCAGGGAGGAAGTTAGGAAGTTAGGAACAGGGAGGAAGTTAGGACCACAGAGGAAGTTAGGAACAGAGAGGAAGTTAGGAGGAAGTTAGGAACAGAGAGGAAGTTAGGAACAGAGAGGAAGTTAGGAGGAAGTTAGGAACAGAGAGGAAGTTAGGAGGAAGTTAGGAACAGAGAGGAAGTTAGGAGGAAGTTAGGAACAGAGAGGAAGTTAGGAACAGAGAGGAAGTTAGGAGGAAGTTAGGAACAGAGAGGAAGTTAGGAGGAAGTTAGGAACAGAGAGGAAGTTAGGAGGAAGTTAGGAACAGAGAGGAAGTTAGGAACAGAGAGGAAGTTAGGAACAGAGAGGAAGTTAGGAGCAGGGATGAAGTTAGGAGCAGGGAGGAAGTTAGGAGCAGGGAGGAAGTTAGGAGCAGAGAGGAAGTTAGGAGCAGGGAGGAAGTTAGGAGCAGGGAGGAAGTTAGGAGCAGGAAGGAAGTTAGGAGCAGGGAGGAAGTTAGGAAGTTAGGAACAGGGAGGAAGTTAGGAGCACAGAGGAAGTTAGGAACAGAGAGGAAGTTAGGAGGAAGTTAGGAACAGAGAGGAAGTTAGGAGGAAGTTAGGAACAGAGAGGAAGTTAGGAGGAAGTTAGGAACAGAGAGGAAGTTAGGAGGAAGTTAGGAACAGAGAGGAAGTTAGGAGGAAGTTAGGAACAGGGAGGAAGTTAGGAGGAAGTTAGGAGCAGGGAGGAAGTTAGGAGCAGGGAGGAGGTTAGGAGGAAGTTAGGAGCAGGGAGGAAGTTAGGAGGAAGTTAGGAGCAGGGAGGAAGTTAGGAGCAGGGAGGAGGTTAGGAGCAGGGAGGAAGTTAGGAGGAAGTTAGGAGCAGGGAGGAAGTCAGGAGCAGGGAGGAAGTTAGGAGGAAGTTAGGAGGAAGTCAGGAGCAGGGATGCAGGCCTTTTTGACTTGTAACACAGTTAAGTACGAGCAGTGAGGTAACAGGAGTGATCAGCTGCAGCTAATAAAAACAGGACTGATTCAAGGGAGTAAAAATAGTCATATAGTGATTGTGCTTTTGTAAGTTTGATTATGTCACACTAGCGATGACTAACGAATGCTTTGTAATTTAAGGATAAAACAATAGAACAATACAAACTGCAGTGTGGCGGTGGATAAAAGTCTCACTTCGTTACAAGGCGGAGTATAGAGTTTGCATGTTCTCCCTGTGTCTGTGGGGGTTTCCTGTAGTCGTCCAGTTTAAACCGTCAAATCATTAGTGATCGTTAGTCTAATTCTCCAACTAAGCACTTCTGATTAAGATCCAGATAGAGCTTGTCTCCATGGAGATGTTATTGCTTTGCCTAGAAATAATCCACAGTATGGCATAAAAATGTCTTATCTCCATCAATACAACCAAGTATCTTAAAGGTCAGATCTGTGGAAAGGCGCTACACTGGAAAAAAACAATATCTAGGTGAGTTAAAATGACTTAAATTAAGAACATTTTACTTTATTTGAGTCGCTTCAACTTGACCAGTAAAATGATCTGCCAATAGAATAAGTGTTTTAGTCTTAATTCAAGCACGATTTAATTTTATTTCTTATTTTAAGTGCAAAAACTTGTAATTTTTTAATTTTAATTGTACCAAGATGTATTTTCATGTTTTAAGTACAAAAATCTTATTGCTCTGGCAGATAATTTTACTTGTCAAGTGAAATTTACTCAAATCACGGTAAAACTTTCTTAATCCAAGTCATTTTAACTCGACTAGATTTTTTTTCTTTCTTTACACCAATGTATTTTAGAGCAATAAGAACACCCATAATTAAATCCTAATCCCAATGTGTTTATCACTGTACTGGAATATAGAATATTTTAGTTAAAACAAAAACCTCTCCATGGTGACAAGCAGGAAAAGTTACATTCTGCACCTTTAAAATCTCTTTTTTTTTTTTCATTGTTGATTTTGTAGAAGTTATCCAGGTTTGTGTATTCATCCTCCTTTGAAGTATTTTATGCTTAATGCTACTCAAATGTCACTCTGACATTATCCAATAGCACTCAGAGGCACTTCTGCTTATTCACTTTTTATCTTGGGACTCTAGTCTGGCTTGTTCTGACGTTAGGAAACTTCTTCCTGAAGATGTGACGCCAGCTCAACGTAAATCCATGTTCAAAATGGTTCAAAACGGCTTTTTTCTGGTTTTATTCGGCAATCTTCTCTTTTAATGTTAATTTTATGATGATTATGTTTTGATTTGTTTTTGTGATTTTAATGTCTTTCTTATTCTGCAAAGCACTTTGAATTACTTTGTGTACAAATTGTGCTATACAAATAAACTTGCCTTGCCTATTTTCCAATTTCCAAAAACCAATTGCTAGTGATATATTTTGCAGTATAATTATCAACATAAGACCTTGTAGGCCTACTGGTAGGGTATTTTTTTTAGATATTTTGGATTTGACCCATTCTTCAATGTTGTTTGAGCAAATATACACTCAGGGACACTGCTCCAAACCTTGCACCAGATTATTTACTGGGAGTACGGAGCTGAAAGAACTGTCAATTCTTACATTCTGGCTGTTGCGTTGCTGCCAACTTAAAAGACCTACGACATCGTATACGATTCCGAGGAATATGTTTTCTATAACCGCGCATTTTCTAACCGTAAAAGATATAAACTTCCTTTTTCCCCTCTGAAAGTGCAGACATAGAGGTTTCCGTACATTTCTGCGGCTTTATCCTACGTCACACTCACGCTGTGTGATGACGTGAGCAAAACGAGTGTCCAATAGGAACTTTGTTTTCCCCAAACTCATGCGCTCCGTCCATTTTGATCGAGCCAAACTTTGCCAAAGAGTGAAGTGAGTCAAGATGGTCGACTCCTCTCGAGCGTGTGTGTTTAGAACAACTGAAAAAGTCGCTCTAAGTGCAGTTTTTTCTCAAATAAATGGCAAATTACGCATCTTGGTGTGTGTAATTGCACATCTCCTTGCTATTTTTATTTGAAATCTTTATTTCATTCAAAATGAACAAATACAAATGTAATAAACACCTGGAAATGCAGAAGTGCTGTGGCTCTGGCCCTGGACCTGACAGGAGCTGTTTCCAGGACTGGACCAGGAAAGTCATGGAGCCACTGCACTTTTTTTGTTTTTAGGGCAATAAGGAGATTTTTAGTTTACTTACAGACTTGATATTTTGCATTTTTGTAGCTAAGGCCCTAAATGAAGCATTTTTATGTCCAAAAAGTTGTTTCTACATGTTTGCTGTGGGTTTTGTATGGAAGAGTGTGAATTTTATTTTCAGTTTTTATTTTTTTTTTCATCTCTATTTCTGGTCCTGTAGCTTTTATTACAGCCATATGACACAACTACAGCAGCAGATTGTGAAATAACAGGCTGTACTGAACAACACTTCATTATAGGGTAAAAGGGGCACTTTTAAAAGCAAAATTAAAACAAATATCCAGGCGAGGAGAAATGTACTAAAATTGCCCTTGTTCACCACTACAACAGCTGAATGCAAAGCGAACGCAACCAAACGGCTTTTCTCTCCCTTCTGCATAATGACTCCAGAATTATGGCTGTTCATCGCTTCTGGGGACCAACCGACCACTGATTGGCTGCAACCGCAAACACGGCAGCTCAAATTGCGTGTGTGCTAAAGTGCCCCCCCTGCCTGTGTCCACACATCCTCTGCACCGCCTGGACAGATAGCAGCTACATTAGCCCGCCACAGCTGTTTCCACACAGATTTATCAAAGCCATTTGTATTGCCCGGATAGGAGTTAGGGGATAAAGAGGCGAAGTGTAAATGTAAAACAAGCCCTGACAGGAAGTGACAGTCGACTGTAATATTCCCTCTTGCCTCCTGGAGCGCCCCCACCTCCCCAGAACACATCCAAGAGGTTTAATCTGCCCCCATAAGAACTGTGCCTTCTCCACTCAACTTTGATCACTGTCTTTTGGCAAACTTACAGGATTGGAGGGATTGAGACAGTTACATTATTCATTGCGCGCTCCCATTTAGGCCTCTGTAATGCACTTCTCTCATCTGCCTGTCACGCCTGTCTCCGGGTCTCTTGTAGGATGGTGTTAGAAAGGATTCGTTACATTGGGAATTAAAGGGGGATATTCCTACTGTTGGGCTGTGTGATCGCATATTTATGACATGTAAGACGTGATTGGAAGCACATGTTCGGTGATCATGGTGGCGATGGTGATTCGTGTGGGCCGTCAGTGGAGCTTGCGTGAAACTGTAGGAAGGAGAAAACGTGTGGAAACATTACTAGAGAAATGTAATACCCAGTGGAAAGCAACCAAAACAACAAATGCAAACTTCTGAAGCAGATCTGTTACGCAAAATTGACTTTTCAGAGCTTTTAATCATGTTATAGTTGTTTCTCCTTCTCATTTTACCTCTTGAAATTGTATTTGGAGCGTTTCATGCATGTTTGAGCAATCTTTAGTTGCTTATTTTCAAGACGTAGCAGTAGTTTTCAAGTCATATTGCTGATTAACCCCTGTCTATTGGAGTTTTTGTTGTGATGAAAGTTACGGCGATGTTAGCTCCCATTGGGCACTACAGTGGAAGACAGACAGACAACACAGGGATCCATGGGTGTCGTTGATTATAAATATATATTCGGCTTAAGCACAATATGTGTTCTTTAAATACACATTTTATTTAGAACATTCTGCACAACACATGTACTTTTATGGTAACTTTTATACATATATACAGTATTATGCATAATTTTTTTCATAATTTCATTACCGTCATTTAAAAAATCTGCATAAGGACCTAAAACCACAGCCGGACTTTCTCCCCTCCGCTCTCTCTCCTCTTCAAACATCGTTCCACTCGGAGATTTCCATCCACACGCAGCGAGGAAGAAGAAAAAAACCTGACTGACGCTTCGTGTGTGATGCTGAGCCGAAAAGTTTGAAATGGAGTCGTTTTATTGAAGCCGAGAGTCGAGAGGGGACGAGGCGCTGAAGAGGAGAAAGTTCCCGAGGGCGAAGTCAGACTTTCACGGAGGAGACGGTTAAAGCCCAATTTATGGTTCCGTGTCAAAATGTGTTTGTGTCGACCACCGTGCACCTCCGAAACTTTCCAACGACGCCTCAAAATGACGCACACAATAAGGGCTGTGATTGGTCCTCTCCACCGCTCTACATTTCCGGTGCTCCGCTCATTATAGACTTTGAGTAATAATGTGTTTAATGCAGCTTTTTGCACATTTGTTTACGTTTTACAGAAACTAAACTTAAAACCGCATGGCTCATTTGCATACAGTATAAGCGCTGATTAAAAACAGCTCGTGCGCTGATGCTGATGCGATCGAACGCGCTGACAAAGTTTGGTTTGATCAGAACTTGTGCCTCATCTTCAAATATAATGCTGCTCTTCTGTTTCTGAATGCTACAAAAGAATTCTTAATTAGTCACAGTAATACGGTAAACCCTGGTAAAATGCTGAGACGGTTTAACAGTATCAAAATTTGGATCCCGCCCAACCCTATTTTCTACCATTCTCCAGTCTTGTCACAGGCACTATCCAATTTTTAAGTAAATATTGAATTCATGTATTTTTCATGTGTCTACAATTGAATTTCATTAATCAAGTGATGGCGGGCCCTAGCGACCCATAATCTCAACTATTTTCCAATTGAAATGTCTGAGTTTCCAGGATTCCATTAACTTGAAAATGTTTATTCTCAGTCGAGGTTCCCATCAGACATGCATCCAGACTGCAACGTCTGATTTTTAGACTGTGAAAACTAGTTCCAAGCTGTTGCAAAAAAGTTCGGGACGTTGTTAATATTCACATGGAGGATTTTGTAACCATGAGGACAACTTCAGAAGCACAACTTTCTCCGACAGAAAAGTGATGCAGCGTAGACCACCAACGGACAGCCAATCAGCTCCGTTCCCAGAGCGCTGTATAGTCTCACAGTGGCAGTGGTAAATAGCATGCATTGGGCTGATTTTTGTCACAAACTTTTTGCTTTTATAATACACTTTCTGGGAAGGAATACAACATTTAAAAGTTGGCCAATATGTTGGCTTTAATATATATATAGAAATCAAAAACATGAAGTTTCAATTAATTTTGTTTCTGGGCAAGCTTCCCACAAAACCTGGATTTGTTCTGTTTTAATTTTCAGTTTGTTTTAATATTCTGTTCTAGTCCTCAGCACATTTAGCAATCCATTTTCTCTTTGACTTCCACACTGCGTTATTTACAGGAATCCAAGAGAAGTCCAAAGTCTGCAGATTCTTATCAAGGGCAATACATTCTCTAATACTTTCAACTAACACTACAAACGCTCATTGTTACTGGAGCAGTGTGATCTGTCCTGAGTTTACGGCTGGTGTCAGGAGCCACGGTGGACAGCAGCAGAAGCTAGTTTCAGTTCCATGATCAGGTCTTATCTCCGTGGCCTCGGGGTGGGCAGGCGGCAGCGGTGGACAGGGGCAGACCTCCTCTAAATCACTCCCAGGATCCATGAGTCATGAACCGCAATAAAAAACAATTGAAAATCACTTCAGTCGCCAGGGAAGATAGATTCACTTTCTCGTAAGCAAGACCAGATCTTATCTCACCTGATCTTCTGGAAGAGCCCTTTAAAGTAAACTCCATCCATGGTTTATTGGTGCACAAATGGAAAATATGTAAAAGGTGCAGATAAAGTGTTAGATGTTAGAATATCTGGCAGACTCTATAGGTTCACATTAGGGATGGGCAGGATTAGTTGATTAATTGATAATTGATCGTTAAGAATTTGGTTGATCACGTTCATTTTAATGGACAAACTGAATGTAGGTGTCTGTGTGTAACGTAGCGTGAGGAGTCGAGGCTGCGTCTCACAGCACAAACACTGGAGCTGTGGCCCCACAGTCCCACGTCTCGGCTCTGGCTCCTTGAAGATCACTATATTCCTCAGAGTGCGTTTACCTGCGCATCAGTGTCCCGGGTATGATCGTTTTTTTCTTTTATTTTTTGAGTATCCCGGTTTCACATGTTTACGCAGCATCTCCAACGCGACATACGCACAGAACAGACTGACCAGCCTCATCACATCCTCTGTCACAGAGAGAACACTCATATTCCACTGAGTCGTGTCCTTTAGTCCAACAGAAGCTGAAGCAGCAGCACAAGGAAAGAGCTGCTTTTTTTCGCTAACTGTTTATGCAAATGAGCCATGTGGTTTTAAGTTTTGCTTCTGTAAGACATAAACAAATGTGCCAAAGCTGATAGTTTGATAGTAAAGCTAATAGTAATAATAGTGATGATAATTTTAATAAATAAAATGTTAATGATCGTTAATTTTCCTGACGATCGATTAAGAAAATTTAATCTAATGCCCTTCCCTAGTTCACATAATATTTTCGGGTCACGTTTTAACTTTTGATGCCTAAACCCTGGTATTTTCTGGTGTTTCATAAGAAAGGCATGTTAACCCTTGGTGTGTTTGAAGCAAACTCTGGTGGGCTTTTGGTTAAGTATGCATCTGGAGTGCTCTGGTACACACTAAACATCAAAGGTGGGAATAGAGAAAAAGCTTGAAATGAAATGTGAAGGAAAATAAATGCAGACACGTTTCCTTCTTTGTATTCAGTTAAGGAAGTAAAGTTGCTGCTCCAAATGTCAGATATATTTAAATACCTGGGGCAGTGTTCTTTGTATGTCCCACTGGAAGGAGGCCCCAGGGAAGACCCAGGACACGCTGGAGGGACTGTGCCTCCTGGCTGGCCCGGGAACGCCTCAGGATCTCCCCAGAGACGCTGGAGGTAGTGTCCGGGGTGAGGGAAGTCTGAGAGTCACTACTTAGACTGCTGCCCCTGTGACCCGCTGCCGGATAAACTGGATAGATTAAATATTTATAAAACACACCCTGTTTTATTCTCACTTCTGTCAGACTATGGTTTCCATCACTGTGCTCCTTACGCACGGCAATGTCTTGAAACACTGCTCCCTACATACTACTCCCTCCTGGCAAGTGTGGAGTTGGTTCAGTTCATCTGACCGAACTCGACATGCACTAGATCACAGGTGTTAAACATGCGGCCTGGGGGCCAGATCCGGCCCTCCAAGACCTTTAATCTGGCCCTCGGCTGATTTTCTATTAAAATATTTAAAAATTTTCAGATTTTTCTCGTAATTTTCTGCGCAGCTTAGCATAGCAGCATCTCCAGTGCTTCTGTGGCGCTCTACCAGACAAATGAAGACCTGCCTCTTTCCAAACGCTCTTAAAGGACAATCGTTTTGACTGTTGACCGTGACCCTCATCAGCAAAATGTCAAAAATAAGAAAAGTGGAGCTGAGTGCAGGATTTTCCAAGAAAAATGGACTAATTCTTATTTGTTCACGGAGGTGAATGGGAAACCTGTGCGCTTGGTGTGTTTGCAACAAGTGGCGGCGCTCAAGGAATATAATCTTAAACACCACTACGAGACACTGCGAAAAATACAATAACTTGAACAGAGAATTGAGAAGACAGAAGATAAACGAATTATTGCTGGGACTGAAGAAACAGCCGTCTGTTTTCACCCAGGGGCCAAGAGGTTACTGATGCTGCTGTGAAAGCAACCTAACCTAGCATAATATTATAATATTTTGTAAAATAAAATCAAATAAAAAAGATTTCTGTAATAGATTTGCGTTTCTCTGCACAAATATTTGGACTCATTGCTATTTTTGGGGTATATATGCCATGAGTTTTCTGATCCGGCCCCTTTGGAGTCAAAGTTGGTTGTATACGGCCCCCGGACCAAAATGAGTTTGACGCCCCTGCACTAGATGGATGAGTTCGTGAGCTTGGTGCGAATTTTCTCATGAAGAGCACCGGATCAATAAGAGTGAACACACTTTTAGCACATATACTGTAAATCAGCCTTTATTACATGGTGAAGACGACGGGTCAGTCAAGTCAAGTGAAAAGGTTAAAAGCAAAAAACAAGTTAATTTGTCTTCATACATAGTGACCGTCTAGAGCAGAGGTACTCAGTTGGTGGACTCCGGCCCAGATCTGGACCCAAACGCAATGACATCTGGACCGAGACAAAAATCTCTCTCTCTGGGTTTTTTTTTTTCCATAGCGTTCCAGATCCACACAATATTTCACTGGCCTGTGCTTTGCCGTGAATCTGTGTTCTCCATCCCCGCCTTTCGCCAGTCCGTCACAAGTTTCTAGCTCCCTCCAAACGTTCTTTCTACTGCTCGATTACCGTTTTTTTCAGTGGTACAGAAGTATTGGTGCGATCGACTGATACCAGACAGAACAGGGGCTTTTTCTGCAGGAGACATGCGCAGTAGAGCGAGAGTGACAGTGGTGCAGGAGGAATGGGAGCGGCAGATACTGACACACAACTCTAGAGCGCCCTCTCGTGACTTATGGAAATGAGCCATGCGGTTTTAAGTTTTGTTTCTGTAAAATGTAAACAAATGTGTGCAAAGTTGCATTAATCACATTATTACTCAGTGTCATAGACCTACGCTCAGTGCATATGTTGAGCTGAGCACCGGAAATGTTTGTAGAGCGGTGGTAGAAAGGACCAATCACAGCCCTTATTGTCTGTGTTGTTTTAAGATAAGATGAG
Organism: Odontamblyopus lacepedii; assembly: GCA_034769755.1. Taxonomy (NCBI): domain Eukaryota; kingdom Metazoa; phylum Chordata; class Actinopteri; order Gobiiformes; family Gobiidae; genus Odontamblyopus; species Odontamblyopus lacepedii. The sequence goes on along the minus strand of CM068356.1, from coordinate 2,115,198 downwards.
ATAATCCTTTATTGTCTCCCGTGGGAGAAATTTGTCTTGGGACAGGGGGTCACAGCTTTAACACAAAGACAAGACAACACAACATCAGCACCACACAAACATCCACCATAGAACAGACGTAGATAAGAGACCAAATATGACCATGAATGGTACAGGACCTTAAGTCAGTCTTTACAGGCAAAACCTTTACAATCTTGTATCTATTCGTAATTGCACCTTCCCTAAGCCTATGTGCAGTTTTTATTGCACACTCCTTAAGCCTATGTGCAGTTTTTATTGCACTCTCCTTAAGCCTATGTGCAGTTTTTATTGCACACTCCTTAAGTCTATGCGCAGTTTTTTGGCACGTAGTTAGAAAATCTCAGAGGTGCACGGTGGTCGACACAGACGTTTTGACGCAGAACCGTAAATTGGCCTTAATTCGCACTGATTTGGACAGAACACACAATACTCTGTGCATAGTTCCAATGGTCCATGTGGATTTACTACATTTTTTGTTAGAAGCTGTAAGTTTGGAAATACACCATCACTTTTTCGGACCCTGGAAACACTAAATTTGGGAAGTGGACCTTTTGAGTTTGTAATTGGGTTCCCCTGGTCTAGAGCTATTACAATAGACCGGTAATTCTGTAATGTTATTGGACAATAGTTATCATTATTTATATGATCTGAATATAATGTACCAAGCTTGCTCCCTTACAGCCACTTGGTCTGATTTCACAGATCGGTCACAGTTTGTCTTTTACCATTCATCGGTCATACTCGATGCGTCATGCGTTGTGCCATCTCACCACAGTCGTGCAGTGTGCAAACAGACACTCTCAGCCATATTTAACTGTGCATGTTTAATCAAGTTCCACCACTATTGAGACTTGAAGAATCTATTCCTGGAAATAAGGGAATCACCCTGACAAAACATTTACAAAGTCTGGGCGTTTGAATTGAGGTCTTTGAACCATTTTTCTTTCAAAGGTTAAAGGCGTGCTAGCGAAAAGACTGCAGTTTCAGTGTAATTCACCAGGTATTAGCATGTCTTAACAGTGTTTTGTATTGGACTTTTCCTTTATCCTGTTTGAATTTGCTTTTTAAAGGTTGTGTGAGATTGTCAGGTAACTCAATAATGGGATCAAAACAGCTCCAGATCTCATTGTTAAATTCCTGAAGAATTTTATCTGTGAACAACAATACTTTTTTCTTGATACGTCTTTGTTACAGCTGTTTTTTCTTCAGAGTTGCATTCCACAAGCAAAGCCAGTCTTGACAAAATAAAACGTGTGTCTTTGTGAGATTGTTGTACCTGTTCCTGGCAGATGAAAGAAGCAATTTCAGGAGGTCTAGAGGGATTTTCGCCCCATATTGGTGGAAAAAGGAGAATGCCACGAACAGCTGTGGTATTTGGATTCATCCCATGGGTTTATTTAAGAGGCAAAGAAAGGGGTAATCTGAGGATAAAGACCAAATTAACCCGGCACTCTGAAGCAGTCACAGGGTTGACATTAGCTCCAGGAGAAAACCAGGGCCATTCCACAAGAGACGCTATCGCAGAATAAAGACATCACCATAGGAGACAGTCTGCAGGAGAAGCACTTTTAGCCACATGAGGTGACATGTTAGAGCTACTAAATTAGACCTGTCATAGTTTGATGTCTGTAATGTCAATATGCAAAGTAATAGCTTTGGGATAGAGGTACAGTATGTGAAGTTTTTGTACTATGATTAATAAGAAGCTGTCATAGTATTCGTCAGGTCTCAATGGGAGCCTAAAAGTCTGGCATTGGTGATATAAAACATACATTTACTGGCAGCCATAGTTGATAACACAATAATTGGATCTAAATTGAGACTAACTCAGGAACTGATCCAGGACTAGACAAGGACTGGGCCAGAACTAGGACAGGACTAAACCAAGTCTACATTAGGACGCAAATTGGGCTCAAACTATGACCAACACATCCTAGAGTTTAACTAGAAATAAACCAGGTTAAAACAAGGACTACGCCAGGTCTAAACCAGGACTCGATGAACCCGGTCTACTAGGGTTGGGCAGTAATACGGTATTCTGCGGTATCAAAAAGCAGCAACGGTGTCAGTTTCATCACCGTCATTTAGAAAAATCTGCATAAGGACCTAAAACCACAAACACTGCCGACTTTCTCCCCTCCGCTCTCTCTTCAAACGTGGTTCCGCTCGGAGATTTCCATCCACACGCAGCGAGGAAGAAGAAAAAAACCTGACTGACGCTTCGTGTGTGATGTTGAGCCGAAAACTTTGTGACGGAGACGTTTTATTGAAGCCGAGAGTCGAGAGGGGACGAGGCTGAAGAGGAGAAAGTTCCCGCTTGAGGGCAAAGTCAGACTTTCATGGAGGAGAAGGTAAAGCTGCACAGCGTCCACATCGACCGCCGTGCACCTACGAAACTTTCTAACTACGTGTCAAAACGACGCAGACAGCGAGGGGAAGCGAGGCAGATAATAAGGGCTGTGATTGGCCCTCTCGACCACCGCTCTACATTTCCGGTGCTCCGATCATTATAGATTTTGAGTAATAAGGTGTTTAATGCAGCTTTGTGCACATTTGTTTACGTTTTACAGACACAAAACCATAGTCCGTATTTATGAGTGTCTAAGTAAGTGTGACGTCTCCTCAGCGTCGCTCAAATGAGGCTCACGATGCCACGATTACAGGAGCGAATTTGGAGCCAGGCTCTATGTTTGACGGACAAAATAGTGAAAAAAAAAATTCAGAATCATGTAGAGCGGGTTCATACGAACATTTTAAGACCAAAATGACAAGGCCACTGCAGGAGTTACAGAGAGATCTCAATGTGAGTCAATGGGGAAAAGGGAGAGAAGGAGCCACTTCCTGGAGCACTTCCTGTTTAGGAAGTGGGTTAGCTTAGTCCACTTATACATATATACAGTTTATGCACAAAACGTAAAAACGCATGGCTCATTTGCATAAACTACACTGATAAAAACGGCTCGTGCGCTGATGCTGATGCGATCGAACGCACTGCAAAGTTTGGTTTGATCAGAACTTGTGCCTCATCTTCAAATATAAATCTGCTCTTCTGTTTCTGAATGGTTTAGGTCAGGCATGTCCAAACTATGGCCCGGGGGCCAAATGTGGCCCTCAGACCAGTTGTTTTTGGCCCTCAGGCTTCCAGGTGAATTGGCCCATACTACCACAAGTAGTACTTTTTACTGCATGTTTTTGAAATCTACCTTGATCAAGCAAATGTAGTGTGTCCTTTTGAGGGTCTAAGCCTGAACAAAGGTCTGGAGGGTCATTTAAACCTGTTATAAATGCACAGTTTTTAATTACTCACTGTTTTGACCTACAGTCTATGACCCTCGATCGGCCCTCACGCTGCTCTGTGTTTTAATATATGGCCCTAGATGAAAAAAGTTTGGGCACCCCTGGTTTAGGTGCAAGCGACAAAATAATTAATTAGTCACGGTAATACTGTATACCCCGGTAAAATGCTGAGACGGTTTAACGGTATCAAAATTTGGATTCCGCCCAACCCTACTGTCTACAATATTATCATATACAAAAGCATATAATCCAACCCAGAAGGATAAAATAGAGGAATAGAGTCTTCAGAGCTGTGTCGATTTGGGCTGCTTCATCTGACACACTTGTGCTCCGGATTTAGTAACAAACGACATGGATGTTAGGCCCCGGTGTACAGCACTGTCAATAAGGCCAGATAAACACACCAAAATAGCACTCTGTTTGTCAATGTGTCTATTCCAGCGATAGCATCATCTGCATGTGTGGACCCCTGGGAGCCCGCACGGGGAATGGGGCCAGTTATCTGCCGCCACACATGTTCAGTATCAGTGGCCATAGGAGGCGTGATGCAGTCATCGTCCCAGCGTGTTGCCGCAGCGACAGCTTTTGTCTCCCTTGTGTGAACCTTTGCATTAACAAGGGTTGGGTGGAATACATTTCGCAGTACAAGCTGTTTCAGGGGGTGTTTTTTTCTTACTGAAGAAAATATCGTTAATGGATACAAGGCTTGATTGGTCTTCTGTAGAGATGGGACAAGATCTCGTGCCACAATTGCGCACACATGAGGAAAATTATTTTTTGCTTATAGTTTTACATTACACTTGGATAAAAGAGCGGTCAGCTTTGCTAAGTACCCTATCAAAAATAAGAAAAAATACAAATTTTGAGGTAAAAATGCCCTATTTTAAGTGAAATTATTTGTCAGTGCAGTAAGAAATTTTCACTTACCAAGTTTTCTTAAAACAAGACGAAATACGAATCTTGTTCTAAGCAGAAAACACGAGTTTCAAGTCTTTATGTCAAGATTTTTCACCCCATTGGTTTGAGAAGGAAGTTAAAGAGGCTGAACCTGGACTGAGTTAATATAAAAAGTGCTTAGAATAAGTTGTAATATCGAGATAAGATAAATCAGGATGGAATATCTTGAAACAAGTCAAAAAATCTAATCTTATTAAGTAAAAAAACATCTTAAAATTGATCTTTTAAGGAGAATCTGCTTAATTCAAGCAAAAATCCTTTTTTGCTGTGTGACTCCCCTTGAGAAGCTGCGATGCCAAAAAGCAGTGCTAAAAGACATGTAAAACAGATAAAGCAAAAATTGTGAAGTGAATGGCACAATTTATTTACCAAAAATTATGTCAAAATCTTGTCTTGTCTCGACCTCGTGGACTGAATTTCGACACACGTCTCATCTCATAGAAATCGTGCCTCGTCGCATGCCGATCTTCTAGCGTGTTTGTTTTTACACTTCTTCTGGAGCGGGAAGTGATCCAGTTGGCTTCACAAAGTAGCACTGATTAACTGGATGAATATATATCATTCATTAAAGGTGGCATATAAGACTGGAGGAGTTTCTTGTCTCCATGGAAATAGCATTGCTTCGTTTGGCATGTTCCACAGACATTAAATGTTCTTTATCTCCTTAGAAACAAGCAGGTTACATCACCAGGCCAAGTTATGGGTCATATCTGGGAAGAAGAGGCGCCACTCACAGTAAGAACACAGGTGTTTCAAGGTGTTTTTCAGGAATATATGGGTCAATGACGTATAAGGATTTTCAATAGGCAAATTTTAAAAATATAAACATAAATACATAAAAATACATAAAAATATTTCTTTCTATTGACCTTTTTCAAATATTTACAGTGTCAGGTGCATAAATCTATGTTTATATATTATATATTTATATTAGGCATTTTTTGTGTTTTTTATGAACATGAAATGGTTACGACCTTGAAAAATGTCATGTGGTGCGACCGAGAATCACCTTAAAATTGTTTTATTTTCTAAAACATGGTTGGTATATTAATCTAATTTCTGAGTAATATGAAGTGTATAGAAACAAACTGTTGGCGTTTCTTTTGATTTTTTATGCATATTGATTTTTTTTTTTTGCTGTCCAATATGACAGTCACCTGCTTGTGCTTAATGAACAAACTGCTGCCCTGGAAAATGCAAAAAATGAAGAAAAATGCCTAAAGAATCCCATTCAAGTATACTCTGTCTGCTATTAAAATTCCAGCCATAGAATTACTGCTGCTATTATTCAAACCACATTACATTTTAACAATTTAAGTACAAAAAACATGCAGAATAACTCTGATTTCTAAAAAAAAAAAAAAAAAAAATGATTTGGTTCCATGGAGGTCAGAGCTGCTACAGAAATGTGGTGAATTATTATGAAATTTGAACCTTTTTAACTGAGGAAATCGCAATTGGACAGAAAATGTAGGCGTCCTGTCACTGACCCATAGACACCTGACCACTGACAATGCAAAGCAGATATATTTAAGGCCATAATGGGGAACATTACAAGCAAAGCACCAACATCTACATAGAGACAAGCAGGTGGCAGACCCTCCATCGACCTTCTTTGAAAAAGTTGAACAAAAAGATACTCAAACTGTAGCAGAGTAATTCATTTATTTGCATGAAAACTCAAAATAAAGACATCAAATTTGACATAAGAAGAGATATGGAAAGTGTGAAGTCTTGTCATGTGAAACTGGGCCAGAATCTAGGGCTGGACATCTGCTCTGTAAGAATTATTAACACGGTTAGCCTTGATCTTTCTTGCATATATTCAAGCCTTATCTATTACTCCCTCACATAAATAGTAATTGGCTAGTTTGGCTGCTCTGTTTGAGTTTAATGAACGTTATTTTGCTTGTCCAGGATGTTCTTACAATCTGCGATGCGAGGCCACGGGTTCTGTTTCATTTATGTAATGAACACACTGGCGCTTCTTGGATAAAAGACTCTAGCCTGGCCAGCCATCCTCCTCTCATTTTTTTTATTTATTTATGTGTTTATTTATTCTTTCCATCCTATGCAAAGTTGTCAATTCGAGTTCCAGTTCCAGAGGGCAGAGCAAATGAACAATGACGGGACTAAAGCCGTTACAGACGATTTTGAAACGACGCTTTACACGAGATACAGCTGTGAAAAGAAAATGGACTAGAATGGATTGCATAACATTTACCCCGTGTTTGGTTTATAGTATGACTTTCGGTGTCATTTTCGTATGAGATGACTTGCATAGCATTAGTTCACTTCAGTTTGTTGGAAATCAATTTGGCTAGGCTGGCCAGTCTAGATGGACAGTTCAATTACTGGCATTACGCTGAAGGCAATGCAATCTAACATGGAGCTGCAGTCCCGATGCACAATAGGGTGGAGCGAAAAAAACGCATTTTTCCAGATCATTTTTGGACAGTGATAAAAAGTTGTCGACACATTCAGTGAGAAACAAACCAAAACATTTGACATTTTGAAGCAAATCTTCAGTCTCCACAACCTGAATAAACGGGGGAATATGGACTATTCTGACCAAAAACACAAAAAAAGTAATTATTTTATTTTTACCAAACTCACTCGTCCATATAAACATGATAACTAATAGAAAACACGTCTCTTAAATTAAAACACAGGCAAATTGTTTCCATCTCAAATTCATGTTGGGCACTGGAGTCATTTTCGAGCTCGATTCTGAGCAGACACAAAATTGAATGAATCTTTCCAAATGTTTATTCATGAAAAAATAGTAAAGACAGAAAGACATTTAAAAAATCAGGTTCTTCCTCTTAACTGTTTCTGGACTATATATAAATGTGTGATGTTTCCATACAGATTTATCCTGCACTTCCTTTTCTTACCCGACTTATATTTTGTAAAGACACAAATTCTGAAACATTAAACACACTGAAACATAGAATCTGATCCATTCTCCTGCTATTCTGTCCATTCCTTATACGACTAAGAGATGGTTCCTAATAGTTTCCATGTTAGTCTGGACGAGTTAGTTTTGTAAAAAATAAAATAATTACTTGTGTGTTTTACTAACCTCTGTTTTTGTGTTTTTGTGACTTTGGTCAGAATAGTCCATATTCCCCCGTTTATTCAGGTTGTGGAGACTGAAGATTTGCTTCAAAATGTCTAATTTTTTGGTTTGTTTCTCACTGAATGTGTCGACAACTTTTTATCACTATCCAAAAATGATCTGAAAAAAAGGGTTATTTTCACTGCACCCTAATGCACAACGTACCCCAAACGCATGTACATTCAGGCAAAGATGCATAACACGTCTTTTGTATCCTTTATTCCTGAAAAGTTTGGGTATCATACAATATCTTCGATTCAGCCGACCAGCTTTCATGGCACGGATCCAGAAAACCGAACAGAGGGGCTAAGCTAAACCCTGTGGCTATAGAAAGATTGGAGTCATTACAATATTATTGCTTTCATCACAAAGGAGTGAGTTTATAGGCCCTTAGAAGACAAAAGGCTCTGCTTCCTCTGTAGGGCCCGCTTTGAATCCTAACCAGTAACACCTTAGTTGAAATGGGGTGTCATTAAAATTGAATTCTTCAGAAAAGGGTTTATGAGGTTATGGAAAAAAGAAAAAAAATGATGGCGCCGTACAAAGCTAGCGCCCGAAGCACTTAATTTATGATCAGATAGCCATGAAAGCCCTCGCTAATATCTCTGGATGTTATGTAATGACTGCTTTGTGCTTCTCAAGTACGAGTATTGAACTGTTCAACTGAAGTGTTACTAATAAGCAAGTGGCTAATTGCGTAACATCGTGCCTATACTGTCGGGTCATCTGGCACCGCTAATCCTTTCTTGTCTAATCTGGAAAAATCTCTATAATATCATTTGGAACTCATACATTTTAACATGGTAAATTAGTCAATATATGGAATACGGAAGGAGAAAGTAAAAAAGAAAAAGCTAAAGAAACTACAGCTGTGAATAAATGAGAATGGAAAGAAGGTAATATAGTTAAGGCTAAAAACATCTTTGTCTATTACCTCTTGTATAAGCTAAGTCAAGAAGAGGAGCATGCAGTCAACAGAACATAGCCACAACTTTTACATTAACAACAAAAGCGATCAACTAAAAAAAAAAAAAAAAAAAACGAAAATGTATGTGCCGATTTCGCCGTCAAAAACCTCAACCGTGTAAAGTTGATCAGTCCGCATTTGTAAATCATATGGCTTTGTGCAATTCTTCCGCTGTCAGAAACCAGTTTGAGTTTCGTCTTGAAATAAAAATATTGATAAATGTCATGCCGGAAAGAAAATTAAACTTCTGCTCTACATGCGCTGTTTCGTATACATGCCAGATTGTGCTAATTGTACATCGTCCTATAGAAAAAAAGTTCGTAGCACTTAACATCCAGGGAGTGTGCTCCATCCCGTCAATCCTATAAGGTACTTGTGCACATAATCTATACATGTCTTCAGATATAAGAATATAGTTCGTTAATAAATAAGGAAGGACTTTTTGAGAGGTCGTAGGAAAGGGTATTGGCATAATTATGTAAAGCGATCGGAGTTCATCTTTCTAAGTTTGGGCGGTAAATGTCCGTCCATCCTGCCGCCAGGGCCCCCCGCAAGTCGTTGCAGTTTTGGGGGCAAGTCCGCCACCGACTTGCTCATGGGCTCCGTGATTTTGGAAGCCTTGGCGCCCTGTTTATCGTCGGACACCCCCGGGACGGAGCTGATCCTCTGCAGCTTCATCGGGAGGTCTCCGAAACTATACGTCATTTCCGAAGTCGTGGAACTCATCCGTAGCAACTTCTTCGGCAACCCGTCTCTCCCCGTCATCTTCTGGAGTTTGGTGGGCAGCTTGGTCGTGCTGTCATTGTCCTCGAGAGTCTCCAGGCAGTCCATGGAGCTGTTCTTGTCGCCCATCAACCCGCTATTGCACAAAGAGGGAGCCATGAGCGGAGACGACAGCAGCAGCGCCTCCTCCTGCTCCTTGACGCTGTAGGGAGTAGTCGGGACTTCGAACGTGGCGTGGAATTGGGAGTAGTCCACCTTAAAGAAGCCCTCCTCCAGAGAGATGACCGGAAAGAAGCGGTGGCCCCACAGAACCTCGTCTTCGGTGTAGGATGTCCGGGCTTGGCAGGTCATCCCTGGGTGGAGACACAAGAGCAGAGGGTTAGACGTTGGAGAATGATTTGCTCAATATCGACTCCGAGCAGCAGTGACCATAAACATGACTGGGAGCTACGCGGCCTGTCACTTTGCGCATACGTCAATGTTGTATGTCTAATGAGCATAAATGATTGCATGGCTCCACTTCCCAGATGTATAGCCCGGGCTGTAACATGTTTTGCGGTGGTATACAAGCAATTCCAATACAGAAACACATAATGGGATTTCATATTTTGCCTTGATACAAACAATTACGTATTCTCCTGGGTTTTAGACGGCATTCTGACATTATATTGTATAGATATAGAATAAAAAGTCACGAGGCTTGGCATGGTTGCATATACAGTACACAAAGGATGCAACAATAGTCAGTAATATAGACTCATTCAGTGCAACCCTCGCAATGCAGTACACGCATTTCTTTCTTCCTTTCATAGATATGCATAAAACAGCTCCATACGAGTTAATTTCAATTCAATTTTCAATTTCAATTTATTTTGTAGCGCCCAAAATCGCAACAACAGTTGCCTCTAAGGGCGTTCCAAGATATGGATGAGTAAAACATACACACAGACATATCAAAACAGGAAAAAAACAACATTCATGTAAAGCAGCAAATGAAACATTGTCCAGTCATCCCCTGTCCTTAGACCCTCCGGTTAACACCGCTATATTTAAACAGAGAAGAGATGGCATAATGGACTAAAATGCTATGTTTCTGATAATTATAGAGGCCTAAAATGTTTTCAAACTGTATTGGCATTAAAACGTTTCATTAAAGTAGTAAATAAACCCATATTTTCGTATTTTCCACTTCCTTAGACTCAAAAGCGTTGTACAATAAATGACTGCTTTGCTGTTTATGTGAAATGCCATGTTTAGGATGATATATTAAGTAATAAATCAGATCTATCGACTGTAAAATACCGTGTAATCATATCCTGAACAGCTGCCACTGCTCCCATGATCACAAGCTTTAATGGCATATATTACGCAAAATTGACTCTTGTGAGCTTTAAGTCTTAAAAAACATTAAAAACATACCGTATTTTTTGGACTATAAGTCACACTTTTATTCGGGGTCTGACTTATGGGGCGACTTATACTCAGGTGCGACTTATATATTACATTTTTCACACTGACAGTCCATAGACCAAATATATGAATCATATATATGAATGAAAAATGAAAAAAAAAAAAGAAATTGTTATCCGTTTTTTCATTTTGGTTTTAAAGAAAAATAATAAAGAAAAGAGTTGTTTTTTAGCGCAATTTTTTTTTTAAAGCGCTCTATCCCCTTCCCACCTCACTCCCTCTGCGCACCTAATCAGATACTGTTTTTTTTCCTACATTTGGAAACACAACATTTTCATTAATAGTTGCTTTTTTTTTTGTGTTTTTTTAATTCTTACTTTAAACTTTTTGTAATCTTTTCAAAGCTTTGACAGTGTTGGTAGTTTAGATGAATGAACAAAACATCTTTCTGTAAGATGAACTCTTCACAACCACAAAAAGTTATTGCACAAACACAGAAAGCAACACACAAACCTCAAAGCCAACGTTCCTCCCATGGGAGTCCTCGTACCTCGGACCTTAACAAGCCTTTTCCTATAACACTCATATTTTTGGTTCTATATTGAAAAACAAATGAATGAATGACACACGGATTCTTCTCTATTTGCTTGTTTTTATTAGTATAACTTCTATAACTTGCCTCTCAAGATGAAATGTTGGTTCTTCGTCTCTGATTTCATAAACTAAAATTCCCCCCAAAAGTGCGACTTATACATGTTTTTTTTTCTTCTACACATTTTTTTTGGCTGGTGCAACTTATAGTCTGAAAAATACGGTACTCACAGTTTCGTTTCGTTTCATTCACACATGTTTCAGTAATCCTTAAGAACTGGTCTGTCTACATCTGACAATTGGTCTGTCTACATCCTTTTACCTTTTATTTAGATATAGATGAGCAGAGAGGTCTGAAATTATCCAATTCCAGTGAGTGTTTGGCGCTTAAAAACACAGTGGAGCACTTCCTGTATTACCACATGACATCACAAGGTGGCGTGTGTTCAGTCTGAGAGAAGAACGTTGCCTAAAAATGCCAGATTTGTGCGTTAAACATTTACAAATTAAACAAAACACAACTCCAGGTATGTTTGTGATGAGGAAACAACATTATAACTTTCTGAAATAAGATGTTTTTTTTTATCAGATTCTACTGTACTGGACAACAGAGAAAAATGCAGACATACCCGGTCAGGACAAAACTGGCATATGAAAAAGTGGATTTCAGGCCTCTGCAAAGCAAATGTGAGATTTTATTTTCAAGCACGTCGTGTAATGTGATTCCGCTTTGACTGATCTGTTCATTTTGTCTCAATGTTCTCCTCGGCGTTTTACGGAGCCTGACTTAAACCTACAGTGCATCTGACAGGTACAATGTTTGTGTTTCTATACTTCATCTATATAACTTTATTACATCACAGGAACAGAAATCAAACCTTTATGGGGCTAGAATTCAATTACGCCAGCCGCCTGCTTCTCAGAACAGTTTTTAAAAATGGATATAGTATGTCACGGTTCATGTAACGTTTTAGGTGTGGCGGAAGTATTGAAAATCAGTTCTTATCTAGATATTTGAGCAGGTATCCATCCATCCATCCATCATCTCCCGCTTAATCCGGCTGGGTCGCGGGGGCAGCGTGCTGCCCAATCCTCATAGCACCTGACCCCCCCTATGAACCCCTCTGCAGGTGGTGAGCCCACAGGAGGGTGGACATCATGGTCCTTGATGTTAGTTCATAGGGGTGCGGGCATGTTTTGGGTTGATGGGGGAAACCGGAGTACCCGGAGGAAACCCATCCAGACACGGGGAGGAACATGCAAACTCCACACAGAAAGGCCCGGGTGACCCGGGGATCGAACCCGCAACCTTCTTGCTGTGAGGCCTGAGTGTTGCCACTCAGCCACCGTGCCGCCTGAGCAGGTTTCGATACTGAAAAAGTCACATTCACAGGACAGAAATGAACCTTTCCTGAATAGCTTTAGAATGATCTTGAGCTGTCTGGTATCATGTCGGTGTCTTGTAGGATTTCAGCAGATTTCAGGCTCTCTGTGGGGCTAGACGAGTTGTATCGATCAGGTATGAATGGATGTCCGGCTACTGAAGTTTGAGCCATTTCTTCTCGTCATTTACACACTCATAATAGACCATATATACAGTTGTGCTCATAAGTTTACAGACCCTGACAGAATTTGATTGATTTCTTGTCCATCTTTCAGAGAAAATCAATGACAACACACAAACTTTTCTTTCACTCATGGTTGGTGCTTGGGTGAAGCCGTTTATTATCAAACTCCTGTGTTTCCTCTTTTTAAATCATAATGACACAGAAACTACACAAATGACCCAGTGAAGCTGGAGTCTTTTGTGATAGTTGTGGATGAGGCTCTTTATTTCCTCTGATGGTAAAGCTGCTCATTCTTCTTGGCAAAAGGCTCCAGTTCCTGTAAATTCTTGGGCTCTTGTCTGAACTGCAGCTTGAATCTGCCCAGAGGCTCAGTGATACTGAGGTCAGAAGAGACGAACACTCCAGAACCTTCACTTTATTCTGCTGGAGCCAGTGACAGCTCCACTTGCCTTTGTGTTTTGGATCATTATCATGTTGGAATATCCAAGTACGTCCCATGTGCAGCTTCTGGACCAAGAAATCATCAATTCTGCCAGAGTATGTAAACTTATGAGCACAAATGTATGAGTGGACATAGCGCGTGCCAAACAGGAAGTGCTCCCGGAGGCTTTTCCAGCTCCTTCTCTTCCTTTTTCCCATTGACTTACATTGAGATCTTGTCGTCCCTCTTTCTGTAACTGTTGCAGTGGCCTCGTCATTCTGGTCTTAAAATGTTCGTATTAACGTGCTCTACATGACACTGTAACCATGAGCATCACGAGCCTCATTTGAGCGGCGCTGAACACTGTGGTTGACGTCACACTCACTTAGTCCAATTTCTATACAGTCTTTGGCACTCTACATCGAACACATAAGGATTATTAAGACATATCCCAGTCACTAATGTGAAGTTGTTCTTGTTTAAATCATATTGTTCACCGCTGTACACAGCCCACCTCTGGGTTAATTACAAAAAAGCCGTTTGCAAAGGCTACAGGTGCCACAGTGACACTTTGCGGGTGGTTTTGAGGAGGCCACGATGGACTGAGATGTTTGTTACTGCACGAATGAACACGTTGCGAGCTCTACTAAGAACTTTAATGTACAGTTTTATCTGCGGACTGAACAAATCGGACAATGATATCATAATGTCACTCACAAATATGAGATTCAGTGCACTAAGGTATCAGTCCAGTCTGGCTCTTTTAAAAATATAAATGTTTATTTTGTATTGTCACTGTCCTTGTTTTTTTTTTTTTTTTTTTTAATGGACCATGAGTCCGGAATAAAGATGAACTGAACTGAACTGAAAAATCATAACTCATTTTATCACACAGCGATAAACTATTTTCAGAATCAGAATCAGAATCAGAATTACTTTTATTATTTTAGTGCTGCAACTTCATGTTAACCACACAGACAGCGGCGCTTTCTCAGGCTCAGGCTGCCGTCTATAAGAGCACATAGACTCTTATAGACGAGTATGGATGGACCACTGTGGAACTGGAACATACCTGGACGACTGAGGGATTACAGATTTAAAGTAAAAGTTAAAGTGTATTACATAAAACTGACTCTTGTGAGCTTTAAGGCCCATGGTAAAATGTTACCTTTTTCAAAAATATACCTGGCGTTGTGTTTTGTTTCATTCACACATTTGAGTAATCCTGAATTATTATTCTGTCCACATCTCCAAAGATCTAAATGCTTTTTCCAGTTTGTGACGTCAGTTTTCAATTTGTGATGTAGTTTTCAGATTTTACCTTTAGTTCAATACAGATGGACAGTTCCAGGTCTGAAATCATCCAAATGATTCTGATGAAGGTGTACGGACTTTAAAAACACAGTGGAGCATTACCACACGAAGAATCAAGCCTAAATTTGAAGGGTTTGAACGTGTGTGAGCGAAACAACATTAGAAAATAGATCAAAAATAGCATAATGTGGGCTCTTTAAGGCCACACGGTGATATAAAAGAAAATACTACGATTTAATGTTGAAACTTACGTTCTATCGTCTACATGAAGTGTTTTTTTTCTTCTTTTTTTTCATCGTGGTGTCTGTGTGGAGTCTATTCCTTAGCACCGAAACTAAGTCTGACATTTCAGCATCGTGTCAACACATTACAAGAAAATAATATCAGAAAAGTCTCACGGGACATTTCACCCTCGTGGGGACGTTTAGTAAACATCTTTCCCTCGCCTTAAGCTCCGAGATCCAACAGTTCATTTGTCACTATGCTCATAGCCTCATCTTTCATTCATAGTATTTAGTGCTTTTAATGAACTGGAAGAATCCGGCTGTAATTAGTGATGTAACGTTTGTAAATCTCCTTGTGTACAGGAGAGGCACTGGAAACTCTCCCTTTCGCTGACGTTTAAAGCAGGGGTATCAAACTCACTTTGGTCCGGGGGCCGTATGCAACCTACTTTGATCCCAAAAGGGCCGGATCAGAAAACTCAGTTCTCTCTTCAAGTTATTGTATTTTTCTCCGTGTCTCGTAGTGGTGTTTAAGATTATATTCCTCGAGCAACGCTTCTTGTTCCAAACACACTGAGCACAGATTTCCCATTCACCTCTGTCAACAAATAAGAATTAGACTATTTTTCTTGGGAAATCCTGAACTCAGCATCTGCTTTTCTCATTTTTTGACATTTTGCTGATGAGGGTCACGGTCGACAGTCAAAACGATCGTCCTTTAAGAGCGTTTGGAAAGAGGAAAGTCTTCATTTGTGCTGCTCTGGTGGGAGTCGCAACGTACAGAAACGCCGGAGACGCTGCTATGCTAAACGGTGCAAAAAATTAACAGAAAAATCTGAAAATTTTAAGTATTTTAATAGAAAAATCAGCCGAGGGCCAGATTAAAGGTCTTGGAGGGCCGGATCTGGCCCCCGGGCCGCATGTTTGACACATGTGGTTTAAAGGGTTTATATTGCACTAAATCGACTGTTGTGAGCTTCAAGCCGTGTTAGAATGTTCTTACCTCTTCAAAAATAGACCTGGAGTTGCGTTTTGTTTCACTCACGCATGTTTGAATAGCCCTGAATCATTAGTCTGTCTACATCACGCTCAAAAAATACGTTCCACCTTGTGACGTCATGTCGTGGTAGTTTTCGGGCTAACAGCGTTAACCCTAATCGACAATTCCGGCGCGGAAATGATCCAAATGATTCTAGTGAAGATGTGAAATATGCTGAGTTTGAGTTAAACGCGAGTAAATAAACAAAACTCAACCTTCAGGTATGTTTGTGATGAGGAAACATTATAACATAGATCAGAAAATAGTGTAATATGGGCCCTTTAAATACAGTGTCCCTCACCCTTTCTCTTCCTTTTGCTCTTCCTTTTGCTGCAGAAGATAATCACATTTAAAGGGTATCACCAAAAGAATACAGCTGCAGGCAATTGCTTTAGGAGAATAGTGAGGATTTCACTCACACTGGAGAGATTCTCAGTTTTCTTCAATATCTCTATATGAGAGTATGTGTAAAAATAACAAAGCCACATTTATGAGCTTATAGCCAAGCTGTAAAAGTGTTCCCTCGCCATAACCTGAGAGCTGTGTTTTGTTTGATTTGTGCATATTTAAGTAATTCTGCATTGTTCTGCTTTTGAGGCTGGAGGGCTCAGAAAATGTCTGTTTTTACCGGTCCCACTCACTGCTATTTACTTGACAGTATTTGATGGTATTTTTTTGTAATAGAATGCAATTGTGTCAGTAAGTTTTTATTTGTATAGCGCTTTTCACAGACGTATGTCACAAAGACGCTTTACCATATCCCGTATATCTGAGTGTCTAAGTGAGTGTGACGTCTCCACAGCGTCAGCGTCGCTCAAATGAGGCTCCCGTTGCCACGGTTACAGGAGTGAATCTGGATCCAGGTTCCATATTTGGAAATCCGACTGCGAGTATCATAGCAACACAAGAGCCAATCAGGACTGAGGAGGTTAAATGTGGCGCCTCCTCATGGCAGAGCGGTGATACTCTGCACCTGCAGGACACTGGATTTACCTGATTCTGGAGAATAATAAGGAAACTTTTAGCTTTTATCATCAAACTTTAAATAGTAAGTTTAAGTCATTGGTTTATGTTCTATGTTCTGTTACGTGCGAACAACAATAGAGTCGCAATTTAACAAAATTCTCTTTACTTTATGCTAGTTAAATTATGCTAGTTAAGATTCTAGTAACATTAGTTATTGTAATTGAGATATTTTGTCATTTTATTTCAGAAATAGTCAATCGGGGCAGGAAAGCGGGAAGGGGACTTGCTTAGCAGCGAAACTAGCTGTTAATCAAACCTGTTGCTAATGCTAGGGGGAGGGACCTCGGGGAATGAAGGCGTCTGATTGGTCCGTTATTTATGTCCATATCTTGATTTAGGAACAAAACAGCGAAATGAAAAATTCAGGATCCTGTGTCCTGTTTTAAGACCAAAATGATGAGGCTCAGAGCAGCAGGTCCAGAGGGAGGAGTGATAAGATCCCAATGTGAGTCAATGGGGAAAAGGGAGAGAAGGAGCCGGAAGAGCCTCCTGGAGCACTTCCTGTTTGGCACGCGGTGGCTAACGCTTTAGCTACGTCCACTCGTATATACGGTCTATGTGCTTTACAGATCGTTATTCATTCACTCCATACATGTGGGTGAACTGCCACGCCTAAGCACACAATGACTGTTTTTGTGACTGGCGCGACACTGTATGGACTTTAAAAACACAGTGGAGCACCTCCTGTATTACCAGATGACACCACAAGGAGTGTTTTCTGTTTGAGAGCAAAACTCAGCCTAATTATACAGAGTTTGTGTGTTAAACGTGTGAATAAAACAAAACACAATTCCAGGGACGTTTGTGATGAAGAAAGAACATTATAACATAGGTCAGAAAATAGAAAATATGGACTTTTTTATGCCATTTTGTGGAACATGTTGTGCCGTTCCACTACAAAAAGTCCCACAATGCACCTTTAATCCTCATCGTATGTTCATATAGTACCTACATACTGTACATTTTCAATTTCACACACAGATATTAAACCCACAAAGCCACTTAAGCACCGGGAGACTGTAATTTCTTCATACCCAAACTTTCTTATGCCAATACAAGTGTGACAGTCCTTAAAAACATCCAATTTACTTCATTACGGGATTTCAAATTAAAACAAAACAAAGTAATTTACCGCATTCTGGCTTTGTGTGAGCGCCCCTAACTACGCTCGGCTCATGCAGGCGGCACGTTGGGAAAATCAAGCCCCAGTGTACGTCCCTGGTATTAAATGAACTTAATTACGGAAATCACAAGGTTTAAATTAATGAGCAACAATCATTTTTCATGCAAAGTTCATCATGACGGTTATTAGCAACTGGTATCATAAGGGCGTTAAATTATACCGTATTGTTTGAACTAAATGGGAAGCAGGAAAAAAAACTGTAAGAAGGGTTTTAATATCAATGTAGTTTAATTATGCAGAAGCGCAGTTTTTCACATGGAGAGAAAGCTTGGGGCCCTTGTGTTAAGTCTTTTTGAAGCTGTTAAATTATCAGCTATTACGACTCACTATCACATGTTTTAATTAACCAGCGTATTATGTTTGGGACCGAAGTAGAGATGCGTTCATTCACAACAAGGGACAAAGAGAAGTGGCTGGAGTTGTGCACTGCAACTTGAGTAAAATGATTTCGCAATGGAACAAGGCCTTTTGTAGTTAAAATACGGAAATACATCTTAAAAGTGCATTATGTGACACTTCGGTTTGTAACTTTTCGGCTCAGGGGCTCTTTCGTCCTTCTGCTGTGGCTCCCTGTGACTTTGGAAAATAAATACCGTATTTTACTGGAGTATAAGTCGCACCAACCAAAAAAAATGCGTAATGAAGATGAAAAAACAGTTGCACCGGACTATAAGTTGCACTTTTTTGGGGGGGGAAATTAATTTTATAAAATCGGAGACCAAGAACCGACATTTCATCTTGAAAGGCGAGTTATAGAAATACCAATAGAACCAAGAACAACAGGCTGAACATGTGTCTGGTGTGTTCACGTCACATATAAAGAGTTATTCAGAAACCTAGAGCAGAAACAACAGAACATAACAAGTTTACCAAACTCTCATCTCACTCCAAATCACACTGAATTCTTCATTCTCAGTCTCACTTCTGAGCAACTCCAGCTAAATCAAACTTTTAGTCCGCGATGAGCTTTTTTGATTTCCTCATTACAGTTCAAGTTTCCTCCACTTTGCTCCAGTCAAAAACCAGTTTCTCACTCACTCCAAACTTTCTTTCTGCTGCTCGATTGGTTCTCATTACCACCGCTCTGCAGATGTTTCCGGTTCTCCGCTCAGTATATACCGTAAGTATTAATGTGTTTGTGCACATTGGTTTACGTTTTACATATATAAGTCGCACCTGAGTCGCAGGAACCACCCAAACCATGAGAAAAGTGTGACTTATAGTCCGAAAAATACGGTAATGAGTATTTAAGTACATTGTAATTTATTTTAATTAGTTCATTTTTAAATGTAATTCTAAATGTGTAGATAATGGTAATATTGTAACATTCAAACAAAATGTCTTTATTAATTCTTTATTAATATTTTTGTTGCTCAAAATATGCCTCAAAGCTTCAACACCCGACATGTTTCCCGTCCGGACTTACTGCACCTACACCTACAGCAGGATTTATTGAGATTTTTGACCCCTGGTAGGTAAATGATGGACAAATCCAAGAAAAAAAAGTTGAATGCTCTGCAGGTGTTTTCTTTTCTGTGGGAGACGCTCCAAATGTTCAGCAGTGTGACATTAAACAGCTCTATCTTACATTTATTCAATTGCAGGTGGTTTTACAGCTCAAAAACACCTAAAAAAACAACATTCCGACTGTGAACGGGGCCGCCTCTCCACAGATCTGACCTCTAACTTGGCTTGGTTTTTTCTTCATGAAAACAGAAAGGTTTAGAAAGGTTTCCAGACAAAGCAACAACATCTCCATGGAGAAAAGCATCTGACGGACCCTCCACCAGAAATAATAATAATAATAATACATTTTATTTATGACTTTCTGGACACCCAAGGACGCCTAACAACAACATAAACAAATTAAATACGATTAAAACATACAGTTAAAAGCCTACGGTTAAAAAGGAAAAGAAAAGTTAGACAATGCACCTTTAACAGCTCCCTTTTATCTTTAGTCCAGTAGCGATTGCCAGACTGTTACATGTTTTAATTAACCGGCGTAAGATTGTAATAGAGCTTAAGACGAGAGAACAAAGAGAAGTGGTTGGGATTGTGGTGGTGGAGGAGAAACGACTGTAGAGGCATTTGCGTTTTCTTTCCCGGGGTCAGGAGATAATTCCGTGATAACGTCCGTGCACGATGACAGATGTGGGAGAAGCGATTGGGGAATTTGCTCTGTTACTCATGCGCTATTGCCTCACTGTGCCGGAGCCTGGGGGGCAAATGGATGTGTGGGGTGTGAGGAATTGGCATGGCGAGCTAGCGTGAGCATAAATGGGCAGGTCAAAAGGGTAAATGAAATGTAATGTGACGTAAAGGTGCACTAGGAAGCTTTTCCGATCGTCTCAGTGGAGTTGCTGAATCAAACCAACACAACCAGCTCAGACCCCATTATCTCCAGAGGTATAATACTCCCTACAAGACTAGACTGGCATTAACAAAACATATATTTAAGGGTTCATTCCTCTTCTTCAAACCTTCAGGCTTCTTTAATTTATTCTACAACAGAGATGTTCCAGACACGGAAAGAACATGCAAACTCCACACAGAAAGGCCCGGGTAACCCGGGGATCGAACCCGCAACCTTCTAGCTGTGAGGCCTGAGTGTTGCCACTCAGCCACCGTGCTGCCGTACCGTACCTTTTACCCCCTAATGAAGTGTTCTACCTCCTTTGTTCAGTACAGCCTGTTATTTCACAATCTGCTGCTGTAGTTGTGTCATGAGGCTGTGATAAAAGCTACAGGACCAGAAATAGAGATGAAAAAAAAAAAAAAAACAGGAAATAAAATTCACATTCTTTTATATAAAACACACAGCAAACATGTAGAAACAACTTTTTGGATGTAAAAAATTATTAATTTAGGGCCTTAGCTACAAAAATGCAAAATATCAAGTCTGTAAGTAAACTAAAAATCTCCTTATTGCCCTAAAAACAAAAAAAAGTGCAATCGCCCCATTAGTTTCCTGGTCCAGTCCTGGAAACAGCTCCTGTCAGGTCCAGGGCCAGAGCCACAGCACTTCTGCATTTCCATGGTGTTTATTACATTTGGATTTGTTCATTTAGAATGAAATAAAACATTAAATAAAAATAGCAAAGGGTGCGCAATTACGCACACCAAGATGTGTAATTTATTTGAGAATAAACTGCACTTAGAGCGGCTTTTTCAGTTGTTCTAAACACACACGCTCGAGAGGAGTCGACCATCTTGACTCACTTCACTCTTTGGCAAAGTTTGGCTCGATCAAAATGGACGGAGCGCATGAGTTTAGGGAAAACAAAGTTCCTATTGGACACTCGTTTTGCGCACGTCATCACACAGCGTGAGTGTGACGTAGGATAAAGCCGCAGAAATGTACGGAAACCTCTATGTCTGCACTTTCAGAGGGGAAAAGGAAGTTTCTGTCTTTTACAGTTAGAAAGTTTTGTACAGTTATAGAAAACATATTCCTCGGAATCGTATATAATGTCGTAGGTCTTCGAGTGTTAATATGATTAGGCATTAGGTACAGTAGTGATGGGACTTTCGGCTCTTTTATGGGATCCGAATCTGGATCTGTTCATTTCAAAGAACAGTTCAAAAGAGCGGCTCTTTAAAAATGTATCCGTACGACAGAAGCCAACGCAAGAACTACTTTTATCTACGAAATAATCATGGAGAGAAATGACCAAAGCTAAGATGTGTTTGAAATGGTTCAAACCGAGAGTGGGGGAGTGTCTGCCCTTTGAACGGCTCCTTTATTTTGATTATGTTTAATTTCAAAGAGCAAACTTGTTCACACGCGTCACATCACTGAAATACACCTACATGGCCAGAAGAAATCAGATATACAAGTATAACATGATAACCAAATGTGACTTTTAGTATGTGTTCAGATACCCAAAGAAAATCGTGAAAACTACCTGCTGCCACAACTCTCTCAATCTTTAGCTTTTTATTTTTTTTTATTTTGTCTTTGCCCTACTAGTTTGCATCATTTTCCTGCACAGATTTTCCTGAACTGTTTACATGGCATTTCAATAATCTGGTAGCTCAGGAAATTGGACGAGGATCAGACTTTTGGTGTTGATGTAAACATAGCCCGCGTCAAAGTGTGTTAAACCGTGGACAGACGAGGCACGAACTGACCCAGAAAAATGGCGAGAGAAATGAATATTTTATTGACTAACTTGAAATGATCTCCATTCAGGTCAAGACAGGAGGTGGTAAAGATTGAAAGGCTTTTTTTTGGAGCCCGCTGTGTTTATTTTGGTACAAACGGGCCATGCATCTGTCAACAGAAGTGGGTTCTCAGTTACATTTACTTGAGTGACATTTTAAAGAAATTGTACTTTTCAGAGTTCTTTTCTAACAGCATACCGTATTTTTTGGACTATAAGTCGCACTTTTTTTCAGGATTTGGGTGGACTTATATTCAGATGCGACTTATATATTAAATTTTTCACACTGACCATATATATGAATCGTATATATGAATCAAAAATGAAAAAACAAATCCATTATCCGTTTTTTCATTTTGGTTTCAGAGACAAATAATAAAGAAGATAGATGTTTTTTCATTTTCTTATTTTTGGTTCTATATTGAAAAACGAATGATACACAGATTCTTCTCTATTCAGTTGTTTTTATTACTATAACTTCTATAACTCGCCTTTCAAGATGAAATGACGGTTCTTGGTCTCTGATTTTATCAAATAAATTTCCTCCAAAAAGTGCAACTTATACATGTTTTTTTCTTCTTCATTACGCATTTTTACGACTTATACTCCGGTGCGACTTATAGTCCGAAACATACGGTACTTTTAATTCCACTTGAATTATGTTTATTGAAATTCTCTTACTTAATGCGGTTACACTTCCTAGCAAGTGAAGCTTTACGTTGGTAATATGAAATGATTTGAACAAGCGTTTTGTGTAAAATTTTTGTATGAAAAGCGCTGTATAAATAAAGTTTGATTGATTTGTGTTTTCTGCACTACTTCTTTAGATATAATGTTGTTATGCTGAAATTCTTGTCCATTATTTAATGTTTTGATGTCTTGATAGTTACTCTTTAAGTTCTTGAGTATTAGATTTCCTTTCCTTTGTACTTCTACTTGAGTAATATTATACCAGAGTAACTTGAGTACAATTTTTGGCTCCTCTACTCGCCTCTAGCTGCTAATCACATCCAATGAAACTCATGGAGGCAAGACCCAATTTAGACTCTGATCTACCTCATGTGTCCACCATAGAGACGTCCCGATCAAGGTTTTTTGGCTTCCGATCCGATTTTTAAGGAGTGCTCTTTCCGATACTGATCCGATACCAATCTGATACCTTTTTTATAGCTCCGGTAGCGCCGTCTTTGTAATGTAGCGTTGGGAAGGAAGTTCGTACCTTAGCTCCAAAAAGTCCATCAGGCGACGAACGCCTTACTGACTTTACTTAGCCTCGCCTCGGCCAGTGTGTTGCGCTTGTAAATCTCAAACTCGTTCGAATGATTCTTTTGTAAGTGACGAATCAAATTGGTCGTGTTAAAGTGGCTCTGCTGGTTCCTCCACGAGAAACTGTTTGTTTGCAGCGATTGCGTTTCGCTGTTTGACTCTCGTTTTGTTGTAATGAAAAGCCCCACACAGCGACATGGTGGAGTTTTGATTCACGGCTGCCGTAAAGCGCATCGTTGCCGTAAAAAAACATTAAACTGGATCGGTCCGGTTCACGTGACTGAATCCTGAATCCGATACTGTCCGATATTCATAAAAGAGCTGAAAAGAACTGAATATTGGATCGGGACATTCCTAGTCCACCATTAAGTCATGTTAGCATATGGGAAATGTGAATCAAGTCGCAAAGTCTTTGGGTAGTTTCTCATTTGTACTACACTGTGCTTATAATTCAGAAGTAAATCCACTACACTAAAGTCTAAACAAAATGGTAAAAGGGTTGAAATACAAAACTGAGCTTAACTGGAGGGTGGAGCTGTTAACACTGGGCCTGTTAAAAGACAAAAAGACAACAGACTAAGGCTAATGACGGCGAAAACGCATCAATAATACATTTTTTCATAAGCTGCTGAATAATTCACTGTGATTTTTATGATAATGATAAACAAGTATTGATTGAAGGTCAGTCTGCCGAGCCATAGCGGGGTCCTCTGGGAGATGGAGTGAATGTAAGTGCTCTTAATTAAGCCTGCGCGATATTGAAAACATGTAATATACAAAAGAATTGACTGGGGCGTCGATGTGAGGCGAATCTCCACCACGCAGAAACAATTCAGAAACCAATAGAGCACAAACGGGCAAATGCTGGAAAGTCAAGAGACCAGCGATCTTATTATGCATTAGATTAAAGAAATGGGTCACACAGGGAAGCGTCAGGGCAAGTTAGTTTTTTATGATTCAGTGATTTAAAAAAAAATAAAAAATAGGAGCACTTCAGCTGGAAATACTGATACTGGTATTGAGTATCGATGCTGAACCATGAAAATTTACAGGATCAGGTATCAGTGATGCAACAGTAACCAAAATATGGTGATATCGTACCGTCAAAAGTCGCACAATAATATCGTGAACAATCACAATATATCGAATTACAAGATTGTTTGCTTAACCCCCAAAGACATAAGGGCAATTTGAGTACATTTCTCCTCACCTAGATTTTTTTTCTTAATTTTGCTTTTAAAACTGCCCCTTTTACCCTATAATGAAGTGTTCTACCTCCTTTTGTTCAGTCCAACCTGTTATTTCACAATCTGCTGCTGTAGTTGTGTCATGAGGCTGTGATAAAAGCTACAGGACCAGAAATAGATGGAAAAAAAAATAAGAAAATAAAATTCACACTCTTTTGTACAAAACACACAGCAAACATGTATAAACAGCTTTTTGGACATAAAAAATGCTTAATTTAGGGCCTTAGCTACAAAAATGCAGAATATCAAGTCTGTAAGAAAATTAAAAATCTCCTTATTGCCCTAAAAACAAAAAAAGTGCAGTGGCTCCATGACTTTCCTGGTCCAGTCCTGGAAACAGCTCCTGTCAGGTCCAGGGTCAGAGCCACAGCACTTCTGCATTTCCATGGAGTTTATTACATTTGTATTTGTTCATTTAGAGTGAAATACCATGGTGGAAATTACATTTGGATTTGTTCATTTGGACTGAAATAAACCTAATAAATAAAATAAAAATAAAAATAGCAAAGGATGCACAATTACACACACCAAGATGTGTAATTTTCCATTTATTTAAGAAACAACTGCACTTAGAGCGGCTTTTTCCCTCCTTCTAAACACACACAGTCAGAGGAGTCGACCATCTTGACTCACTTCACTCTTTGGCAAAGTTTGGCTCGATCAAAATGGACGGAGCGCATGAGTTTGGGGAAAACAAAGTTCCTATTGGACACTCGTTTTGCGCACGTCATCACACAGCGTGAGTGTGACGTAGGATAAAGCCGCAGAATTGTACGGAAACCTCTATGTCTGCACTTTCAGAGGGGAAAAGGACGTTTCTGTCTTTTACGGTTAGAAAGTTATGCACAGTTATAGAAAACATATTCCTCTGTATCGTATACGATGTCGTAGGTCTTCAAATGTTAAATTCATTGTTGTGGCGCAGCAATAGCTAAGAAAACAGAAAACTACATAGACCATGATCCTTTGCTCTGTTTCAGCCCAGTCCACATGCTGAAATAACTGTCATTAAGCTCCTTTAAATCGTAATTATTCGGATTATGACGAGAGAAAAGCAGCATATTCACACTCCACAAAATATGGTAATAAATATCGAACAGTGAGATGCACATTGTCGGTTCAGTCGATTTCCTAGTTGTAATGAGACTATTTACTAGGTGTAGGATGAGACAGAATTTCTACAAGACGAGACGAGATGTGAGATTGGGTCCACGAGCACGAAACGAGACAAGACTTTTAACATATAAATTTCACGATTCAATTTCTAATATTGGCCTCACAGTTTCATTTTTTTGTTTCCTTTCTAGTACTTGTTTTAGAGCGGTAGAAGGTGTAACTCGCCCTTTTTTGTCCAATCCAAATGTAAACACTTCTCAAAATCTCACAAGATAATTTTTTTCTTGTGTGCACAATCTTGCGGCAGTTTTGTCTCATGAGATCTCGTGGCATCTTGTACCATCCCTGCTATTTACTGACAGATACAGGCCCAGAACATCTCGTAATGTTTGAACTTTAATTCATACAAAGTTGTTCAGGTCCTTGCGGGATAGATAACAGTTACATAGCGCAATTGGATCGATTTTGTGACAAGTTATCTTTGTTTTGAGAGAAAAAATGCAGAAAATAGACGAACAGAGAAAGCTAGATCGGTGCACTCCTAGTTCGACCATAAAGCACATATCTGAGTGCTCTGAGTGAGTGTGACGTCTCCACAGCGTCAGCGTCGCTCAAATGAGGCTCCTGTTGCCACGGTTACAGGAGCAAATCTGGGGCCAGGACCATATTTGGAAATCCAACCGCGAGTATCATAGCAACCACAAGAGCCAATCAGGACTGAGGAGGTTAAATGTGGCGCCTCCTCATGGCAGAGCGGTGATACTCTGCACCTGCAGGACACTGGATTTACCTGATTCTGGAGAATAATAAGGAAACTTTTAGCTTTTATCATCAAACTTTAAATAGTAAGTTTAAGACGTTGATTTATGTTCTATGTTCTGTTACGTGTGAACAACAATAGAGTCGCAATTTAATGAAATTCACTTTACTTTATGCTAGTTAAATTATGCTAGTTAAGATTCTAGTAACATTAGCTATTGTAATTGTTTGAGATATTTTGTCATTTTATTTTAAAAAATCGTCACTTGGGGCAGGAAAGCGGGAAGGGAACTTACTTAGCAGCAAAACTAGCTGTCAATCAAACCTGTTGCTAACGCTGGGGGAGGGACCTCGGGGAATGAAGGCGTCTGATTGGTCCGTTATTTATGTTCATATCTTGATTTAGGAACAAAACAGTGAAATGAAAAATTCAGGATCCTGTGTCGCGAGTTCAGACGAACATTTAAGACCAAAATGACGAGGCTCAGAGCAGCAGGTACAGACAGAGGAGCGAGAAGATCCTAATGTAAATCAGAGGGAAAAAGGGAGAGAAGGAGCCGGAAGAGCCTCCTGGAGCACTTCCTGTTTGCTAACGCTTTAGCCACGTCCACTCATATCTACGGTTTCAACCTCGAGTCAGTCGAGGAAAAATAATCTTCCTCTTCTATGCTATGATATTTTGAGTAGACGTGATTTTTAAAAAGTTTCTTATTGGGCCAATTATATTTCAACAAAAGTATAATTCCATGAGATGTGAGCCCACGCACAGTAAGGATGTTCAGTGTCAAGTTTTTCAGCACAATAAAGAATAAAAAACGAAAGGGACATATAAAGGTTGAACTATTTTTACGGCAAAACATTCTGATGTACAAATCAATAACAAAACACGCACCTAATTACGTGTCGTGAGAACAAAACTTTTCAAACGGAGCTGTACATTATCAGGAAAAAGAAAGAACGAAAATAACGTCAGCGGATTTCATCACCCACAATTCCCTGTGTGTGTTTAGCTTTAACGACTGCACGTGTGGAGAGAGAAACACTGAGAGAGACGGGGAGATGGAGGGAGAGATGGAGAGAGAGAAATGGCGATGAGAGAAAGAAAGAGCGAGAGAGAGAGACAGACGGAGAAACAGAAATGGAGGGAGAGAGAGATGGAGGGAGAGAGGTGGACGGTGAGAGAGAAATTGAGAGAAATGGAGGGAGAAAGAGATTGATAAAGAGATGGAGGGTGAGAGAAATGGAGAGAGAGATGGCGATGGAGAGTGAGAGAGATTGAAAGAGAGATGAGGGAGAAAGAGATTGAGGAAGGGATGGAGGGTAAGAGAAATGGAGAGAGAGATGAAGAGTGGGATAGAGAGAGAGTGAGAGAGAGTGCTGGAGGAAGAGATGGAGAGTGAGAGATGGCGATAGAGAGAGTGATAGAGTGAGAGAGAGGGAGAGAGAGAAATGGAGGGAGAGCGAGTGAGAGAGATGGTGATGGAGAGAGAGATGGAGGGAGAGAGAGTGAGAGAGAAGGTGATAGAGAGAGAGGGAGAGAGATGGGCGGGAGAGAGTTGGCGATGGAGGGAGAGAGATGGAGAGAGAGAAATGGAGGGAGAGTGAGAGAGAGATGATGATGGAGAGAGAGATGGAGGAAGAGAGTGAGAGAGAAGGTGACAGAGAGAGATGGAGGGAGAGAGTTGGCGATGGAGGGAGAGAGAGAGAGATGGCGATGGAGGGAGAGAGATGGAGAGAAAGAGACCTGGAGAGAAAGAGAGAAACCGAGAGAGATGGAGAGAGAGCAAGCGTGAGATGAGGAGAAAGAGAGATGGCGAGAGAGATGGCAATGGAGAGAGTGGAAGAAAGACGGAAAGAGAGAGACAGAAGCAGCAGAAGCAGCAGCAGCAGAAGCAGCAGCAGCAGAAGCAGCAGCAGCAGCAGCAGCAGAAGCAGCAGCAGAAGAAGCAGCAGCAGCAGCAGAAGCAGCAGCAGCAGAAGCAGAAGCAGCAGAAGCAGCAGCAGCAGAAGCAGCAGAAGCAGCAGCAGCAGCAGAAGAAGCAGCAGCAGCAGAAGAAGCAGCAGCAGCAGCAGCGGTTCGGCTGGTGAAAACGCCGCCGCAAACGGCCGAGCCTCAAATAGCCTCATCTTCATCTATTAATAATGCTCGATTGTTCTGCTCGTGTATGTTCCACTCGCGCTGCAGCTCGGGCAGGTCGGGGCTGTTTTCTGATCTGCTGTTACGAAAAGGCAAACAGGGGGACGCTCCACTGGAAATGTTACGTACTGACACTTTAAATCTGCAAACTGTTATCTAAATATATGCTAAAAATGTACACATATAAAAGTTGAAATGGATTTGTTCTGATTTGTGTTTTTTTCTCTTTTTTGTCAGCGTTTAGGTTTTAACTTGCCTCGTGCTTTTCTTCCTTTGTTGGGAAAATAACATAATAAACACATTCAAACAGACACTGGAGGTAAAATGTGTTAAATGTTTTGCTCGAGGACACAACAAAACGCAACAGGAGCAACGGCCACATTCTTACTTGGATGTGGATTTGCATCTTACAAATGCCAATACTTAATAATCAGTGTTTCCTCTCAAAACAACCCGTCTTATTTGACACCTCATCTTTTTTGCTACTTATTTAGAGAATATATTATCATCATTTTTATATTATTTTATATTATCTTTGTTATTATGATATATTGTGTCCAAATCATTTTCTTTGTGGATCAGCTCAGTTTGTCTTTGGTGAGCGTCGGATCCACTCGCCCGCAGTTCGCTGGTGTGATTCCAGCTCCCACAGACGACTGGTGTCATCGTGTCCTTGGGCAAGACACTTAACCCACCTCGCCCCCAGTCTCTGCGTACACTGGTGTGTGACTGTGTGTTGTAAAGCGCTTTGAGAGCCTTGAAGGTAGAAAAGAGCTATAAAAATGTGACCGTTTACTCAGTGGGGAGCGGCGACGCTCTACTGACCGCAGTGTTACGGTGATTCTGGAGAATAACGAGGAAACTTTTAGCTTTTATCATCAAACTTTAAATAGTAAGTTTAAGTCATTGATTTATGTTCTATGTTCTGTTATGTACGAACAACAACGAGCTGTCAATCAAACCTGTTGCTAACGCTAGGGGGAGGGACCTCGGGGAATGAAGGCGTCTGATTGGTCCGTTAGTTATGTTCATATCTTGATTTAGGAACAAAACAGCGAAAAGAAAAATTCAGGATCCTGTGTCTTGGGTTCATACGAACATTTAAGACCAAAATGACGAGGCTCAGTGCAGCAGTTATAGAGAGAGGAGCGAGAAGATCAAGAGTCAATGGGGAAAAAGGGAGAGAAGGAGCCGGAAGAGCCTCCTGGAGCACTTCCTGTTTGGCACGCAGCGGCTAATGGGTTAGCTTTATCCATTCATATATACTATGGTCTTAACACAAAAAATTTGGTACGCAAACTCAATCTTTTTCTGGTTTAGTCCTAGTTTGGTCCCGGTTTACTCGTTGTCTTGGGCCTCTTCTAGCCCTGGTCTAGACATGTACTTTAAACATTACATTATAACACCAAATGTACTCTTGTGAGCTTTAAGACACGTACACTGCTGTTACCTCATCAAAAACATACCTGGAGTCGTGTTTTGTTTCCTTCACACATGTTTGACACTTTATTATTCATCTGTTTACGTCTCCAAAGCTCAAAATGCTCCGTTTACCTTTTGTTTCGTAGAGACTGGCAACTCCAGAGCTGAAATGATCCAAATCCACTCCGGTGAACTGTATGTCAGACACGTATGAATAAAAGAAAACAAAACTCGTGCATATTTGCGATGAGGAGACAACGTTATAACACAGATCAGAACACGGTGTAATATGGGCCGTTTAAAGCCTTTGCATTATTAACCAAATAACACCCCGGCCCTGGTTTAATTATAGCTACACAGCCTATTCTATGACCAGCTGTTGTTCGACGCCCACATTCATATGGCTCTCGGCGTATCGGGCACGACAACGGCTCCGAACGGGGCGACACGGGGCCAGCCATCAGCGCGTACTGTATGTGACATTAAAGACGGTTTATGTTCTCAAAATGTCAGCGCCAACGCCGGAACTGAACTGTACACAGCTAAAAATAGCAGCTCACAGAGGAAAATCTCTCCCTTGTCACAGTACAGTCGCGGACCTATAGCACGATTAGCGCTAACGCCCGGTGTCGGCTAGTCAAGTGGAATTACGTGTGCTTAAACTGCTGTGTTTTGTTTTGTTTTTGAT
The DNA here is from genome assembly GCA_034769755.1 of Odontamblyopus lacepedii. Taxonomy (NCBI): domain Eukaryota; kingdom Metazoa; phylum Chordata; class Actinopteri; order Gobiiformes; family Gobiidae; genus Odontamblyopus; species Odontamblyopus lacepedii. The sequence continues at coordinate 2,084,535 of CM068356.1, read as the reverse complement.
CTGTGATGCGTTGTGCAATTTGTTATGCATGAAACAAGATTTTTATTTCAGTTTAAAATAATAAAATAATACCCTACACGTAACATATTTACATCACCATGTCACTGTTTATTGTTTTGAAAATGCTATATTTAGAGAAAACTATTTATATGTATTAAAATATTTTACTTTCACTTTCATTTTTTGATGCTCTCCCCCTTCAGAGTGTGATCACAACATAACAAAATGGCTAATAGTACTAATGTGCATCGTATCAGGTTTGTGAAGTTGTAGTTTTTTGTTTTGTATCTTTTTTTTTTTGTATATTTATTCGAAATTGGGCAATTTAGGTCCATGGATTACGTACGAGGGCGGAGTGAAAAAAACTGTTTTTCCAGATCATTTTTGGATAGTGATAAAAGTTGTCGACACATTCAGCGAGAAACAAACCAAAAAATTAGATGTTTTGAAGCAAATCTTCAGTCTCCACAACCTGAATAAACGGGGGAATATGGACTATTCTGACCAAAATCACAGAAACACAAAGTCATTATTTTATTTTTACCAAACTCACTGGTCCATATAAACATGATAACTAATAGAAAACACGTCTCTTAAATTAAAACACAGGCAAATTGTTTCCATCTCAAATTCATGTTGGGCACTGGAGTCATTTTCGAGCTCGATTCTGAGCAGACACAAAATTGAATGAATCTTTCCAAATGTTTATTCATGAAAAAATAGTAAAGACAGAAAGACATTTAAAAAATCAGGTTCTTCCTCTGAACTGTTTCTGGACTATATATAAATGTGTGATGTTTCCATACAGATTTATCCTGCACTTCCTTTTCTTACCCGACTTATATTTTGTAAAGACACAAATTCTGAAACATTAAACACACTGAAACATAGAATCTGATCCATTCTCCTGCTATTCTGTCCATTCCTTATACGACTAAGAGATGGGTCCTAATAGTTTCCATGTTAGTCTGGACGAGTTAGTTTGGTAAAAATAAAATAATGACTTGTGCGTTTACTAACCTCTGTTTTTGTGTTTTAGTGATTTTGGTCAGAATAGTCCATATTCCCCCGTTTATTCAGGTTGTGGAGACTGAAGATTTGCTTCAAAATGTCAAATTTTTTGGTTTGTTTCTCACCGAATGTGTCGACAACTTTTTATCACTATCCAAAAATGATCTGGGCTGAGTCTTGTACAAGAAGCGTGGACTCGTACTGCTCAGCGTAAGAAGGGTTTGAGTAGTTCCCAGGGCAGATTGTAGATTACTCAAACATGCATGGATGACATATAAAACCACTTCAGGCATGTTTTTACATTATACCCCCTCTTTAATGTTAGTTTAATGTTAGTTTATGCAGCATGTTGGCACTAGCACGGATGAATCATAAAACTGAATCAAATTAGGCTCAAAATTTAAGCCGATACTGAATGCAGAAACGCTCATTTGATCCGGTGGGAAACTTTAAAGCCCGTTCACCTTCATGTCACATTTCTTTTCACACTCTCAGTGCCGTGATGCTCTTCGTGACAATGCAGCTCTTGCTAATAAACAACGTCATCACTATCGTCATCTGGTGGGACCACCGCAGGTTTTTCTCAGCTTCATTATCGGGGCCGAATTACTTATGAGCAAAAGCTATTTTAAAGTGGGACTTAAACACCTAAACTCCGCCCGTGACCACACAGCAAATATTTAGTGGCAAAAAAGTTGATTCAGTGTTTAGTTCCACTTTAAAAATATCACGCAGGAGCACAGGACTCAAATGCAACACAAAGAATGCTGTCCAACACAAAGTATTATTTCAGTACAACAGAAAGTGTCCTACAAAAGGTAAGGCCTAAATGGCAAGGCAGGTAGATAACAACAAAGGAAGTATATGATTTATAAAGTGAACTAAAATATCCTCCAAATCTGGGAATCTCTTCAACAAGAAAACAGGCAGGGAAAGAACTCAGATTCAGGGATTTAAATCAGAATTGCTCAAATGCAAACGACAGATACAGATACAGGGTTTCAGATACAGAGCTTGAAAATTGGTGTTCACAGATCAACAATCTGGCAAAGACTGAGTGAAGACCAGGAGCTTATATAGGCTCCCCAGGGATAATTAGGGAATGAGAGACAGGTGTCGGAGAACAGGGAGGGAGCAAAAGGAGGACTGGAACAGACCTGGAGCTGGACTGGGGAAGAACATGTAGACAATAGGCAGAACTGTGACAAAAAAGCCTCAAGGATCATTAAATAAGGTAAAATTATAATGTTGCTATTTAAAGATTAGCTGTTCAGTGTGTAAAATATAAGATAAGATAAGATAAAATAGGACTTTATTGATCTCGCAGTGGAGAAATTCAACAGTCACAGTAGCTCCAGGACAGTTTAGTGCCAAAAAAGGAAAAAAGTGTGACGCAATCAAAATAAACAAAAATAGAAATAATAATAAAAATAATAATATAAACTGAATAAGTATATGTACAAAATTTACAAAGAGAATGGTGTAAACAGTCTGGGTGGAATTACATGTGCTTAAACTGCTGTATTTTTTTCTGTGCAATTTGTTATGCACGAAACAAGATTTTTATTTCAGTTTGGCATTTTTTACTAATAAAATAATACCGTACACATAACGTATTTAGATCACCATGTCACTTATTGTTTTGAAAAAGCTTTATTTAGAGAAAACCGTGTATATGTATTAAATATACATGTGCCTGGGTGTCGCGTCGGTGAAACATTCAGGCCAAAATGATAATGTGGTGTTTATGCACCGGGGCGTATTTCGGGATCCTCGTGCCACGGTGTCAGTTGTACTCCTCCTGTGTACTATTCCTAAAAATAGGAAGTGGAAAACGGAGAAAACCCATGCCACTGTGTATTTCGTATCTGTGATAAAACCTTATGTAACAGTACAATCCACGCCTGCCCGGATCTCTGTGTTTCTATGGAAACAAAGCTGTAGGAATGCGAGCGCGGCCATAAAGCTCCTCTGCAGCTCACTGCTGACTTTGTTCAAAACTAACAATGACATAACAAAATACAGAAACACTTTCTCTTTTTGGGACAAATATGAAAGAGGACGACTCCCCTTTCAGCAAAGAGAAGTTTCACTACAGAACCAAAGCAAACCACTGCCGGATATGACCAATAACCACAAAATACCAAGTGTGAGTGTTAAACTGTACATGTGGGTGATTCGTCAGCACAGATCTGACCCTCTATTACAACAGTGTCATCTTAAAGTGGTTCTCCTCAGATCCTCAGACTCTCAGATGGCTCCAGTATTTATAGCGTCTGTTTCATCCTACTCGCTGCTTTGTTCCATCATTCATTGTCTCTGCGGTACAGCTGCATGGTGATTTGGCAGGTTTCTACACTTCTTGTTGCTTTACTGTTGTGCCGCGGGTTCGAGAAGGTTAACAATCCACGTCCTGTAATCAGGGCCCGTATTTCGCTATATTCTGATCTGCGACATGACGTTTCCTCATCACAAACTTACCTGGAGTTGTGTTTTGTCTCATTCACACATGTTTAACACACAAACCCGGCAGATTTGGGCTGACTTCTTTTCTCAAGCAGAAAACCTTCAGCTCCACAGACCTTTATTCGACTAATTTGGATCATTTCAGCCCTGAATACTGAACAACCAATACATTTAGCGTAATGTGGGACCCTTAAGTGTTTATTCATGCTTTATTAAGGCTAATTAAAGTGTAATTATTAAAGTGGTACTCATATTTTTCCCGTTTATACATCTTTCGTTGTTGCAACCCCAACTCCCTGTATACGCGTATCATCGGCTGGCACTGGAGCCCTGGATCAGTGTGAGCTGTGTTGTCGGCGCACAGTGAGGGAGTGAAAAAAAATGCAATCCTGTTTTATCACCAACGCTGCATGAGAGAGAGAGAGAGAAAGAGGAGAGAGTAAAAAAAAAAGAGAGAGGAGCACCAGAGCAGGGGAGGTGCGGGAACATCACTGACTTAACACGTCAAATAGTGCAAGAAGAAACGATACCTGTTCGAATATATATTTGCCTCTGCAGTTGGTACTTTGCAGTGACATCATCATGCTGGGAGCGTTCTACGTGCATCTCTGTGGCGGAATGTTCAGCGGTCACCGTGGTGAAGCAACGCGCACATTGGCAAGACCAAAAAGTTTCAACAAGATGGTCCGAAAACTCAGGATGAAATGCAAAATCGATTTAAGTGACACATTTCCAGGAGCCTGTGCTCGATATAAATGTTCACGGGCCTGTTTAGATGTTTGATTTTCAACCAAAAGGCGAGAGGGACGAGCTGAAAAACGGTCGGCTCATGCTAGTTAGCTTATGACTGTAATGATATTTGAGAAAGACTTGTTTAACAGCACAAATCAGCATACACGCTGCAAAAAACAAAATCTAGTCGAGCTAAAATGACTTGGATTAAGGAAGTTTTACCGTGATTTGAGTAAATTTAACTTGACAAGTAAAATAATCAGCCAGAGCAATAAGATATTTGCACTTAATATATGAAAATACATCTTGCTACACTTAAAATAAGAAAAACAACAACTTTTTGCACTTAAAATAAGAAATAAAATGAAAAAAAAACCGCTTATACCACTGGCAGATAATTTCACTTGTCAAGATGAATCGACTCAAATAAAGTAAAATGTTCTTAATTTAAGTCATTTTAACTTACCTAGAGATTGTTTTTTCCAGTGTACTTAAAATATGAAAATACATCTTGCTACCCTTAAAATAAGAAAAACAATTTTCTGCACTTAAAATAAGAAATAAAATCAAATGTGGCTCGAATTAAGGAAAAAACACTTATTCCACTGGCAGATAATTGACTCAAATAAAGCAAAATGTTCTTAATTTAAGTCATTTTCACTCACCTAGATACTGTTTTTTTTCCAGTGCATGTTGTAGTTCCAGTTATGTCAGTTCTTGGTCAGACTCGTGCTAAAACAAAGCTGAGATTAAAGGCTGATTTGAGTAACGGAGCGTCAGACTGAGCGGTGCCTCTTGTTAGCATCACACCCCAGGGGAATGTGGTTGTCATCAGCTGCAAAGTATCAATAACAAAGTGCAAACAGGGGTTTAAACGTCAAGTCTATGGGCAGTGAATTATGCACTGAACAACTGAGTTTTGGTTTCAAATCTGTGACCTGGATAATCATGAGTCCTGACTGACAGAATTCTCTTTTCGATGCCCCACTTTATTTGTTTTTTTTACCCCAGGGGGCAATTTAAACAAAGAAAAGGAAACTTATTCATAGACGGTCAGTGAAAAGTCATATGATTTAAGAAGCTTTCCTACATCCGTGTCTTTTGTAACGGCTGCTCGGGAAAACCAGCTTTGAAATCCACTTTTTCCTCAGCCCGTACAATAAAAAAGTGAGATGGATGGGGCACGTAATAATCCTGGAAGTGTCATCGGACATTTCTCACATATGCCTCCCTCACAGAAGTGGTAATGTACATTTGCAATGGCTGTGACGCGCAGAATCACCTTGAATCTACAAAAACATTTCTTCTGTTTAGCGTGTGAGCGCATAATTAGACTCTTATTAAAGTGTAAATGAAATGTGGACAAATAGGGATTCTCTTGTCTTGTAATTACAGCACAAGGTCAGGATAATTACACTGTAAGTACACCCTGATTAAAGCTTAATTATGGGATATTCACACAGGGGCTATCACCATCTATAAACATTTTTTTTAGATACTCCGCTTTACTCTGACATTTTACAGTAGATCATTCTTGGTTTTCATCTTCTTATAATATGTGACATTTTGAAGACTTTTTTTCCCCAATTTGATATAATATTTAGTTTTAAATTATATCTCTCCATGAAAACCATGGTTAGGCTAATCTTCCAGCCAGATCCTAAAAATGACAATATCCTGGCTCAACGATTGGTTGTTTTAGAAATTAATGTTTAGTTTGCCCTATAAACATCACAACAGAATCACTGTGAATCCTGCTAATGAAACTACTGCACATCCAAACAGGAAGTGCTCCAGGAGGCTCTTCCGGCTCCTTCTCTCCCTTTTTCCCATTGATTTACATTAGGATCTTATCGCTCCTCTCTCTGTACCTGCTGCTCTGAGCCTCGTCATTTTGGTCTTAAAATGTTCGTATGAACTCGCGACACAGGATCCTGAATTTTTCATTTCACTGTTTTGTTCCTAAATCAAGATATGAACATAAATAACGGACCAATCAGACGCCTTCATTCCCCGAGGTCCCTCCCCCTAGCGTTAGCAACAGGTTTGATTGACAGCTCGTTTCCCGCTTTCCTGCCCTGATTCACTATTTCTGAAATAAAATGACAAAATATCTCAAACAATTACAATAGCTAACGTTACTAGAATCTTAACTAGCATAATTTAACTAGCATAAAGTAAAGTGAATTTCGTTAAATTGCGACTCTATTGTTGTTCACACGTAACAGAACATAGAACATAAATCAGTGACTTAAACTTACTATTTAAAGTTTGATGATAAAAGCTAAAAGTTTCCTTATTATTCTCCAGAATCAGGTAAATCCAGTGTCCTGCAGGTGCAGAGTATCACCGCTCTGCCATGAGGAGGCGCCACATTTAACCTCCTCAGTCCTGATTGGCTCTTGTGGTTGCTATGATACTCGCGGTCGGATTTCCAAATATGGAGCCTGGCTTCAAATTCGCTCCTGTAACCGTGGCAACAGGAGCCTCATTTGAGCGACGCTGACGCTGTGGAGACGTCACACTCACTTAGACTCTCAGATATACGGGATATGGTCTGAACCCAGCCGACCCGCGTCGTCTCCATATAATAAACTCTTTTTGCTTCGCACGTGTGTTGAATGTGTGATAATGGAGAACTGTCGTGTGGGAGCAGGGATGACGTAGGCCTGTGGGCGGAGTTGCAGTTAACCATAAAGAGGGTTTGATTAGGGGACAGGGAAGATCACTAGATGATAGAGAGATCGCTCAAACATGGATGACAAAACCTCTCCAACCTCTTCTGTGGCCATAGCAGCTCGTCACAGCCTAATCTCAGATCTCTGAAGCTAAGCAGGGCCGGACCTGGGTCCTGCTCAGACGGCAGACCTCAGGGAAGACCAGGCGCCGCTGTGGGGCCGTCATTGTGTCCTTGGGCCTGACACTTCACCCACATTACCTAATATGAATGTGGCGTGTGCATGTTGGTGGTGGTCAGACTGACAGCCTCGCTTCAGTCTGTATTACCACCAAGTGTGGGGTAAATTAATAATGCAATGTAAAGAGCTTTGGGCTACTTGAAAAGCACTATTTACAGCAAATAATAAATTAAAAGCTCTTCAGGCATTTTTTAATAAGGAAACAACATTATAACATGGCAGAAAGCTCCAGAAGATCGAGTTTGCGTAATACTCCCTCTTTAGGTTTGATCTAAATGAGGATTCAAATCTGTTCTGGAGCAAAAGTAGATCAAACCTCACATTACTTACAGCCTACTCCGTTATGAACATGGACGGATATTCCGAGGGGCCTTCAAATCAATAATTGAAATAACTTGCGGTGCGAATCAGTATCATTCAAATGAAGGAATCAATATTACAACAGACTCATTTATTTGTAATAGGTCATTCAGAACATCCTTAAGCTGAGAGGACAAACAATCTGAGGAAGTCCATTAGAAAACGAAATGATGTCGATCCATAACGGCTCTTGTAATTTCACCAAATGCCACAGTGTTCCCTTTAGTCATTTAGCGCTCCGATATGAGACCAGGAATTCTGCTCATAACTCCATCAAGAATCCGACTTTCTCACACTGACTTCTGCTGTGCAAAATAGCCCCTAGATATTTAATGGAAAAGACTTAAATTGTGTTTTATATCTGTGTATTTTCAGACATATATGGACTGGTTTTGTAAATTAGCATAAGATTGTTGTCCGGTTGATTTTCCGTGCCTGGTGGTGTTTCCGACACAGCTTAACGGTCCATTACTCAAAATGGACTCTTGTGAGCTTTAAAACAATGTCGTTACCTCCTCTAAAACATACCTGGAGTTCTCCGAAGCTCAAAATGCTCTGCTCCACCTCGTGATGTCATGAAGTCGCTCTTTTCAACTTAACGACTCCCTTTTACCTTCAATAGAGGTAGAATATTCCAAGGCAGAAGTTCTCAAAATGATTTTTACAACCCAAACGAAAGCAGAGTTTTGCAGTGATGGGGAAAAAACTAACAACCAGCATGCTAATGTGCATTTCCTGATGATCTGACAATAAAATGCTTTACATTTTTCAACCTCAAGAGCTGCTTATACAATATGTCTGTTCTGGGTTAAGGCACATTTTGCTCAGATACATTCAGACACGGGGCCTCTATGATCTCCTGCCCACCACGCCCCATTCAGTTGTCATGGCCTATTTTTTTTTATTACTTTTTGGCAAATAATATGTCTGCATGTTGTATTTTGTTGTTTTTTTTTCAATTAAAAATGATATTTATATTAAGTATTTATCTTTATATTTAAATAATTATATGCCTTTACATTTTCCGCCAAATTTTCGTCACCTGAGAAGCTCGAGATCAAACAGTGACAGTCAACGCACGCAAAAATACTGTATTTTTCGGACTATAAGTCGCACTTTTTTGGGGAAATTTATTTTATAAAATCAGAGACCAAGATTTCATCAATATTTCATCTTGAAAGGCAAGTTATAGAAGTTATAGAAGTAAAAGAAAACAACCCTTGTATCATTTGTTCCTTTTTCAATATAGAACCAAAAATAAGAAAGCGAACAAACAACTCTTTTCTTTATTATTTGTCTCTAAAACCAAAATGAAAAAGGATAACAATTTGTTTTTTCATTTTTGATTCATATGTACGATTCATATATTTGGTCTATGAGCTGTCTGTGTGAAAAATGTAATATATAAGTCGCACCTGAGTATAAGTCGCAGGAACCGCCCAAACCCTGAAAACAAGTGTGACTTGCGAAAAATACGGTAAATAAATGGAATATCTGTGGTATTTCAAATTAAAACAAAGTGTGAAGAACTTACTGCTTTACAAACCACTAGTAACGATAAACAAATATGTGTCAGGACTTCTGTGTGGATATAGTTTTGTGAAGGGCGGTGCCAGGCGAGTCACGTCTACTACACAATGAGGCTGGTGCTCATTTTGGTCTGGGTCACACAGTTCTGTTATTCTGATAATGTGGCCCCCAGTGAAAAGTTTGGTGGGCCCTGATCTATATGATCACCTGCAGTACTACAGAGCGCCACCTATTGTTTGTATAATATTTATGGTACATTCTAACATGGCAAAAGCTGGATTGATAGCACAGTGGTAATAACGTTAGCTCTGTAATGTCAGTCTGGAACGGCTCCAGCTGATATCGTTTGAGAAGAGGAGGGACTTCCACAGTATGAAATTTATGCTTCACTGCAAAAAGGCCTATTAAAAATAAGAAAAAATACAAATTTTGAAGTAAAAATGCCCTATTTTAAGTGAAATTCTCTGCCAGTGCAGTAAGAAATTTCCACTTACCAAGTTTTCTTAAAACAAGATGAAATAATCTTGTTCTAAGCAGAAAACACTAGTTTCAAATATTTATGGACAGATTTTTCACCTTATTGGTTTATGAAGGAAGTTAAAGAGGCTTAACCTGGACTGAGTTAATATAAAAATTGCTTAGAATTTGTTGTAATATCGAGATAAGATAAATCAGGATGGAATATCTTGAAACAAGTAAAAAAAATCTCATCTTATTAAGTAAAAAAATCTTTAAAATGATCTTTTAAGGAGAATCTGCTAAATTCAAGTCAGTTTAACTATGCTAGAAAATCCTTTTTTGTAGTGTTTGATAATAAGACAATATAGTTTTTGGCTACATTAATGTGTAGCATCATATTTACTGTTTTTTAACCATTGCCACCTTGTACAATTATTAATACAACTTTTTGTTGTTGGAAAATACTTTCTTCTAGACAAAGTTCTATGCACTCAGTGGATCTGCTGGGAGCCGAACCAAATGAATTCCTGTGAGTTTTAGCTCAGCGTTACTCTCGACTGAGATTCTGAATCAACAACTTGAGGTTTTCAAACTTTTCAGGTCATTACCTCATGTGAGTAATGTGTAGTGTTATTCTCAATTTACAAAAGTACACTGCTTTTAACATCACAAACTGACACACGTGAGAAAATATTTGACCAACACTGAGTTCTACCTAATCCAAACCAGCCATTAAAGAGGCACTATGTAACTTTTCTGGTGGAGGGTCTTCCACCTGCTTCTCTCCATGGAAAGTTCCCACAGTATAGCATTTAATTTATCCATCTCCAAGGAGAAAAGCAGGAAATGCCCCTAAGCCAAGTTACAGATCAGTTCTGTGGAGAGGAGACTCACAGTGAGTTTGTCTTTCTCAATAAAAACACTGATGATACAGACAATATGAATGTCTCCAAATATTCAGACAAAGCAATAAAATCAAGGTGACAGACCCCACTAGGGTTGCAAAAGGGTGGAAAATTCCTATGGAAACTTTGGTAGGGGAATTTTGGGAATTTTCAAATTGGTAACGTTGCACAGGAATTTCGGGGAATTATTGTAACAAAAATATAAACATTTTATTTTGTCATCAGCAGCATTATTGCAAAAGGGGGATAATTAACACACATGACTCTGATTTATTTGTCAGAAGAACTTATGCTTATTTCTTTTACTGAACAACAAAACCTGAACGTTTGCTAAAATACAGCTCCCACTTCAAAATAAAAAACAAACAAACAAACAAAAAACAACCTCCGGTCTCAAAAACTCAAAGCCTTATTTTTAGTTATTTCTAGTTTCTCAAGCCTTATTTTTGCTTGTTCTCCGTTCTTTCCAGTCCATAGAAAGTTACATTTAGCATATCTGGTTTCCCATTAAGCACTAGCACATTTTTCCAGTAGCTAGCATCATAAGCTAACTACTTCAATGACATGGCACAAGCCTAATTTACAAGTAAACTAGGACTAGATTGATTTTATTTATTGTGCAGTGACAGAGGGACACAAAATGCATGTCGGGGCTGTGGCTTCAGTGGCTCTTCAGAAAACAGTGTCTTTGTCCATATGAGTGAGGAACAGCAGCGACGCACAACTTTACTCACACAAATCTGTCTGTTACAGCCCAGATTGTGCTGCAATATTGTGCTACATTTTTTTCTACCAACTTTACTGATGCCCCTAACCTTCAACTATGATAATTCCCAATTTATTCCCATTAATTCCTGTTCATTTTCGAAAATTCCCACGGAAAGTTTCCAACCCTAGATCCCACACCAGAATATTATACAACAGAAAGCCCAAAAAAGTCATCATTTACATTTGATCATTACTATTAAACGTTTCAAAATATATGAACAGAGATCATCCATTTTCAGGCTACATTTCTGTCAAACATTTCATAAATAAGGAGTAAACGCCGGCATTTAGAAAACTACAGTGTCCAGTCAGATTTGGTGTTGTTTGGGGCCCACGCCGTCCACCTGCTGGCCCCTCACTCTTTCGCTTGTATTAAAAGTTTATTGACGCCGAGCTTGATCTGCATTTCTCTTTTGGCAGAATTTAAGAACAAGAAATAATGAGAAGATGCTTTCTAATGACTAATGGTGGGATTTTTTTCAAAGAGGAGCTGTCTGCGGAAGTTTCTTGAAACAGAAGAGAATCTAAAACCAACCGGGCGACTGGTAAAGGATTTTCTGACACTCTGAGCTCACAAAGCAAAAAAAAAATGCCTCGCACTCAGATGGCCAAAAGCTTTTTTTTTCATTTTTTTTTTCAATAACACTTTGGCGAAAAGCATGAAAAAGGTTAACATGAAAACTACCACTACATGACATGAATTGGAACGGAGCAATTTGAGCTTTGGAGATGTGGACAAACTAAAGATAAATGATAACTCTAACATACAGTTGCAGGAAAAAGTATGTGAACCCTTTGAGATGACTTGAATTTCTGCATAAATTGGGCATAAAATGTGTCCCGATCTTCATCTAAGTCTAAAATTATATGTTTTCAGTTTTGTATTGAATACAACATGTAAAAACTCACAGTGCAGGGTGGAAAAAGTATGTGAACCTTTGAATTTAATAACGGCTTGACCCTCCCTTTGCAGCAAAAACTTCAACTCAGCGTTTGCTGTAACTGCAGATCAGGCCCAGTCAGGAGGAATTTTGTATGTGAATGAAACTAAACATAACTCCAGGTATGTTTCTGATGAAGGGACATTCTAACACGGCTAAAAAGAGTCAATTTTGTGCAATATTAACACTAACACTAACCTTCTGAAAGTCTAGAGGCTTTGGCGTTTTTACAGATAGTGCTACAGTCGTGGCCAAAGGTTTTGAGAATGACACAAATATTAATTTTGGTACCAGAACGTCCTCCGAGAGCAACTTCCCCCAACCATCCAAGAGCAGTTTGGTGATGAGCAAAGCCTTTTCCAGCAGGAAGAAGCACCTTTCCATAAAGCAAACGTAATAACTAAACGGCTCTGGGAACAAAACATAAAGATTTTGGGTCCATGGCCACGAAACTCCCCAGATCTTAATCCCACTGAGAACTTGTGGTCAATCCTCAAGAGGCGGTGGACAAACAAAAACTCACAAATTCTGACAAACTCAAAGCATCGATTATACAAGAATGGAGCCGTCAGTCAGGATTTGGTCCAGAAACTGACTGACAGCTGCTAGGGGTCTTGAAAAAGAAGGGTCAACACTGCAAATACTGACTTGTTGCATGAACTCAGTGTAATTGTCAATAAAAGCTTTTGATACTTATGAAACGCTTGTAATTATATTTCAGTAAACCATAAAAAACATCTGAGAAAAACACCTAAAAACCCTGAAGCAGCAGCAGACCCTGTGAAAATGTAATATTTATGCCATTCTCCAAAATTTTGGCCACGACTGTAAATTTGCTTGTACATAAATGTGTCTAAAAGTGCAGTAGATAATATAAAGTTTGCCCGTATCCTAACTCGCCCTCAGATATAAATAGGCTTTGATTGTCTGGCAGCCCTTTGTTGTGATTCCGTTTGACTGTGGCTTCATACGACTGGAGAAAGTTGTCATTAGCAACCGGCGGAAAGTTGACAAAGCAGAATTACACTGTCAGCCCGGCCGCAGGAGATGGATGGCACCAGCAGCTTCCGAGCACAGGGGACGCTGCCTCGGGGACTCGGAATCAAGAGGAAATTAAAGTGAAATTAAAGTGAAATTACTATAACAAACTATTTACAATACGGAATGCCATTGATCCGCAAATAACTATGGTGTTGTAAGTGTCATTAAAGGTACAGCTTTTCTGGGGGAGGGTCCATTACCTGCTTGGATCAAAATATAAGCAGAAATAGCAGCTGCATTCCCCCAGTGTCGCTTAGTGCAGACGCAGAACCTTCCCAGGAACCTTTGGCAAGCGCTTGTTTCTAGTTGTCGCAAATTTGCAACACACAATTTTCTATTCATTTTTTTGCTATAGTTAAATTAATATCTCAGTGTAATTTACCGTCTATTTAAAGGCAAAAACACACAAAACACATTTTTATATACATCTATATAAGTGAAACAAAAGCGATGTTGTCTCCTCTGTTCATTGTAGTGAAGACTGCAGTGAGCTACACTGGAGAAACAAAACAGCCACGACACAAGAGGATGAACCAGCACAGACGAGAGAGCCATAGTGGACCTCAGTCTGCGGTACATCTGCACCTTAAAGCCACAGGCCACTCGTTTGAGGACAGTGAAGTGCAGATGTTAAGAAGCCATCTTTGTTAATAAAGAGAACTTTCTTTAAACAGAAATGGAGGAGTCAGACACCATCTGTCTCCAACTAGAACTCCATCCTCAAACCTAAATCAAAACAAACTAAGAAAACAATAGTGTAGCCAGGTCAGGCCCAGAGGTGTGAAAACCCCATCATGTCCCTGTATGATTCTGCTAATCTGACCCCACCCCAAGTCTATTTCAATAGGCCGAGCTGACGACAGAAACCGTAAACAAATAGGGCGAGTTTCTAAGTAACTGGAGAATCTAACTCCTCCTTCTTGCAGACAGATAAAAGTCAGTGTCCTCCAGTGTCTGACCAGAACTGAAGAAGCAGCTTGGATGAGCGGCGAAACGTCACAGCCTGAGATCGTTTATCACCACTAGTTTTGCGAAGTTTGCCGCCGTCAGCTGAGCAGAAATGACGTCCTATAATTACTGCAGAAATAATAACTAATAATTTTAGAAATAAACTCGCACAAATGAAAATTGTCACAGCACAAAACGGCACAAATGAAATACAAATGTTTTCTGTAATTTTCTGCTGTTTTTAAGGCTATTTCACATTTTGAGAGGCTGAATGACGTCATCGAACGAAAATAAAACCGCAAATATTTTAAGAACCAGAATTGCACAAACCCCAATTTGACCTATAAAAGAATCATTAATTTCTCCAAAACAAAAGAAGCACAAACGAAACTTTTTGCAGCACAAACGAAGCACAAATGATTGACATAGTTTTTGTGTAGGTTTGATGGGGCCAACTTCACGCAGGTCCAAAATCAGCCAACTTAAAGGCCCGGCTATGGTATCGGCTCAACCAATACCTGATCCAGCTAATTTACAGTATTGGTGCAGATATTTGATACCAGTATTGGTGCATCCCTATGTTTTTTGTTGGAGTTTCGCTTGTCGATGGAGATGTTTTTGCTTTGCCAGAAACGTTCCACAGAATAGGACTAGAAATGTTGCATAAATTACATATGCATTACATAAATTTAAACGTACTTACAGTTTCAAAATAAAAATCAGTATGTGGTTGCTGTGGTCTGAACCCAAAGATATTTTTAATGATTTAATACTAAATTACACAATGATATTCTCCACCGGTCACTGTTTCTTTCAATTCTTACACAATACAAACTTCAGCATAATAACTCCACTTGTTTAGGCCCGATTCATCCACAAGAAAACTACAACAACACGACTTGAAGATGAAGGATTGCCAAATATTACCATCATTGCAAAAGGAAAATCTCTGCTATTTTTCTCGCCCTCCTTGGCGCGTAAAAGTGAACTCTGCCTCCAAAACCCCATTTCCCCAAAGCAATATGTTTGGGGTCAGGAGCAGAGTGCGCCGTCAGCTGTACATGACGGGGTACAAGCAGCAGCACTTTTCTTTTTATTTGAGATATAAAGCGGATTCACGGAGAAGCGGATTCAAACGGAGAGAAGACCGGGCTAAACGCGAGTCTTTTGTGAGCAGTTAACTTGTTTGACGAAGCTGAAGAGTGAATAAAGTTTGAGCCGACGCTGATACAAAGCCACAGTTGTGCTCATAAGTTCACAGACCCTGACGGAATTTGACTCATTTCTTGTCCGTCTTTCACAGAGAATATCAATGTTAACACAAAAACTTTTCTTTCACTCATGGTCAGTGCTTGGGTGAAGCCATTTACTATCAAACAACTGTGTTTCCTCTTTTTAAATCATAATGAGAACAGAAACTACACAAATGACCCAATGAAGCTGGAGTCTTTTGTGATAGTTGTGGACGAGGCTCTTTATTTTCTCTGATGGTAAAACTGCTCATTCTTCTTCCTGTAGATCAGGGGTGTCAAACTCACTTTGGTCCGGGGGCCGTATGCAGCCTACTTTGATCCCAAAAGGGCCGGATCAGAAAACTCAGTTCTCTCTTCAAGTTATTGTATTTTTCTCCGTGTCTCGTAGTGGTGTTTAAGATTATATTCCTCGAGCAACGCCACTTGTTCCAAACACACTGAGCACAGATTTCCCATTCACCTCTGTCAACAAATAAGAATTAGACTATTTTTCTTGGGAAATCCTGAACTCAGCATCTGCTTTTCTCATTTTTTGACATTTTGCTGATGAGGGTCACGGTCGACAGTCAAAACGATCGTCCTTTAAGAGGGTTTGGAAAGAGGAAAGTCTTCATTTGTGCTGCTCTGGTGGGAGTCGCAAGGCACAGAAACGCCGGAGACGCTGCTATGCTAAACGGTGCAGAAAATTAACAGAAAAATCTGAAAATTTTAAGTATTTTAATAGAAAAATCAGGCGAGGGCCAGATTAAAGGTCTTGGAGGGCCGGATCTGGCCCCCAGGCCGCATGTTTGACACATGTGCTGTAAATTCTCGGGATTGATATTGACGTCCGAAGACTGAGACAAACACTCCAGAACCTTCACTTTATTCTGCTGGAGCCAGTG
Organism: Odontamblyopus lacepedii; assembly: GCA_034769755.1. Lineage (NCBI taxonomy): Eukaryota > Metazoa > Chordata > Actinopteri > Gobiiformes > Gobiidae > Odontamblyopus > Odontamblyopus lacepedii. Next base: position 2,068,319 of record CM068356.1, on the reverse strand, counting down.
ACAGCTCCACTTGCCTTTTGTGTTTTGGATCATTATCATGTTGGAATATCCAAGTACGTCCCATGTGCAGCTTCTGGACCAAGAACTCATGAATTCTGCCAGGGGATGTGAACTTATGAGCACAAAATTGACTCTGATGAGCTTCAAGTCATGTTAGAATATGGTGAACTCCTCAAAAACAGACCCGGAGTTGTGTTTTCTTTCATTCACACATGTTTAAATGACCCTTTATTATTAGTCTCTCTGTCTACATTTGCAAAGCTGAAAATGCTCTGTTGCCATGTTTCTGCATTCATTCACTTACAGGTTTTCATTGTTCAAAAATACCTCGACACGCGTACTGTGAGGAAAGACCTTCTCCACAGAGCTGACTCGTCACTTGGCTTGGTGGCCTCACCTTCTACATACATACTTATATTAGTCTGTCCTATGGTCCATTCCCATTGCTGCCAGTGATAATGTGCAGAATGACATTTCCATTACATTGTGTCTTGATCTGTAAATAGATGTAATGAGAGTGGATGTTTGACCTGTGCATTTTAAAAGACAAAGCAAGACTAATAAAACTGGCAGACATGTACACATTTCTGTCATCTGGCCAAGATTTTAAAACTTATATCAGCTTATTCATATTTATTATCAACTTAATTGTTCTGACACTGCTTTCATTCTAGTCTAGAGGTTGTTTATTTTAAGAGAACTTTATTTGCTGCATGGACCGATCATTTCACTACTTTTAAGTCATTTTCTGATAGATTTAAGTGTTTAAATCTTACATTTTGGCCAAGGTTTTTTGCAGTTTAAGCAGCATTTCTAATACTAAATCTAGAGTTTTGAAAATAATTCTTAATACTAACGTTGTATGAGTGTGTTTCATGGTGAGTGACGCATGTGGAAAGTGGTGTTGTAGGTTTTTGTCATGTTTTATGAATTGTGCAGGTGATGTGGCCTTGGTCCAACAGGGACAACGGATGAAAATTAACTTTGGCCACAATCCTGCATATTTACAAGTACATGTTTGTTTCTTACATGATCTTGTCTTATAATATGCACTGTCCTTTTAATAAATAAATACAATTGAAGGAAGCAGGTAGCTGAATATCCACCACAAATTTACATTGTGATTTCCGTAATAATATGTTACATCATTAAAGAGTGGATATTAAGCAAACTTGATTATTTTTTTTTAGCTTTCTACTATGTTATAATGATGTTCCCTCATCAAAAACATGCCTGAAGAGGTCTCAGATGTCGTCCATGCGTATTTGAGTATTCTAGCGATCTCTCCTGGGCCCTCTTCATCCCCTCTTTACGTTTAGCTGTAAAATTTTGACAAATGCTCAGCCCAGAAACCAACGTCATCCACGCTCCCACTCGGCAATTCTCCATAAATTTACAAAAACATGATGGCGCTCTGAAGGGGGAGTGACGCAGGGAGCAAAGAGAGAGGAGACTCTGAGTGCTGAAAATGTGAAACGCATAAAACAAGTTAATATACATGTTTTTTTCAGAATAGAGCATTTTCAAAACAATTAAAGGTAACATAGGCCACGTTTATGACGTCCTGATTTAAATAGTTCTGAATTAAACTATTCTCCTTCGAGTTTACATGGAAATAATAATTCCGAATTGAGGTTTCCAAACACGTTAAATCGTCTTTATTTAGTTCATCGCTCATCGTCTGGGGGTGGGGAAGGTTCTGATTGGACAGCGACACGAACGTATTTGCGTTGACTGGAAGAAAAAAACACACTTCAGCTGCTCCCGGCTTTTCCGTCATCTCGGTTTGTCGTTACGCCACGAACACAAACACGACCCAAACTTTTCCCGCGGCCGTTCCGATGATAATGAAGCAGCAGCTGGAGAATTCTCTCCTCACGCTTTCCGTCTGTGAGCTGAGGAGGAGAAGGGAAGAGTGTGGGAGAAGGAGGAAGAAGACAAACTGAGTCTGAGGCTGCCACACCTCAGCCCACTCCCACATCCCGCTCACAAATCCAAAGAGACGTGGAGGAAAGTCCCGAGAGACGACTGGAGGAGCCGGATCAGAAGGACGACACAACGAGCACGACTGGAATTATTTTTAAGCAGAATAAACGTTTACATGATCAAGGAATAAATTCATTCGGCTTTAAAAACGGACTAAACCACTCACTTTCTTCAGAATTAACTTTCATTCTGAGTAATCCTTTTCATTAGGAATTAAGTGTTTACATGGTCTTTTTAAAGTGGAATACATTTTTATTCTGAATTTTACATTATTTTTTATTTGGAATTAAAGCTTTTACACAGCAAAAAGGGCCTATCAAAAATACATTTAAAAAAATACAAATTTTGAGGTAAAAATGCCCTATTTTAAGTAAAATTCTCTGCCAGTGCAGTAAGAAATTTCCACTTACCAAGTTTTCTTAAAACAAGATGAAATGCAAATCTTGTTCTAAGCAGAAAACACGAGTTTCAAGTATTTATGGCAAGATTTTTCCCCTTATTGGTTTGAGAAGGAAGTTAAAGAGGCTTAACCTGGACTGAGTTAATATAAAAAGTGCTTAGAATAAGTTATAATATCTGGATAAGATAAATCAGGATGGAATATCTTGAAACAAGTAAAAAAAAAACTCATTTTATTAAGTAAAAAAAAATCTTAAAATTGATCTTTTAAGATGAATCTGCTTAATTCAAGTCAGTTTCACTATACTAGAAAATCCTTTTTTGTAGTGTAAGTAAACGTGACAACTGTGACCTAAATACATGATGTGTTCGCAATTAATACCCCATAGAAGTAAAATACCCCCTCTGATAAAAACAGCATAATATTAACACATGCATCGTATTAATAAAGTATGTTACCAGAACTCTGAATCAGCTGGTTTGAAATTTCATGCATTATTGAAATAAATCAAAGCTGAACTTGCCGAACTGAAGCTGCTCCCGCTCCAACCACCAACCACCAACCACCAACCAACGTTTTATCTCTGCTAAATGAATTATTAACATTTCTAGCATCTGCTCTTACCACCCACAGTGAAATTAATATTTTTATCCAGTAAGTTCCACCATAAGCCGTCTCCTATATCTGTCTTCTCTTCCCCATTGGCCAGTATCAGCCCTCCGCAGATTCCTTAAGTCTGGAATCCTCCTGTATCTCCCACTCTTACAGGCGCGATCCATGTGACAGCAGCCTCAGCATTGGAATAATCCTGTGCTGAATCCACACATTGGAGGTGGATATGAAAAGCATGAAAGGTGTAGTTAAGCAGACAGAAGCTGGGGGCCAAGACATGCGAGAAAGGAGGATAAGATGTTAGCTAAACCTACAGAATATGGAACGTACAATGGAACACGTAAACCCATCCAGCCAAGTGAATTTTAACAAGGTGCGATGAGCAAAATCTGTGAGCGATTTCCATAGTCACACGTGCACAGAGCTGTTGGATTAAAATGTTATGCTAATGTGTGAATGAGGCATGCTAGCGCTATATACAGCGGTGGGTAGTGCTTACATTTGCTATGCTAAGTGTCTTAAAGGTCCTACTTTACACAAAACTGTCTCTTGTGAGCGTCAAGTTATGTTATAATTTGGGCTGTCTTGATTAAGATCAGAAATTCCATAGTTGCATGTTTAAAATTGTGTTATTTTGCATTTCAAGACAGTTTTAAGCCATAATGTAAAGCAATTCGTACCCATTTAGCGATCGCTGTCGTTATTTTCTTTGCCGTGTGATTATCCACACTGCACCCTCGCTGCACCCGGGGGTTTAGCTCAGAGCTGCTAACTTAGACTAGACGTACGTCGCTGGAACTGAAACTAATGCATATTGATATTTTCTTTTGCTGTTGAATATGACAGTCGCCTGCTTGTGTTTAATGAACAAACTACTGCCCTGGAAAATGCATCAGAAGTAGAGAAACGCCTAAAGAACCGTTCACCCAAGTCGACTTTGTCTGTTATTAAACTCCAGCCACAGAATTCCTGCTGTTATTAGTCGCACCACATGACATTTTAACACTTTTAGTACAGAAACATGCAGAATAACTCATGATTTCTGAAAAAAAAATGATTTGGTTCCATGGAGGTCCGAGGTGCTACAGAAATGCGGTGAATTATTATGAAATTTGAACCTTTTTAACTGAGGAAATTGCAGTTGGACAGAAAATGTAGGCGTCACGTCACTGACCCACATGCTCAGTTTCTTGTGACTAAAACGAGCGGCTCTCTGGCTTTTTCGTTTTGTAAAAGTAGCTCAGCGGAGGAAAAAGGCTGGAGAAACCTGCTCTAAACCTTCACTCTCACTTGTCCCATCTTCATTTTTTGTTTTTTAGCTTTTCGTTGTCGATAAATGGTTTTAAGCACAGGGGGTGTTCTAGGACCGTTTTGCATCTGCTTATTTCCTGTGAAGGTTTGTTCATTTCCTTGACTTTTATTGACCAATGACTGTTTCACTGTTTGATTTTGAACTTTCTCTTGGTTAAAATCAATTATGTTGTGAAGGCTGTGAGCGACTGCTGTTTGGGCTGTTTTTTTTTTAAGGCTCTACAGAAATAAACTGGATTGAATCGAATTCTTTCTGGTGCATTCATTTGCCTCAGCACAAGCCTCTCTTTTTGAGTCGGTCCAGATTGAAATGCCACAATAGACATGCTTCTGTGTGCTTTGGAGTTTGGGTAATATCTCGTTTGTCTGAGATACACAGTTCTCTAATACTTTACAAAAATATAAGTCTAGTTACTGTTGAACCTCCTAGAGTTCAGATGAGCGTGATTGACAGGTGGATTAGCCAATCAGAGACATGCATTTGTATGAAAATAACATGCACAGCTGCTCGTAAGGAAAAAAGAAAGGAAAAAAAAATCACAGGGGAATGTGCAGAATCAACTGATACTTTGCAGCTGACGTCCTCAACTTTCCGTGATGTGATGCCGACTGTAGGCACTGCTCTGTCTGAGGCTTGTTAGACTTTAATCTGAGCTTTATTTGGACACCGTCAGACCTGAAAGAGCTGGTTTAGTTTGAACTGCAACAGGTGAACTGATCTGTGCTGTTAAACAAGTGTCTCATCCAGTTGCAGTCACACGATCGCCAGCATTAGCCAGCAGCTTTTCACTTAGTCACTCTCACCGTTTTTGTTGGCTCCTGAAAATGAGTGGTTTAAATCCATTCTGTATTTCTTCTTGAGTTTTCAGACAAACTTTTTTGAGTTTGCGCTAATGTGTGCATTGTGTCGCCACCATATAGATGCATGTAGAGCCCCCCCAGCTTGATGTCACTGCAAAGTATCATTAAGCAAAGCACTGAACTCTGAGACAAATGATCTTTCTTTCAAAACGATGGGTGATAAATGAGCCTCTTCATTTCCTGGCTCAAAGTTTGAGGGACAGTGCTCAAAGAAGTACTCAGTTTTGTTACTTAGATAAAAGTACAGGTGCGGGAGCAAAACATACTTGAGTAAAAGTATCATAAAAATTGTAAAGTAAAGTAAAGTACTGGTTAAAAATGCATTTAAAGAGTAAAACGTACATTTTTCGCAGATTTTGAGATCTGTAAAAGCTTCAAATGTAGATCAATTGAATTAATCTTTTTTTTAAAACAGTTTTTCTTTGTGTATTTTAAGGCCGCCACACACTACAGGGGAATTTGCCCGATTTTGGCTGCGATTTCTTCTCCCCGAGTTCAGGGAGGCGTGACCCGACTGTTTGTCTCCGTGTGCGATTCTGAAGCCGCTGCTCCTCATGTGTGGAGTCAGTGTCAGATCAGAACCACCGAACATCAACAACGCGACGGAAACAGACGATAAAACAGAGTCAGGGGCAGAGGAGCGACGGACACAGAGACGCAACAAACAAACTCAGGATAGAGAGAAAATAAAGACTTTATTCTTCACCTAATGTAAAGTGGGAAATTTAAAGTGCAGCGTCTGATCCACTTTATCCATAGAAATTGTCCTCCGCAAATAATGACTCCAGTCCACAAAACCGCACTATTAATCCAGTTTGAAGTGTTCTTTGAAAGTAAAAAGGTGAAAGTTGTTCCTCGCATGTGTTTGTTTACGTCCACAGAGCGTAAAGCTGCAGATCAGCGACAGTGACTCTACTTCCTGTGGACTTTATCTCCTCTTTTCTGCTTTAAAAATCCTGTATCTGAAGTATTGCTCCACATTTCACAAATAATAATAACACAGTTTTGACTTGTGTCTAAACTAGAAGTGCAGAGCTCTGATCTTTGAACACTTCAGAGTCTCAGAGCGAGTGGTTTTACTGTAGACAGGAAACAGCTGACGTGATCGCGCTCACAGCTTTACAGCCTGTTTTACACAGACAGATCCTGCTGAAGTGTTTGTGATCAGAGATTTTAAGTCTCATTTTAAGTTTCTCCTCATGCCTGTGGTGTTTGCGCTTTTTGTCGCACGTTTAAAAATCCTGCTGTCCATACCTGCTCTCAAAGGTAGTAAAGTAAAAGTAAAACGTCTCCACTTTAAAATGTATTTAAGTAAAGTACAGATACCTAAAGTGTATACTTCTGTACAGTACTTTACTACTTTGACTTTGTGATGTTCCACCACTGCAGAGGGAGTGTGAACCAGACAGATATTCCACTAAAAAATACCACATACTGTCACCAGAGCTGCTGAGATACACTCCATTCCTTCACTATCTATGAACAAAATATGGAATAAACCTAAGAACCGGTATCTGTGAGTTTAAAGTCTATCAAGATTGTGGTCACGTGGACAAAGTTTGCATGATGATTTTTACCTCTGGGCTAATCCGATTTACTTGCAAATCCGCGCAGACTTCCATAAAAGCGACGGGACTGTGTGAATAATCGACTTCACCAGAAAAACCGTCTCACTTTCCCCGTAGATGCACCTTTTCACCGCTTCGCCTCGTGCCCCTGCCCGTAACACAGAGACGGCCCGGCAGACCGTGGCTCCTGCCGTGTAAAAGAACTGCAAACGCCACACGACCTGCCACTGTTTTCTTTGACAGTAAGCGAAATGAATAAAATACATACGTTGAAGTGGAATTTGCTGTGTGGCGTTTACAAGAAGCTTATCACGGTCGTACACGCAGGGATCATATCTGTTTGTAGATGGATGGAGAGAGTGAGAGAGGAGGGGAGAAGAGAAAGATTCAGCACCTCAGTCAGAATGGAGTAAAAAAAAAAAAAACTGCTATTATGTGATTCAAGCGATCCAGGCACCCACGGGCTCCAAGTAAATGACACGGAATAGGTGGCTGTGGAAAAATGAAGTTTTATTTAAATGACTTCTCCAGATGAACTTGACGATGTGGAGGTGGGCGGAAAGACTCTGACTTCAACTTCCACTTGGGTGACGGAAATACAAATACGCTTTTTTTCCCCCCCTCTCCGTGTTTGGGTGAAGGCGCACGGGCCATTTGTGAGAAAAATAGTGGATTGAATTGAGTTTTCCGCAGAAGAGCATTTTACTTACTCCGAAAAGAAGTTTGAGAAGAAAAGTTTGAGAAAGTGTGATCATAAGAAAGTACTGAATTATTCTGTGGTTGTGTAATAAATAGGGCTGTCAGCATTAACACGTTAATCGCGACTAGATTAATGCAATCCATAACGCAACTTTTTTTTCTTTTTTTTTTTAACCTTTTTTAGTAATTGTTGGTTTCCCAGATGCCACGCAGGAGGGCAGATGCTTGAGAAATGATTTAACAACAACTAATCGATGTAAATATGATTTATTTTACAGATAATGGAGTCGGCCAATTAACAGACAGTTTAAATCTGGATCTTCTTAAAAGCCCAATGCAAAAAGACCCCGAAGCACATGTTGGGGTCACATTTATAGGTTGTATAAGGACATCCCACTCCTCGACCATTCAGGTTACCAGAAAAACATGTTTTGTACAAGGCAGTTCTCCATGGATTTACCTAAAAATGATCGACTGACACCAAGTAACATTTGTCAGATGACTTCTCCTGGACTCTGGAAAGCCTCTTCATGAACTGAACTAAACTGAAGGCACCAAAGAAAACAAAAGATCCACTCTAGTAAGAACCATTTTAAAGTAGCAGTATATAAAATATGATACAATAGTATAACAGATACTACAATCGCGATTAGAGTTCGCCAGCCTTTTGTCCCTTCTAATACGCTTCTACACATCCGTCGGCAGCTCCTCTGGCTGTTTCGCTTTCTAACTTCAGAGCGCCGTGTTTCAGTAAACTCACCGTCGTGATGGAGAAACAGACGCTTCTGGACTTTTGAACTGTTTATTTGACTTTAAAAAACTTCCAGACGCTACAATTTACTGGTCAAGAGTTAAACGCAGCCTGTGTCGAGCAGAGTTTCAGCACCAGCGAAGTTCGTCTAGTCTAAGTTAACAGCTCCGAGCTAAACCCCCGAGTGCAGCGACCGGAGCGTTCGAGCCAAGAGCCTCAGACCTGTGGATAATCACACGTCGAAGAAAATGACTACAGCGATCGCTAAATGGGTAAGAATTGCTTTATATTATGGCTTTAAAACTGTCACAACAACACAATTTTAAACATGCAATTCAATACGCAATTAATTGTGATTAACTGGGGAATTTCTGATCCTTAGTTTTCCATTGGCCTTTTAACCACCTCAGCGCCCCCCATTTTCTAATCACCAGCTACAGATACTGCGTGCAGGCACAAGCAGAAGCAGAAGTGCTGTTTTCATGCAATAGTGACCCACTGTACCTCATCAACACTAGAGCAGTGAACTTGAATGAGCTGCTTGTATAGTTAAATACACTGTACAAATAATGGTGGCTTTCAGATTCTAAACTGTGATGGTGTCATATTCCCAGATGGGGGAAGGGGCAACAGACCCTATTGATTACATTGTACTTCATCTATAAATTATCATGTTTACAAGATTTTACAGCTATGAAACCTAAGGTCTAAGGAGATTTGCTGTGGAGTGAACGAGCCACTTACACCTAACAATAAAATCCTAAAAAAAGAGATATTATGAAGAGAGGAGCACAGGTACAAAGATGGATTCAAGAGGCTATTGAAACCAGGAAACGAGAAGCACAGACCATTAACAGAGACAAAGGAGCTTTTACCCCGGCTCGCACATGGGACACACTGGGGCAGGAGTGTCCAGCCTCACAGATCTGACCCCGACCAGATCTGTCACTGACCACAGCTAAGCACAACAGAGAAGAAACATGTCGCATCCAGCGGTGGGAAATAACTGGACACGTGTACCAAAAATACATGTTCTGAATACAAAGTAAGAGCTAAATTAAAAGTATACATGCCGTTACTTCATGATGCAAATTTGGCTTTGAGCTGCACTGTTTTAGTGACAAAAATAAAACACGGCTCTTGGAACGTATTCAGAGCGCAATTTTCATTTGTTTGTTAGCTAAGAAAAGGTTGTTTGGAATGATCATTGTCATTTTGTTCCACTAATAATGCAACTTGTAAAAGTATTCCATGTACCGTATTCTTCGGAATATAAGTCGCACTTTTTTTGCGACTTATACTCAGGTGCGACTTATATATTACATTTTTCACAGCCCATAGACCAAATATATGAATCGTAAATATGAATCAAAAATGAAGAAACAAGTTGTTATCCATTTTTTCATTTTGGTTTTAGAGACAAATAAGAAAGAAAAGAGCTGTTTTCTTATTTTTGGTTCTATATTGAAAAACAAATGAACGAATGATACACGGATTCTTCTCTATTGGGTTGCTTTTATTACTATAACTTGTATAACTCGACTTTCAAGATGAAATGTCAGTTCTGGTCTCTGATTTTATCAAATAAATTTCCCCCAAAAAGTGTGACTTATACATGTTCTTTTCTTCTTCATTGTGCATTTTTTGGCTGGTGCGACTTATACTCTGACTTATAGTCCGAAAAGTACAGTATTCATAATGCAGGACTCTGATTGGATCATGTTTGAGAATATGTTAAAAAATACATTTAAATTCAGTTATTCAGTGTTCTCTGACTAAATACATTTTCAAAGTATTCTTCCCATCACTGTTCATATCTGTCAGGTCACAGCTCTAAGAAAGGAGACCAGGGATCATTCCTGGATGAATGACAGATTACATCAACTTTTGAATGAATGAATGAATGAATGAATGTTTATTCGGCAGCAGTGCACAGAACATGCAGACTTATAATGTAACTGTGCTTCTTAACTATAACAATAAACGAAAATAAATGTCACACAGATTTTACTAATGTCTGAAAAGCAGTGGGAGGAAGTAAATATGTATTTAACCCAAACCCCTTTTTTCCACTGTCCCAGTTTAACCAAGAGCACATAGACTTTTCATTTCCTGTACATTATAAACTATAATTACACATTTCATTATAAAACAACAACTACAACAAATATATATACACACACATATATATATACACACACACACACATATACATATCTATATACATTAAGCATTAATCTCTTCAGCACAGTATTTTGAAATCACTTTTTTAACTGCACTTTTGAACACATGTACATTTGGACAAAGTTTTAGTTCTATTTTTATGTTGTTCCATAATTTGACTCCACAAACAGAAACAAAAACTTGCCAAATTTTGCCACTCAGAGGTGTTTAAATCAGATAACAATCTGTAAACCATAACACAATATAATAATAATAATGATAATAATAATAATAATAATAATAATAATAATAATAATAATAATAATAATAATACATTTTGATTATTAGGCGCCTTTCTGGACACTCATGGTCGCCTTACAAGAACATAAACAAATTAAGTACGATTAAAGGCCGCTACACACTAGAGGTTTTTTTGGTCTTAAACGATTTTTAAACGTGCGACAAAATGCGCAAACACCACAGATACGAGGAGAAACTTATGAGACTAAAAATCTCTGATCACAAAGACTTCAGCAGGATCTGTCTGTGTAAAACAGGCTGTAAAGCTGTGAGCGCGATCACGTCAGCTGTTTCCTGTCTACAGTAAAACCACTCGCTCTGAGACTCTGAAGTGTTCAAAGATCAGAGCTCTGCACTTCTAGTTTAGACACAAGTCAAAACTGTGTTATTATTATGTGTGAAATGTGGAGCAATACTTCAGATACAGGATTTTTAAAGCAGAAAAGAGGAGATAAAGTCCACAGGAAGTAGAGTCACTGTCGCTGATCTGCAGCTTTACGCTCTGTGGACATAAACAAACACATGTGAGGAACAACTTTCACCTTTTTACTTTCAAAGACGCTTCAAACTGGATTAATAGCGCAGTTTTGTGGACTGGAGTCATTATTTGCGGAAAACAATTTCTATGAATAATGTGGATCAGACGCTGCACTTTAAATTTCCCACTTTACATTAGGTGAGGAATAAAGTCTTTATTTTCGCTCTATCCTGAGTTTGTTTGTTGCGTCTCTGTGTCCGTCGCTCCTCTGCCCCTGACTCTGTTTTATCGTCTGTTTCCGTCGCGTTGTTGATGTTCGGTGGTTCTGATCTGACACTGACTCCACACATGAGGAGCAGCGGCTTCAGAATCGCACACGGAGGAGACAAAAAGTCGGGTCACATTTCCTGAACTCGGGAAGAAGAAATCGCAGCAAAAATCGGGCAAATTCTCCTGTAGCGTGTGGTGGCGGCCTTAAAACATACAGGTAAAGTGGGACAGTAAATATTGCGTCACATGACAAACACTCAACCTGGTAAGTTTCCTCTCTTAAACCACCACTACTATTTCAAAAGCACCCGAATCCACTGCCCTAGAGTGATTTCCGTTTGGCGCCCCCCACGTGCACTCTCCCTGTCACTCAGGAGCAGCTCTGCTCCATGCATCCTCACACAGCGCCGCAGAGCTGTCAGCCCAGTCCCCAGACAGCCCATCAAGGCTCACGTAGCACCAGCCCCAAACACACAACCACGAGAGCCGTGTGCAGCGATGGCGCTCTCCCAGATACAGACACCACCACCGACCACCAGCATAACGGCCGACGTCCAGCCTCCCGTTCACCCCGTCCGCTCCCGCCTTATCGGGCGTGTGAAGAGACCCCCTGCTTGTGAAAAGCTCGGTGCAGGGGTGTGTTCGAGGCGTTTGTGGAGAAAGGATTTTACTGCAGCCGGTGAAGCAGCTGCACTGTTGAGGTGGAGTGGTTCTGATACAAAGATGAGCCACGTCTGAGATTCTTATGTTCAGGTACAGCGTTTATTGTTCTAAATGAAACTGTAGTGAAATTATACCGGGGAGATTGCTTCGTTTTCACCTGGGATTTTCCACAGTGTAGCTTAAATCTGACTATCTCCATGGAAACAAGTAGGGCTGGGCGATATGGACCAAAAAATATATCTCGATATCTTTACAGGAAAAATAAATCCCCCAAAACTACTGCAAAGTCTTTTTTTTTGTTTTTATAAATACATACAGCCTTCTTTTCATTCAAAAATTAAACAACTTAACTTGCGGTGGGCCGTCCATATAGGAACAAAATAAATATTAATTTAACTGTAAAATAAAAGAAATTATACTCAACTCAAACCCAACTTTGCATTAACTCTTCTGTAGCCATCAACAAATAGCCAAAAAACAAGTTTGTGTAACTCTTACATTTTAATAATTTAAGCAACAAACACCAATGTGTCTGTTTCAGGCTTAAGTGCAGCACTTGGACAAAGATCTACATTTCCACTGTCCTCAGTTCTTTCTGAAGGACTGAGGACAGTGGTGTTTTTGCTGTTCAGTGCTGCATAATCATGTTCCTGCCACCAGTGTAGTGGCGGCTCCACCTCCGGGCTCTGCGGCTCCGCGTTTAGTCTTGGTTTAGTCCTGGTTTAGTCCTGGTTTAGTCCTGGTTTAGTCCTGGTTTAGTCCGCGGCTGAGTTCCGGGCTCCGCGGCCACGTTTCGTCCTGGTTTAGTCCTAGTCCTGGTTTAGTCCTAGTCCTGGTTTAGTCCTAGTCCTGGTTTAGTCCTTGTCCTGGTTTAGTCCTAGTCCTGGTTTAGTCCTTGTCCTGGTTTAGTCCTAGACCTGGTTTAGTCCTAGTCCTGGTTTAGTCTGCGGCTAAACTCCAGGCTCCGTGGCCGAGTTTAGTCCTTTTTTAGTCCTTGTCTTGGTTTAGTCCTTGTCCTGGTTTAGTCCGCGGCTCAGCTCCAGGCTCCACGGCTACGTTTTGTCCTGGTTTAGTCCTAGTCCTGTTTTAGTCCTAGTCCTGGTTTAGTCCTAGTCCTGGTTTAGTCCTAGTCCTGGTTTAGTCCACGGCTGAGCTCCGGGCTCTGCGGCCACATTTCGTCCTGGTTTAGTCCTAGTCCTGTTTTAGTCCTAGTCCTGGCTTAGTCCATGGCTGAGCTCCGGGCTCCGTGGACACGTTTAGTCCTTTTTTAGTCTTTTTTTAGTCCTTGTCCTGGTTTAGTCCTAGTCCTGGTTTAGTCCTAGTCCTGTTTTAGTCCTAGTCCTGGCTTAGTCCACGGCTGAGCTCCGGGCTCCGTGGACACGTTTAGTCCTTTTTTAGTCTTTTTTTTAGTCCTAGTCCTGGTTTAGTCCTAGTCCTGATTTAATCCTAGTACTGGTTTAGTCCGAGTTTAGTCCTGGGGGACAAAAGGAGGCGGGGGCAGCACAGGGAAGGTAAACAAATCAGAAGTAAACATAAACATAGCGATATATCGATATCAGAATTCATATCGAGTTTAAAAAATATCTCGATATTTAAAATATATCGAGATATTTTTTAAACTCGATACGTGAGATATATGAGATCCACCCCGAGCAGATGATGGATCACTCCACCTGGAACACTACATACTCCACTTATTTTATTTATTCTGAGCGTCCTAATTATTCACCATGATGAGTTTAAAATCACTTTTCACAACTTTCAGAGTCCAGTGCAGGTTTTCGCCGTCACGGTAAAGCATGTTAACGCGCACTTCCTGATTCTTCAGTGATAATTTTACTTTTCCAGCCTCTTGTCTCCTTAAATGCCACAGAAGTCAGTCTCTTCTGTGGCTGCATGTTTTGGACCAGGGATGAATCACGCTCGTCTAAAGTCTGAGGCCTAAATGAGCCCCGTCACACAGTCTGTCAGTGTAATCTTATCTGAGAAGGTCACTTTATGACAGAAGCCACCCAGGTTTATTATAGGCCATTATTATTACACACTTCTCTATACTTCAAAACACGTCCAGATATTATTACTTATTGATTACGAGCCGGGATACGAGGCCAGAGTGATGGACTGATGTCAAACGGACGGCCGAACACCCGTCAAACTCTTTCAAATCTGCTCTTTCAAATGTCAAATGTGTAAATTCAGTGTTTACCAAAGCCATTTCAATTTGAGAAGCATAAATGTGACTTACTGCATATATTTAATGTTTAAGCATTAAAGGGATAGTTTGGGATTTTTGACATGAATCAATTAAATCTAAGAACAGTGGATTTAAACCGGAACAGACTTTGGAAGAAGAGATTTGACACAGTGTTTTCTATTATTTCTATAGTAGCTCTCATAGTCTAAAAACACTCATAGCAAAATTAGTGTTGCTCATATATTCATCAAAGAGACTACACTTGTCAAACGTTAAAGGGATAATTCGGGTTATTTGACATGAATCTGTACGTCCCCGTCAGCAGAGTCGCATCAACACTGACTCACCTCCCGACAGCGTCTGAGCCGAGTTCTTCCCCGGTTTTGGTGCCGACGAAAGTGTCCGGCGAGTTGGCTGGAGTCACGAAAATAAAGCGTTTTTCTTCACAAAACGATATGTGTTCAAAAGAGTCATGCAATTTTTGTCACGAAAGGGTGAACCACGAAAAAGTCAGACCTCATAATCGCTTGGTACTATTTTCTCTCCGGTCGTATCACTGCGCTGCCTCCAGGCGGCGCCGCGCCTGTTTCACTGTGTTTACTGCTCGGAAAGTTCACGACATCATGTGTGACGACGACACCGACGATGAAGACGTGGCCTTTAGCGCAGGGCCGAGGGGAGATCTTTATGAACCCGAATATACTGATGCCCAAACTCAGCAGATGGAGTCAGAACAGCAGAGACAGAGGAGGGACGAGCTGAAGAACCTGGAGTTTTGTTGTTCCAGCCTGGAGAATCATAAGTCCACACAGTTTTTATATGCCTGTTGTAAGACGGGACGTATTATGGTATGGCGCTGTCCGTCCGTCCGTCTGTGGACACTTCAAAGCTTTGAAGTCTTTGAAGCTTTGTCTTCATGAAGAGGCAAAACATGTGGGGCATGCGCCGATATATATATAAGGTCTACTGTATTTGTGTATTTTATTGTATATTTTTGTATCGATCCATGCTGTAGGTCAGTGGTATCAATTTTATGTGACTTCAGGTTTTTTCACACTTGTTCTTTGATTTTATCTTTATATTAGTAGTGAACTGCCTTATTGTGCTTACCGGTATGTGCCATAGAACGCCAGTATTGGAATCTTCCAAACTGCACCAACAATTCATCTTTAACTAGGTTTGACAAATTCTAACTTAATTCTATATACAATAATTCAAAGTACGGGCGTATTTTGCCCCGCTGGAGGAGCTCTTGTTATATATATTCTTATATAACTTATACAAGCTTATATATGTATCGCTGTAGCTCTCACGTCGGGTCGCAGCATCATCCGTCTGAGCGCGTAAACACTGCTGAACTACTGAAAAAAGTGTTGGACTCGTGCGGAGCCACCTGGAGGCAGCGCAGTGATATGACCGGAGAGAAAATAGCACCAAGCGATTATGAGGTCTGACTTTTTCGCGGTTCACGTTTTGTGACGCAAATGTATCGCTCTTTTGAACCACAGGGCGTATACACGAGCGTCTAAGTGAGTGTGACGTCTCCGCAGCGTCACCGTCGCTCAAATGAGGCTCGCGTTGCCACGGTTACAGGAGCTAATCTGGAGCCACACTATGTCATGAATAGCATTTTTTTTGACGGACAAAATATATACGGTCATATATACGGTCTACGTTTTGAACACATATTGTTTTGAGAAGAAAAACGCTTTATTTTCATGCCCTCAGCCAACTTTGCCGGACACTTTCATCGGCGCCGAAACCGGGGAAGAACTCGGCCCAGACGCTGTCGGGAGGTGAGTCGGTGCTGATGTGACACTGCTGACGGGGACGTACAGATTCATGTCAAAAAACCCGAATTATCCCTTTAATGTTTGACCAGTGTAGCTTCTTTTGTGAATATATGATAACACAATGAGCAACACAGTCTAATTTTGCGATACCAGAATAGTCCAGAGTGTTTTTAGACTATGAGGGCTACAATAGTCTCTTGTGTTAAGAGAAAACACTGTGTAAAATCACATATTTATCCTCAGACTCTTCTTCCAAAGTCTGTTCTAATCCGGTTTAAGTCGACTGTTCTTAGACTTAGACTTAGACAAACTTAACTGATCCACAAGAGGACACTATTTGGACACTTTGTTTAATTGTGGGGTGTGTTCATACTAAAAGTCAAACCGAGACTAAAAGGGGGACTGGAGCAGGACCAAACCAAGTCTACATCAGGACGAACTTTAAATCTTTGCTTCAGCTGGTCTGAGCAGGAGAATCTATCAACACTTAATATCTGCTCAGTTTTAAAAAATATAACATGAGGTCAACCGGATTTTATTTTTGAAAAGAACTAAATATTTTTCTTTTTCTCATTTTAATGCATTTTTACACTGATTATGCCAAACCAGAGAGCTTTGCACACAAAACACACAGATTTATACTGTAATAATAATGGTTTTATATAGATTATGTTTCATTTCACTGGGTAAACACACGCCCACTCCCAGTTTGAATCATTTAAAACAAATCTTAGCCTTGGTCATTTGTTTCTGTGATTAGTTTGTTAAGCTAAATTGAGCTAAAAGTATGTCATATCAATAATCTTTAAAAGAGCCAGTCTTTTGAATGTTTCTTTTGAAAGCTCCAAAAATACAGCTCTAAAATACTATAAAATAAACTTTCAGGCTGTGAACGAGGTCGCTCTTTTATACAAAACACACAGCAACATGTATAAACTACTATTTAGATATAAAAAATGCTTAATTTAGGACCTTAGCTACAAAAATGCAAAATATCAAGTCTATAAAAATCTCCTTATTGCCCTAAAACAAAAAAAGTGCACTTTTCTGGTCCAGTCCTGGAAACAGCTCCTGTCAGGTCCAGGGCCAGAGCCACAGCACTTCTGCATTTCCAGGGTGGAAATTACATTTGTATTTGTTCATTTTGAGTGAAAGAAACTTCTCAAATAAAAATAGCAAAGGGATGCGCAATTACACACACCAAGATGCGTAATTTGCCATTTATTTAAGAAAAACTGCACTTAGAGCGGCTTTTTCAATTGTTATAAACACACACGCTTGAGAGGAGTCGACCATCTTGACTCACTTCACTCTTTGGCAAAGTTTGGCTCGATCAAAATGGACGGAGCGCATGAGTTTGGGGAAAACAAAGTTCCTATTGGACACTCGTTTTGCTCCCGTCATCACACAGCGTGAGTGTGACGTAGGATAAAGCCGCAGAAATGTACGGAAACCTCTATGTCTGCACTTTCAGAGGGGAAAAGGACGTTTCTGTCTTTTACGGTTAGAAAGTTATGTGCGGTTATAGAAAACATATTCCTCGGAATCACACACAATGTCGTAGGTCTTCGAGTGTTAATACTTTTATTTCTTTACGTTCCACCACTGGTTTTCGTGGTGATTTTTCAGTTGTCAGCGCACCGTTAGCGCGCAGTCAGTGGGGAACCCTCATATCCTGTATCTCCCGCTCTCTCGGCTGCGTTACATCCACAGAAAAGAGAGTTTAGAGTACAAGATCAGACCGTGGCCGACATTTCTGTGCTTCCATAGCGGCCGGTCGAGCGGCATATTAAAAACTCATTCAGAAACGCATTCTTCGGTAGTGGCCTGGCTGGTGATCTGTTTCTATGGCGACCACCGTCAAAAGCCCAAGTGAGCGAACCCGGCGATCCAGCAGCCTCGCCTGACCCCCTTTTCACACGTTGACTCTCCGAGACGTAAATAAATGAAAACTCTCCTCGTGCTAAATCGTGTGGCGGTCGGGCCCCTATTTGAGCTGGTGGGTGGGGTCCTGGGTGCTCCTCTCGCCGCCCACCCCGACCACCTCCACGCTCTTCGGAGATGGAAACGCGAGGAAGAGATAAGCGGTCGGGGGAGGGGCGGGATAGGAGTGAGGAGATGAGGCTGTTTGGATGAAAAGGAAGGAGGCAGAAGGAGAGCGGGAGGGTAAGAACGCATTTTCAACCTCCACCGAAACGAGCAGGAGACGCCACGAGGACAGTTTACATGTTAGATCACAATAAGAATGCATGATTTTTAAGGATTTTTGAGCAATAAAAACACACATAATTAAATAAATGCATCTTATATGTTTAATACCATATTGTAGCGCATCAGGCAAAGCAATAGCCTCTCCAGGGCAGTGGACCCCCAATCGGAAAAGTTACAGTGCTTTATTACTTTTACTTTACTGGTTTAGTACCAATTTTGTCGTTATTGTACAATTTTCAACACACCGTTAGTATTCAGTAACTTGGGGACCCTCATATACTGTATTTTCCACTTTCTCAGGCATTTACGTCCCACAGAAAAGAGTTTAAAGTGCAAGAGAGGGAGTGTAAGAACGCATTTGCAACGAGCAGGAGACGCTGCCAATTTACATGTTAGATCCGTGAAGAGGCGACCACACTCGCAATAAGAATGCACGATTTTATGTATTTTTGAGCAATAAAAACACCCATAATTAAATAAATGCATCTTCCATCCATCCATCCATCCATCTTCTTCCGCTTATCCGGGGCCGGGTCGCGGGGGCAGCAGTCTAAGCAGGGGCTCCCAAGCTTCCTTCTCCCCAGCCACTTCCTCCAGCTCCTCCGGACGGACCCCGAGGCGTTCCCAGGCCAGCCGAGAGACATAGTCCCTCCAGCGTGTCCTGGGTCTTCCCCGGGGCCTCCTACCGGTGGGACATGCCCGGAACACCTCCCGAGGGAGGCGTCCAGGAGGCATCCGGACCAGATGCCCGAACCACCTCAGCTGGCTCCTCTCGACGTGGAGGAGCAGCGACTCTACTCCGAGCTCCTCCCGTGTGACCGAGCTCCTCACCCTATCTCTAAGGGAGCGCCCGGCCACTCTGCGGAGGAAACTCATTTCGGCCGCTTGTATCCGCGATCTCGTTCTTTTGGTCATTACCCAGAGCTCATGACCATAGGTGAGGGTAGAACGAGATTGACCGTAAATCGAGAGCTTCGCCTTTTCGGCTCAGCTCCTCTTCACCACAACGGTCCGATACAGCGACTGCATCACTGCCGACGCCGCACCGATCCGCCTGTCAATCTCGCGCTCCATCCTCCCCTCACTCAAGTGAACAAGACCTCGAGATACTTGAACTCCTCCACTTGAGGCAGAGACTCCCCACCCACCCGGAGAGGGCAATCCACCTTTTTCCGGTCGAGAACCATGGCCTCGGATTTGGAACAGCTGATTCTCATCCCGCCGCTTCACACTTTCGGCTGCAAACCGCCCCAGTGCACGCTGCAGGTCCTGGTTCGATGGAGCCAACAGGACAACATCATCTGCAAAAAGCAGCGATGAGATCCTGTGGTCCCCGAACTGG
The DNA here is from genome assembly GCA_034769755.1 of Odontamblyopus lacepedii. Taxonomy (NCBI): domain Eukaryota; kingdom Metazoa; phylum Chordata; class Actinopteri; order Gobiiformes; family Gobiidae; genus Odontamblyopus; species Odontamblyopus lacepedii. The sequence continues at coordinate 2,048,717 of CM068356.1, read as the reverse complement.
ACCCCCTCCGGCCCCTGACTGCACCTAGAAATTCTGTCCATAAATACAATGAACAGAACCGGTGACAGGAGCAGCCCTGGCGGAGTCCAACATGCACCGGGAACAGGTCTGACTTACTGCCGGCAATGCGAACACAGCTCCTGCTCCGGTCATACAGGGACCGGACAGCCCTTAGCAAAGGGCCCCGGACCCCATACTTCGAGCACCCTCCACAGGGCACCACGAGGGACACGGCCGAATGCCTTCTCCAAGTCCACAAAACACATGTGGACTGGTTGGGCAAACTCCCATGAACCCTCGAGCACCCGATGGAGGGTGTAGAGCTGGTCCAGTGTTCCACGACCAGGCCGAAAACCACACTGCTCCTCTTGAATCCGAGGTTCGACTATCGGCCGAACTCTCCTCTCCAGCACCCTGGCATAGACTTTACCGGGGAGGCTGAGGAGTGTGATTCCTGTAGTTGGAACACACCTCCGGTCCCCCTTTTATACAGAGGACCACCACCCCGGTCTGCCAGTCCAAAGGTACTGTTCCCGAACGCAACTCTATGATGTATAGACGTGTCATCAAAAACAGCACCACAACACCCAGAGACTTAAGGTACTCAGGCGGATCTCATCCACCCCGGAGCCTTGCCACCGAGGAGCTTTCCGACCACCTCAGTGACTTCGGCCAGGGTGATGGATGAGTCCGCCTCTGGGTCCCCAGCCTCGGCCTCCTCTTCGGAGGACGTGACGGTGGGATTGAGGAGATCCACAAAGTATTCCTTCCCCCGCCCGACAACATCCCCAGTCGAGGTCAGCAGCTCTCCCCCCGCACTGTAACCCGTGTTGGTGAAGGACCGCTTCCCCCTCCTGAGGCGCCTCTGACGGTTTGCCAGAATTTCCTTGGGGCCGATCCGATAGTCCTCCTCCATGGCCTCCCGAACTCCTCCCAGACCCGAGTTTTGCCTCTGCAACCGCCCGGGCTGCAGCACGCCAGCCCGGCGGGTACCGTCCAGCTGCCTCAGGAGTCCACCGGGCCAGTAAGGCCCGGTAGGACTCCTTCTTCAGCTTGACGGCATCCCTTACTTCCGGTGTCCACCACCGGGTTCGGGATTGCCGCGCGACAGGCACCCGCCAGACATACGGCCACAGCTACGAACGGCCGCATCGGACAATGGAGGCCGAGAAGCGAAGCCCACTCGGGCTCCATGTCCCCAGCCTCCTCGGGATCTGGGAGAAGCTCTCCCGGAGGTGTGAGTTGAAGGCCACACTGACAGAAGGTTCCGCCAGACGTTCCCAGCAGACCCTCACGACACGGCTTGGGCCTGCCAGGTCTTTCCGAAGCTTCCTCCTCCGCCAGCGGACCCAACTCACCACCAGGTGGTGATCAGTTGACAGCTCTGCCCCTCTCTTCACCCGAGTGTCCAAGACACACGGCCGAGGTCAGATGACACGCGACAACAAAGTCGATCATCGACCTCCGGCCTAGGGAGTCCTGGTGCCACGTGCACCGATGGACCCCCTTGTAGCTTGAACATGGTGTTAGCAGGACAAACTGTGACTAGCACAGAAGTCCAATAACAGAACACCGCTCGGGTTCAGATCAGGGAGGCCGTTCCTCCCAATCACCCCTCTCCAAGTGTCACTGTCGTTGCCCACATGGGCGTTGAAGTCCCAGTAGAACAACGGAGTCCCGGTCGGTGCACTATCCAGTACCCTCCCAGAGACTCCAAGAAGGCCGGGTACTCTGCACTGCTGTTCGGCCCATAGGCCGACACCACAGTGAGAGACCTGTCCCCGACCGAAGGCGCAGGGACGCGACCCTCTCGCTCACCGGGAGTAAACTCCAACACGCAGGCGGCTGAGCTGTGGGGCTATAAGCAAGCCCACACCAGTTCGCCGCCGCTCCCCGCGGCCAACGGCAGAGAAATGGAGAGTCCAACCCCTCTCAAGGAGTTGGGCTCCAGAGCCCAAACTGTGCGTGGAGGTGAGGCCGACTATATCTAGCCGGTAACGCTCGACCTCCCGCACAAGCTCAGGCTCCTTCCCCCCAGCGAGGTGACATTCCATGTCCCCAGAGCTCCTCTCCATGTCCGGAGATCTGGTCGCCGAGGCCCTGCCTTCGACCGCCACCCAGATCTCTCCGCACCCAACCCCTATGGCTCCTCTCGCGGGTGGTGGGCCCACCAGAGGGCGGCCCCACGCTCGCCGGGCTGGGCCCGGCTGGCCCCGTGGGGAAAGGCCCGGCCACCAGGCGCTCGCCGGCGTGCACCCACCCCAGGCCTGGCTCCAGGGTGGGGCCCCGGTGTCGCCATTCCGGGCGACGTAACTGGCCTCTGTATGTTGATCATCATTAGGGGCTTCTGAATGCATCTTATATAAGTTTAATACAGTATTGTGGAGCATCAGGCAAAGCAATAGCATCTCCAGGGCAGTGGATCTGCAATCTGAAAAGTTGCAGTACTTTAATAATAATAATAATGCATTTTATTTATTTGGCGCCTTTCTGGACACCCAAGGTCGCCTCACAACAGCAGCTACAGCGCGTTTTCACAGACACATGTCCTGAAAGACGCTTTACAGACGCATTATTAACAGAGCATTGTTCATTCACTCCAGACCCGAGGGTAATAAGCTGCCACCAACTCTCACGCACACACAGCTTTCACACCTACAGTGCATGTTTTTGGGTTGGCTTTACTACTTTTACTTTATGTTCCATACACTGGTTTAGTCCCAGTTTTGTCGTTATTGTGTAATTTTCAACACGCCGTTAGTATTCAGTCATTTGGGGAGCCTCATGTACTGTATTTTCCACTCTCTCAGGCATTTACGTCCCACAGAAAAGAGAGTTTAAAGTACAAGATCAGACCGTGACACACACTTCTATGCTTTGATAATGCAGTGCACCTTGAAGTAAAAGTACAGAGCGAAAAAATAAATACTATTAAGTAAGTATCACATGAAAAAATCTACTTAAGTACTGTATTTTTTGGACTATAAATCGCTCTGGGGTATAAGTTGGACCAGCCAAAAAAAGCACAATTTTATAAAATCAGAGACCAAGAACCAACATTTCATCTTGAAAGGCGAGTTATAGAAGTTATAGTAATAAAAACAACCCAATAGAGAAGAATCAGTGTATCATTTTGTTCGTTTTTCAATATAGAACCAAAAATAAGAAAACAAAAAACTCTTTTCTTTATTATTTGTCTCTAAAACCAAAATGAAAAAAAAAAACGGATAATGATTTGTTTTTTCATTTTTGATTCATATATAAGATTCATATATTTGGTCCATGGACTGTCAGGGTGAAAAATTTAATATATAAGTCGCTCCTGAGTATAAGTCGCCCTAAAAAAAAAGTCCGGAAAATATGGTACCTGTTGAAAAATGTACTTAAAGAGTAAAAAGTAAAAGTATTTCACAGATTTTGAGATCTAATAAGGCTTCAAATGTAGTGATTTTGATCAAAAAAATTTGAAACAGTTGAATTGTTGTACTTATTTGTAGATGTTTTTTATATATACAAATAAAAAGGAAAGGAAGGAAGAGGTAAGCGGAGGGGGGAGGAGCGAAGATGAGAGTGTTTGGATGAAAAGAAGGAAATAGAAGGAGGCAGAAAAAGAGGAAGTCAAGCATCACAGTGTAAGAACACAGATACAGACCATTAAAACAGCCATAGGAAAACGCATTACTAAGCAGGGACGTAACGATATCTAAATCTCTTGATACGATTCTTTCATACATCTTTTATACATCTTACTTTCTGTTCGATATTTACGGTTATTTTGTGTAGGCTAACAAAAGTGTGACTATGCTCCTTTTCTGTCATAATGTAAATAATTAAGATGTTAAAATGTCTATTAACAGTTATTTCAACAGGTAGATTGGGCTGAAAAAGAGCAAAGGATCATGGTCTACGTAGTTCTCTCTGTTTTTTGTTGCACCATAACATTCAATTTAAGCAGAGACACTTGCAATTCGATATATTGCGACGGCCCACGATATTATTGAGACTTTTGAGGATACGATATCAGGATATTTTGGTTATTTTTACGTCCCTATTACTCAGTGAAGTCTGGATACCGCGGCAGAAGAAGCCAGTTGAGTAAAATATAGACTGACAGTTTGCTTTTCAGATGTCTGTGCTGTATTGTGTGATGTGGAGGGGAAGTCCCATTGGGGCCCAGTCAGTTTATGTGCAATAGTGAGAGCTGGAATCATTATCCAGGCCTTCATAAGAAAGACCTGGAGATTATATATTGACGTAGCTGCAAGGAGGTAGTGCTGGGACTGTATTGACGTCTTGTAAAAATGCTGTAACTCTTGTTGTTTTCAGGAAATATTGAGTTCAGCATGATCACTTTTTAGCTGTAGGCCCTAAATGAATTGCTTCTATAGTTTTAGTTTTATGGTAGTAAATTATTGCTCTGATCAACGTCTCTGAGCACTGAAGTCTCAAATACAAATGACTGAAACATGCTCCAATCAATAAAAATACAACTTTAAGTAAGATAATGATGTGGGAACCATAGTCCGTATATCTGAGTGGACTAAGTGAGTGTGACGTCTCCACAGCGTCAGCGTCTCTCAAATGAGGCTCCTGTTGCCACAGTTACAGGAGCGAATCTGGAGCCAGGTCCATATTTGGAAATCCGACCATGAGTATCATAGCAACACAAGAGCCAATCAGGACTGAGGAGGTTAAATGTGGCGCCTCCTCATGGCAGAGCGGTGATACTCTGCACCTGCAGGACACTGGATTTACCTGATTCTGGAGAATAATAAGGAAACTTTTAGCTTTAATCATCAAACTTTAAATAGTAAGTTTAAGTCACTGATTTATGTTCTGTTACGTGCGAACAACAATAGAGTCGCAATTTAACGAAATTCACTTTACTTTATGCTAGTTAAATTATGCTAGTTAAGATTCTAGTAACATTAGCTATTGTAATTGTTTGAGATATTTTGTCATTTTATTTCAAAAATAGTCAATCGGAGCAGGAAAGCGGGAAGGGAACTTACTTAGCAACGAAACGAGCTGTCAATCAAACCTGTTGCTAATGCTAGGGGGAGGGACCTCGGGGAATGAAGGCGTCTGATTGGTCCGTTATTTATGTTCATAGCGAAATGAAAAATTCAGGGTCCTGTGTCGCGGGTTCATACGAACATTTAAGACCAAAATGACGAGGCTCAGTGCAGCAGGTACAGAGAGAGGAGCGAGAAGATCCTAATGTAAATCAATGGGAAAAAGGGAGAGAAGGAGCCGGAAGAGCCTCCTGGAGCACTTCCTGTTTGGCATGTGGCGGCTAACGCTTTAGCCACGTCCACTCATATATGGTCTATGGTGGGAACATGATTATAACAAGATGAAAAGCTCATTTAACTTGACTTCCATTTTGTTTTCTTGTCATAAATATATCAGGAGTTGTGTTTTGTTTCATTCACACGTCTGAATATCCCTTTATTCTTAGTCTATTTACGTCTCCAAACCTCAAAATCCTCTGTTCCACCTTGTGATGTCAAGTAGTGGTTGTTTTTTTTTTAAGTTAACAGCTACATTTGACCTTTTATTTAGAAGAGAGATACAATTCCAGGGCTGAAATTATCCAAAATGATTCTAGCGAAGGTGTTTGGAGTTTAAAAAATCGCGGAGCACTTCCTGTATTACCACATGACATCATAAGGTGGAACAGAGTGAGAAGAACTCAGTCTAAATATGCAGGGTTTGTGTGTTAAACATGTGTGAATGAAACAAAACACAACTCCAGGTCTGTTTTTGATCATTAGAAAAGAGCGTACAGTAATACGGGCCCTTCAAAGAGTACATTTCACTTTATTTTCTTTTTTTCCCCTTTTCTTTCTTTTCTGTCCTGAAAGGAGTGCAGCAGGATCCATCTGTTGCGCTCCTTCACATGTAAAAACCCTCTTTACGTGTCTCGGCGCTGCTCAAACAAAGGCACAAAGGCGGGACCGTGAGGTTAGCTGTCCGTGTGATGAGCGAGCACAGAACGCCACGCTTCACAGAGTGCTCAGATTGCCTTAAGTTTGTCACAGGAGAGGGGAGCACGTTACATCTGAAGCGGACTGCGTGTGCGCCGGACGGAAATAGAAGCACCGGTCCCAGAGGAGGGAGGAGCCGGAGGACAGGACTCAGAACGGCGTGTTCACGAGCAGAAGAGTTTTAGACGCGTCGTTGGTTCAGCTGGACAACCGCCTCCGTCACCGAACAGCACGAGCGATTACGTGTGCGACTCTTTCATGGAGTCATGGAGTTATGCTTAAAAGGTGCATTATGTAACATTTGTGGTGGGGGATCCGTCACCCGCTTGTTTCTATGCATATGTCATGCCTGGAATGTTCCACAGCGTGACTTTAAACAGCTCTACCTTATGTTTATTCAATTGCAAGTGCTTTGATAGCTCAACAGTACCTTGAAAAAATGGCAGACAGTGAACCCTGGTTTATCGCGGGGGTCACGTTCCAAAAAGAACCCGCGACAGGTGAAATCCGTGAAGTATCAGCTTTATTTTTTACAATTATTCTACAATCCAATACTGTACTATAGAATGAAACCAAAGATCAAAACCTGTTTTCAGGCCCAAGCATTTGTTTAAGAAATAAAAATATAAACGTTTTCTTACAAATAACTATGATAGTTTTAAAAAATACTGTAAAATAATCATTTTAATAATGAGTAGGAGGTTGGACATTGTGCCTCAGGCGTATTTCTCAGTCCCTCTGACTGAGCCTCTTCGTCCTGACTCCTGTAGCGTCTTTTTCTACTGAAGCTGTGGTGCAGGCGTCTTTTTCCCAGAACGAACCGAAGATTCATTTATTCCGTAAAGGCGCCTACAGCCGCAGAGCTTCTACCTTCAGCAGGTCCAGAAGTTTCTCTTTTTCTGTGATAGTTTCATCTTCCTCGGCCTTTTGCCTTTGTCGTGCAGAACGTTTCCTCCACATTGTGGGTTTTGTCGTGGAGAAAATTTGCAAATGTAAATTTGTCGGTCTGAACAGAGACGAGGCACAGAAACTGTGGACATTGGTCTAAGTGAAAGACCAATGTGACTTTTTTCACTTCTAGACGACCTCAGCCAATCAGGATTCAGAACACAATGCACTGTAAAAAAAATAATAAAAAAGCATAAAAAAATCCACGAAGCTGCGAAAGGTGAACCGCGTTCTAGCGACAGTTCACTGTACTGACTGTAAGTGGGGTTGCTTCTCCACTAGGGGTGTAAGAAAAAATAGATTTGGGGATATATCGCGATATTTCACTGCGTGATTCTCGCATCGATTCAAAATACATCCGAAAAGATTTTTAAAAAATGTTCTTCATGAAAAAATCGTAAGTTCCCTTTACTGTTCTGATCATTTAGAAATCAGAATCAGAATGTAGACAAACACTAGAAAGCAGAAAACAATAAACTGTAATGTAACACAAAAATGTACAGATTTACAATATAATTTACAATATAAATACAATACGTGATTACTCAAACATGCAGAAATCCATCAAAATACAACTTTAATTCCAGTTTAGTTCTGTTTTTGAAGTGGTCTATGTGCAAATATGAGCACATCCTTCGAGACCTATACTTTACTCTCACTTAAATGCACCATTGAAGAGTCGTTAAATCACTTAAGGCCATAAAATAGCTTAATTTTAATAAACAGAATTATTAGATCGTGCAGTAAAATCTGAATAAACGATCAGGCGCCTTTTGAGCAGCCTCTGAAGTGGCTGTGTCTTAGGTCCCTGAACCCATCTTCTTCACATCACTGCGTCACTTTTCTTCCCAATTACCACAGTCACGATTATGACATTTGAGCTAATGATCAGTTGTCAAACAAATTTTGATTGCAAATACTCTGATGGAGATTACGGCACTAATTTCACGCTTCATGTCGGAGTATTATTTGTGAAACCGTATTTTAACCTTCCACACATATTAGAATGCGGACATCTGTCAGTGCCAATATAGTCAAACGACAATTCAGTAATGACCTGATAATTTTCGGTATTGTTTTACTGAAAATGTGCTTCGTAACGTCGTTCAAATTTAAAGTTCAGATGGTTTGAGACATTGAACGGAGCTTTTTCATATAAGTGCATTGTAAATTGTTCAAGGTGCCTTTTCTGGTGATTGGTACGTCATTTCTTTGTCTCTGTGGGAAGTTATAGCATTAAACTTAGGTATCTTCATGGAAACACGTAGTTACAGGTGAAATCTGCGGAGAGGGGACCCCGCACACAGTTAAGAATGCATGTTTTTCCAGGTCTTTTTGAGCAATAAAGACGCCGGTAGGGAAAGAATAGGTAAGTTTAATGTAGCACTGTGGATACCTGACCAGCCAAAACCACACATTTTGATAAAACTTTACAAAGATGAGTGCATCTGGAGCTGTGTCCTGTCTCCCTGATTTCGGAGGGCGTGATTGACAGGCGGGTTAACCAATAAGAGAGAAGCACGGTCAGTTTGCGTCAAAAACAAACGTGGCTGCTTACACATAAAATAGAAGACAAAACAACATAAAGGACTGAGAAACGGCGTGAATTTTGTCAGCATCAGCGGTCTAAGCTCACGCCAACTCGTGCCTCCGCTCAGTTTAATTTCTCTTCAGCGACTTGGTGAGGAATCAGAATACACTCAGCGGTTTGCAAGTTGTAGTCGGCGACCAGTCAGCGAAGCGGTGTGTTGGCCAGAACTAACCCGAGTTGCGATAGCCGACTGCATACGCCATCCTCCTTTGGACTTCCTTTGTCAAATAATAACTTTGCATTTTTTATCGCACCTTTAATTCGCAACTTCGCCTCGCAGAAACGACAACGCTCGTTGACAGACATGTTCACTGTGCTTTGTTCGCTGTTGCGCTGCGATTACTCAGACACCGCTGAGCGTTCCGGCGCATCACAGACGTCACCACCAAATAGCAGCGATTGGTTCAATAAAAAAAGTACCCGCCTATCGTCGAGCGAACGAATCCTTATGCTGCGAGGTCAGACTCATGAATCAGCAGTCTAAGCACCAAACTATTACTTCAGGCAAAAGAAGTTATCGATTTTGTTCTGAGTGATATAAGAAAGTTGAAAAGGAGATGTCTTCTGCGTTCGAGAGACACGTGCTACACATTAGCAGCTGTGGTTGGATTGTCTTAAGTTTGGATGGAGGTTTTTCATGCTTTATGTTCAGGTTTAAGACCTTTCTAGATCTGAACAGAATGTACAGGGGTCTGGCTGGTCGGGCAAATACTGCAGAACATTTCGGACACAAAGCAATAACATCTCCGGGAAGACGAGCAGGCGATGGACCCTGAACCAGGATAGTTGCGTCGTGCACCTTTAGCATAATTTAGCAGAAAAATCGAGTAAAACAACCCATGCACCATTGATCCAAACTGAGGACAAAGCTTCAGTCCAGTTTCCAGGCACCTACTTAATATGATGAACAATATGCAGTTTTACGGTCTATGATAAAAAGGCTGTTAGAATCTAATGGGCACAAACAAACTATGCAGCAATGGCAGGGTAAAAGGCCCCTCAGTAATCCACTAATGTCACGTTACATAAAAATTAAAAACTAAAGCTATATTTAGCCCCTCGCCGCAGTGTTCCGTCACAAACTCACATCTGCTCGCCCGGGCCAAGCATCAGCACCTTCCCCCAAGACTGCGATTCATTGTGTTGGGAAGCCTTTTATGCACACGGCAAAGAATAATAACGTTAGGTCAAACTGCTGCATCAACGTCTATTTCAATATGAGAAGCTGTGGCTATTTTAGATCGACTGACTTGTTTATGACTTGTTTCAAAACCTTATTCCTTATTTTTCGGTGTAATTTTCCGACACACTGCCGTTCCGAGTGGCGGTGTGTCCCTTTGTTATCGAACGTCCTGCACTCCGACGTTTTTTCCCCCGTGGTCGGAGCGGCGGCACATTCAGGGTTTTTTTTTCAACATCCCACCATTCCGAAGTATAATTATTAAGTTTCGACTTCGCTCTTTTCGGGATCATATTTTCACGGACTGGAGGCGTAGGAGCGCTGAGGGCGACGGAGGAGGCGTGGCCTGGTTAAATCCTGTTGTAGTCCTGTTTTAGACCTGTTTTTAGTCCTGGTTTAGTCCTGTAATAGACCTGGTTTAGTCCTGGTTTAGATCTGGTTTAGACCTGGTTTGAGTCCTGATTTTAGTCCTGGTTTTAGATCTGGTTTAATCCTGTTTTAGACCTGGTTTTAGTCCTTTTATAGACCTGGTTTAGTGCTGGATTAGATCTGGTTTAGTCCTAGTTTAGACCTGGTTTAGACCTGGTTTGGTTTCATACCTTGTTTAGTCCTGGTTTTAGTCCTGGTTTAAAAGGAGGTCTAAATCAGGACTAAACCAGATCTATACCAGGACTAAAATCAGGTCTAAATCAGGACTAAAACCAGGTGTAAATCAGGACTAAAAGCAGGTCTAAAGCAGAACTAAACCAGGTCTAAACCAGGTCTATAACAGGACTAAACCAGGACTAAAACCAGGTCTATAACAGGACTAAACCAGGACTAAAACCAGGTCTATAACAGGACTAAATCAGGACTAAAACCAGGTTTAAACCAACGTACCTCTGCTCAACGTACCTCTGAATTGTCGGAATAGCAACATAAATGGCAACATAAAAGGTGTCAGAGTGGCGGTGTCAAAAAGTGTCGGAATGAGGGGCTGTCGGAATGAAGGGATGTCGGAGTGAGGGGCTGTCGGAGTGAGGGGCTGTCGGAGTGAGGGGATGTCGGAGTGAGGGGATGTCGGAGTGAGGGGATGTCGGAGTGGGGGGATGTCGGAGTGAGGGGATGTCGGAGTGAGGGGATGTCGGAGTGAGGGGATGTCGGAGTGAGGGGTTGTCGGAGTGAGGGGATGTCGGAGTGAGGGGATGTCGGAGTGAGGGGCTGTCGGAGTGAGGGGCTGTCGGAGTGAGGGGCTGTCGGAGTGAGGGGCTGTCGGAGTGAGGGGCTGTCGGAGTGAGGGGCTGTCGGAGTGAGGGGCTGTCGGAGTGAGGGGCTGTCGGAGTGAGGGGCTGTCGGAGTGAGGGGCTGTCGGAGTGAGGGGCTGTCGGAGTGAGGGGCTGTCGGAGTGAGGGGCTGTCGGAATGAAGGGATGTCGGAGTGAGGGGCTGTCGGAGTGAGGGGCTGTCGGAGTTGCGGTGTGTCGGAATCGCGGGTGAACCCTGTGCCGGACAATCAATTTTTAGACAGTTCTATCCATAGACCGTAAATATAAATGGACACAGCTCCACCCAATAGCCGCCTCGTTCCAAAAAGGAAGTGAGCACTGGCACGCTTCCGGCTCCATCCACTCTTTCCAGTTTTGCTATTTTGTCCGTAAATCAATTCAAACCTTGTGACAAATCCATCTTGCAGCACATTTTTGGTCTTGGTCCATTCAAGTAAACAAATCTAAGCAGGTCAAAGTAGTACTTATCATTTTTAACCCCACGGACTTCAGCGTACATAAAGTCTGCTAATCCAAAAGCTTCGACTTAGCATACTGTTGATCTATAGTAGCCATGAGACTATTTTAGCAGAAATGTTGTCTTTTCAAAGGGTAAATTCATCAGCGGCTCCTCTGTGCCCGGAGTGACCACACGCTCATGACAGTGTTTGATGCTGACACCTCCAGATGTGTTATTAATTACCCCACGAGCCGTTTCACGAGGAAACGTGACCCGACTTAAAGGCAGAGACTGAACGGAACAAAGGAAATGAGTAAAGAACTGCACATATCTATGTATGTGTACGTTATTTTACTGCATTTTAAAGAGAGCAGGTATCTGTACTTTCTACTCCACTACATTTTCAACAGGACTGAAAAGTAAAAGTTGAAGCTTTCTAAGGCCTCATAACCTCAGCGAAATACTTATACTTAAGTTGATTTTTCCATCTGATGCTTTTACCTTTACTTAAGTATTATTTTGCTCTGGTATATTTACTTTTACTTAACCCTTAATGCCTGAATTTATATAGATGGACTGTATTTTCTGGACTATAAGTCGCTCTAGAGCAGAGGTACTCAGTTGGTGGACTCCAGTCCGGATCCGGACCCAAACACAATGACATCCGGACCGAGACAAAAATCTCTCTCTCTAGCTTTTTCTCATAGCGTTCCAGATCCACGCAGCATTTCACTGGCCTGTGCTTTGCCGTGAATCTGTGTTCTCCATCCCCGCCTTTCGCCAGTCCGTCACAAGTTTCTAGCTCACAGTTTTTTTTCAGTGGTACAGAAGTATCAGTGCGATCGACTGATACCAGACAGAACAGGGGCTTTTTCTGCAGGAGACATGCGCAGTAGAGCGACAGTGACAGTGGTGCAGGAGGAATGGGAGCAGCAGATACTGACACACAACTCTAGAGCGCCCTCTCGTGACTTATGCGAATGAGCCATGCGGTTTTCAGTTTCGTTTCTGTAAAATGTAAACAAATGTGTGCAAAGCTGAGCACCGGAAATGTATGTAGAGCGGTGGTCGAGAGAACCAATCACAGCCCTTATTGTCTGCGTTGTTTTGACGCGTAGTTAGAAAATCTCGGAGGTGCACGGCGGTCAACAGACGCTTTGACACAGAATCATAAATTGGCCTTAATTCGGCCTTTAGTTGCCCTGGTCTAGAGTATAAGTCGCACCAGCCAAAAAAGAAAGAAAGAAAAAAAAAACATATATAAGTTGCATTTTGAGGGGAAATGTATTTGATCAGATCAGACACCAGGAACACAGACATTTCATCTTGAAAGGCAATATCTTATCTCCATGAAGATATTACTGTTTTACCTTGATTATTTTTCAGTATGGAATTAAACTTGGTAATCGCAAATGCACTTGGAGTTACTGGTCAGCTCTACGGGAAAGCAAGCCTGCATGTAGCAAGAATTCATGTTTATGAAAGATATTTTTGAGCTATAAAACACCTGTAATAGAGGAAATACAAGGGAGATGTGTTTAATGCCCTACTGTGGAACATTCCAGGAGAAGAAATAACATCTCGGTGGAAACAAGCAGTAAAAAAGTAAAGTAGAAAACTGAATACTTCTTCCACCACGGCTTAAAGGCACCTCTAGCCTGTGCATCATGGAGCAGACTGCGCGTCACACACCAAATCCCTGTTTTCTAATCATCCAATAACAAGTGCATCTTAGGTCCAGCGCGCCACGCCACACCTCCTCTACCAGTGATTTATGACCGTCCAACAGGGACCTGACAATTCCCTAAAGACACAATTACCGCGTGGGCCCTGGGAGCCCGGCACAGTTCATCTAAATGCTGTAATGAACCGGCATGTCATCACAGATCCATGCAGTGCCCATTTGGTGCGGTTCATCCCTGGTGCAATTAGACTGTGTGCACTGGCACGAGAGAGTTACACGGAATACATTAGATCAGTGGTTTGGACTAAATGTAATGTAAAGTCACTCTCATTATCTGTGCGGAACAAGAAAGAATGGAAAAAGTGCGAGGTAAGCAAGTCTAACTTTGGAGATCTGTACGTTCCAAAGTGCGCTGGACGCTCCAGAGAAACCACAGGGGAATCTAAGGCCTCGTGTAAATTAGATATGAGGGTCTAGAGGTGATTTGGCAGGATGTGTGTCTCCTAACGACAGAGGGAGAATGCAGAGCCCAGTGCATTGTGGGAGCATTTTAAAGTCGCTCTGTAACCTTGCGGTATCTTCTGCTTGTGTACGTGCAGATAGAGGTCGGCACTCAGTCATATTTACGTTTAATTGAGGAACTTTTTAAAGAAATTGTGCTTTTGAGAGTACATTTCTAGCAGCATTTCTGCTTTTGCTCCTACTTGAGTAATATTTTTATTGAAGTGACAGTGCTTGAGTCGAGGATTTGGTTACTCTTTCCACTGTTAGTAAGTCCACAAGTGACAAATGCATTATGTTGACAATATGAAATTATTTGTATTTCTAACACTGCTGCACCAGATATGACTTAGGTTTTCTCATTTTTGTGGCCTACTTTTAAAAAAAATACCAGAGGTGGGACCAAGTCGTTGTTTTGCAAGTTGCAAGTCTCAAATCTTTGACCTCAAGTCCGAGTCAAGTCCCAAGTCAAAGACGGGAAAGTCCAAGTCGAGTCTCGAGTCGCTGGCAGATAAATCCAAGTCCAAGTCCAAGTCTTCTGCTTTGAGCTTCAATTCAAGTCTTTAAACCAAAGTAGCAAATATAGCTTTGATTTTATTTGACTTTTAAGATAAATTGTGCTTTAAAAGTCAAAGTATATTTATATATGAGTATTTATAGCGTATATAAGAGTTAGAAATGCTATTTTTTTCCTTTTTAAATGTCTTGACAAGATCTTAGCGTGAATCATTACAGTCATAATAGAAAGAATTTAGACTTAAAAGACTTATGTGGCCATACCGGCTCGTCAAAGCCTGATCCCGTCAGATCTCAGAAGCTAAGCAGGGCCTGGTTAGTACTTGGAGGGGGGACCACTGGGAATTCCAGGTGCCACAGTGGGGCGCCAGTGGCAAAAAAAACTGTCGTAGTGTCCTTAGGCAAGGCACAGCACCCACATTGCCTAGTATGAAAGTGGTGTGTGCGTGAATGGTGGTGGTGGTCGGAGGGGCCGATGGTGCAGATTGGAGCCTCACTTCCGTCAGTCTGCCCCAGGGCAGCTGTGGCTACAATAGTAGTTTACCACCACCGGGTCTGGAGTGAATGAATAATGCTCTGTAAAGTGTCTTTGAGTGTCCTGAAAAGCGCTGTATAAAACTGATGCATTATTATTATTATAAAAGTGCTTCCTAAGTCTTCCCAAGTCACAGGCTTCAAGTCCGAGTCGAGTCCCCAGTCTTAGTCCATTTTGTGTGTGAGTCCATCTCCTCACTGCAGCTTCTTCTCTCCGTTCCCAGGTTCCACACTGAGCTCGGAAAAACTGCCTTTTCCACTGCCGCTCCTCTGACGTGGAATAACGCTCAGGAACACATCTCCCTCAGTTCCTTCAGAGCGGCTTTCTGAGTGGAACTGAAGAGTGCACATGTTATTCTTCAGATTGTAAATGTATCTTCATGAGTTTATATTTTATGTGTGTCGATGCCTCTTGGCCTGATCTCCCTCGAAAAAGAATGAAGGTTGCAAAGGAAAAAGAGTCAAGTCTTAAAAACAGTGCCTCAAGTTTGACTCGAGTCCAAGTCACGACTTGCAAATCCCCACCTCTGCAATATACTATAATACACACAATTACTTTTTTATCCTTCCAGTTACATTTACTTTTACTTGTAAATCAGATTAAGACAGTCACTCTTGAGTAGTAGTTTTCCCCAAAGACTTTTACTTTCTTGTGTATTTTCTTGGACCACTACTTGTACTTCTTATTATTTTAGTGTAAAATTAAACTTATTGGTGTAAAATTTGTGGCTTCTGTACCCACCGCTGCATGCAGATAGTTATATTTAACGTGGAATATTTCAGGCAAGTCGTACCATCTCCACACCACTACCAGCGCAGGAAACGTGTTGTGTTCTATTATGTTGGACCATTACATCTGAAAGCTCTTTAAGATATTTAAAAAAAAAAACAGTCTGGTTAGAGTGAAAAGTCGTTGGTAACACCATTTCAGTAATCTCTCACGAGTCCCCAAAGAGCTTGTTTGAGATGTAGTTTGGAGCTGGAGAGGATTGTAAAATCAATACTTTGTTTTAATGGAAAACCAGAGAAATGGTGACAGAATAGGGGTAATGGTCATACTTTTTTTTTTTTTTATCCCATCTTTACAATAGGATTTCATTTTAAAGGTCCTATATTACACAGAATGGACTCTTGTGAGCTTGTAGCCGTGTAATAATGATGTTACCTCCTCAAAAACACACCTGGGCTTGTGTTTTGTTTCATTCACACATGTTTGAGTGCTCTTTTATTTGTCTGTCTACAGCTCCAGAGCTCAAAACGCTCTGTTCCACCTCATGATGTCATGAAGCGGCTGTTTTCAGTTTAACAGCTCCTTTTGTTCAGCGGAGTTTGGTCAACTCCAGAGCCGCAATTATCCAAATGATTCTAGTGAAGTTGTGGAGCTTTAAAACACAGTGGAGCACTTTTTGTATTATCACGTGACATCACAAGGTGGAGCAGAGTGTTTTCTGTTTGAGAGGAGAACTCTAAAGCCTAAATTTGCAGGGTTTCTGTGTTAAACATGTGTGAATGAAATAAAGCACAACTCCAGGTCTGTTTGTGATGAGGAAACAACATTGTAACGTCAGCGTACGGTAATATGGACCCTTTAAGAAAATATAGTTGTAGTTATAATTCTGTGTCGTCTTATTTGATTATATTTTTGTCATACATGCTTTACTTTAATCACCTTCATTTGGCAGATGTTCTTTTCACATCTCATTATAACTTGGTTGGCCAATTAAAGTGGCCTGTCCAGGACACAGTGGAGACAAATCCTGAGCTTAAATTCTTACATAAATCTGAAGATTAAAGCGGCCATATCGCACTATTTTATGATGTTATAATGTTGTTTCCTCATCACAAACACACCTTGAGTTGGGTTTTGTTTCATTCACACATGTTTAACACACAAAAACTGGATATTCAGGCGTTTTTCTCGCAAACAGAAAACACTCTGTTCCACCTTGTGATGTCACGTGGTAATACAGGAAGTGCTCTACTGTGTTTTTAAACCCCATACCCCATACACCATACACTAGAATCATTTGGATGATTTTTATCCTGGAGTTTAGGCTAAAGTCTTTAGCCTAAAAGGAGCTGTTAACTCATTTCTACATGACGTCACAAGGTGGAACAGAACATTTTGAGCTTTGGAGACATAAACATGGTCATGGTTCTGCGAGATTTTAGTTACAGAAGTTATAGTAATAGTATAGTTACAGTAGTTATAGTAATAAAAACAACCCAATAGAGAAGAATCCGGGTATCATTCGTTCATTTGTTTTTCAATATAGAACCAAAAATAAGAAAACGAAAAAACAACTCTTTTCTTTATTATTTGTCTCCACCAAAATGAAAAAAAAACGAATGATTTTTTTCAATTCATATATACGATTCATATATTTGGTCTATGGGCTGTCACTGCGAAAAATGTAATATATAAGTTGCACCTGAGTATAAGTCGCAGGAACCACCCAAACCCTGAAAAAAAGTGTGACTTATAGTGCGAAAAATACGGTACTGATAATACAGGTGTCATGGTTTGAGTGTGGTTGAGGACCCCAAAGCAGAGACAGAGGCGCAGGTAGATGTTTAACAGGTTTATTGCCGGGAATGAAGGATGTGGTGATGGAAACTGGCTGGAGACATAGACGGAGGGAAGACACTGGGGTAGACTCACAGGTAGACAGACTGGACGACAAGGTCTGGCAGGACGACATGGACAAGCAGGAGATGGACGTGGACAAGGGATAGAGAAGGAATTAACTGACAAAGAACAAAGGATGAGGACAGAACTAAATAGTGGAGCTGATTAGACAATTAGCTGCAGGTGAACCACCGAGCAGGTGATCCACACTGCAGCATTAGCCCAGCCACGCCCCCGAGAGGAGCAGACAGACACAGAAGGGAGGGGGAACACACAACAAACACCAAACCCTGACAACAGGATTACTCAAATATGTGTGAATGAAACAAAACACAGCTCCAGGTCTGTGTTTGATGAAGTGACAGCATAATGTCATGGTTTAAAGCTCAAAAGAGTCCATTTTGTGTAATACAGGACCTTTAATGTTCTCTACACACTCACAAACAGCACACAATAAATTCTAGCATATTGTTTTTTTTTATATAAAGTCTGCCATGTGTAAGTCTTTTAAAACTTAAACGTGTTGGCCGAATGTACTTTCAGCTATAAAACAAACTCTTTTCAAGCTACTTTTCTTGGCAAAGACAACTTCAGAATCAGAGCCCAAACTCAAAGCTAAAAGTTTATGCTGGTGTCACTTTGATACACTATAATTGAGCCGTTGGTTCCGTTTTACTTTTCAGCAGGCAATTTGCAGAGCTCTTATGGGGAGTTAAAGGGGCGGAGGTCGGGAGACGAGAAAACTTTCAATGAAAAAAAAAAAAACAGCTCATTGCCAGTTCTGACGTCTGTGTCGACAAAGTGTGGCCCACAATTACCGACAATCTATTGTGCAGAGATCGAAAGCTGATTCCAAAGTACAGACCTAATGTAAGAGCTGCTGGAAGGGTTTAATCAAAGGAAGTTGTGAGTATGAGCGTGTTCTCCACTGATTAACAAAGAAAACTTCAATCACAGCACACAGCCAAGGCCCTATATTACCCAAAATTGACTCTTGTGAGCTTTATGTCATGTTACCATGTTGTTACTTCATGAAAAAGTTTGCGTGGCGCTTTGTTTCATTCACACGTTTGAGCAACCCTTTCTTATTAGTCTGTCATCATCTACAAGGTTAGGTTAGGTTAGGCTTTATTTGTACCCGTAGGTAAATTTGCTTTGCAGATTTGAGCGGCTGGTCCCACATTTCATTCATCCACATTCTGCACAATAAACACCAATAAAAATACAAATATAAATATAAATAAAGTGTTGCAGTTCTCCAGTGCAGAGTGGCTGTTCCATAAATAAAAGAATTCATCTGACTGAGCTAAAAATTGCAATACATACGAACTATATCAAAAACATGATAAATAAATAAATTACAATTTATTCATAAATACAACAGCAGCTGGAACGAAACTCATTTTAAAGCGATTTGTTCTTGATCTTGGAACTGAAACTCTCTGACCAGAGGGAAGTAGCTTAAAGTCTGAATTTAGAGGATGTTGCGTATCATGAAGAATATTCTGGGACATCGGCTGTAACTGTCCTGAGTACAGTGAGTCCAGGCTGTTCTGAGGATGGACCATCACCTTAAACTCGCCCATTTAATCAACTGATTCAGGGAGTTCTTGTTTTTAGCAGAGATGCTTCCAAACCATGAGACCAGTGAAAAAGTTAAAACTGATTCCATAAACGTCTTATAGAACAGTGTCATCATGGTTCTATCTACACGGTAGAAGGACAATTTCCTCAGACAATGAAGGCGTTGGTGGCCTCTTTTACGCACAGCAGTACAATTATCATCAAAGCTCAAAATGCTCTGTTCCCCCCTTGTGATGTCATGAAGAGGACCCGTTTTCCGTTTGAGACAAGAACTGAGCCTAAATGTGCAGGGTTTGTCTTTAAAGTCACGTGTGAATGAAACAAAACACAACTCCAGATATGGTTTTGATGAAATTAGATCTGCAGTTTTGTACCAAAGTTAATGGACTGGTTTCTATAGGCAATTTAGATCAAAGTTTTTGTTTAAAATGACCAAAATGTGTGATAAAAATCGGTATATGTCAGAGATTATAGACGAGAAATAAGCGTATTTTTTAAACAGGTGCTTTACATTCTGCAAACTTTTAAGCAGCCAAGAAAAGAAGGCGAAGTTTGATTCAACAACTTGTCTCAAAAGATGAATTCCGCAGATTAATTTGTGCTGAGGCCTGAGAAACAAGAAAACACCGGAGAAAGCCGCTGCAGATTACGAAATCAGTCCTGCTTTATTAGTCTACATCTCCAAAGCTCAAAACGCTCTGTTCCGCCTTTGCGATGTCATGTTCACAGCCACTTTTTACCTTGAAGTCAGTCGAGATTGGCAGTTTTACCCCTGTATGATCCAAATGTGACGAGGAAACAACATTATAACATAGATCAGAGACTAGAATAGATAATATTGTCCCTTTAATTATCCTGGTTTTGATTCACAGACGACACTCTGTACTATGAAGTTGGCTGACGAGGCGGATAAGGCAGGACGAGTAAAAACAGACCAGGACCTTTTGTGACCAGTCGTTCAATCAGAAGCTCTAAACCTGCTCTGACCTCTGCTTCTACACTGACCACCAACGCACCGTGACTCACCACCTCCCCCGAGTCCTGCACTTAAATCTCCCGCTGTTACTTGTACTTGGGTAACTGAGGGAGTAAATTGTACAGTATCCGTTTCAGTTTTTTATTGAGTAAAGGCCGCCGCACTCTACAGGAGAATTTGCCCGATTTTGGCTGCGATTTCTTCTCCCCGAGTTCAGGAGGCGTGACCCGACTTTTTGTCTCCGTGTGCGATTCTGAAGCCGCTGCTCCTCATGTGTGGAGTCGGTGTCAGATCAGAACCACCGAACATCAACAACGCGACGGAAACAGACGATAAAACAGAGTCAGGGGCAGAGGAGCGACGGACACAGAGACGCAACAAACAAACTCAGGATACAGAGAAAATAAAGACTTTATTCCTCACCTAATGTAAAGTGGTAAATTTAAAGTGCAGCGTCTGATCCACATTATCCATAGAAATTGTCCTCCGCAAATAATGACTCCAGTCCACAAAACCACACTATTAATCCAGTTTGAAGTGTTCTTTGAAAGTAAAAAGGTGAAAGTTGTTCCTTGCATGTGTTTGTTTACGTCCACAGAGCGTAAAGCTGCAGATCAGCGACAGTGACTCTACTTCCTGTGGACTTTATCTCCTCTTTTCTGCTTTAAAAATCCTGTATCTGAAGTATTGCTCCACATTTCACAAATAATAATAACACAGTTTTGACTTGTGTCTAAACTAGAAGTGCAGAGCTCTGATCTTTGAACACTTCAGAGTCTCAGAGCGAGTGGTTTTACTGTAGACAGGAAACGGCTGACCTGATCGAGCTCACAGCTTTACAGCCTGTTTTACACAGACAGATCCTGCTGAAGTCTTTGTGATTGAGATTTTTAGTCTCATAAGTTTCTCCTCGTGTCTGTGGTGTTTGCGCATTTTGTCGCACGTTTAAAAATCATTTAAGACCGAAAAATCCTCTAGTGTGTAGCGGCCTTTAGTCTGGTAACTCTTGTCCCTGTGTCTAAAAGAGACAAAAGTTTTATGTTGATGATATTAAAGTCTCTGTACCTGACTTTTACGCTCTATAAAATCTAGATGGGAACAGTCAAAGGTCACATTTTTATACAGCGCTGTTCCACCTTCAGTGCACACAAAGCACTTTACATCAGGGAACCTCTCACCCTTTCACACACACATTTATACACAAGTGTGCGCAGACAAAGGGCGAGGTCGGTTAAGTGTTTTACCTAAGGACACGACAACAGTTTTCAGCTGTGGGAGCTGGAACCACTGATGTCTATGTTGAGAGTGGGATTCGAACTGCCAACCTTGGGACAAACACTCCACCAACCAGCTACTCCAATAAAAGTGAAAATGTACTTGCTAAATGTGAAAAACAGAAGTATATGCTCCAAAATTATTCCTCACTGACCTCATGCATTCTGAGCCATCCTAATTATTCACCACAATGCGTTTAACAGCACTTTTCACAACTTTCAGATGCCAGACACAACAACAAGCATGCTAACCGCACGCTTCCTGATTCTCGGACAATAAAACGCTTCATAATTAGATGCCGACACACAGCAGACTTATTTGGACCTCAAGAGCTGCTTATATAACATATCTGTACTGAGACAAAACAAGTGGTATTGGTATTTTGTAATATGTAAGTTCTGTACATTGGAAATACAAGAATTTGTCTATTATTTCATGTTTTGTCATTCGATTTACATGAGCTAAATCATATGACAAAAGCACATCCAAACTAGGCCTAACACACACGATAACACATTTTGAAGTGCAATATATAAGTAATATAATAAGTAAATTCAGGATGGGCAGGATTAGTCAATTAATCAATAATTGATGATTAAGAATTTCGTCGATCATCATTTTAATGGACAAACTGAATGTAGGTGTCTGTGTAACGTAGCCTGAGGAGTCGAGGCTGCGTCTCACAGCACAAACACTGGAGCTGTGGCCCCACAGTCCCACGGCTCGGCTCTGGCTCCTTGGAGATCACTATATTCCTCAGAGTGTGTTTACCTGCACATCAGTGTCCCAGGTATGATCTTTGTTTTTTTTTTTGAGTATCCCGGTTTTGCATGTTTACGCAGCATCTCCAACACACAGAACAGACTCACAGCCTCATCACATCCTCTGTCACAGGGAGAACACTCATATTCCACTGAGTCGAGTCCTTTAGTCCAACAGAAGCTGAAGCAGCAGCACAAGGAAAGAGCTGCTTTTTTCACTTACTGTTTATGCAAATGAGTCATGTGGTTTTAAGTTTAATTTCTGTAAGACGTAAACAAATGTTTAAAGCTGCATTAAACACATTCTGATCTCACACTGATGAGGCTCTGGAGTGATTATGTTTATATGTTGTAAAGTTGAGTTTATTTATGCAGATTAGTAATAGTAATAATAGTGATGATCTTTTTAATATAAAATGTTAATGATTAATCGAAAATCTATCGTTAATTTTCTCAACGATCAATTAAGAAAATGTAATTGAATGCCCACCTCTAGCACAGATACAGACAATAAACGATAATATTGAAATATGACCTTAGAGCAGAATTATCCTAAAAAAAAAAGTACTATTATTAGTACAATATTGCTAAAAACAACATGAACTGTGCCAGAATACAGTTGCTCTAAATTAGTATTCAGAATATGTATTTTTGGTCCATTCATGTATTCAGCTACTTCCCAACACTGTGAATAATGTGCAACGCTATTATAGCCTGAGTACAATATATGACAACTGAACCCACTTCTGCTCTTTTTATTTCTCATATCACTGCAGTCATATTTAAAACCATTACAGCTCCACCAACCATATTTCAGAATGACATAACACAGGCCCTGACACTGATAGCCACAGCAGTTCATTAGGCCGCGCTGCAAGACCGTCTCCACTCCAGCGCAATTAGTGCTGTTTTACATCTAAATACACAGTGCAAAATAACTCGGGGTGTGAAAGTATTCATTAAAATAGAGTTCCGACGTTTGGTGAACACTTTTCTCAGGGCAGTCCGGAATGAAAAGATGAAACCAAACGCCAACCACTGACAATTCAGGATCTAAAACAAAAAACAACGTGAGATTTTCTTTGTTTTGTGACTCCTCTGTTTAATATGTGTCATCACGGCGCCTTCTTTTGTGAGCAGGTATTTACATTTCTGTTGTTGTCTAATTCAACGGGGACACTGATGTCATTTCTTTAACGCACCTATTATACAAAATCAATGTTTTAAGAGATTTACTCATGTTATACTTGTTTCCTTCACCATTTACTCACCCGAAGTTGTATCTGGAGTCGGGATGGACATTCAATTAAACTGTCTTAATCAATCGTCGGGAAAATTAACAAACGATTTTCGATTAATCATTAACATTTTATATTAAAATTATCATCACTATTATTACTATTACTAATCTGCATAAATAAACTCAACTTTACAACATATAAACCATAATCACTCCAGAGCCTCATCAGTGTGAGATCAGAATGTGTTTAATGCAGCTTTAAACATTTGTTTACGTCTTACAGAAACTAAACTTAAAACCACATGACTCATTTGCATAAACAGGAAGTGAAAAAAGCAGCTCTTTCCTTGTGCTGATGCTTCAGCTTCTGTTGGACTAAAGGACTCGACTCAGTGGAATATGAGTGTTCTCCCTGTGACAGAGGATGTGATGAGGCTGTGAGTCTGTTCTGTGCGTATGTCGCGTTGGAGATGCTGCGTAAACATGTGAAACCGAGACACTCAAAAAAACCCGACCATACCCGGGACACTGATGTGCAGGTAAACACACTCTGAGGAATATAGTGATCTCCAAGGAGCCAGAGCCGAGACGTGGGACTGTGGGGCCACAGCTCCAGTGTTTGTGCTGTGAGACGCAGCCTCGACTCCTGACGCTACGTTACACAGACACCTACATTCAGTTTGTCCATTAAAATGAACGGGATCGACGAAAGTCTTAATGATCAATTATCGATTAATCGACTAATCCTGCCCATACCTACTGACAACTGCACAGCTCTTTGCTGTGATGATGTTTACAGTGACATCAGCTCCCGTTGGGCACCACAGTTTTCAAACGTGAAAGTCAGTGAAGTTGTTTCTTTTCTTAATTCATTTTAGAAGAATATTGTGATTTAAAATAAGCAAATTATAACATAATGATCACCATCCATAATGGTGTCATAGATTATATCTTTGAAATGCTGTGGTGGAAGAAGAAATAAGTCTTGCAATTCTCAGGTAAATGTATCACTTAAAAAAATCTGCTTAAGTAAAAGTATTAAAGTACCTGATTAGAAATATAATTAAAGAGAAAAAGTAAAAGTATTTCTCGCAGATTGTGAGTCTAATAAAGCTTCACATGTACAAAATAACAATGTTTATATTTTTGTTACAATAATTTCCCTAAATAAGTTAACAATTTGTTACCAATTTGAAAATTTTCAAAATTCCCGTACCAACGTTTCCGTGAAAATTTCCGTCCCTATTGACGCCATACTGTGGAACATTCGACAAAGCAGTAACATCTCCATGCAGACAAGCAGGTGACTGACCCTCCACCTGAAAAGATCCACAATGTACCTTTTACTTTGGTACATTTTACCACTGATTAAGAGGGAAAAGTCCATAAATCTGGCATTAGAACAGAAAGCCGAAACCCACGAACACCTCGGTTTCACTGTTTATTGACCCCGCTGACCTCTGCGTGCATCCGAACAAAGCCGTGTCCTAGTTCACGTCAGGATCTGTCTAAACACACAACGCGCTGCTGCATCGGAATCCTTTGTGCACAGGACCCGGCGTTCTCATCGCCGGTTGATCCTGCCTATCCTCAGCCTCCCACACTCATTTAACCAGCCTACTACTGCTCAGCTCTATTTTCTCCGCTCCTGCTGTGAATCACGGAGAGACAGCAACACAATGGAAACCAGTGTTCAGCAGAGATTTCATCAAATGTTAGCCATAACCTGCCTCCTGCCATTTATAGATCCTTCCACGAGCTAAAATAGATCCTGTACTTCACCGTTCTGTGTTGTGCTGTTTAGAATAACACGGAGCGACTGTACTAAGAATAGCTGTAAGGTTTATGTAATTTTTGTATATGGAATTTGCATAATATGTAGGTGTTAGTTTATTCAAATTGCAAGTATACTCTGTATTTAAAGTTTTTTTGTCTATAATGGTGAGTACATGTGTTTTGTCCATTCACTTTATACAACAGTGTTTATATTTCATAGGCAGTTTTGTCGGCTACAGGCTTTTGTGCGTCTGCTTGTAATGATGTATGTGATTGTTGATGAAATAGACAGCCCAAAGTGTCTGAAAGGGTTCTCTTTTATCTTCACAACTGTCTTTTCAACAGTAAAAAGACATAAAGGAAAATCAGCCACTTGCTATGTGGTGAAATGCTGTCAGTATTGAGGTATGCAGTGAACACTTTTAGACCTAGAATGTTGTTTGATACCAGATCTAGGGCTGCACAATATACAGTTGTGCTCATAAGTTCACATCCCCTGGCAGAATTGATGATTTCTTGGTCCAGAAGCTGCACATGGGACGTACTTGGATATTCCAACATGATAATGATCCAAAACACAAAGGCGAGTGGAGCTGTCACTGGCTCCAGCAGAATAAAGTGAAGGTTCTGGAGTGTTCGTCTCTTCTGACCTCAGTATCACTGAGCCTCTGGGCAGATTCAAGCTGCAGTTCAGACAAGAGCCCAAGAATTTACAGGAACTGGAGCCTTTAGCCCAGAAGAATGAGCAGATTTACCATCAGAGAAAATAAAAAGCCTCATCCACAACTATCACAAAAGACTCCAGCTTCACTGGGTCATTTGTGTAGTTTCTGTTTCATTCTGATTTAAAAAGAGGAAACACAGGAGTTTGATCATAAACGGCTTCACTCAAGCACTAACCATGAGTGAAAGAAAAGTTTTTGTGTTTTCATTCATATTCTCTGAAAGATGGACAAGAAATCAATCAAATGTCTGTTAGAGTCTGTAAACTTATGAGCACAACTGTACATTTAGTTTAATTTTAGGCACAATAATTAAAGCAAGCAGGAAGCAAAATTCACTCCTTTGAGCTTTAAGTCATGTTGTAATGTTGACACCTCCTCAGTAACATACCAGGAGTTGTGTTTTGTTTCATTCACACACGTTTGAGTGACCCTTTATTAGACTGTCTACATCTCCAAAGCTCAAAATGCAAAGTATTTTCAGGTTATCAGCTCCTTTTACCTTCAGTTCAGTAGAAATGGGCGATTCCAGGGCTGAAATGATCCAGATGATCCTAGTGAAAGTGTGTGGAGTTTAAAAACACACATGTTGCAACAGAATGCATCCTAAATCGGTAAGATTTGGTCAAATTTGTGTTAACTCTTCCAGACCTAAGGGCAATTTCAGTACATTTGTCCTCGCCTGGATTTTTTTTCTTAATTTTGCTTTTAAAACTCTCCATTTTTACCCCCTAATGAAGTGTTGTACATATTTTTTTTCAGTACAACCTGTTATTTCACAATCTGCTGCTGTAGTTGTGCCATATGGCTGTGATAAAAGCTACAGGACCAGAGATACAGAAATACAAATGAAAAATACAAAAAACGTGCATATAAAACACACGGCAAACACATTTTTGGACATAAAAAAAATGCTTAAACATGTGTGAATGAAACAACGCACAACTCCAGGTGTGTGTTGATGAGGAAACATTATAACATAGGTCAGAAAATAGCGTAATATATTTAAATTAGACGATAAAGTAGCCTGCCGTTGTTTCCAGTGTACGCTTTGAGCAAAATCCTACTTTTTAAATATGCAGTAAGTCACAATACTTAGCCCCAACTAAATCAACTTAAAAACACAAAATAATTTGAAGATCTGATTGTGCAAACATGAGCTACGTTCTTTTGTCGTTTTGGACTTGTTGCTAACACCGCATCTGCTCGACTTTCCAAATGAGCGAGAAGTGAAGCGTTCTACACCGGCCATGACGAATGCTGGCAACACGGCGTCACTGGAGGAGACGTCCATCAGTCTCGTGAACTTGTCTTTTTGTGCCCTCGAGTCGCTTTATCACCACAAACGGAACAAACGTCGCGCAGTCAAATTCAAAGTTACAAAAAAATGAGCCGCCGGTGTGGAGTTTCTGTCAGATCTGTGGCTCCGAGCGCAATAAATCCGGCGAGTTTTCTTCAACATGTCACAGGAAAAGAATCTTATTTCCAGTCTTATGTTATTAATCTCCCGGTGAGCCCTATAAAAAGATCCCAGCTAGTGTTGCATTCAAGCGGCATTGGAATTCTCAAAGATTTTCTGCCGAAGCCACATTTACATTTGTGACTCATGCTTTTCAGCGCTGATGACTGACTTCCAAAACTGTATTGCAAAGCCCGAGAAGATAGTAATGCCATGTTTTGCCAATAAGTCAAGAAACAGGAAGTATACATTTTGTAGATAAACAAACTTCTGCCTGAAAATGCAAATTTTATGTCTGGAAATAAAAATAATCGCAGTATTTTTAGCAACATGTCAAAGTGCAAACAGTACTAAATACACACAACATATTTTTAACATCCTGCTTGGATAGACACATATTATGAACAATAGAGCACTTCCTGTACACTTTTTTCTTTCTTTCTTTCTT
Organism: Odontamblyopus lacepedii; assembly: GCA_034769755.1. Taxonomy (NCBI): domain Eukaryota; kingdom Metazoa; phylum Chordata; class Actinopteri; order Gobiiformes; family Gobiidae; genus Odontamblyopus; species Odontamblyopus lacepedii. The sequence continues at coordinate 2,021,200 of CM068356.1, read as the reverse complement.
TCTTTCTTTCTTTGCATTTAGCCATGTTGTTTCCTCATCCAAAACATACCTGGTTGTATTGTTTGTTTCTCCACACTTCAATCCATAAATCAAAAAGTCATTCAAAAATGCTCTGTTTGCATTTTGCCCAAATTGTTGCATCACAGGCAGAAATCCATACTCCTCCTGCTCTGTTTTTAAGTCCATAAACGAGACCTGTTCTGTGGTCAAGGCAAACTCATGGCTATAGTGGATTTTCTAAATGCAGACATTATTTTAAGTTGTGTTCTTTTAACCCTCGAAGACCTACGACATCGTATAAGATAACAAGGAATATGTTTTATATAACCGTGCATAACTTTCTAACGGTAAAAGACAGAAACTTCCTTTTCCCCTCTGAAAGTGCAGACATAGAGGTTTCCGTACATTTCTGCGGCTTTATCCTACGTCACACTCACGCTGTGTGATGACGTGAGCAAAACGAGTGTCCAATAGGAACTTTGTTTTCCCCAAACTCATGCGCTCCGTCCATTTTGATCGAGCCAAACTTTGCCAAAGAGTGAAGTGAGTCAAGATGGTCGACTCCTCTGACTGTGTGTGTTTATAACGAGTGAAAAAGTCGCTCTAAGTGCAGTTTTTTCTCAAATAAATGCCAAATTATGCATCTTGGTGTGTGTAATTGTGCATCCCTTTCAATTTTTATTTAAAGGTTTATTTCACTCAAAATGAACAAATACAAATGTAATAAACTCCATGGAAATGCAGAAGTGCTGTGGCTCTGGCCCTGGACCTGACAGGAGCTGTTTCCAGGACTGGACCAGAAAAGTAATGGAGCGATTACACTTTTTTTTTGTTTTTAGGGCAATAAGGATATTTTTAATTTACTTACAGACTTGATATTTTACATTTTTGTAGCTAAGGCCCTAAATTAAGCATTTTTTTTTATGTCCAAAAAGTTGTTTAAACATGTTTGCTGTGGGTTTTGTATAAAAGAGTGTGAATTTTATTTTCAGTTTTTTTTTTCATCTCTATTTCTGGTCCTGTAGCTTTTATCACAGCCTCATGACACAACTACAGCAGCAGATTGTGAAATAACAGGTTGGATTGAACAAAAGGATGTAGAACACTTCATTATAGGGTAAAAGGGGCAGTTTTAAAAGCTAAATTAAGAAAAAATCCAGGCGAGGAGAAATGTACTAAAATTGCCCTTAGGTCTTCAGGGGTTAAATATACCACAGCAAGGAAGGATGAACCAACTGTGAAATTGGCTCAAATAACAATGGACAGTTACAAAATTGAGAAAATTATCTTTTTTTTTTTTTTTTAATTTGAAAATGGAGTATTGAAGTTGAGTAAAAAAAACAAACAAACATTGTTGTAAATAGGCCAGATATTGTTAGAATCAGCTGCATTTTTGTTGTTCCCTCTTCGCGTCATGATCTTTGTTCACTTGCTGGTTTATAAAAAGTTTAAAGGTTACACAACATTGACTGTTCTGAGTTTTAAGCTGTGTTATAATGTTGTTACCTCCTCAAAAGTTGTGTTTTGTCTCATTCACCCAATTTAAGTAACCCTTTATTATTACTCTGTCCACATCTCCAAAGCTCAAAATGCTCTGTTCCACCTTGTGATGTCATGTAGTGGTAGTTTTCAAGTTAACAGCTCACTTTTACCTTTAGTTCAGTAGAGATCGGCAATTCCAGGGCAGAAATCATCCAAAAAAAAGTTCTAGTGAAGGCGCATGGAGTTTAAAAACACAGTAGAGCACTTCCTGTATTACCACATGACATCACAAGGTGGAACAGAGTGTTTTCAGTTTGAGAGAAGAACTAAATATGTGCAAATCAAACAAAACACAACTCCAGGTTTGTGTCTGATGAGGAAACAACATTATAACAGATCAGAAAATACCAAGATTTTTCAGACTATAAGTCGCACTTTTTTTCAGCATTTGGGTGGTTCCTGCGACTTATACTCAGGTGCGACTTATATATTACATTTTTCACACTGACAGCCCATAGACCAAATATATGAATCATATATATGAATCAAAAATGAAAAAAAACCAAATCGTTATCCTTTTTCATTTTGGTTTTAGAGACAAATAATAAAGAAAAGAGTTGCTTTTTTCTTTTTCTTATTTTTAGTTCTATATTGAAAAACGAACACATGATACATGAATTGTTCTCTATTCGGTTGTTTTTATTACTATAACTCAAGATGAAATGTTGGTTCTTGGTCTCTGATTTTCTAAAATGAATTTCCTCCAAAAAGTGCAATTTATAGTTCGGTGCGACTTATATATGTTTTTTTCATCTTCATTACACATTTTTCGGCTGGTGCGACTTATAGTCTGAAAAATACGGTAAATATTTTCGAAAGTCCCACTTCTGCGATGGCCTAATATGAGAGGAGGAGCGTGTGATTTCGCTGGTGGGTTTTAATGGTCGGATTATGCTGAACGTCTGCTAACTGCTGGCTACAGTTTATTTTGGGTTCTACAGAATCGCAGCTATACTAATGAGCAGACTGCCTAAGGCTCAGTTAATCCTGTGCAGAATCCAATAGCGAACAGCATTACGGGTGTTAATGGACACTTATCCCAACTTGTGATGTATTACCGAACCATGTGCAAAAGAGGACGGGTCAGAGAGAGGTCGCCGTTTGCTTTGGGGAAAACTGCCAAAAGGAAGATTAAAATATTACTGAGAGAAATTTGTCTTGTCAAATTTGGAATCGGAAATTAATGTTTCAGCCCAAGGCCCTCCGGCGAAAACTCAAAACACCACTGGGTCACTGATGAAGATTAAATCAGGACTGATTTTTAGCTCCCGGAGAACTCACTTGTCATTTTAAAATCGTGAATTAAGAGGCTAAAATTAGGCTTATTCTCAAATATAACATTTTAAGTCTGTTGCTAAGAAGGTTAAGACCAAAATCCTTCAGTTATTTTGGGGTTTCCTTGTCAGAATGGATGTAAGATGCTAATTGCTTTCTACTATGAAGGGATTTGTGTATTGATTTGGCATAAGTTTTTACATCAGATGCCCTTTCTGACTCAACATTCTCCATTTATATCTGTATGTACAGTACGTTCAGCTGCAGTACTTGCACCATTAAAACATACACATAAATGTCAAGTGAATGAACTGCTAGCATTATTTTTATCACATTCTAAAAGCAGTAAATGAATATATCGTTAGTCTAATAGCAGAGTTGCCCAAGTCATGTTTGAACGTTTTCGGGAAAAACTTTTCAACTGTGTGATATTCTGATTATCTATCTTACATTTATTCAACTGCAGGTGGTTTAGTGCTAAATGATACTAGAAAAACACGCATTTTTAGTGTCTCACCTGCTTGTCCCCATTGAATTAGATAAGTTTAAAGCCATACGGTGGAATATTTGAGGCAAAGCAGTCTCCATGACAACAAGCAGATGAAATAAATGGGTCTAAGGCCTTTAAAACATGCATTTTTAGTGTGAGCAACGTCGCCTCTCCACAGATCTAACCTGTAACTTGGCCTTTTAGTATCACCTGCTTGTCTCCATGGTGACAGATAAGTTTAAACACTTTTCGGAAAACAAGAAAAAACACATTTTTTAGCAAGCACATTGGTATTTTTTTTTATATTATTGATACTGTAACAGAAAGTTCAACCAGATGTGAACAAGTTTCCAAAAACAGAAGGCAGATATCACAATTTGGCCAAAAAAAAATGACTTGTGCTATTAGGCTAACGAGTTTTTAGCACGGTAATAATAATGTTTATTCGGATATTGCATAAATGATAAATCACATTATGTAGCAGTGATCAACAGATCCATAAAGGCAATTATTTTATATTTTACTAATCACAAATATAATCTCCACAAAAAAAACAAAAAACAAAAGAATAATTGTAATCTGGGCCCTTTAAACGTATCTATCTATGGAGACAAGCAGGTGATACTAAAAGGCCAAGCTACAGGTTAAATCTGTGGAGAAGGCGACGCTGCTCACACTGAAAATGCATGTTTTAAAGGCCTTAAACCACTGCTTATTGTCATGGAGACTGCTTTGCCTCAAATATTCCCCTGTATGGCTTTAAACATATCTATAATTTCATGGAGAAAGCAGGTTATACACTAAAAATGCACGTTTTTATAGCATCATTTAGCGCTAAACCACCTGTAATTGAGTAAATGCAAGATGGCTAACTATAATATCACACTGTGCAACAATGGAAAAGTTTCACAGTGTACCTTTAAATATATTTACTCACGGGGTTTAATGTAACCGAACTGCGATCTTCAGTGCTGCCATTGTCGTGAAATACGGGGTTTGGAGAACACGGATGATCTCAGATATTCTCACGGCGACGTTTTCTCAGCGGAGCTCGCAGACATTTTAACCCTCCTTAGCCCTGAGAGCACTTTGGCCGTTTTTCAAAAGCATATCTTTGTACGCGCGATGCCACAGAAAACTACTGTACCATGAGTTACAATGGGAAACAGGACAAAGTTATCAAACTAAACATGGGAACACACCTTTAGGCAACTTCTAACGTTCCTTTTCTTCAGTAGCTACTATAAAAACCTTGATTTTGTTTTTTTTTTATGTGGCAGAAACACAATGTTCAGTACAAGTTTGGTTGCCGGGCAAATATACTTTAGAAATATAAAAATGCAGAAGTTTACATTTGGGTAACGCTTTATATAACACAATAAAGATCCTACGTTACACAAAATTGACTCTTTTAGCCATGTTAGAATGTCGTTACTTGATCAAAAACACGCCTGGAGTCGTGTTTTGATTCGTTCACGCTCCGTCTACGTCTCCAGAGTTCAAATGCTCTGACCGACCTCGTGATTTTACCTTTGTGCTTGTTTCTGGCTGATGGGATAAACACAGTGCCCAGAGAAACCCACACACACACAGGGAGAACATGCAAAGTCCACACAGAAAAGCCAGCGAGACCCGGTGATCGAACCTGGAACCTTCTAGTGAGGAGAGGGCCAGGGGCTTGTCTTTATGGAGATGCTATCGCTTGCATGACATTCACCTTTAGAATCCGAAAAAACATCAAAAACATCTTCACCACCAGCGGGAGGTTATAATAATCCGTTTTCGCCGCGCTGGGTGTGCAGTAACGTGATTGTTTTTACATTTTATGATAAAACAAAAAGTAACTTTTCATCGCGGACCTCCATTTTGATTTCTGACGTAAATAATGACGACGTCCTGTGACATAGTCGGTCTCTCGGCCAATCAGACGCACAAATGACCGTAACATCCAATCAGGGCAGCCAAAGAGCCACTACAGGTTAGATAGTTACATGTAATGAAAACAACGGTGGGAATAATCAAGGAATAATAATGCCAAATAACCAAAATATAAAGAAATAAACCTATACACGCAACCTGCACAATGATATATACCCAAACATTTGTTTTGTTGTTGTTCTGTTTCTGTTTCTGTTGTTCTGTTTTGTTGTTCTGGGAGTGGCACAAGTGAGGGGGGAAAAAACGAGTGGAGGAAAAATGTAAATAGTTTCTGTTGTGTGTGTGTTAGAAAGTAGATTTTTTCCCCCCCATCTGACAGCCAGGGCCTGTGAGAATTATGTTTGAGAATCAAAAATTCTCTTATTCATTATTCACACCTTTAACCAAAACCCCTGACCCACCTTGCTTAAGATTTAGTTGGTGGTTTGAGAGTTTGTTGGTGCGGTTACAGACGTGTAATTCTTTATAATAATCTTTGAAGCCCTTGAAATCCTCTGTCACGCTCTGTGCACCGGGTACTTGGAGATAACTCCATGTGGACTGTATGACAGAATCAGATCTGAAGCATGTATCCGTGCTTGTCTGTGCAATTACACAAGTCGGCAGCCAATTAGCCGGGGTCGTGTGTGTGTTTGTAGCCGGAGCACAGGGCCAAAGATCAGGAGGCTAAAAGGACCAGAGTGGCCCGAAAGATCTCAGGATTAATAATTAGCATTTACATGTTTACACGGCTAACAAGCTAAAGGCTACGCTACAAACAGGACATTTGACTTAGCATTTGCTCCGGAGAAGTTCAGGCTTTTGTTATTGCCAGTCTTGTTATTGTGCTTGTGTATAGTTATAATCTATGACACTTATTCATCATTACGTTATCGAAACAAAACACAACTCAAGGTTTGTTTTTGAGGAGGTTACAACGTTATAACATGACCAAAAGGTCCGTGTACCGTCCGTTCTTTTGAATTTCAATTAAGAAAGAAAAACAATAAAATGGGAAAACTGTTTATTTCATTATTCCGTTTTACACTGGGGAAAATAAAACAATATCTAGGTAAGTTAAAAGGACTTAAGAACATTTTACTTTTATTTGGGTGGATTAAACTTGACAAGGAAATTATCTGCCAGTGTTTTTCTCTTAATTCAAGCAAGATTTGATTTTGTTTCTTATTTTAAAGGTCTATATATGAAATTAACTCGTCAAAAACCACAGTGGAGCATTTCCTGTAAGAGAAAAAACAGCCTAAATGTGCAGGGTTTGTGTGTTAAACATGTGTGAATGAAACAAAACACAACTCCGGGTGTGTTTGTGACGAAGATTCAGCATAATAACATAGGAAAAGTGTCATATGAGCCCTTTAACAAAGCTCTTATTTGCAGTGTGGCCTCCTTTTCGTTCTAATGATTATAATGCGCCTATTACATTTCAAACCCCCAAAACAAGCTGGTGTCTGCTACAGTGGCTCGGCTGTACCTCTTTATCTCCCATTATTTCATTAAGTTACTTCATGCATTATTCATGTAGCGTGCATTGTTTGTGTGTTAGCAAACAAATAAGCCTATATAAAATGCTGTTTTACTGTGGCTCGTAGTTTTATTGCTTCAGATTGGCTTTGTGCTATTATCCCTTCCATATGCATGCTAATCGCTAATGTAAAATGCATATTAAATACAACAGGGAATATGGATTTATTAAAGACTAAATAAGTTTCTTTCCTGGCCAATTATGTAAGAAGTGTAATTAGCTCAGCACACGGACGACTACAGTGGGTGTCGAGGTAAACAAAAAGTAGCACGACATTATGCAGTTTTAACACACTCCTGTTCTGTAATTCGGCAATGCGCATTAGACGACATGGAAATCCGCTAGGCCCTTTATTTCACCCTCTTGTCGTCATGGAGCTGTTATTGCTTTGCCTCAAATATTCCACACTATGGCTTTAATTTAAGTCATTTTAACTTATCTAGATATTGTTTTTGTCCCGTGTAGAGCCTGGGACAGGAGACAGCAAGTATGATTTTATTCATTTAGTTTATTTATGAGACAGGGACAGTGCACAATCTGCATGAACCTGAACAGGAGATAAATTGTGCCAGGCTGTAGCACTAGAGCTAATTTCCACCTTAGTCCCTAGTGCATGTTTTTTAGATTTATATTCAGTATGTTTTTGTCAGGGCAATGTTTGTTTAATTTTCGGTTTACAGTGTTTTGTGAGCCCAGGTGGACTGGACACAAATGTGTAAGACATTATAATAATAAAAATCAATCAAAATGTTTAAACACTCGAAGACCTAAGACATCGTATACGATTCTGAGGAATATGTTTTCTATAACCGCGCAGAACTTTCTAACGGTAAAAGACAGAAACGTCCTTTTCCCCTCTGAAAGTGCAGACATAGAGGTTTCCGTACATTTCTGCGGCTTTATCCTACGTCACACTCACGCTGTGTGATGACGTGAGCAAAACGAGTGTCCAATAGGAACTTTGTTTTCCCCAAACTCATGCGCTCCGTCCATTTTGATCGACCCAAACTTTGCCAAAGAGTGAAGTGAGTCAAGATGGTCGACTCCTCTCGACTGTGTGTGTTTAGAACAACTGAAAAAGTCGCTCTAAGTGCAGTTTTTTCTCAAATAAATGGCAAATTACACATCTTGGTGTGTGTAATTGCACATCTCTTGCTATTTTTATTTGAAAGGTTTATTTCACTCAAAATGAACAAATCCAAATGTAATAAACACCTGGAAATGCAGAAGTGCTGTGGCTCTGGCCCTGGACCTGACAGGAGCTGTTTCCAGGACTGGACCAGAAAAGTAATGGGACGATTGCTTTTTTTTTTGTTTTTAGGGCAATAAGGAGATTTTTAGTTTACTTACAGACTTGAGATTTTGCATTTTTGTAGCTAAGGCCCTAAATTAAGCATTTTTCATGTCCAAAAATTTGTTTATACATGTTTGCTGTGTGTTTTCTATGAAAGAGTGTGAATTTTATTAATTTAAAAAAAAAAAAATCATCTCCTGTAGCTTTTATTACAGCCACATGACACAACTACAGCAGCAGATTGTGAAATAACAGGTTGGACTGAACAAAAGGAGGTAGAACACTTCATTATAGGGTAAAAGGGGCAGTTTTAAAAGCAAAATTAAGGAAAAAAAATCCAGGCGAGGAGAAATGTACTAAAATTGCCCTCAGGTCTGTGGAACATTTAAAGCTAAGCAATGACATTTCCATAGACAAGCTACATAGTGCAGCTTTAAAGACGTGGTACGCAGCTCCTACTGTTGGAAAAAGGAATTACAATCACAACTGAACCTGATAGAGGAAACATATAAGTTATTCTTTTTTCTCAAGAGTTTTTTCTCATGTCCAGTGTTTATGTAATTAAGAATAAATCAGCATCACAGTTGTTATCAGTAATATATTTGTTTTGATCATGTGAATCTGTCATTTGGGGACACAGTTAGGTCGTGTTTATAAAATTTTAAATAAAAAGTACAGACTGTCCCCTTAGAAAGAGTAAATATTGAGTCTTTTGACACTTTTTCATTGATGCTTAGGAATGTCCCACTGTTATTGTGCCCTAAAGCAAGACACGTCATCTGACTCCTTTCTTCATTGTCTGTGTACGCTGGTGTATGAATGTGTGTGTGTTTGAGAGTGCAAATACAGGCCAGTGTTATGTAAATGACAAACTCGCCCATGGCTCCAAACGTGATTTAATAACACTGAAGATTTCATATGTTAAATCGTTTTTTCAGCTAATTGCCTCTGAAAGTAGCTGCACCTTGGTGTTTTGTTCATGTTTGAGCAAGATTTGTTTTGCCCCATTAAAGACACAGCTGCTGCTAAACCACAAACCAAAAGCATTTTATCGTCGGAGAAGCAGAAAGTATGCTGGTAGCATGCTAGTTATTGTTAGCTTCGCTGTGGCGGCAAAACTGAAAACTCATTGTGGTGAATAATGAGGATGCTATGAATGATAACAAAATATTAAATAGATTCAAACAACACATTTTTATGGTCCTGTTTTGATTTTCAATGTGTGAGAGACGTGTTTAACAGCACAAATCAGCTCTCCTGCCGTACCAAGTCGTCTGTTTATGGTCAGATTGTGTTAAAACAAAACTCAGATTAAAGCCTAAAGGCTGCTGCACACGACAGGAGAATTTTCCCCATTTTGGCTGTGATTTCTTCTCCCCGAGTTCAGGAGGAGTGACCTGACTTTTTGTCTCCTCCGTGTGTGATTCTGAAGCCGCTGCTCCTCATGTGTGGAGTCAGTGTCAGATCAGAACCACCGAACATCAACAACGCGACGGAAACAGACGATAAAACAGAGTCAGGGGCAGAGGAGCGACGGACACAGAGACGCAACAAACAAACTCAGGATACAGAGAAAATAAAGACTTTATTCCTCACCTAATGTAAAGTGGTACATTTAAAGTGCAGCGTCTGATCCACTTTATCCATAGAAATTGTCCTCCGCAAATAATGACTCCAGTCCACAAAACCGCGCTATTAATCCAGTTTGAAGTGTTCTTTGAAAGTAAAAAGGTGAAAGTTGTTCTTCACATGTGTTTGTTTACGTCCACAGAGCGTAAAGCTGCAGATCAGCGACAGTGACTCTACTTCCTGTGGACTTTATCTCCTCTTTTCTGCTTTAAAAATCCTGTATCTGAAGTATTGCTCCACATTTCACAAATAATAATAACACAGTTTTGACTTGTGTCTAAACTAGAAGTGCAGAGCTCTGATCTTTGAACACTTCAGAGTCTCAGAGCGAGTGGTTTTACTGTAGACAGGAAACAGCTGACGTGATCGAGCTCACAGCTTTACAGCCTGTTTTACACAGACAGATCCCGCTGAAGTCTTTGTGATCAGAGATTTTAAGTCTCATACGTTTCTCCTCGTGTCTGTGGTGTTTGCGCATTTTGTCGCACGTTTAAAAATCGTTTAAGACCGAAAAATCCTCTAGTGTGGAGCGGCCTTAACTTGAGTAACAAAGCTTCAGACAGGGCAGTGCCTACAGTTAGTATCACATCCCCAGGGAATTTGTGCGACATTAGCGTCAAAGTATCACTAGTAAAGATGTGGCGCAGTGGCTCTCCTCTTCTGCACAAATCAAACATGCACAGATACGTTTAGACGCCTGTTGAAGCTAAACGACTCGTGTTGTGCTTATCGATTGTTATTGTGTCAGATGTCATTCCTGTTATAGGTGGAGAAAACGTGGCCGCCGCCCTGAGCAGCTGCTGTTCTGTAGTCCTGTGCTCTAGTTTAATTGCAACGTGATCTAGAGCCCCGGCCCCCTCTGGAGTGTGCACGCTCACACACACACTCACACACACACTCACACACTCACACACACACACACTCACACACTCACACACACACTCACACACTCACACACTCACACACACTGGCATCGATCTGGGCGGAGCATGCCACAAGACCTATGGCACCCATTTAAAACCAAGATGGCAGCCGATGACGGAGAGAAGAACTAGAGAATGACTTCATTATCTCAGCGTATAGTTTAAATAATATATATTTTTATACTAAGGGTTTCAAACTAAGTGTAAAGTACTTCAGGTTAGGATCGCAGGGTGTACAGTGTTAGAAAATTAGCAATTATAGCAAAGGGCACTGCCACCTCTCAAATATTAATGCTCCTGGACGTGTTTAAAATGTAAAATTTATGCTGTTAAAATATAAATGTTTCCTAATTGTTCAACCCTACCTGAAGTCTCCATAAAACTAGAAATCTGCAAAATGACATATATGACAAAAATGTAACCAAAACATTTAAGACAGAAACTGGTTCACCCAAAAGACAAAACACCGAGGCCCAAACAAAGCAATGAGGATGTAACACAGACGAGGGAGCTATAGTGGACCTCAGTCTGCTGTACAACTCCCCATAAAAGGACCTCAGTCTGTCGTACATCTGCACCTAAACGGACCTCAGTTTGCTGTACATCTGCACCTAAACGGACCTCAGTTTGCTGTACATCTGCACCTAAACGGACCTCAGTTTGCTGTACATCTGCACCTAAACGGACCTCAGTTTGCTGTGCAACCCCACCTAAACAGACCTCAGTTTGCTGTACATCTCCACCTAAACGGACCTCAGTTTGCTGTGTACATCTGCACCTAAAAGGACCTCAGTCTGCTGTACATCTGCACCTAAAAGGACCTCAGTCTGCTGTACATCTGCACCTAAAAGGACCTCAGTCTGCTGTACATCTGCACCTAAAAGGACCTCAGTCTGCTGTACATCTGCACCTAAACGGACCTCAGTCTGCCGTACATCTGCACATAAAAGGACCTCAATCTGCTGTACATCTGCACCTAAACGGACCTCAGTTTGCTGTACATCTGCACCTAAAAGGACCTCAGTCTGTCGTACATCTGCACCTAAACGGACCTCAGTCTGCCGTACATCTCCACCTAAACGGACCTCAGTTTGCTGTACATCTCCACCTAAACGGACCTCAGTTTGCTGTACATCTGCACCTAAAAGGACCTCAGTTTGCTGTACACCTGCACCTAAACGGACCTCAGTTTGCTGTACATCTCCACCTAAACGGACCTCAGTTTGCTGTACATCTGCACCTAAACGGACCTCAGTTTGCTGTACATCTCCACCTAAACGGACCTCAGTTTGCTGTACATCTCCACCTAAACGGACCTCAGTTTGCTGTACATCTCCACCTAAAAGGACCTCAGTTTGCTGTACATCTGCACCTAAAAGGACCTCAGTTTGCTGTACACCTGCACCTAAACGGACCTCAGTTTGCTGTACATCTCCACCTAAAAGGACCTCAGTTTGCTGTACATCTCCACCTAAAAGGACCTCAGTTTGCTGTACATCTCCACCTAAAAGGACCTCAGTTTGCCGTACATCTCCACCTAAACGGACCTCAGTTTGCTGTACATCTCCACCTAAAAGGACCTCAGTTTGCTGTACATCTGCACCTAAACGGACCTCAGTTTGCTGTACATCTGCACCTAAAAGGACCTCAATCTGCTGTACATCTGCACCTAAAAGGACCTCAATCTGCTGTACATCTGCACCTAAACGGACCTCAGTCTGCTGTACATCTGCACCTAAACGGACCTCAGTCTGCCGTACATCTGCACCTAAAAGGACCTCAGTCTGCTGTACATCTCCACCTAAAAGGACCTCAGTTTGCTGTACATCTGCACCTAAACGGACCTCAGTTTGCTGTACATCTCCACCTAAACGGACCTCAGTTTGCTGTACATCTCCACCTAAACGGACCTCAGTTTGCTGTACATCTCCACCTAAAAGGACCTCAGTTTGCTGTACATCTGCACCTAAACGGACCTCAGTTTGCTGTACATCTCCACCTAAACGGACCTCAGTTTGCTGTACACCTGCACCTAAACGGACCTCAGTTTGCTGTACATCTCCACCTAAAAGGACCTCAGTTTGCTGTACATCTCCACCTAAAAGGACCTCAGTTTGCTGTACATCTCCACCTAAAAGGACCTCAGTTTACCGTACATCTCCACCTAAACGGACCTCAGTCTGCCGTACATCTGCACCTAAAAGCCACAGGCCACTCGTTTGAGGACAGTGAGGTGCAGATCTTAGTCAGAGAAAATAATTAATTTGAGAAGGAAGGCTATTGAGAAAAAAGGCTATTTTGTTAAGAAAGAGAATCCTTCTTTAAACAGAAATGGAGGAGTCATCTGCCTCCCATTTATAGCTCCATCCTCGAACCTAAAACAAAACAAACTCAGAAAAAAACAATAGTGTCGGGCGTAGAGGTGTGAAAGCTCCATTAAGGCCCTGAACGATTCTACTAATAACACCCCACACTCAGGGTAAGTTCTATAGGCCGAGCTAAAAAACAGAAACTGTAATCAAGTAGGTGTGTTAGTTTCAGAGTAGTTTCAGTGTAGTTAGCTCCTCCCTTTAGGCAGATACAAGGCAATATCCACCTGCAGTTTGACCAGAACGAAAGAAGCAGCTGTCTCTCCTCTGTCATCCTGCCTTTACAGACACTATTTATTGACCTATGTTGACAACCAAGTAAGCTGCCACCTCAGCCTCTCCATCTTCTCTTAGTTTCAACCATATGATATAAAAGTATAACTGTAATAGATAAAACGAATATAAGCACACTTTATAATAACTACGTTTTAAAGACGGGCATATTATGATGTTGTTCCCTCATTAAAAACATGCCTGAAGAGTTTTAAATGTCATCTATGCATGTTTAAGTAATTTAGTGATCTCTTCCGGGCCCTAATTCGAACCCTTCTTACGGTGAGCTGTAAGATTCTGTCCACCCATGCTCCCACACACTGCAAAAAAGGCCTATCAGAAATAAGAAAAAAATACCAATTTTGAGGTAAAAATGCCTATTTTAAGTGAAATTCTCTGCCAGTGCAGTAAGAAATTTCCACTTACCAAGTTTTCTTAAAACAAGACGAAATACGAATCTTGTTCTAAGCAGAAAACACGAGTTTCAAGTATTTATGGCAAGATTTTTCCCCTTATTGGTTTGAGAAGGAAGTTAAAGAGGCTTAACCTGGACTGAGTTAATATAAAAAGTGCTTAGAATAAGTTGTAATATCGAGATAAGATAAATCAGGATGGAATATCTTGAAACAAGTCAAAAAATCTCATCTTATTAAGTAAAAAAAATCCTTAAATTAGTCTTTTAAGATGAATCTGCTTAATTCAAGTCCGTTTAACTATGCTAGAAAATCCTTTTTTGTAGAGCATGCCAATTCTCCATAAATACACAAAAGCATGACACAAAACATTCACAACTTGACAAACTTGATGCGACGCGCAGTAGATTCATTAGCGTTTCATTCGATAAACTGATTGTGTTGTGAAGGGGGAGTGACTTAGCACGCCGAGCAAAAGGAGTAGAGACTCGGAGCATCGAAAAAATTAAATCGAAACCAACAAAACATATCAGTACATCTTTAGCCAAGTCATTAGATTATAAAATACAACGTGCCTTCTCCTGATTCACCTGGAGAAGTCATATCCACAGAGCTTGATTCATTAGCTCGTGCCCTCGGTGTCGCTCTCCCACACTCTCCGCTATTATTTTGTCAGCAGAGTAGTTCGGCTGAAAAACGCACTGTGCAGAGCCGGTCAGGGGGCAGCTCTGAGGATGTTGGAAGTGTAGACAAAACACGCTTATTCACTTTCTGTTGCGAAGCGTCTCAATAGAGGGTTACACGGCTACGACAATCTAAGACTTCTCAACGTGCAGTCATCTCCCCCGAAGAGAGTAAGTATGGAGATTCGTGTAAAATGTGCAAATAAAAACACTCTAACTCCTGGATTGGTCTTGTTTTTATGCATATATGACTGTTCTGTATGGAATGTTCCACAGTGTGACATTAAATAGCTCTACCTTACAATTATTCCATTACGAGTGGGTTCATTGTTCAAAAACATCTTGAAATCGGGCCTGTGATTTGGTCCAGATCAGTCCAGAAAGGTTTAATGCCACACAACAGACAATCCACCAGAAAAGTTACACAGTGCACCTTTAAAATTACAATACAGACCAATCAAAACATAAATAATCATCATAAGATGAACATTAAAAGAGTGAAGAGAAGAGTGTGGAATAAAAACGTTCAGCCATTTTGAGCCTGGGTTTCATCTTAGTCAAAGTACAGTGCAGAAAGCAATATCTAAGTTAAAATGACTTAAATTAAGAACATTTTCCTTTATTTAAGTGGATTCAACTTGAGTAAAATGAAGCAAGTAAAATGATCGACCAGTGGAATAAGGATATTGTTCTTAATTCAATAATATTAGATTTTGTTTCTTATTTTAAGTGCAGTTAATTGCGGTTTCTCTTATCTTAAGTGTATAAAACTGAATCACTGACTTCCGATGTTTAGTTCTGGTTTAGTCCTGGTTTAGTCCTGGTTTCACAGTTTAGTCCTGGTTTAACAGTTTAGTCCTGGTTTAGTCCTGGTTTAGTCCTGGTTTAGTCCTGGTTTAACAGTTTAGTCCTGGTTTAACAGTTTAGTCCTTGTTTAGCCCTGATTTAGCCCATGTTTAGCCCTGGTTTAGTCCTGGTTTAGTCCTGGTTTAGTCCTGGTTTAGCCCTGATTTAGTCTTGGTTTAGTCTTAGTTTAGTCCCTGGTTTAGTCTTGGTTTAGTCCTGGTTTAGTTCTGGTTTAGCCCATGTTTAGTCCTGGTTTAGCCCTGGTTTAGTCCCTGGTTTAGTCCCTGGTTTAGCCCATGTTTTGTCCTGGTTTAGCCCTGGTTTAGTCGTGGTTTAATCCTGGTTTAGTCCTCATTTAGTCCTGGGTTAGCCCATGTTTAGTCCTGGTTTAGCCCCTGGTTTAGTCCCTGGTTTAGTCCTGGTTTAGCCCTGATTTAGCCCTGGTTTATCCCTGATTTAGCCCTGGTTTATCCCTGATTTAGCCCTGGTTTGGCCCATGTTTAGCCCATGTTTAGTCCTGGTTTAGTCCTTGTTTAATTCTGGTTTAGCCCTGGTTTAGTCCCTAGTTTAGCCCATGTTTAGCCCATGTTTAGTCCTGGTTTAGCCCTGGTTTAGTCTTGGTTTAGTCTTGGTTTAGTCCTGGTTTAGTCCCTGGTTTAGCCTTGGTTTAGCCCATGTTTAATCCTGGTTTAGTCCTGATTTAGTCCTGGTTTAGTCCTGGTTTAGCCCTGGTTTAGTCTTGGTTTAGTCTTGGTTTAGCCCTGGTTTAGTCCCTGGTTTAGTCCTGGTTTAGCCCTGGTTTAGTCGTGGTTTAATCCTGGTTTAGTCCTGATTTAGTCCTGGTTTAGCCCAAGTTTAGTCCTGATTTAGCCCTGGTTTAGTCCTGGTTTAGCCCTGGTTTAGTCCTGGTTTAGCCCATGTTTAGTCCTGGTTTAGCCCTGGTTTAGTCCTGGTTTAGTCCTGGTTTAGTCTTGGTTTAGCCCTGGTTTAGTCCTGATTTAGTCCTGGTTTAGCCCTGGTTTAGTCTTGGTTTAGTCCTGGTTTAGTCCCTGGTTTAGTCCCAGGTTTAGTCCTGGTTTAGCCCTGGTTTAGTCCTGGTTTAGTCCCAGTTTAGCCCTGTTTTAGCCCATGTTTAGTCCTGACTCAGAACCGCTTTAAAGTCTATTCTGAGACCTGAGCACAGGACAAAATGATGCCAACAACAATAACTGCTCAGCGAAGACAATTTGAGCACCGAAAAGCATGTATATAATGACGTGTGGACTTTAAAAACATGGAGGAGCACCACCTGGACTATCACATTCGAGCATTTTCAGCTGCTCTAAATATGCAACAATCATGACTGAAATTACAGCTCCAAAAATGTTTTTAGAAAAGTACAAGAACCCATTTCATACAATGTTAAAAATGAAGTTCCTGTAATAACAAAATAAACATAAAATATACGACGAACACATACAAAACAAAACAAAAAAAAGGCAAAAATAAATAATCTATCTTAATTAACATATGTAAATCAGGCTGTTACTGTACAAGTCAAAGCGCTGCCTCTTATAAATATTCCACTCCATAATTCTCGTGCCGGATCACCTTGTAAACACGGCTCTAACCATTTCATAATGAGCGCGCAATCTTGATGAAAACGCAATTTGCTCCACGCTATATGCAAACGAAGCCGGGATTCCTTCACATGGCGTCGGAAAAGAGGATTAAAAAAGAAAAAAAAACGGGGGGGGGGAAAAAATAATAATCATAAAAAAAATCCAAGTTTAGGTGCAGTGCTGCAAACCGGAATACTCGAGGAGGAGGAGGAGGAGGTTGCCATGGAAACAGAGTTACATGGGCCTGAAAATGAAAGCGCGTGTGAGGGTTTGGAGTTTCACTGTACATCAATTTTTAAACCCAGGGATTGTTTCTTCAGGCTCGTACGTCGGGCTTTTCCAGAGACGAGTAAAACGGGGGGAAGGGGGGTGGAAATGACATCGAAATGATCACGAAAGATGCGGCTCTGCATTGCCATCAGACGCGGTATTACGGCGCCGACGAAGAGACGGAGAGGGGGTAATTAGCGGGGCGTTAAAACGACTGCGGCGTTTACATGTGGCTGCAGCCGTTTGATTGCGGCGCTGTACGTATATAGAGCTATAAGGGAAACGACATGCAGTGTTTGGTATAAGCTCTGGTAGCACTCGTGTAAAGCAGATGGTCGTGATGGAGTGTTTACGCATTATAAATGAGTAATTATGTAAAGATAAACAGATCATTTTACAGATCGACAGCTCTTTTTTTCCATGGGATATTTTGGCTCACTTTAGATTTTGTGATTTATAAAGCTGCTCTTGGTCGCTTCTCTGGTGGAGGGTCCGTCAAACGCTTTTGTTCGCGGAGGTGTTATTGCTTCGTCTGGAATGTTCTACAGCCTTCGTGAAGACCAAACCAGACCAAGTTACAGGTCAGATCTGAGGAGAGGCGACCCCGCTCACAGCCAGAATGCTTATTAGTATTTTGGAGCTCTTAAAGCACCTGTAACTATATGTAAATGTAAGGTAGAGCCGTTTAATGTACTACGACGTGGGTTTCCAGTCACAAAAATTTGATTAATTAGATGCCTATTACCAAATGCATAATTTTGATGACCAACTTTCTGCCTTCATAAAAACAGAGGTTAATGTGTCGTAGGCATAGTCCGTATATATGAGTGGACGTAGCTAAAGCGTTAGCTGCCGCGTGCCAAACAGGAAGTGCTCCAGGAGGCTCTTCCGGCTCCTTCTCTCCCTTTTTCCCATTGATTTACATTAGGATCTTCTCGCTCCTCTCTCTGTACCTGCTGCTCTGAGCCTCGTCATTTTGGTCTTAAAATGTTCGTCTGAACCCGCGACACAGGATCCTGAATTTTTCATTTCGCTGTTTTGTTCCTAAATCAAGATATGAACATAAATAACGGACCAATCAGACGCCTTCATTCCCCGAGGTCCCTCCCCCTAGTGTTAGCAACAGGTTTGATTGACAGCTCGTTTCGCTGCTACGTAAGTTCCCTTCCCACTTTCCTGCCCCGATTGACTATTTCTGAAATAAAATGACAAAATATCTCAAACAATTACAATATCTAAAGTTACTAGAATCTTAACTAGCATCATTTAACTAGCTTAAAGTAAAGTGAAGTTCGTTAAATTGTGACTCTATTGTTGTTCACAGGTAACAGAACATAGAACATAAATCAGTGACTTAAATTTACTATTTAAAGTTTGATGATAAAAGCTAAAAGTTTCCTTATTATTCTCCAGAATCAGGTAAATCCAGTGTCCTGCAGGTGCAGAGTATCACCGCTCTGCCATGAGGAGGCGCCACATTTAACCTCCTCAGTCCTGATTGGCTCTTGTGTTGCTATGATACTCGCGGTCGACGCTGACGCTGTGGAGTCGTCACACTCACTTAGTCCTCTCTTATATACGCTCTATGGTCGTAGGCGTCTAACTGTACCCTGTCTGAGGCCATGGCTCTTAAATACTGTGTACTCAGGACTCAGTCAGTAGCTCTCTGTAGTAGATCACCGGAGGAAAAAGGATTGGAGACTCCTGTGCTATTTCTTTTGTCGGACCAGCCAGAACCTCCTACATCTCCTACATTCTGCCATCTTGTTCAAACCCGGCTTTGATCTCATATTAATATTGTAAAATCGTGTATGATCTTGGCTGGTCCGACAACTACTGTATTTCTTCACTGCAAAATTCTCTGATCTCGCCAAGATTTTATGCTCGATTACGGAAAAAAATCATTATCACAATAATTTTGCGTCGAAATCACGATGATTCAAACGATTATTTTTTAGTTACACGATGCATTTATTCAGCATTTCTCTCTCAAAAAACACTATGCTATTGATATTTTACGCAAAACTTTCAAATTGAAAATAAATTTAATACAAATTTGTATCTTAGAGCAGTTTTGCGATGTATAAAACTTAAAATGAATAAAATATACTTCCAAATCCAAATCCAAAATAACATATATACAGCTGTTCTACCATCTCTATAGTTTAAAAATGAAATAAATATACTTATTTATATTAAAAAATATCCCAAAATAAACAATTACACTTTTAAATCAACCCGATTATAGAAGTTTGGAGATTGTTTGACACACAAGAGGTCGTTTATTTTAAGATAACTTGTAAAGTAAAATGATCTTGCTGCACGGACAGATAATTTCACTACTTTTAAGTCATTTTCTGATAGATTTAAGCGTTTATATCTTAAATTTTGGCCAAACCTTTCAGCAGTGTTGAAATCAAATTTGAATTTGAATATTTTAATGCTTTTTTCCCCCCATTCGTCTCCAACAGCTCCATCGATCACATCTCGGTCATTTGTGCCTCCTGGGTTAAATCTGTGCTGAAAATAAGTTTACAGCTGCTCAATAAAACAGTTTTTTATTTGTACATGAAAGAGACTTTAACGTGAGACCAGGTTAAGAAGGCTCGTTTACAATTTATCTCCAACTAAGTACGTGACACCTGCTGTTGCAATTACTGGTGCTATCTGAGCGTGAGTAAGATGATGATGAGATTAGCCGGGACCATTGCTTTTATTCTCTCGGGTCTTCCAGGTAAAAAAAAGAAAAAAAGAACTACAGCTTTGTCCAGTATTTGCCCTGAGAGGTGTAGTAGTGCTCAAATACACAAGGCCTCAATCATGTGGAATCAGTCTGTTCGACTGACCTGAGCCCCAGAGCTGCTCCGGGCCCGGGCATCCACACACAATATTGGATTTTTAGGTCATAGGATTCCCAAAACATTGCTCCATCAAGTCTGTTCAGTGTTTTCTCTGTACAGTATTGTGTAGTTGTATAAGGAATAGTTTTATGTAGCGTCAGATCATGAGGTTTTGATGAGATACTGAATTAAATGCAACTGTCGCTTTCACCTGTACATTGCTATAAGAGGAATTCTGTAGTTTTTATGAAAGGCAAACATATTCACAGCAATAGTAGAAATTACAAATCAGCATTTAAACTCGAAGACCTACGACATCGTATACGACTCCGAGGAATATGTTTTCTATAACTGCGCAGAACTTTCTAACGGTAAAAGACAGAAACTTCCTTTTCCCCTCTGAAAGTGCAGACATAGAGGTTTCCGTACATTTCTGCGGCTTTATCCTACGTCACACTCACGCTGTGTGATGACGGGAGCAAAACGAGTGTCCAATAGGAACTTTGTTTTCCCCAAACTCATGCGCTCCGTCCATTTTGATGGAGCCAAACTTTGCCAAAGAGTGAAGTGAGTCAAGATGGTCGACTCCTCTGACTGTGTGTGTTTAGAACGAGGGAAAAAGTCGCTCTAAGTGGAGTTAATTCTCAAATAAATGGCAAATTACACATCTTGGGGTGTGTAATTGTGCATCCCTTGGTATTTTTATTTAAAGGTTTATTTCAGTCCAAATGAACAAATACAAATGTAATTTCCACCCTGGAAATGCAGAAGTGCTGTGGCTCTGGCCCTGGACCTGACAGGAGCTGTTTCCAGGACTGGACCAGGAAAGTAATGGAGCGATTGCACTTTTTTTTGTTTTTAGGGCAATAAGGAGATTTTTAATTTACTTACAGACTTGATATTCTGCATTTTTGTAGCTAAGGCCCTACATTAAGCATTTTTCATGTCCAAAAAGTTGTTCATACATGTTTGCTGTGTGTTTTGTTCACACTCTTTTATACAAAACACACAGGAAACATTTTATTTAATTTTTTCATTTTATCTTCAGTTTTTTTTTTTTTCCATCTCTATTTCTGGTCCTGTAGCTTTTATCACAGCCACATGACACAACTACAGCAGCAGATTGTGAAATAACAGGTTGTACTGAACAAAAGGAGGTAGAACACTTCATTATAGGGTAAAAGGGGCAGTTTTAAAAGCAAAATTAAAGAAAAAATCCAGACGAGAAGAAATGTACTAAAATTGCCCTCAGGTCTTCAGGGGTTAAAAGGTTCATATTTTGCTGTTTTCCGATCTACTCTATGTTATAATGTTGTTTCCTCATCATAAACATACCCGGGGTTGTGTTTTTGTTTCATTTACACATGTTTAACACTCAAACCCTGTGTATTTAGGACGACTTCTTCTGTCCAACACTCTGTTCCACCTTGTGATGTCAAGTGGTGATACAGGAAGTGCTCCACTGTGTCGCGTTTTGGCCTTTGGAGATGTAGACAGACTAATAACCCTTTAAACGCCGAGTGCAGGTGTATATTTGATAAATAAACGCCGCTTCCAAATAAACCCTGAGTCTAAAACAAATAAAGGAAGAAGACACGACCACTGACGCTGCGCGGTTTTCTTCTTCGCCTGTTTTGCTCCGTTTCTACGTCGCCTGTCGTGCTTTCTTTGCCCATCTTTGACCGCGTTCTTGATCACCACGGCTCCGGTGTCGCGAAAAAAATAAACGATACGACTTAAAATGTAAACTCTCTGCGGTAAAATAGCAAAGGGAAACTCGGGGAGAATCTTACTTCAGTTTTGCCACGGCGTGAGAGGAAAGTTGTGGCAAAGGGGGCGGGAAAAGGCGGCAGGAATCGTACCGACAAGGTGAAGGCAAAGTAGTCGCCGGGCCGTCGTGTAACAGCGAGGACTCCTCCGTGATGTGCCGTAAAAACTGGAAATCGTGGTCGTACGCCGCAGTGTCACCGGTGATCCCCGTGGTTTAATAAAGGATTACTCAGACACGTGTGAATGAAACAGAACTCCAGGTACGTGTTTGGTTTCATGATGAGGAAACGGCATTATCACTGAGACTGAAGGCGGAAATGTGTTAAATCTTGTTATCTCTACTGCATTTACAGATAATATTAGTAGTATTAGTAGCTTATTTGGTCATTCTGCAACACTAAACAAAACAAAACTCAGACGACAATCCCACAGATCATGACCTAAAGCATATGTGTCAAACATGCGGCCCGGGGGCCAGATCCGGCCCTCCAAGACCTTTAATCTGGCCCTCGGCTGATTTTTCTATTAAAATACTTAAAATTTTCAGATTTTTCTGTTAATTTTCTGCACCGTTTAGCATAGCAGCGTCTCCGGCGTTTCTGTACGTTGCGACTCCCACCAGAGCAGCACAAATGAAGACTTTCCTCTTTCCAAACGCTCTTAAAGGACGATCGTTTTGACTGTCGACCGTGACCCTCATCAGCAAAATGTCAAAAAATGAGAAAAGCAGATGCTGAGTTCAGGATTTCCCAAGAAAAATAGTCTAATTCTTATTTGTTGACAGAGGTGAATGGGAAATCTGTGCTCAGTGTGTTTGGAACAAGTGGCGTTGCTCGAGGAATATAATCTTAAACACCACTACGAGACACGGAGAAAAATACAATAACTTGAAGAGAGAACTGAGTTTTCTGATCCGGCCCTTTTGGGATCAAAGTAGTTTGTATACGGCCCCCGGACCAAAGTGAGTTTGACACCCCTGACTTAAAGGGTTTAGGCTGAAGTAAAAGGTACTTATAATGCCAAACCATATTAAAACACGTCTTAAAAGAGTTCTGCGATCTAAATTAATACCTGATGTATAATGCCTTTGTGTGTCAATTCAACCACAAATACTAAAGGGATAAAAGGATTGTCAGATTTGAACTCAAATGTCTTAGTTTAGATCAGATTCATGTAGAAGTATCATTAGGGAGGAACACTAACGAGCGATAAGGGACCAGTCATTCATTTAATTCTCTGGTTTGTGATGAAACTGAAATTTGAAAATGAAACAAAAATTCTGCCATTTTCGTACAAACCACCGTCACTTCTACGACGTCCATGTTGTTTAATTTATTACTGTACTCGTTCATTTATCACGATACACATTTGCATATATGAAGTTATCAGGTGTTAGACAGGCCTGTGCTTCCTTCTAGCATAAATCCACTGTCACAGCTATTGGATGTTTTTGCTCACTGCAGTGTACGAGTGTTGTCACGATGCAAAAATTTACAGCTCGATTTCAATGCCAGTGAATACAATACCAATTCTGATGCAGCAGTGATAATAAAAACGCTCTTTACTTAGACGATAGAATGTGATTTTCAACATTAAAGGTTCATTGTGTAACTTTTTTAGCGGCGCATCCGTTATATTTGTTCCTGTTTTGTCTGGAATGTTTCACAGTACGGTATTAAATCGTTCTATCTTCATGGAGACCAAAGTAGGGATGTTCTAATCCGATAATCAGTATTGGTATTGTCTCCCGATCCGCCTCTTTTTTGAGTATCGGACAGTATCAGATTCTTAAGATATTTGCAGTTTTATTTTTGGCCGATGACGTCATCCAGCCCCTCAAAATGTTAAATAGTATTATACAAAACGTTTGTAATTTGTTTGTGCTGTTTTGTTCTGTGACAGTTTTCATTTGTGTGAGTTTATTTCTGAAATTATTCATTATTATTTCTGCGGTAATTATAGGACGTCATTTCCGCTCAGCTGACGGCGGCGACTTTAGCAAAACTAGTGAAGATAAACGATCTCAGGCTGTGGAAAAGTCTGTAACAGTCTTGAGTAATTTGCTTTTGATTCATATTTTATATAATAGCACAGACTTTTCCACAGCCTGAGATCGTTTTGTGAAGTTTGCCACCGTCAGCTGAGCAGAAATGATGTCCTATAATTACAGCAGAAATAATAATTAGGCATTTTAGAAATAAACTCACACAAATTAAAATTATCACAGCACAAAACAGCACAAACCAAATACAAACCTTGACTATAATTTTCCGCCTGTTTTGAGCTCGATTTCACATTCTGAGGTTCTGGACGACGTCATCGGCCGAAAATAAAACTGCAAATATCTTAAGAACCAGAATCACACAAACGAAACTTTTTGCAGCACAAACGATTGACTCCATTTTGGATGTTTCAGAGTATTTTGAAGCTTCCTGACCTATAAAAAAAATTGTTAATTTCTCCAAAACTAAAGCAGCACAAACGAAGCACAAACGATTGACAGTTTTTGTGCAGGTTTGAGTTCGATGGGGCGACTTCACGCAGGTCACTTTGGAGATTATTTGTTTATGAAATGTGCTGTAGAAATAAAGTGGATTGGATTGGATAATGTGCAGGTGACCGACCCTCGACCAGAAAAAGTTCCACAGCGCAGCTTTAACTTACCTCGATATTGCTTTTTGCAGCTTCTCCATGTTATCACATTTCATCTGAACTAAACCTAACAGGACTTCAGCGACTTAACAACAGCCCGATGTGTAAAACTGGTGTTGAATTGATTCAGGAGGAGCACTGCCGAGAATTTGACTGGGGGCATTACTCTTGTGGCGCAATGGATCCCTCTAATTCCACAGGGGCCTTCGGGAGCAGCCGATGTCTCAGAAAAACACCGAGAGAGTTTGTAGATTGCTTTTTATATTCCAACTGAAAACTATCTAATCCAATACGGGCCAGAATGCTTCATCTACTGTGTGCTAATGGCTGTAATGGTGATATATGTGTATGTTTACGATCCAGGAATCAATTAGATGCAATTAAATAGTCGATAAAAAGGCTATTTGGACGTGAGCTTTTAACACCGACGAGAGAACTGTATATGTGGGGAAAGTTTGAATCGATATCTTGAATAAAACAGAAGACAAGAGCGAGTAGTTGTCAGATCTGGATAAAGCTGCAGTTATTTACGTAATAAAATGTCCACTGTAAACCACTAAATATTCTGGTACTATTTACTGATCTCTGTTATAATGTTCTTTCCTCATCACAAACATAACTGGGGTTGTGTTTTGTTTCATTCACACATGTTTAACCATAGACCGTAGATATGAGTGGACGTAGCTAAAGCGTTAGCAAACAGGAAGTGCTCCAGGAGGCTCTTCCGGCTCCTTCTCTCCCTTTTTCCCATTGATTTACATTAGGATCTTCTCGCTCCTCTGTCTGTACCTGCTGCTCTGAGCCTCGTCATTTTGGTCTTAAATGTTCGTATGAACCCGCGACACAGGATCCTGAATTTTTCTTTTCACTGTTTTGTTCCTAAATCAAGATATGAACATAAATAATGGACCAATCAGACGCCTTCATTCCCCGAGGTCCCTCCCCCGAGCGTTAGCAACAGGTTTGATTGACAGCTAGTTTTGCTGCTAAGTAAGTTTCCTTCCCGCTTTCCTGCCCCGATTGGCGATTTTTGAAATTAAATGACAAAATATCTCAAACGATTACAATAGCTAATGTTACTAGAATCTTAATTAGCATAATTTAACTAGCATAAAGTAAAGTGAATTTCGTTAAATTGTGACTCTATTGTTGTTCACACGTAACAGAACATAGAACATAAATCAATGACTTAAACTTACTATTTAAAGTTTGATGATAAAAGCTAAAAGTTTCCTTATTATTCTCCAGAATCAGGTAAATCCAGTGTCCTGCAGGTGCAGAGTATCACCGCTCTGCCATGAGGAGGCGCCACATTTAACCTCCTCAATCCTGATTGGCTCTTGTGGTTGCTATGATACTCGCGGTCGGATTTCCAAATATGGAACCTGGCTCCAAATTCGCTCCTGTAACCGTGGCAACAGGAGCCTCATTTGAGCGACGCTGACGCTGTGGAGACGTCACACTCACTTAGACACTCAGATATACGGACTATGTGCTTAACACACAAACCCTGCATATTTAGACTCTTCTCTCAAACTCAAAACACTCCGTTCCACCTTGTGATGTCATGTGGTGATACAGGAAGTGCTCCGCTGTGGTTTTAAACTTCATACAGCTTCACTAGAATCACTGAGATCATTTCAGCCCCTGGAATTGCCCATTTCTACTGAACTAAAGGTAAAAGGAGCTGCTAAAGGTGCACTGTGTCACTTTTTGGTTGGGTTTGGTCTGTCACCTGCTTGTTTCTGTGGTTATGTTATCGGTCTGCCTGAAATGTTCCACAGTGTGACATTAAACAGATCTATCTTACATTTATTGAATTCATTTATTGACTCTTTTGACTCTTTCTTTTGACTCTTTTGACTCTTTCTTTTGACTCTTTTGACTCTTTCTTTTGACTCTTTTGACTCTTTCTTTTGACTCTTTCTAACCAGTTAATGCCACTAGTCAAAAGTTTGGACTCAACCTCTATTCAGTGTTTTTTTTATTTTTACTACTTTCTACATTTTGTTATTTAGATATAGAGAAAACGATATATGGAATTATGTAGCAAAAGAAAAGTGAAATAACAGCTTATTATTTTTCAACAAAACAAGGATTCACTACTTTGAGGATTTGCATATGCATTTTCTTTACTACACAATTCCTTACATCTTACTTCATATGTCTGATGTCTTCTCTATGTATACAAAATGTAAAAAGTAGTAAAAAAAGAAAGAAAAAAAAGCATTAAATGAGATGGTGTGTCCAAACTTAGTGCAGCGTGTAAATAAAATATTGCCTTACTTCTCGTTCTTCTTGTTGGAATAATGCTAAATACAGGTTTCCGTTAGCAACCAAACTCTGTCTCTGAACACCTCCTCCTTGTTCCTGTTTCTTCTACAATTTGGCAACATGCAGAAAATTGTCGACTTTTACACAACACAACAACTTTCTCTAATTGGTGCACAAATCCAAGGCTAAAAGTGTCTGTTTCTGCATTGTGGAGTATAAAATAACCAACATGTTTTACTGCTCATAGTTCTGTAATAATGTAGAATCAGCTCTGTGTTCTGGCTGGGGTCAGGTTAGTGGAAATAGAAAGTTAAAACCGCACTTTGGAACATTCTCTATGGAGACAGGTGTGTTTTGTGCCAAACTGTGGGAGCTTACAACCGTAAGAACAACTTTTCCATAGAAACAAGTAGGAAGAGGCCCTCATTCAGGCCAAGTAAGAGTCAGGTTTGTGGAGATGCAAGTCCGCTCGCATTAAAGGGCCCATACTACGCTGTTTTCTGATCTGTTATAATGTGGTTTCCTCATCAGAAATATTCCTGGAGTTGTGTTTTGTTTCATTCACACATGTTTAACACACAAATCCTGATTTTTTTTCTCTCAAATAGAACACTTTTAAACTCCATACACCCTCACTAGAATCATTTGGATGATTTCAGCCCTGTAATTGCACATCTCTACTGAACTTAAGGTAAAAGGAGCTCTTAACTTGAAAACTACCACTGCACGACATCACAAGGTGGAACATTTTGAACCTTGGAAGATGTAGTAGATGTAGTAGTACTCAAACTAGATATGTTTTTGATTAGGTAACAACATTCTAACATGGCTTAAGGCCCCGTTTACACGTACACGGATATTTTTAGAAACAAATATTTCCCTCGCTCTGTTTTCCGAAATAACATTGTGCGAACAGCATCGTTTACAAAAAAGTTTCCGTTTACATGAACCCGCATAAATACGCCGTCGAGAAGCGTCATAACTACGCCGAGCCTCTAGGGGCCAGTGTAGGAAGAAGGAAAACACTCTGCAGCCAACGGGGCCTCAGTTTCAGTAGTGATGAGCGCGACATCCTAAAATTTTCACATCGCTCTTCCAGGACAAACACTTCATTTTCAAACTTATCCCACCAGACAGCGTCCGCTCAGGTCGGACCCAGAAACGGCGACGTTGGCGGTGACGGCGACTGGGTCTTCGGGTCGTAAGGAGAAGAGGGAAAACTGCTGAGCTCCGAGCCTCATTCGTCTCTTCATGGATATGAAACATCAGCTGTGCAAATGCAAACACAGGACAAGTGTTTGCAGCAGAAGTGACGCGACTGCTGCTCTGACGCTTCTGATCATCACCACAGAAAAACGTTAACACTGGTCACACTTTGGCGTCAACTGCAGAAAACGTTTATGTCACTTTACAGACAAACGCCAAACCGGAGTTTTCCAAAATCTCCATTTCAGCCGTTTTTTAGAAAGACTTGTGTACGTATAAAAGATGGGTACAAACAAAGGGAAATTTCTCAGTTTTTAAAAATATCTGTGTATGTGTAAACAGGGCCTAAAGCTCAACACGGTCAATTTTGTGAAATATAGCACCTTTAAGGTCATGTTTTTCTATGTGCAATAAAAACATGCTTATATTTTAGTCTCTTTTTTGGCCAAAAAGTTACATGATGGGGCTTTACAGATAAAGAATGTGTTTTAAAGTGTGAGAAAACAGAATTGCGTGAACACACAGCTCTAGGATACAGGTAGACTCCCATAGCATCTTCAGCAGCAAAACCATCTTTAAAACCTTCTTAAAATCCACAATCCCTCCACGTCCCAAAGTCCTACTCACCTGTGGTCTCGACAATTCCCTCCAGGATGACGACGATCTCGAACTGCTCCGTCTGCATGGAGCGCTGGGACAGGTCGTAGAAGGGGCTCTTGGTGTCGATGACGTGGCAGATGGTGAGAGGAGACACCAGGAAGAGCTGATCTGCACCGGTGCTGAAGCCCACGTCCAGCTCCAACTGGTCCAGAGGAAGGAACTCTCCCTCTGGGGTCTGCCGGGACTGTGGGGAGGGAAGGCGGGGCGGAAAGTGAGTTATCTGGACAGTCAGAACTAGGGCCCGACCGGTATGGATTTTGTTGCGGCCGATATGATGCCGATAAAATGGGAGTTGGAGCTGCCGATATAATCACCGATATATTTAAACGTAAAAATTCACTGTAAATCTTCAATTGTTTATAAAACTTAGGTTTGGCTCTATTGGATTTTCAGTTGGGTTTATTTAGGCGACATTTATTGTTCTTCTGCCTCTTTACGTCATATTTAAAGACAGTAGTTCGGCCTAATGGTGTTTTTGTATCATATTCTAGCCTGTAAAGAAAGTGCTGTAAGTAAACTACCGTCATTATTTTTTAGCGGTAAATGCATGTGCGCCGCGGTAATTAATGATCTGCTAAATGCCGATAATTCACACTTCTATTCACAGCTCATTTCCATATCAGTGCGTGTCCAGTAACATATATACGGCCACTATAGTCACTTTACAGTCGCTAACAGAAGAGAAAACAGCCTGTTTATGTGTGCGAGCTACAGCAGCTAATCGCTAACCAATGAGAAAGAACCAAAACGAGCTTCAAAACCGACACATTTCAACACTCGGCCTCACACAGGCTCCTCTCAGATCACAAGTCTGCACTATCGAATATCGGCCCATATCGTAAAGATTTTGGCCGATATGTTTCCAAGAGCTCATATCAGCCAACCGATATATCGGTCGGGCCCTAGTCAGAACCACACGCTTTAACAAAACTTTACAAGGACGAGTAAATCTGGACATGTATCTTGTTTCCCTGATTTCAGAGAGTGTGATTGACAGGTGGATGAACCAATCAGAGAAGCATGATCAGAAAAAAGGGGAAATAAACATGAAGGACTAGGAAACGGCGTGGATTTTGCCAGAATCCGCAGTCGAAGCACCAAACTATTCCTTATCTCAGGTAAAAGAAGTTATAGATTTTGTTCTGAATGTTGCGAGGAGATGTCTTCCACTTTTGAGAGACGTGTGCAGCTGTGGCTGAATCGTTTCTCGCTCTATGGTCCAATTTCAAACCCTTCTCGATTCTAACAGAATGTAAAAGGCACCGGCGAGGAAGTCAGAGGGATAGAGGAGAGGCAAGAAGCTACGACTGGAGGTGGCCTGAAAGTAAACTGTCGTATTAGGGAGAAGAGATGTTATAACTGTGATAATATGTTTTCATTATTCACTCATTAAAAACAATAAATGCCTTTCAATGCTAATGCTAATGCTAATTTTATGAAGTAAATGACGGGCTTTTAATTGGAGCCATTAAACCAAAACAAATACTCAAATTTATTCCATGTAGATTTGTGAAATGTAATGAATTGCCCTACTCCTCTGCAAACTGTGCCAATAGCCACTCCAATACAAGAACACAGATAAGCTTAGTGTCTTGCCCAAGGAAACAAACACAGCAAAAGAAAGTCTCTTTGAATACTGCTCACGGTTATGCCAAGAATGAAAACATAATCTAATAATAATGAGCCAGTACCACCTGAGTCTCTGGGTTAACACTGGTTCAAGGTGCCCGAGCTCACGTGCTTTCAGTTTATAACCAAATTTTTGGCAGTTCAATCGCACCTCTGATCAGATCCTGTTGCCTTTGGGCAAGACACCTGAGCAGCCCATTTGCCTTGTATTTGCTCCTGTTGATTCAATGATGACAAAGACTGTCAAGCCACCGGCCAATGGAAGGTTTTACACACATTTTTCACACATTTTGCGGCAGGTCAGTGGGAGAGTACAATTTTATCTTTTAAAATCACAGAGTTCATATCACCTGAATGATCCAGAAAAGTTTCCACGTGGGATTCTACCATATATTTCGGACTTTTTTTTCCAGGGTTTGGCTGCGACTTATACTCAGGTGTGACTTATATATTACATTTTTCACACTGACTCCATAGACCAAATATATGAATCGTATACGAATCAAAAATGAAAAAAACAAACAAATCGTTATCAGTTTTGTCACTTTGGTTTTAGAGACAAATAATAAAGAAAAGAGTTGTTTCATTGTTTTTTAATATAGAACCAAAACTAAAAAAAACTAATTTTCTTATTTTTGGCTCTATATTAAAAACAAATGAACGAATGATACACGGATTGTTCTCTGTTTGGTTGTTTTTATTGCTATAACTTCTATAACTCGCCTTTCAAGATGAAATGTCGGTTCTGGGTCTGTGATTTTATAAAATAAATTTCCCCCAAAAAGTGCGGCTTATACATGTTTTTTTTCTCTTCATTACACATTGTTTGGCTGGTGCGATTTATACTCAGAAAAATACTGTAATCTGAAACCTAATACTGTATTTGAACATGTCTTTAATCAGTATTGTTGTGATTTAGGTCTTATTTCAGCTCGGACAGACCTGCTGCTTTTCATTGTGCCAAAGATCACAACATGTAGTTCTGTACAGGCAGCGTTTCAGATTGACAAAGCCATCAGGTGTGGGTGTGAGAGGAACCGTGAGGTCAACATTAAATATGATCAATAAGGCCTGACAATAAATCAATACAAGGAGCTATTAACACTAATCATTATTATGCTTTTGGGCTCTCACAGCCACAGTGCACTGAACCAGCCAAGGAAACAACGCTCCGCTCTGCCAGCGTGTTGAAGAGTGAACATTGTGTGTAGGTTTAGTGTATGTTTTATTTTAAAGATTATGAATGAGACACTTGAGATTTAAAGGAATCGTCGGTAAGATTTTGATTTAAAATTTCATAAATATGACTTAACTGTGTCCCCAGATATGAGACTCAAATAAAACACACATTTTACTGATAACAATTCTAATGCAGATTTATTCTTGATTACAAAACACTGAACATGATGGTCACGTCGCTTTTGTTATAATTTTGGCGTTTTGGTTTTCAAGAGTGAATGAGCCTCATGAGTCTCACATTTGCCTTGCCAGTTGCTGAAATCCAGTTGATTTAAACCTAAAATACGTCTGATCTGAATGGTCACTACCTAATGGTCACTACCTAACCCCCCATCATCTGCAGCCAATGATTAACCAGTGCTAGTGCAGCCGCTGCAGCTCAGTGAGTGAATTCTGGAGGTACGGTCTAGACTGAGTGAGAAGAATGAGGAAAAAAACGATCCTCTATACCCAGGTGAAGACACTGGCAAACCAGGGGCAGTTGTTAGTAGCCTTTTTACAGTTTTAGTAAGAGTGCAGGTTACATACGCTTCCCTTAAAGGTGCACTGCCTAACTTTTCTGGTCTGTCACCATAGAGCGTATATATATGAGTGGATTAAGTGAGTGTGACGTCTCCACAGCGTCAGCGTCGCTCAAATGAGGCTCCCGTTGACACGGTTACAGGAGCGAATTTGGAGCCAGGCTCCATATTTGGAAATCCAACCGTGAGTATCATAGCAACCACAAGAGCCAATCAGGACTGAGGAGGTTAAATGTGGCGCCTCCTCATGGCAGAGCGGTGATACTCTGCACCTGCAGGACACTGGATTTACCTGATTCTGGAGAATAATAAGGAAACTTTTAGCTTTTATCATCAAACTTTAAATAGTAAGTTTAAGTCATTGATTTATGTTCTATGTTCTGTTACGTGTGAACAACAATAGAGTCACAATTTAACAAAATTCACTTTACTTTATGCTAGTTAAATTATGCTAATTAAGATTCTAGTAACATTAGCTATTGTAATTGTTTGAGATATTTTGTCATTTTCTTTCAAAAAGTCAATCGGGGCAGGAAAGCGGGAAGGAAACTTACTTAGCAACGAAACTAGCTGTCAATCAAACCTGTTGCTAACGCCAGGGGGAGGGACCTTGGAGAATGAAGCCATCTGATTGGTCCGTTAATTGTTCATATCTTGATTTAGGAACAAAACAGAGAAATGAAAAAATTCAGGATCCTGTGTCGCGGGTTCATACGAACATTTTAAGACCAAAATGACGAGGCTCAGAGCAGCAGGTACAGAGAGAGGAGCGAGAAGATCCTAATGTAAATCAATGGGAAAAAGGGAGAGAAGGAGCCGGAAGAGCCTCCTGGAGCACTTCCTGTTTGGCACGCGGCGGCTAACGGGTTAGCTATGTCCACTCGTATGTACGGTCTATGTGTGCCACGTGCTTGTCTCCAGGGAGATGTTATTGCTTTGCCTGGAATGTTACACAGTAGTGCATCAAAGCTCTATCCAGCATTTATTTTATTGCGCTTGTTTTACCATAGAAACATGCATTCCTACTGTTACTGGGGTCCCCTCTTCACAGATCTGACCTGTTACTTAGCCTGGCGACGTCTCCATGAAGATGCATTCCAGCCCAAAGCAATAACATCTCCAAGCAAGCAGGTGGTATGTTATGCAATGCACCTTTAAAGATTAAGATGGTGAAATGTGCACTTTTTTACATTTAAAGTGCCCTTATTTCACTATTTACTGATTTGGGTAACACGATTATACCATTGCTTAAATCTCACAGGAGTCAGTTTTGTGTAATATTGGACCTTTAAAGATTAAGGTGGTGAAATACGCACTTTATACCTTTAACATTTTGCTTTCACAGACAAGCTTCAATCAGCAGATCCAAATGTTCTCTTCACTGTCTGGCCGTAATTCAGATTCCCATTCAACCACGTAAACAAACATTTGATGGCACGTCCGGGCAAGTGCAATTCTGACACGCTGTCAAAAAAGACAATATGGCTTTGATATTTAAATGAAATCAAGGGAAAAGTGCATCAAATGTGCCACTTTTTTTGCTTTGTGGAATAGTGTTGTTCACAGTTGCTTTGTTAATGGTGGCTAACGGGGACTAGCTGCTAACTGCATGAGAAGAGGGCCATCTGTGCTGTTAGTTGTGTATGTGTTTCTCCTATATCAGCCACCGCACAAAAGGCAGTCGCTGTATTTATTTCCACGGGGGAAGCTGCTGTTGACTCCCCCTTTTGGTATTTTGCGGTACTACGCGCACAAACCACACATACATTACATCTGACATCTGGAAAAAACATTTGTTATGTTTATGCTCGCAAAAATACACCGAAAAGATTGACAAGTTTGAACTAAAATTGCAGTATAACACAGATTTCACTGGGCTCTAGGCAAGCATAATAATAATATTGTCAATCATTTTTGTAATATGAAATTCAGCAGGTTCTAAAACGCACTTCCAACCACTCTTATTATGGGGTGTTTGAAATTGTGGTAAAAAGCCTGTAGTTTGGGAGAGAAATTGTTTAAAATCACATGAAAATATGAATATTTTTGTCCCTTCAGCAGTAAAAAATGATACGTCTAAGGAATATTATGCAAATGGGGCTAGAAACTCATGCAGTTACTCGTAATAAATAATAGATTGCATTTGTACAGCAATTTGAAGGCACCCGAAGCATTTAAATTAATTACGATATGTTTAGAGTTTTATAAGTGTGATTATTCCAAGTTTATGCCACACGCTCTACCATCTGAATCACTAAAAACTATCTTTACTCTAATCAATAGGTTATATATTATGCAACATTTCATTTCTGTTAGTAACTTTTAGTGTTTCATTCTAGTGCTTTTGTGTTTTGCTGATTTTGTGGTGTGGTTTGGTAAATTGAGTAGAAATGATCTGCTGTTTTCGTGGGTTTCATGTTGGATTTTTGTCTGAAATGGTCATTTTTGTCTGAAAGTACCGCACATATCTGACAGGAGGACATAACTATTGTCATTTTACAAAGCACTTATAGTTCCCGTTTTATTCCTGGATCATTATTGGTACATTTAGCGGCACATTCTCAGGTGAAAATGCATATAAGTCCCTACATTATTTGGTGTCAGACTGCAATGTGCGATCCTGTTTGAGGACTGAGCCACACTGCTGCGCCTGGATGTGGACCATATGCCTAAAGAGTGTGACAGCATTACGCACATCCATAAAATATGAATAATCCGGATGCTGCGCAGTGTTGACACGTGTGGGGGCTGTTAAAAGTTGCACGAGCTCGCTGACTGAGGTAATGGGGGAAACCAACGTGGCCTAATGATCAGGAATAAGTGGCACATTTTCTCCACTGTCACCCGTCACTTGGCTGGGAGCAGTGTGTGGGGACAAGGGTTCATTAAAAAGTCCGGATAGACGCGCACTTAGGCCCCTCTTTCGTGTGTTGTTAGTGCGTTACATAACCAACCAACAGGCCACTGCTGCTGTGGAGAGGAGTTGTGTATGTATGTGCTTAACAGAATATGGAAATGAATATGCCCATTTGCCGTGCGCAATTATGGCTGATGTGCAGTGAGCAGCGGGGTGCAGTCAGAGCTACTTGGAAGTACTTACTTTGAGCAGTTTGCAGCGGATCTGTGCGGAGACCATATGGCTGTTACGCAGGTTTCCCACCCTGAACATGAGAGTTAGTTTGCCATCACGCATGGAGATAGCGGCGTGCTCACTGAACATCAGCGTCTCGGCCCTCTTCTTGGGCTGAGACATTTTGATAAACATGCATCCAATCAGAAAGGCATCGACGATGGAGCCCAGGATGGACTGGAACAGAAAGAGGATGATGCCTTCGGGGCACTTGTCCGTGATGTACCTGTAGCCGTAGCCTATAGTGGCCTCGGTCTCTATGAAGAAGAGGAAGGCTGAGGGGAAGTTGTAGACATTGGCCACGCACGGCGTGTACTGGTCGTTATGGGCTTTGTTGAGGTCCCCCCGTATGTAGGCGATTAACCACCACATGGAGGCCATGAAGAGCCAAGCCACCGTGTAGGTGAGGATGAAGATGAAGAGATTCCAGCGCCATTTCAAATCCACCAGAGTCGTGAACAAGTCTGAGAGGTATCTGCTGGTCTCACCACCCAGGTTCCCATGCTGGACGTTACATCGCCCGTTTTTGTCCACAAAGCGCTGTCTCTTTCTCTTCTTCTCCGGTGGAGGCTGACTGAAGCCGGACCCGCTCGAGGAAGTGGTCACTACCTGGTAATCGTCCCCAAATTTCTTTCGAAGTGCAGACATACTATGATGACAGCAGCGAAAGAAATGAGAAAGATGTAAGGCAGGGAGCGGAGGGAAAGTCCGTGTGAGTAGTTGGTGCAGCCCGTGCGCAATGCTCCTCCGGAGAAATAAAGTGCAGTGTCTTGACTGTCTTTAGTCTCGCTGCACCGTCCTCTTTCGCCCCGCGCTACTGTTGCTGCGCACAGCCATGAAACATCAGCAGCGGGAGTGCGCCTGACAGAACATAGCAGCCATAGAGCGGTGGAGAGGCTGGGGTAGGTATCCAAACGCGCCAGTCGCAGTCCAGCTCTACTTGCGTCTACCAGTTACTGCGTTGAGGAGAATTACTCATCGTAGCGAGGAGGTTGTGCCTTCACTCTTTATCGACCGCTTCAGGACGCACTAAGTAAGTTTCCCCCCAAATCCCTCCGAGAGCGCGCCATAAACGAGCCCAATCCACGCGTAATTAAAGAGCTGCCGCCTCGCAGAGACGCTCCTGCGCGCACTTGTGCGTCCTCTTCCTCTGGCCCTGAGCTTTGGAGCGGTGAACACTATTCTCCCAGTCCGTGCTTCTCCGGTGTGGTGTGTATACATCCGAGCATATGACTGTAAAATATGACAAACTGGAGCCGAGGTTGGAGGAAGAGCTTCACTGTCCCACTGTCGTCATTTTCAGACGCGCGCATCGACGCCAATTACCGGGCATTTCTCCCGTTTTCTCCCGGGGCTTCTTTTTAAAGCGACCAGATTCGAAAAGAATTAGATCCACAAGCTGCTTTTTGTGGTGGTTTTCCGCGCTTGGCTCCTGCGCACTTCCACTCTGCCAGTGATGCTCGCAGTGCTGCCTGGTGGTGCTAAAGACACAGACTCTTCGGAGGAGGAGAGAAGAGGATGGCATCATCCCACTCGAACTTATCAAATATGTGAGGACGGGCTGAGGTGGTGGAGGGGCTGTACTCAACAAACCAATTAAACTGGCATCCCATTAAACACACAAGTCATTTACAACTGCGCCAAATCTGGAAGGATGCCAACAGCTCCCGATTTTAAAAGAAACAAAGGACATATACATAATCCCCTGTCGCATACACACTTATACTGAATGTGTTCCTATACAAATGTGTATCAGAATTTTGAAGGGAAAAAAAGGCTTAGAGTGTATTTAAATGAGACACCTCAGGTATAAGGTTTATCAGCACATTAAACCAAAAGGGGAGGTCAGGAAGGTAGTTTCTGTTCACACATTCTAGATTACAAATAAATCTCTTTAAATTCTATCATCCGTAGTTAATTAAAGTCAAACAAAACAGTCTTTTATGAATAGATTTTTTTCTTTTTATGTTCAACTTATGACAATATCTGACAAGAACCCAAAACACCTCCGATGCAATATCACCTTTTCTGAGCTTTTAATCATATTATCGTTGTTTCCCTTCTCATTTCCCCTCTTGAAGTTGTATTTGAAGTGATTCGTGCACGTTTGAGCCTGTCTAATTGCTTAATTCCAGGACACCATAGGACACCCACTGCTCTCTGTACTTCATTCTCCAGTTTTATTGATTTAATTGTGACATGTGTAGGATTCAGCAGTGCAGCATAGTCATTTTAGTAGAAAAAAACAAACTGTGATCTGTGCTATCCATAGGAAGTGTCGACAACTTCCCAGCTCTTTGTTGTGATGATGTTTACGGTGATGCCAGCTCCAATTTAGCACCATTTTTTACAAATAGTGTGACTAAAAATGTGCAAATAGTAACATAATAATCCACACGTATCATTAGTGTTACAGATTATAACTATATCACAGACACAAGCACAATAGATCTTCTTCAAAACCACCAGACAGAACATAACTTTTTACCTCTGTATTGCTTTTACTCTTCCACAATTCCCCCTGTTCTGAATCACGACTCGCGCTCGCTTCTCCGGGCTCACCGTATGATTTGAGAGCTGATTGTGCGGTGTTGAGGCTGGTGAAAAGGTGTCATTCTGCACACAGCGCTGCTCCGGCGGCCGGCCTCTGTGCGCAGCGGACAGTTACAAATGCCCCTCATTTAGTTGCTGTTCTTATGGGTCACCAGGTGCTAACGCTCAGTGATGACCTCTCATCCATCGCCCACTGACACTGTGGATTTATCCTTCCAATAGCACACAGGAACGTGCAGAAAAAGAACGTGTTTTATAGATCAGAGGATGACAGAGAGGAGCTGGTTTGCTGTGTACGCCCACATGAAGCTACAGGCGCAGGACACACGGGGCCACGCTCGACACACGGGGACAAAATAAAATATGACGCTAAATACAACACTGAACACAATCAATCAATTAAATACTGTCCCACTTTAACTGTCGGCATTTAACTGTGTGTTTTAAACCTGCGTGAAGTTGCATCGAACGCAAACCTGCACAAAAACTATGTCAATCGTTTGTGCTTCGTTTGTGCTGCAAAAAGTTTCGCTTGTTCTTCTTTAGTTTTGGAGAAATGAACGATTCTTTTACAGGTCAAACTGGGGTCAGTCCCACAGGAAGCTTCAAAATGCTCTAAAACATCCAAAATGGAGTCAGTCGTTTGTGCTGCAGAAAGTTTCGTTTGTGCGATTCTGGTTCTTCAGATATTTGCAGTTTTATTTTCAGCCGATGACGTCGTCCAGAACCTCAGAATGTGAAATAGACTTAAAACAGGCAGAAAATTATAGAAAACATTTGTATTTTGTTTGTGCTGTGACAATTTGAGTATATCAATCTTATTTCTAAAATTATTAATTATTATTTCTGCAGTAATTATAGGACGTCATTTCCGCTCATCTGACACAAACCTAGTGGCGATAAACAATCTGAGGCTGTGGAACAGTATGAATCAGTCTTTAGTATTTTGCTTTTGATGCATATTTTATATAACAATACAGACTTTTCCACAGCCTCAGATCGTTTATCGCCACTACTTTTGCTAAAGTCGCCGCCGTCAGCTGAGCGGAAATGACGTCCTATAATTACCGCAGAAGTAATAATCATTTTAGAAATAAACTCGCACAAATGAAAATAGTCACAGCAGAAACGAAATACAAATGTTTTCTATAATTTTCTTCCTGTTTTGAGCTCTGTTTCACACTTTGAGGGGCTGGACGGCGTCATCGGACGAAAATAAAACTGCAAATATCTTAAGAACCAAAATTGCACAAACAAAACTTTTTGCAGCACAAACGACTGACATAGTTTTTGTGCAGGTTTGAGTTTGATGGGGCGACTTCACGGAGGTCTGTTTTAATCGTACTTTATCTTGTTCTAAGCCGACCTCGGGTGTCCAGAAAGGCGCCTAATAAATACAAGAGCTCCTCCAGCGGGGCAAAATACGCTCGTACTTTGAATTATTGTATATAGAATTAAGTTAGAATTTGTCAAACCTAGTTAAAGATGAATTGTTGATGCAGTTTGGAAGATTCCAATACTGGCGTTCTATGGCACATACCGGTAAGCACAATAAGGCAGTTCACTACCAATATAATAATAACAAGTGTGAAAAAACCTGAAGTCACATAAAATTGATACCACTGACCTACAGCATGGATCGATACAAAAATATACAATAAAATACACAAATACAGTAGACCTTATATATATATCGGCGCATGCCCCACATGTTTTGCCTCTTCATGAAGACAAAGCTTCAAAGACTTCAAAGTAAAGTGTCCACAGACGGACGGACGGACAGCGCCATACCATAATACGTCCCGTCTTACAACGGGCGTATAAAAATGTGTTATTATTATTATTATTAAAAGGTGGGTTTAAGCTTTCTGTTATTGTTTATAGGTGATAGTTTGAGGACTTTTCCCATTCAAAACATATATTATTTTGCTTGTTAACTGAACTAGAATTTCATCACTCTGAAACCCATGGATTAGTTTTGAATTATGATTTGAGACATTGCTTTTTTTAACGTAACACTTTATAAACTCCACGCAGACAAGATGCAGGCGACATCACGCGACGAGGCAAGTTTATTCCGTACACAAAGTAATTCAAAGTGTTTTACAGACCCAGAAACACAGTAAAATCACAATACAAACAAATCAAAACATAAATAATCATCATAAAATTAAAAAGAGAAAGACTTTAAATTAGAGAAAAGTCGAGGAGCTCACAGTAAGAACGTTTTTTTTATTCTGTTTTGCACCTGTAATTGGATAAATTCATCATACCGTAGATCAGAAATAATGTCATACTGTGGAACATACCAGGCACAGCAATAACATCTCAGTAGAGCCCTCACCAGAAAAGCTGCATAGTACAGCTTTAACACGCCGTATGTTTTATAAAACTAGAACTGAAGCTCAAGCATAAATTCAACCAAAACTGAAAGACAAGTCCCGGCTCATCTGTTCACATTCTGCTTTCTTTGCCTCTTAAAGCGGAGCTATTATGCAAAATGGACTTTTTACGAGCTTTTAAGCATGTTATAGTAGTTTCCCTTCACCATTTACTCACCCAAAGTTGGATTTGGAGTGATTCGTACATGTTTAATCCCTTAATTTCAAGACAGCATATTGCTTACTTTCAAGACGCCCACTCTCTACTTTGTTCTCCCATTTTATTTTCATAGGCATCGAAATTGGCAACATCACAGTCATTTTGGTACAAATGAGGAAAAAATTGCAGCTATCATTTTATGAAGTGATTTTGCATTAACATTATGATTTAAAATGTGCAAAATATAAAATAATAATCCACGATTGTCAGATTATATCTTAATCGCAGACACAAGCACAATAGGTCCTTTTTAACACTCGAAGACCTACGACATCGACATCGTATACGATTCAGAGGAATATGTTTTCTATAACCGCGCAGAACTTTGTAACGGTAAAAGACAGAAACTTCCTTTTCCCCTCTGAAAGTGCAGACATAGAGGTTTCCGTACATTTCTGCGGCTTTATCCTACGTCACACTCACGCTGTGTGATGACGTGAGCAAAACGAGTGTCCAACAGGAA
Organism: Odontamblyopus lacepedii; assembly: GCA_034769755.1. Classification (NCBI taxonomy): domain Eukaryota; kingdom Metazoa; phylum Chordata; class Actinopteri; order Gobiiformes; family Gobiidae; genus Odontamblyopus; species Odontamblyopus lacepedii. The sequence goes on along the minus strand of CM068356.1, from coordinate 1,980,594 downwards.
CTTTGTTTTCCCCAAACTCATGCGCTCCGTCCATTTTGATCGAGCCAAACTTTGCCAAAGAGTGAAGTGAGTCAAGATGGTCGACTCCTCTGAGCGTGTGTGTTTAGAACAACTGAAAAAGTCGCTCTAAGTGCAGTTTTTTCTCAAATAAATGTCAAATGACACATCTTGTTGTGTGTAATTGCGCATCCCTTTGCTATTTTTATTTAAAGGTTTATTTCAGTCAAAATGAACAAATCCAAATGTAATTTCCACCAGGGAAATGCAGAAGTGCTGTGGCTCTGGCCCTGGACCTGACAGGAGCTGTTTCCAGGACTGGACCAGAAAAGTAATGGGGCAATTGGACTTTGTTTTTGTTTTTAGGGCAATAAGGAGATTTTTAGTTTACTTACAGACTTGAGATTTTGCATTTTTGTAGCTAAGGCCCTAAATTAAGCATTTTTTATGTCCAAAAAGTAGTTTCTACATGTTTGCTGAGTGTGAGTGTGAATTTTATTTTCTGGTTTTTTTTTTCATCTCTATTTCTGGTCCTGTAGCTTTTATCACAGCCTCATGACACAACTACAGCAGCAGATTGTGAAATAACAGGTTGGACTGAACAAAAGGAGGTAGAACACTTCAGTATAGGGTAAAAGGGGCAGTTTTAAAAGCAAAATTAAGGGGAAAAAATCCATCCATCCATCCATCCATCATCTCCCGCTTAATCCAGCTGGGTCGCGGGGGCAGTTTGCTGCCCAATCCTCATAGCACCTGACCCCCCTATGAACCCCTCTGCAGGTGGTGAGTCCACAGGAGGGTGGACAACATGGTCCTTGATGTTAGTTCAGGTGCTGCATGTTTTAGGTTGATGGGGGAAACCGGAGCACCCGGAGGAAACCCATCCAGACACGGGGAGAACATGCAAACTCCACACAGAAAGGCCCGGGCGACCCGGGGATCGAACCCCCAACCTTCTTGCTGTGAGGCCTGAGTGTTGCCACTCAGCCACCGTGCCGCCAAAAAATCCAGACGAGGAGAAATGTACTAAAATTTCCCTTAGATCTTCAGGGGTTAACCATTCTTCATTCCCTTCTTCTTTGTCCAGTGCCACTTCAGTACCTACAACCACAACTACACTGCAGCAGTAGAACCATAAACCTCCTCGGCCTCTTTTTTTCCCATAACAAAAACCTCTGTATGCTCTCCTCAACATAGCAACACTTCTACTTCACCTTTGCATTAGAATTCACTACCAACCCAAAGCAATCCATTGTCCACTAAAACACATCGCACATCTTCAGACTGAAACCATTTGCAGTTTAGTTCACCATTTGGTCACAGTTTTACGTTTATTATTGTGTTTCGTGACGTATTTTCCGATAGAAGCTGTCTACTCGGGGAGGTAGGCTGCTATAGATGGCCATTTAAGGTCTCTGTCACTCGTGTTATTGTATATTAACATTTCTCATTTAAATTTCTGAAGCTACAAATGCAGCCGCTCAGCCAACCAATAAGGCTCCTCACTCAAGCATGACCAGCACCGCGGACACGCCAGACTCCATGTTACACGCTATGTGCATACCAAGCACAGAGCAAAACAACACGGGACCAAAGAGCTATTTCAAGTCATTTTCTACGGCGGAAAGGTCAGTTCATTTTGATTGAAATTGTAAAAAGCAAATTGAAAGATTAGTCGAATGGTTTATTTCAAGATAAAGACGGACAATTCCAGGAGGAGAATGGAAACTGTGATGCCCCAGGGAGAAAGAGGAGTTCTGAAAGCCCAAAACAGAAGACACGAGTTAATTGTCAGGGAAAAAAGAAAGAAAAGTTGAAATAATGGAAGAAAAAAACATTCCTTTTAGTCATATTCACAGAATTGTTTTTACTACATACGCCACCGCGTCCCAAATGAATTTAAAATGCAATCAAAATGTGAGTATATTGTACTTAAAGCCACAGTATGGGAATTTTTAGCTAAAACTTTTTTCATTTTTTGTGTTTATTGGACTGAAAAAAGTGTAGAATAATAATAATAATAATGCATTTTATTTATTTGGCGCCTTTCTGGACACCCAAGGTCGCCTTACAACAACAGCATAACACTCATATTTACTGTGAGCTTGCATCTCCACAAACCTGACTCTTATTTGGGCTTATTTGGGGCCTCATCCTGCTGGTTTCCATGGAAATGTTACTTTGGCTTCTCGCTTCCACAGTTTGGCAGAAGGTGCATCTATCGCCACAGAGAATCAATAAATCAAACTTTATTTATAAAGTGCTTTTCATACAAAAATGCAACACGAAGCACTTAAATGTGGAATGTGGTTTTAACTTTCTATTTTCATGGAATTATGCAGATGATGCGCCACTTCCAGAAAGCCGCATACTGCACCTTTAAAGTAGATGATGTATTTATTTATTTGTTTGTTTATTTCATTCATAAAGTATAAAATGACATTAACAGTGTCACAATATCAAACATACAAAAAATGAATGAAAAGCAGCAGAAAGAAGAGTCGTCTTATGTTATCTGCCCCTTTTCCCTTTTTCTAGACACATTAACCCCCAAAGACCTAAGGGCAATTTTAGTACATTTCTCGTCTTCTGGATTTTTTTCTTAATTTTGCTTTTAAAACTGCCCCTTTTACCCTATAATGAAGTGTTCTACCTCCTTTTGTTCAGTCCAACCTGTTATTTCACAATCTGCTGCTGTAGTTGTGTCATGAGGCTGTGATAAAAGCTACAGGACCAGAAATAGAGATGAAAAAAAAACCCCTGAATATAAAATTCACACTCTTTTATACAAAACACACAGCAAACATGTATACAACAACTTTTTGGACATAAAAAATGCTTAATTTAGGGCCATAGCTACAAAAATGCAAAATATCAAGTCTGTAAGTAAATTAAAAATCTCCTTATTGCCCTAAAAACAAAAAAAAGTGCAATCGCCCCATTACTTTCTGGTCCAGTCCTGGAAACAGCTCCTGTCAGGTCCAGGGTCAGAGCCACAGCACTTCTGCATTTCCATGGTGGAAATTACATTTGTATTTGTTCATTTTGAGTGAAATAAACCTTTAAATAAAAATAGCAAAGGATTTTGCACATCAAGATGTGTAATTTGCCATTTATTTGAGAAAAAACTGCACTTAGAGCGGCTTTTTCACTCGTTCTAAACACACACAGTCAGAGGAGTCGACCATCTTGACTCACTTCACTCTTTGGCAAAGTTTGGCTCGATCAAAATGGACGGAGCGCATGAGTTTGGGGAAAACAAAGTTCCTATTGGACACTCGTTTTGCTCACGTCATCACACAGCGTGAGTGTGACGTAGGATAAAGCCGCAGAAATGTACGGAAACCTCTATGTCTGCACTTTCAGAGGAGAAAAGGAAGTTTCTGTCTTTTACCGTTAGAAAGTTCTGCACGGTTATAGAAAACATATTCCTCAGAGTCGTATACGATGTCGTAGGTCTTCGAGTGTTAACACTGATAATCGCTGTGAAACCTTTCAAATAAGTACAAGATGATAAGTTAATACCACCAAGTTTTTGTTTTGTTTTTTTGGCCGTTTAAAGGTCCATTGTGTAATTTTTCTGATGGAGATGTCTTTGCTTTGCTTGGACAATGAGAATTTGTGTTTTTAAAAAAAATTTTATTGTGGGACATTGCAGACAAAGCTGTCATATATCTCCATGGAGACAATAGGTGACGACACTCTACCTGAAAAGTCGTATATAGGGCCTAGTTACTCTTTAATGTCTGACTCTAGTTGGTCATTTTCTTTTAAAATTCCTCAATTTCTAAGACATTCCTTTTAGTGGAGCTATTAAGGACCAAAATTGTTCGCTTTTATGGCACAAGCATTAAATTTTGCCAGAGTTTAAATTCAAATTGCTTCAGTGTTTAAATTCAAGTACCAGTCGTTCTGCATTTTCTTCTGTTTTTTCTTCTAATTTCAAGTCCTCAGAGTTTGATTTCAGCAGGATGCATCCACAAATACTGCATGATATCACGTCTCGTCGGTCCAAACTCGATCCTCGTGTAAACACAATACCACGAGGGGCTGGTATTCCACCCCACAGCCACATCACATGGAATTAATCCTGAAAGCCGCTCTTATTGAGAATCAATGGTGGCCACGACTGTCCTGGGATTCAGGTCTAAAAATATATTCCTGGACCAATGTGATGCAATTAGACTGAAGATATTGGCAGGTCCAATAAACTTTTTTAACAGCATTCCCGTTACTGGAGCGTAGAATTCCCCCTTCGCTAATGCAGAAAACTGTTCATCACTTCCATCCTTTGTTTATTTAGACACGCTCAAGTTTGCCATTTTCAACAAGAGCTCATTTATGTACAGTTTTGTGAATTAGACCTTTAGGTGATTCTGTTTTTTTAGTGAACTGCACATTTCATTATGGGTTTATGTGAACAGGTTTATGTTCTGAGGACTACAGCATTTTTTCAGGGTTTTGGTGGTTCCTACGACTAAGATATGATTTTGTTTTTTACACTGACAGCCCATAGACCAAATATATGAATCCTATTTATGAATCAAAACTGAAGAATCAAATCGTTATCCATTTTTTCATTTTGGTTTTAGAGACAAATAAGAAAAACGAATGACACATGGATTGTTCTGTATTGGGTTGTTTTTATTTCTATAACTTCTATAATTCGCCTTTCAAGATGAAATGTCAGTTCTTGGTCTCTGATTTTATAAAATAAATTCCCCCCAAAATTGTGACTTATAGTTCGATGCGACTTATACATGTTTTTTTTCTTCTTCATTTTGCATTTTTTTGTCTGATGCGACTTATACTCCAGAGCGACTTATAGTCCGAAAAATACGGTAATCAGAAAACCCAAAGAAAAAAACAAAGAACCCCCCCAAAAAAGTTATGTAATGTAATGTTAATTACCATATATATACATATATATATAAAACACACACATATATATGTTAATTGCCATATATATATATATATATATATATATATATATATATATATTTATATTTATATCTTTATATATATATATATATATATATATATATATATATACACATATATATATACATATACATATATATACATATACATATATATATATATATATATAAATATACATATATATATATGTATGTATATATATATATAAAACACACACATATATATGTTAATTGCCATATATATATGTGTGTGTGTGTGTGTGTGTGTACTATACTGTAAGTTGCACCAGCTAAAAAATGCATAATGAAGAAGGAAAAAAACATGTATGTCACTTTTGGGGGAAATTTACTTTATGAAATCAGAGACCAAGAACGAACATTTCATCTTGAAAGGAAAGTTATAAAAGTTATAGTAATAAAAACAACCTAATAGTGAACAAGGCATGTATCATTTGTTTGTTTGTTTTTCAATACAGAACCAAAAATAAGAAAATGAAAAAACAATTCTTTTCATATTATTTGTCTCTAAAACCAAAATGAAAAAGGATAATGATTTTCTTTTTCATTTTTGAGTCATATATACGGTTCATATATTTGGTCTATGGACTGTCAGTGTGAAAAATGTAATATATAAGTCGCACCTGAGTATAAGTCGCAGGAACCACCCAAACCCTGAAAAAAGACTTATAGGCGACTTATAGTCCAAAAAATACGATAATTGCATATTCAATAGAAACTTGCCCCTCACTAATGTTTCTAAATTTGCTCTAGTCTGGGCCTGGTTGGTACTTGGATGGGTGATTCCTGGAAATATGGGATCTGGGAAAAACAATCTCTAGGTAAGTTAAAATGACAAATTAAGAACATTTTACTTTATTTGAGTCGATTCATCTTGACCAATGAAATTATCTGCCAGTGGAATAAGTGTTTTTTTTTTTTTTTTTGTAATTCAAGCAACATTTGATTTTATTTCTTATTTTAAGCGCAAAAACCTGTTGTAGCGAGATGTATCTTCATATTTTAAGTACAAAAATCTTATTGCACTGGCAGATAATTTTACTTGTCAAGTGAAATTGACTCTAATCATGGTAAAACTTTCTTAATCCACGTCATTTTAGCTTGACTAGATTTTGTTTTTTGCAGTGCAGGGGGGGCACCAGTGGCAAAAACTGCTGTTGTGTCCTTAGGCAAGACACTTCCACTGCATTATTATTATCACTAGGTTAATTTAATGTTTGGTACATCATCATTTGGGATATTTTCTTGTAAATGCCATAAAATCCTTTCATGTTTCAAAAGGTTTCAGGGCACCTATTGCGTCACATGCAGGCAGACATTTCAGAATCTTGCTTTAGTCTTATTCCAATCCTCTTAACTCACTTCTAAACTGCCCTCAAGTGAGGCAAATAATTGTAATGTACTGCACCTCTCACCTCAAACACTGCTGATGGCTCTGCTGGAGCTTTCGCTGACCTGCTCAACCCACTCACCACCAACTCTCCCACCACTAAATAACTTCCACAGGAGCATATTTTTCACCTTTGATCAGTGTACACTTTGCAGCTGTGGGTGTGAAGCTAACTGAAAGCACTGCTATGTTAGGAGCTCTGTTACACTTCATCTGATCTTTATTTTAACGCAATCTGACCAGACAGAGATGACTTGGAACTCACCTTCTTTGTTGAAAATCAAACTCTGAAACCACAGTCCGTATATCTGAGTGTCTAAGTGAGTGTGACGTCTCCACAGCGTCAGCGTCGCTCAAATGAGGCTCCTGTTGCCACGGTTACAGGAGCGAATTTGGATCCAGGTTCCATATTTGGAAATCCGACCGCGAGTATCATAGCAACCACAAGAGCCAATCAGGACTGAGGAGGTTAAATGTGGCGCCTCCTCATGGCAGAGCGGTGATACTCTGCACCTGCAGGACACTGGATTTACCTGATTCTGGAGAATAATAAGGAAACTTTTAGCTTTTATCATCAAACTTTAAATAGTAAGTTTAAGTCATTGATTTATGTTCTATGTTCTGTTACGTGTGAACAACAATAGAGTCACAATTTAACGAAATTCACTTTACTTTATGCTAGTTAAATTATGCTAGTTAAGATTCTAGTAACATTAGCTATTGTAACTGAGATATTTTGTCATTTTATTTCAGAAATAGTCAATCGGGGCAGGAAAGCGGGAAGGGAACTTACTTAGCAACGAAACTAGCTGTCAATCAAACCTGTTGCTAACGCTAGGGGGAGGGACCTCGGGGAATGAAGGCGTCTGATTGGTCCGTTATTTATGTTCATATCTTGATTTAGGAACAAGATAACGAAAGTGACGAGGTGAAGCAAAATGACGAGGCTCAGTGCAGTTACAAAACAGACAGAGGGGCGATAAGATCCCAGTGTAAGTCAATGGGAAAAAGGTAGAGAAGGAGCCGGAAGAGCCTCCTGGAACACTTCCTGTTTGACAGACGGCGGCTAACGCTTTAGCTACGACCACTCATATATACGGTCTATGTCCTAAACACATAAACCTGCTTGTATAGACCCTTTTAGTGTTAGAAAACAGTGGTGATGTAGTTTGTATTTTGGCAACAGAAGTACGGACGAACTCAGCAGCTTGTCGAGCTCTGAGAAAGGCGTCCGACCGCCAGATCCTTGTGCGATCAGTGAGTAAAACTTTCAAACTTTAGTCCGGCGGGAGAACATCAATTCTGACAACCACACACAGAACAACCAGACATTTTGGTGCTGGAAATGTTTTATCTCCGTCTTCTTCTGTCCGTGTTCAGTCTGAATGAATCGGAATAAATGGAGAACGACGCCATTTCTGTTGCCAAAATGCGCACGCACCTTTTTTTTTTTTATCACTTCTGCCCTAAAAAGGTCTATAGATCAAAATGTGCTGAAATCCACTGTTGTTTGTTTTTTTTTTCTTGAGTTTTCAGACAATATTTAAACATTTTTTGGCATTTGTCGCTCATGTTATGATCCTAGACTGTATATATAAAATAGAATAGACAGAAATAGAAACGGAAAGTGAATATGGGGGCATTTCCGGCTCCATCGACTCTGTTTCCAATTGACTTCACACTGAAAAGTGATTGCACCTCTCTCTGTAACTGTAACTGCTGTTGTTTTCGTCATTTTGATTTTAAAAGGCACGATCCTGGAGCTTTTATTTTACTATTTCGTAAGCGCTACGATCGTGAGCTTCATTTGACTGGAGCTGAACGCGACGGGTAACGTCACGCTCCCTTAGCCCACGTTTTTATACAGTCTTTGTGTACGCCAATAGAGACACACGCAGAACGCGCCTGTCGCAATGTCCCTTCAAAGTATCGACAAAAAAAGTACTTTGCAGATCTGTTGTTTACGCACAGCAACCCGAACCCGCGTCTCTCCCAGAATCCCGCTTCTGTGTCGCCACTTTTCTAATTGAATTTTCTCGCTGACCTTTTTGCTCTCCCCCAAGTGTCCTCGAAATATCTCCATTGATGATTTTTCCATTGTCTCTGCTCTTGCGCTGAATCGATACTGTTGTCCAGTGGCTTCGGTTCCAGGCAGAAAACCTCTTTGTCATTAAGCCTGTGTTCTTTGCAGAGGATCTATCGCGCCGTAGAGCCGCCGTACAAATGAGAGCGTCTAAAAACGGCAGCCTTCAGAGTAGTGAGCTTTGTTGATCTGCCTCCGAGTATTTGCCTTTGATTCATTCGTCAAAACAAGCTCAAGATAGACAAGAACAAGAGGTTTCCCCCACCGGGCCAAAGGGATGTTGTAATAAGCCAATGAGAGAAAGTGAGAGAGGAATAGTGACAGAGGCTCGCACGTACAAATGAACAAGACACGATGAAATGTTTATTGAATCAGTGGACCGACGGTGTGGGGATCAGGATCTAAATATGGTTCCGGTGTAGAAGATGTTATGGAGGAGCGTTGCACTAAAAGCTCTTGTCTCAGTCTTGTATCTGTTTTAGTTTATGTATTTATAATGTAAACTAGACTGCAACAAAGGCCTATCAAAAAATAAGAAAAAACTACCAATTTTGAGGTAAAAAATGCCCTATTTTAAGTGAGATTCTCTGCCAGCGCAGTAAGAAATTTCCACTTACCAAGTTTTCTCAAAACAAGACGAAATACAAATCTTGTTCTGAGCAGAAAACACGAGTGTCAAGTATTTATGGAAAGATTTTTCACCTTATTTTGAGTATATTTAGGTAATTATTGCTTATTACTGCATATTTCTAGTATATAAATGTCTTAAATCAGGCTAATAGTTCTTAAAAAGATACTTGTTTTAAGAATACTTTCTTTTGCGCTTTCACAATATCCACACATTTGATCAAATACAACATGAAATCAATCACATTTGAAGCTGCGTTTTCCTCTGAGGACAGTGAGGCACAGATCTGAGCCAGAGAAAAGAACTGTTTTGAGAAGGAAGTTAAAGAGGCTTAACCTGGTTTGATTTAATATAAAAAAAAGTGCTTAGAATAAGTTGTAATATCGAGATAAGATAAATCAGGATGGAATATCTTGAAACAAGTCAACAAATCTCATCTTATTAAATAAGAAAAAACTTAAAATTGATCTTTTAAGATGAATCTGCTTAATTCAAGTCACTTTAACTATGCTAGCAAATCCTTTTTTGCAGTGCAGTTCAGTAGTTCAGGAAAATTAATGCGTTGCTCATTAATGGGCCCAAATTACGCTGCTTTCTAATCTGTTATAATGTGGTTTCCTCATCAAAAACATACCTGGAGTTGTGTTTTGTCTCATTCACACATCACAAAACAACACATAACACATAAACCCTGCATGTTTATTCGGCAGTTTTTATCTCAGACTGAAAACACTCTGTTCCACCTTGTGATACGTGATATGTTGATACAGGAAGTGCGCAACTGTGCTTTTAAACCCCTACACCTTCATTCAAATCATATTGATCACGTGAGACTTGGAATTGTCCGTCTCTAATGAACAAAAGGTAAAAGGAGCATTTCACATCCGGAAAAAGGAACACAAAAAGAATGCGAAAAGGAAGTGTTGAGGGAAACAGCCTTTTCCTTACGTTTCCTACACATTTTGTGTGTAATAGGACATTTAAGAAAGAAAATGAGACAAATAGAAATTATCTGTGCATTTTCTAAGATGGTTTGGTGTCCGATAACCATAGACTGTATCTAGATTGACGGAGCTGGTCTGCACGAAGTGAACTCAGGTGAAATGGTTTTCTCTGAGTGTGCCACCGATTCACTTTGTGTTAAAATATCTTCAAGCGTTGAGCTAATTTGTCTGACTGTGGAACAAGTTCATTTTGTCTCCCCGCTCGCACCTAATTTTTATCATTCAAAACTTGCTATTTTTATCTGGGATGGTGGTTTGTCAGTGTGATATGGTGTACACTGCAAAGATAAGAAAAAATACCAATTTTGAGGTAAAAATACCCTATTCTAAGTGAAATTATCTGCCAGTGCAGTAAGAAATTTCCACTTACCAGGTCTTCTTAAAACAAGACGAAATCCGAATCTTGTTCTAAGCAGAAGGAGTGGAAACTACTGCTTTTGACTGTCCCAGAGAGTTGTTATGGTTCGACAACAGAGAAAGAAGTGATTTGTTTAAACATGTTCACTCATGGTCCGATATTGGGTACAAAACAGGTCAGAATAGAAGTGTTTGGCATTGAATGTCTTGAATGTTTCACAGTCACAATAGAAATTAAATGAATAAATGCCAGATGGATGTGTTAAATGTCATGGAGCAGTCTAAGCAAAGTAATAACACGTTCATGGAGCAGACACCTGGAAACAACAATGGCAAGAAAGTTTTTTTTTTTTTTTAATTCAAGACATTTCTGGGTTTAATTCAGAAACCTGCATGAAGTCGGCCCATCAAGCTCAAACCTACACAAAAACTAGGTCAGCCGTTTGTGCTGCAAAAAGTTTCATTTGTGCTGCTTTAGTTTTGGAGAAATTAACGATTCTTTTACAGGTCAAACTGGGGTCAGCCCCACAGGAAGCTTCAAAATGCTCTAAAACATCCAGAATGGAGTCAGTCGATTGTGCTGCAAATAGTTTCGTTGTGATTCTGGTTCTTAAGATATTTGCAGTTTTATATTCAGCCGATGACGTCATCCAGTCTCTCAAAGTGTTAAACAGAGCTCAGAACAGGCAGAAAATTAGAGAAAACGTTTGTATTTCGTTTGTGCTGTTTTGTGCTGTGACAATTTTCATTTGTGCGAGTTTATTTCTAAAATTTTTAATTATTATTTCTGTGGTAATTATAGGACGTCATTTCCGCTCAGATGACGGCGACAAACTCCACAAAACTAGAGAAGATAAACGATCTGAGGCTGTGGAAAAGTCTGTATTATTATATAAAATATGAATCAAAAGCAAATTACCGTAGAAATAATAATGCTTGACTAATAATGATTGATGTTTTAGAGCATTTTGAAGCTTCCTGTGGGGCTGACCCCAACTTGACCTATAAAAGAATCGTTAATTTCTCCAAAACTAAAAAAGCACAAACTAAACTTTTTGCAGCACAAAACAGCACAAATGATTGCCATAGTTTTTGTGCAGGTTTGAGTTTGATGGGGGCGACTTCACGGAGGTAATTCAGAAGCCATTAATAATCAAAACCATTCCAGATGACACCTTTAAAACCTTTTTCTACCACGGACCAATCCTGGACAATATATAGGGATTATATAGGCAAATAAAGAGCTTATATTGACTTGTTTATGCCACAGTTGTGCATTCAGGAGCCTTCAGTCCTTCTCTGCATCTCCATCCATCCATCCATCCATCTTCTTCCGCTTATCCGGGGCCGGGTCGCGGGGGCAGCAGTCTAAGCAGGGGCTCCCAAGCTTCCTTCTCCCCAGCCACTTCCTCCAGCTCCTCCGGACGGACCCCGAGGCGTTCCCAGGCCAGCCGAGAGACATAGTCCCTCCAGCGTGTCCTGGGTCTTCCCCGGGGCCTCCTACCGGTGGGACATGCCCGGAACACCTCCCGAGGGAGGCGTCCAGGAGGCATCCGGACCAGATGCCCGAGCCACCTCAGCTGGCTCCTCTCGACGTGGAGGAGCAGCGACTCTACTCCGAGCTCCTCCCGTGTGACCGAGCTCCTCACCCTATCTCTAAGGGAGCGCCCGGCCACTCTGCGGAGGAAACTCATTTCGGCCGCTTGTATCCGCGATCTCGTTCTTTCGGTCATTACCCAGAGCTCATGACCATAGGTGAGGGGAGGAACATCCAACCTGTTCCCGGTGCATGTTGGACTCCGCCAGGGCTGCCCTTTGTCACCGGTTCTGTTCATTGTATTTATGGACAGAATTTCTAGGCGCAGCCAGGGGCCGGAGGGGGTCCAGTTCGGAGACCACAGGATTTCATCGCTGCTTTTTGCGGATGATGTTGTCCTGTTGGCTCCATCGAACCAGGACCTGCAGCACTGGGGCGGTTTGCAGCCGAGTGTGAAGCGGCCGGGATGAGAATCAGCTGTTCCAAATCCGAGGCCATGATTCTCGACCGGAAAAAGGTGGATTGCCCTCTCCGGGTGGGTGGGGAGTCTCTGCCTCAAGTGGAGGAGTTCAAGTATCTCGGGGTCTTGTTCACGAGTGAGGGGAGGATGGAGCGTGAGATTGACAGGCGGATCGGTGCGGCGTCGGCAGTGATGCAGTCGCTGTATCGGACCGTTGTGGTGAAGAGGGAGCTGAGCCGAAAGGCGAAGCTCTCGATTTACCGGTCAATCTATGTTCCTACCCTCACCTATGGTCTCTGCATCTCACCTCAGCTAATAATAAGTCTAATCTACCCCTTGTTGTTATAGCGTAGACTTTGCAAGTAAAGTTTAACATTGAGTAAATAAGAGTTTTTAAAGCCTTGGCCACAGTATAATCAGTGTTTTTCATCAAATTCAAGAATGTTCCACTCAAATTCTTCAACAACGTTTAAGATTGGAGAAGATTCCTCTGTGCATATTTCTTATTGTTCTAAATGTTACGGCGTAGATCTTATATGTAAAGTTTAACAGTGCAGATGAGACGCTTAAAGCCTCGGCCACAATATAATCACCAGTGCTTTTCATCGGGGTTCATCCCCTATTCCCCTATTCTAAACCTGGTTTAGACCTGGTTTAGACCTGGTTTAGTCCTGGTTTAGTCCTGGTTTAGACCTGGTTTAGACCTGGTTTAGACCCGGTTTAGTTCTGGTTTAGTCCTGGTTTAGTCCTGGTTTAGTCCTGGTTTAGACCTGGTTTAGTTCTGGTTTAGACCTGGTTTAGACCTGGTTTAGATCTGGTTTAGACCTGGTTTAGTTCTGGTTTAGACCTGGTTTAGACCTGGTTTAGACCTGGTTTAGTCCTGGTTTAGACCTGGTTTAGACCTGGTTTAGATCTGGTTTAGACCTGGGTTAGTTCTGGTTTAGACCTGGTTTAGTCCTGGTTTAGTCCTGGTTTAGATCTGGTTTGGACCTGGTTTAGACCTGGTTTAGATCTGGTTTAGACCTGGTTTAGTTCTGGTTTACACCTGGTTTAGACCTGGTTTAGTCCTGGTTTAGACCTGGTTTAGTCCTGGTTTAGATCTGGTTTAGACCTGGTTTAGATCTGGTTTAGACCTGGTTTAGACCTGGTTTAGATCTGGTTTAGACCTGGTTTAGTTCTGGTTTACACCTGGTTTAGACCTGGTTTAGACCTGGTTTAGTCCTGGTTTAGATCTGGTTTAGACCTGGTCTGAGTCTTGATTTTAGTCCTGTTTTAGACCTGGTTTTAGTCCTGTTATAGACCTGGTTTAGACCTGGTTTAGTCCTGGTTTAGACCTGGTTTGAGTCCAAATTTTAGTCCTGGTTTAGTTTTAGACATGATTTAGCCCTGGTTTTAGTCCTGTTTTAGACCTGGTTTAGACCTGGTTTAGATCTGGTTTAGACCCGGTTTAGTTCTGGTTTAGTTCTGGTTTAGTCCTGGTTTAGTCCGGGTTTAGACCTGGTTTAGTCCTGTTTTAGACCTGGTTTAGACCTGGTTTAGTCCTGGTTTCGATCTGGTTTCTATCTGGTTTAGACCCGGTTTAGACCTGGTTTGAGTCCAGATTTTAGTCCTGGTTTAGTTTTAGACATGATTTAGCCCTGGTTTTAGTCCTGTTTTTTTCCCCGATTGAAAAATGTTCCACTCGTTTTGTTCATCAACTTTTCAGATTGGCGAACATTCCCATCTGCACATTTCCCGTTGTTCCAAAACGTCCACTCGGCTGATGCCCGGCGGCTTCCACAGTGGTGCAAGTCTGCCTGTGTTTTTATAACGAGTGCAAGAGGACACGGGTCATCCAGCCTGCAAACCCGCTCTCATTAGGGCCCGGCAGCCTCTTCACATATTTGCAAAGTAAAAATAAGTCTATTAGTTTTGACTGACCAGCCAGCCAGAACTTAAAGCCGCCCGTTCCACATCTTTAATTGCCTTATTTCACAGATCCATTCGGAAACATAAAAGCATTGTCATTAAAAAAGAAGCAATTACCTCGTATCACTTTCACTCCGAAAAATGTGGCTCTGTCTATGTATGTATTCGCCCAGTGGGAGTTTGGGGGGGACTTTATTCGAGGGATCGTTCAAAGATTCAGCCCCGAGAGTTGTTTTTTCTTTTTTAATCTGTTGAACACGCCGGCTTTGTCTGTGACAGGAGAATAACAAGGAGCAGGTGAAGGTCCGGGCTTGTTCCAGTCACACGCCATAAGACGGCTGATGTGGAACACGGGGCTGTAAATTAGGACGTATGCAGATGAGGCTCCGAAGAGACACCGGGTTTGTCGAGCGCTACGGCAGGAAAAGGACGGAGGTCTGTGACTGTGGGAAAAGTTCAGGAGATGTAGCTGCTTTATGTCAATTCTTAACCCCCGAAGACCTAAGGGCAATTTTAGTACATTTCTCCTCACCTGGATTTTTGTTGTTGTAATTTTTGCTTTTAAAACTGCCCCTTTTACCCCCTAATGAAGTGTTCTACCTCCTTTTGTTCAGTCCAACCTGTTATTTCACAATCTGCTGCTGTAGTTGTGTCATGTGGCTGTGAGAAAAGCTACAGGACCAGAAACAGAGATGAAAAAAAAAAAACAGAAAATAAAATTCACACTCTTTTATACAAAACACACAGCAAACATGTATAAACAACGTTTTGGACATAAAAAATGCTTAATTTGGGGCCTCAGCTACAAAAATGCAGAATATCAAGTCTGTAAGTAAATAAAAAATCTCCTTATTGCCCTAAAAACAAAAAAGTGCAATCGCTCCATTACTTTCCTGGTCCAGTCCTGGAAACAGCTCCTGTCAGGTCCAGGGCCAGAGCCACAGCACTTCTGCATTTCCATGGTGGAAATTACATTTGGATTTGATGCGTAATTTGCCATGTATGTGAGAATTACCTCCACTTAGAGTGTCTTTTTTAATCGCTAAAAGCAAACACATACGAGAGGGGTCGACCATCTTGACTCACTTCACTCTTTGGCAAAGTTTGGCTCGATCAAAATGGACGGAGCGCATGAGTTTGGGGAAAACAAAGTTCCTATTGGACACTCGTTTTGCTCACGTCATCACACAGCGTGAGTGTGACGTAGGATAAAGCCGCAGAAATGTACGGAAACCTCTATGTCTGCACTTTCAGAGGGGAAAAGGACGTTTCTGTCTTTTACGGTTAGAAAGTAATGCGCGGTTATATAAAACATATTCCTCTGAATCGTATATGATAACGTAGGTCTTCGAGGGTTAAAGTGGAACTAAACTGCTAAACTGAAGTATGGAGGACTAAAGAAAAGAGTGAGGATTAGGAGGGGCGGAGTCTGGACATATGAGGATGGTCTAACCAGTATCCACACTTCAAACATTTGGCTGTAATCAGGTCAGTCACCAACTACTGGAAATTGCAGAGCCCACACACTACAGGAGAATTTGCCCGATTGTGTCTGCGATTTCTTCTCCCCGAGTTCAGGAGGAGTGACCCGACTTTTTGTCTCCTCCGTGTGCGATTCTGAAGCCGCTGCTCCTCATGTGTGGAGTCAGTGTCAGATCAGAACCACCGAACATCAACAACGCGACGGAAACAGACGATAAAACAGAGTCAGGGGCAGAGGAGCGACGGACACAGAGACGCAACAAACAAACTCAGGATACAGAGAAAATAAAGACTTTATTCCTCACCTAATGTAAAGTGGTAAATTTAAAGTGCAGCGTCTGATCCACATTATCCATAGAAATTGTCCTCCGCAAATAATGACTCCAGTCCACAAAACTGCACTGTTAATGCAGTTTGAAGTGTTCTTTGAAAGTAAAAATACAGTGTTTCTTCATGTGTTTGTTTACACAGACAGCGTGAAGTAAAGCTGCAGATCAGCGACAGTGACTCTACTTCCTGTGGACTTTATCTCCTCTTTTCTGCTTTAAAAATCCTGTATCTGAAGTATTGCTCCACATTTCACACATAATAATAACACAGTTTTGACTTGTGTCTAAACTAGAAGTGCAGAGCTCTGATCTTTGAACACTTCAGAGTCTCAGAGCGAGTGGTTTTACTGTAGACAGGAAACAGCTGACGTGATCGCGCTCACAGCTTTACAGCCTGTTTTACACAGACAGATCCTGCTGAAGTCTTTGTGATCAGAGATTTTAAGTCTCATAAGTTTCTCCTCGTGTCTGTGGTGTTTGCACATTTTGTCGCACGTTTAAAAATCGTTTGAGACCAAAAATTCCTCTAGTGCAGGGGTGTCAAACTCATTTTGGTCCGGGGGCCGTATACAACCAACTTTGACTCCAAAGGGGCCGGATCAGAAAACTCATGGCATATATACCCCAAAAATAGCAATAAGTCCAAATATTTGTGCAGAGAAATGCAAATCTATTACAGAAATCTTTTTTATTTTATTTTATTTTACAAAATATTATAATATTATGCTAGGTTAGGTTGCTTTCACAGCAGCATCACTAACCTCTTGGCCCCTGGGTGAAAACAGACGGCTGTTTCTTCAGTTTCAGCAATAATTCGTTTATCTTCTGTCTTCTCAATTCTCCGTTCAAGTTATTGTATTTTTCGCAGTGTCTCGTAGTGGTGTTTAAGATCATATTCCTTGAGCGCCGCCACTTGTTGCAAACACACCGAGCACAGGTTTCCCATTCACCTCCGTGAACAAATAAGAATTAGTCCATTTTTCTTGGAAAATCCTGCACTCAGCTCCACTTTTCTTATTTTTGACATTTTGCTGATGAGGGTCACGGTCAACAGTTAAAACGAGCGTTTGGAAAGAGGCAGGTCTTCATTTGTCTGGTGGAGGCGCCAGGCACAGAAGCACTGGAGATACTGCTATGCTAAGCTGCTCAGAAAATTACCAGAAATTTTTAATATCTTAATGGAAATTTTTTTATATCTTAATAGAAAATCAGCCGAGGGCCAGATTAAAGGTCTTGGAGGGCCGGATCTGGCCCCCGGGCCGCATGTTTGACACCTGTGCTCTAGTGTGTAGTGTCCTTTAGATTTAGGTGTTTTGACCAGAAAACTGCAAAAAGATGCCACAAAGGTGCCAAAATTGACGATGAAATGTGATGAAATGTGGATCATACCAAAAAACAAACAAACATATACACAGGGTAGTAGCGTAAAAAGTGGATTTTGTGCTTAGTTAAAGTGTAAATGTCATAGTTTTAAAGGTGCTGTACCCCATTTTGAGCCATGGGTGAAGAGCATGTTTTAGTTTGTCCAGTTAGTCTTCAGTTCTGACTCTGATATTGAACCATGACAAACAACTGTCACAATCAGAACCTTCCTCATGGATCTCACCAAAACTCCACTAATACATGAGTAACATCTGTGTCATTCCTTTCTCAATAATCTGCTTATTACATTATTTTACACTGCATATTGATACTTTGTGAGATTACGCTGAGGGGTGCTCCACATGTATCTTTAATAGTGGATTTTTTTGATTTAATGGATTAAAACAACACATTTCCAGCAGCTTTTAATCAAAACAAATGTTCACAGTTCTGTTTAGGAATTTGATTTTCAACAAAAATGTGAGCGTGACTAACTGAAAAGTCACGCTCACATGTTTTTTAGCTAGCTTGGGACTGTAATTTTACGTGTGAGAGACTTGTTTAAGTGCCAAAATCATTTCCCCTGTTATAGCTCCAACTCTTTATGGCCATATTGTGTTTTTGGGTTAAAATAAAGATTAGATTTAAGGAACAGTTCAGAATTTTGGACATAGGGCATCATGTCCTTGTGTTGGAGATGTGTGGAGACACTTTAAAAAAAAAAAAGATTCCATCTAGTGCTTGTATTTGCAGAGGTTGCTGGTGCTAGGCTAGTGCATGTCAATGGCCATAATTGTCATGCCACTAAACACAGTTTTACCCACTCCACAGACCCGAGGCAAAACTATTATAACTCCAGACTGTCCCTGTGAATGTCTGTGTTGATAGAACGTTTGAAATAAAACTAACCTTGCATCGCATGAATTGTCGCATGTTGAGGGACTATTTTCTCATTTTTACATCTATTTTTACTGTTAGCTTCACCCATTAGAGGTCTGCGCGGGAGAATTTTCAGTCCCGCTCCCGCATTCTTCAGTCCGGCTCCCGCAAAGGATTGTGATTTTTCAGTCCCGCTCCTGCCCGCGTCTGTAATGTTTTGTCCCGCTCCCTGCCGCAAATCCTGCAAGATGAGGACGGAAGATCGTTTCGTTTGCCAGGAGAAAAAAAACAAAAGAAAAACAGGCGCGCACATAATTCCTTAAGTGGTAACTGAGTAACATTTATTGCTCAGCCATACAAACATTAAATAGGCCTCAGTAACTGACATTTGACACTTCGATAGGCCTAAAATGGGCCATGAACACTCCTAAAATTAGCCTATTTGGGCTTGAGTCTCCGTTGTTCACTGTTGAGGGCTTCAGTACTACGTCTCTCCTCCAGTCTGTGACCACATACGCCGAAGCCCTCGGATGGTGCTGGAGCCTGGAGCATAGCGCGTGCCGTGGACTGTGTATTTTACTTATATACTTATTACTTTTTAATCTTACTTTTATTTGACTCAGTTTAGTTTGCGGGACACTGTTTTGTGTTGGGTCCCACGGGAGTGCAGGGCTCCGCCACCCATCACAACTTCCCCACTTGGTTCTCCTCCAAAAGTGAAACTGTTTGGATAAAATGTCCCTGGCAGCTGCTTCTATATCATTCTCATCCAACAAATTGCCTTATTAACATGCAGGGGTGACACCCTTAAGTCTCCTGGACCTTACTTTCATGATTGGTACTTTGCAGCTGATACCGTCAACACTTCCTGGTGGTGTGATGCTAACTGTGCGCCCTGCTCTGTCTGAGGCTTTATTAGACCTTAAAGGGACATTTCGTAATTTTGGACATAGGGCGTCATTTCCTCGTGAGCCAGAGTGTTGGAGACGTGTGGAGACCCTTTATTTTATTTTATTTTTTTTAAAGTCCATTCAGTCCTTGTATTTGCAGAAGTTGCTGGTGCTAGGCTAGTGCATGTCAATGGCCATAGTTGTCCTGCCGCTAAAAACAGTCTGACCCACTCCACAGAGCACCTGAAGCAAAACTATTATTACGCCAGATTGTCCATGTGAACGTCTGTGTCCATAGAATAATGTTTGAAATAAAACTAACCTTGCATCTCATGAATCTTCGCATGTTGAGGGACTATTTTCTCATATATCAGTCCGCCGCCGAGCTTCTATCAGGAAGTACAACTCACTGCTGCTGCTGCTCAGACATAAATCCTTCAAATGCAACGGTTGTTTTTTCTTATCGACAGTCTGGCGTTATAATTGTCTGTGATCGTACTCACTTTTGTTACTTAAAAGTACAGACAAAGAGGTGAAAGTTACTCAAGTAAAAGTATCACATGAAAAAAAAAAATCTACTGAAGTTATTGAAGTACCCAGAGAAAAAAGAAAGTATTTCACACAGATTTCACACAGTGTTGTTAATTTAAGTGTTAAAGAAAACCTTTAGTTAGGATGTTAGAACAAACTTAATGACCCTTCAGATCAAATGAAAAGTGCTTTTTCCTTTTCAGTCAAGTAAAACAAAAGTAGTGGAGTAGAAAGTCCAGATACCTGCTCTCAAATTGAATGAAGTAAAAGTAAAAAGTAAAGTCTAGATACCTAAAAATTTGACTTAAGTACAGTACTTTACTACTTCATACTTCATTATTTTCCACCTCTGAAAACCGGGTACTTTTAAGAGCAAAGTTATTGTCTTATATCTGCATCATTCAGTGTAACAAAATGAGAACTTTTATACATACATTGTTTGCTAAGACTGTTTTTAGTGGCAGGTTTAAGCCCTATTCGCACAGGATAAATAGAACCTGTAACCAGACGTCTGGTAATTTGCAAATTACCACCCCACATCTGTGCTACTGTGTTACGCACGGGATCAGCGAAGTCCGTAAATTCCTCTATTTTACTGAAATTACGACTGGATATGTCATAACATCACATCCGCTGCTAAGTAAGTGAGTTAATAAAGTATGCTAAAAAAAATAATGATAAATGTTCCTTACTGCATACTGCTACACGTCATTCAGGTCAACATCCTGTGAGAATCGTCTCTCCTCTTGGATCTCTTGCTGCAGATCAGTTTCCATGTAGAGGTGTCATGGTTTGAGTGTGGTTGAGGACCCCAAAGCAGAGACATAGGCGCAGGTAGATGTTTAAACAGGTTTATTGCCGGGATTGAAGGATGTGGTGATGGAAACCGGCTGGAGACATAGACGGAGGGAAGACACAGGGGTAGACTCACGGGTAGACAGACTGGACGACAAGGGCAGGCAGGACGACGTGGACAAGCAGGACGACGACGTGGACGTGGACATGGACAAGCAGAACGAGGACGTAGACAAGGGATAGAGGAGGAATGAACTGACACTGAACAAAGGAAAAGGACAGAACTAAGTAGTGGGGCTGATTAGACAATGAGCTGCAGGTGAACCACCGAGCAGGTGATCCACACTGCAGCATTAGCCCAGCCACACCCCCAGAGGAGCAGACAGACACAGAAGGGAGGGGGAACACACAACAAACACCAAACCCTGACAGTACCCCCCCTCAAGGGACAGCTCTCAGATGTCCCAAACAGCAACACAAACACGGGAGGGTGGAGGGGGCCTGGACGGAGGGACACAGGTAAACTGGCACCCAGGATGGAGAGGAGCGGCCAGCAGCAGCCCAGGAAGGGACACAGCCACCCCGGACGGAAACGAGCTGTCCAGCAGTGGCCGAAGAAGGGATACGGCCACCCCAGACGGAGACAAGTGTCCAGCGGCGGCCCAGGAAGGGAATCGACCACCCCAGACGGAGAACGGTGTCCAGCGGTGGTCCAAGAAGGGAATCTACCACCCTGGACGGAGAACAATGTCCAGCGGTGGTCCAGGAAGGGATTCTGCCACCCCAGACGGAGAACAGTGTCCAGCGGTGGCCCAGGAAGGGAATCTACCACCCTGGACGGAGAACAGTGTCCAGCGGCGGCCCAGGAAGGGAGTTGACCACCCCAGACGGAGAACAGTGTCCAGCGGTGGTCCAAGAAGGGAATCTACCACCCTGGACGGAGAACAATGTCCAGCGGTGGTCCAGGAAGGGAATCTACCACCCTGGACGGAGAACAATGTCCAGCGGTGGTCCAGGAAGGGAATCGACCACCCCAGACGGAGAACAGTGTCCAGCGGCAGTCCACAATGTTCAAGGGACATGGAGGCAGAGAAAACAGGAGCTGGGGCAGGAGTAGGGTTAGTGGCTGTTGCAGACGCTCCAGAGGAACAAGTGAGGACAAACGAGGCAGCTGGGAATTGGAGCCTGCCGATGCTCTACACTCTGCGGGGTCCAAGTGGTCAGTTCATTCTGTCATGGTTTGAGTGTGGTTGAGGACCCCAAAGCAGAGACAGAGGCGCAGGTAGATGATTAAACAGGTTTATTGCCGGGATTGTAGGATGTGGTGATGGGAGCTGGCTGGAGACAGACGGAGGGAAGACTCACAGGTAGACAGACTGGACGACAAGGGCAGGCAGGACGACATGGACAAGCAGGATGACGACGTGGACGTGGACAAGCAGGACGAGGACGTAGACAAGGAATAGAGGAGGAATGAACTGACACTGAACAAAGGAAAAGGACAGAACTAAGTAGTGGGGCTGATTAGACAATGAGCTGCAGGTGAACCACCGAGCAGGTGATCCACACTGCAGCATTAGCCCAGCCACACCCCCAGAGGAGCAGACAGACACAGAAGGGAGGGGGAACACACAACAAACACCAAACCCCGACAAGAGGCTGTGAGGCTGTGTTATAATTTGCCCCTAAAAAGCTCAAAACTGCAAATCCAAATTTCTACCGCAGCCTCCGTTACTCAAGCCGGAAAGAGGTATAAAAGGCAAAGCGATATAAAATGCGCGCAATATATATAGAAAAGACCGTGGAAATAAAAGGAATAGACAGAAAAGACGTGTAATTACAACAACAAACACTGAGCTGCAGATTCACACGGGACTCGTATTATCACCGGACGTCTGTGTTTAGTGAAATATCATAGGTAATTTGCGGCGGAATTTTTACTTTACAAATTACAGACATGGCGCATTTGCACGGGATTAAGATCTCAGACATTATTACAAATCGCCAAAGGTCCACAGGTAAAACTAATCCCGTGCAAATAGGGCTTAACTATGGCCATTGACATGCACTAGCCTAGCACCAGCAACCTCTGCAAATACAAGGAGTGGATGGAATTTTTAATCTCCATACGTCTCCAACACTCTGGCTCACGAGGAAATGAGGCCTTATGTCCAAAATTCTGAACTGTCCCTTTAAAGCAGAGGTGTCAAACATGCGGCCCGGGGGCCGGATGCGGCCCTCCAAGACCTTTAATCTGGCCCTCAGCTGAGTATCTATTATTTCTATTATTCTAAGATTTTAATTTTTCAGATTTTTTGGGTAATTTTCTGTGTTGCTTTGCATAGCAGAGTCTCCAGCGCTTCTGTGCATTGGCGCCTCCCACCAGAGCAGCACAAATGAAGACTTTCCTCTTTCCAAACGCTCATAAAGGACGATCGTTTTGACTGCTGACTGTGACACCCCCATCAGCAAAATGTCAAAAATGAGAAAAATGGAGCTGAGTGCAGGAAAAATGGAGTAATTCCTATTGCTATTTGACGGAGGTGAATGGGAAACCTGTGCTCGGTGTGTTTGTGCTTGGCGGTGCTCAAGGAATATAATCTTAAACGCCGCTATGAGACACGGCGAAAAATACAATAATTTGAACAGAGAATTGATAAGACAGAAGATAAATTAATTATTGCTGGGACTGAAGAAACACCATCTGTTTTCACCCAGAGCTGAGAGTTTAGTGATGCTGCTGTGAAAGTGACCTGACTTAGCATAATATTATAATATTTTGTCAAATAAAATCAAATAAATAGATTTCTGTAATAGATTTGCATTTCTCTGCACAAACATTTGGACTTATTGCTATTTTTAGGGTATATATGCCATGAGTTTTCGGATCCGGCCCCTTTGGGATCAAAGTAGGTTATATACGGCCCCCGGACCAAAATGAGCTGCAATATCAACTGCAAAGTACCAATCATGAAAGTAAGGTCCAGGAGACTTACGGGCGTCACCTCTGCATGCTAATAAGGCAATTTGTTGGATGAGAATGATATAGAAGCCGCTGCCAGGGACATTTTATCCAAACAGTTTCACTTTTGGAGGAGAACCAAGTGGGGACGTTGTGATTGTGGCGCTAACAGTAAAAAGTAGACGCCTAAAATCTGAGGTACGTCTAGTTTTGCGTGGCCCTGTGCAAGATGTTTTCTTTTAGGACAGGAATTTGACAAACTTCAATCCAAAAATGTTAATGGGCCGCAAACATTTCACCAAATAAGCTCCAAAAGAAACTAGAATCATTATAACATTGAAGCTCAGATCTCCCTATTGGGTTCAGGGATCACAGGATTTATTAACTTAGTTTTAGATGACTGATACTTCTGATTAGTTTCAATATTAGTTTGCTCACCGTGAACTAATTTATCTGTGGAACAAGTGCAATTTGCCTCCGCACTTGCATATCATTTTGAAATTACACCAGTCAAAACTTCTCAAATTAAATATCTCGAATTTTAGTATTTTGTTTATGGCTCATAAAGGTGAAAGAAAATCCTGCCAAATTAAATTAAACATAGTCACAATATAATTAATATGGAATTGGATATTGACGGGGATTTTTTTTGTCTGTTGCCTTCTCTTTATCTTTCTTGTGATCCTCAAAAAATAAAACATTCAAGCTAATATTTACATACATGCAAGTAGGCTGAAGTGCCTTGCCCAAGGACACTGGTGATCAAACCACCAACCTTCCACTGGAATAGAGTTTAACGCCAACACGGGACTGTTGGTTTGGAATAGAAGTTATAATGTTCTCAAAATGTACTAAATATTGCAATACAGGTCTGACTCCTTCACTTGTTGAGTATTTAATTACATTGGATTTTTATTTTAGTTGGTTTGTTTTTAAATGTAATTCTAAATGTGCAGATAACGGTGATATTGTAACATTCAAATAAAACATTTTTAATATTTTTGTTGCTCAAACTATGCCTCAAAGCTGCAACACGTATCTGCACCTACACCTACAGCAGGATTTATTGAGATTTTTGACCCCTGGCAGGTGATTGATGGACAAATCCAAGAAAAAAAAAAAAAAGGTTCTGAAGAAAACAGAACGTTTAATGCTCCATGGGCAGATTCATTCACTAAAATGATGACGTAACAGAAGCAGAAGCATTTTTGGTTTTCTGCGGGTGGATAATTTAATCTTGGATTTTTATTTCCTACAAGCAGGACTCAAACAGACATTTAGTAATAATGTGTTTAATGCAGCTTTGCGCACATTTGTTTCCATTTTAGAGAAACTAAACTTAAAACCGCATGGCTAATTTGCATAAACTGCGGTGAAAACACAGCTCGGTGCTGATGCTTCAGCTTCTGTCGGACTAAAGGACACGACTCAGTGCATTATGAGTGTTCTTCCTGTGACAGAGGATGTGCTGCTCATGGTGAGTCTGTTCTGTGCTTCTGTCGCGCTGCAGATGGTTCATGTTAAACTTTTCTGCAGGACGTATAGAGCATATGTATGAATGGACATAGTATATTCTCTGTAGCATTTCATTGATTTCCTAAATGCAACACACTATAGACTTTTATGCAGAGCAGACGGGTAAAAAAACAATCATATTCAGTGTTATCCTCATTTTAGGGTTTTGTGGCTCCGCGGGTGTTTTCTTTTCTGTGGGAGACGCTCCAAACGGCTCTTTGAGTGTTTAAGGTTGCCGACCCCTGACCTATGCCATAAACACGTTTAATAGAAAACTAGACTAGATCTATTGTCTCTTATAACTAGTAAAAAATAAACTGTCAGTCTAACAATTACACACAGGCAAGGAGGATGTGTGAAGTGTCTACTCTACTCTACTCAACTCAACTTTATTTCTAGAGCACTTTAAAAACAACACATTCGACCAAAGTGCTGCACACAAACAGATAACAAACAGCGACAAATATAGTGACAGGTACAGGCAAAATGTGATACAGTACAAATACAGATAAGAAGTCAACCCTCAAACTGTGTTAAAAGTCAAGGAGAAAAAGTGAGTTAAAAAAAAAAGTTTCTGTGTGTCTATATGTGGTGTAAAACTCTGGAACAGTCTGGATACACATCTCAAACTATGCCACAATGTCCATACATTCAAGTTGTTCTATAAACATATGGTCTGGTCACAGTATATAGAGAGTGGGTCCTAATATCAGAACAATCCTGCCTTTAGTAGTGCTGCTTTATGCCCAGGGGTGCACATAACTGGTACGCTGGTACGCATGCGCAGCAAAAAATAACGAATGCGTAATGCCACTTCAGTTACTGAGCGCCTTTGCGTAGCCCACTTGACTTGACCGATCGTGTCATATCAGTCTTACACATGTCCAAGTCCAACTACTGTCAAAGATGTCTAAAAAACAACAGACATTAAGCAGCTTCTTTGGCGTTTCCCCGCCTACAAAGAAACACCAACCGGAGCCAGAGCCGAAGAAAAGACTTTTTTCCGGAAAAGTGGCTTCAAGATGTGCAGTGGCTTGAAGCTAACGATGAACGCACTGAAATGTGGTGTAAGCTTTGCCGCTCACATCCACACCTAGCAGATAAAACAGGTGCGTTTTATAAAGGTTCAAAGGATTTCAACCATCCTTTATTTGACAAGCACGAAAAGAGCAAAGAGCATACGAATGTGGTGCAAGCCATTGCTAATAAACAAGCTAGCCGAGAAGAACTGTCCACTTTTTAAGACCTCGCTACATAATGAGTGAGTACCAAACTCCATCTCCTGGTACTCACCTGAGTAACTCACTGAAAAAGTTATGTGCACCCCTGTTTATGCCTGTTGTTTCCTTATCATCGCTCTATGTGCTGTTCTTCACCGTTACTTGTATTTGTTTCTGTTCCCATTGTTGGTATCTTTAAATTTCTTACCATTGCTTGTTTCCTCATGTGTTATTATTGCAATTTGATGATAATTATCAGTTATTCACTTGTAAATAGTTCCTATAGTTAATGTAAAATGTCTGAAAAATGAAAAAGAAGCTCATTGCGTTAGATTAGAAGAGGGGGTGGGATTAAATAAATTCTCTTCTTCCCACTTCTTTTTGGGCAAAATATTTTTTTTGCTGTTTTTGTTATTTCTATCATGATTTATCTCATGTTACATGTTCCATTGTAAAAGAATGTTAACTTCTTAATTGCCCAAAAGCTTAAAACTTAAAAATAGGCAGTGATTCGGTTTATGTGCCTTATGTGCAACGAGAGCCGATTCCACAGCCTCGGAGCTGCTGCAAATGCCCGATCCCCTCTCTGTTTTCTCCTGGTCTTTGGGACACAGAGGAGAGCCGGATCTGCGGACCTGAGAGCACGAGATGTGAGGTATGAGCAGATCAGACAGACACTGAGGGGCCAGACCACGGAGACATTTAAAAGCAAATGCATTTTGTTTTTAATCAGTGCGAAAGTGCGCGGGGAGCCAGCGAAGAGACGGAAGGACGTGAGATACGCGGTCAGATTTAGGTGATCCAGTTAAAAGGCGAACGGTTCTGCACCAGCTGTAAGCGGGAGAGCGAGGTTTTACTGAGACCAGTGTAAAGTGAATTACAGTCATCTAAGCGAGAGGTAATAAAAGCATGGATTAAAATAGAGCTAGAACACTGGTAATCTAACGACCAACCTTCCCTTGGTGTAGCCTGTAGCCCTAACAAAAGACTGTTACTTTGAAAAAGGACTTCAACTGTACTAAATATTGCAATATAAGTCCAATGCCTTCACTTGTACCATTAGCAGATACCACATAACTCACATAACCCATGCCATAGACACATATAATGGAATAATAGACTATCAAAAGAGAAAAATCCATTTTGGTCGGACTCATTCAGAAAACATTATGTGCCTGCCACTGACCGTTTTTCATTTCAGTCGATGATCAATCCAGTGTATGCCTTCGCCGCGTCCGAATGTCAAAGTTCACTTAGTCAATAATGAGAAATACTTCCCGTGATGATCCTCCATAACCCGTTTCATAAAAATAGACCCAGCAAGACGTGGCGGGGCGGATGGGGGATGAGAGATTGATTTATTAATCTAATCAGCCCAATGTAGGACATGAGGCGCTCTCCGTCCGCTCCTTCTCCAAACATCGCCGGATAACACTTGAGGTCATCCTGCAGGGAGATCAGCCAATCACTTCAACCGATCGCCTCCAATTCCAATTTTTTTTCCCCCCCGAAATAATCTCTACAATCAGAGACGGAGCAGGGATGCGTCTCCTGGCCAGCTCGCCGATTTGTCTTGATAGATTTCGCTCCCTCGTCTTCTGCAGCCATTGTATTGATTTTTGTACTTTAAAACAAACTGTCTCACCCCCTGAAAGACACGTTATTATGTCTGGGAATAGGCTCGGTCACTCAAACCGTAGCGGAGGACTTGGCGTGTAACGTGAAACCATACGCCGAGGAGACGGGGAGATTCCGGCGGGTTAAACAACTGGGTCGCAATTCGAAGAGCAGACGAGAATGTCGCCGTGTCTTGTAGAAATCGATGCATGTGAGATGTGGTTTTGGTGCTGGTGGGGAGAACGTTTTAAAATTCAAATGTGTGTAAATGTGTGGAGCAGGAATAGAGGCGGCATGTGCATTTTCAGGTTAAGCAGAGCACTTGAAATAGTGTTGGAGGGCAGGTCAGAAATCTCTGGAAGAATTTGCTTAATCTCTCAAAATGCAGAGGGCCTGACCTTGTTCATGATTAATATCTTCGTAATTTGATCTACCCAGAACATTTAGCTGCGAGTTAAGTTATAATTTAACGTTACAATCAGCCAAAAAAATTTGTGTTGTTGTTTTAGCCTAATATTAAACCAACGGAGAGCTTAAGAAACAAAATACTTGGCATTAATTTAAGGTTTGTGTGCAATTTATAGGTTTATTCCATGGCTCATTTGTTCGCATCTCTACAAAGGATAATAATATTAAAGAAATGTTAAATTTTTTTGATCTGTGAAAGGAGCAGGTTTATAAGATTTATCTTCTTCCTGTTCCTTTTGTTCATGCAGCAAAGACAAGGCGAGTAATGGCTGGAATATGGACTTGTGCTGGTTGTCGTTTTTTTTGTTGTTGTTCTCTTTGAGTTGATGCATGAGCAAAAAATAAATAAATAAAAGGTTTTAAACTTGCTTGTTATGTAGTAGTGACACTTTTAATGTTTGGTTGAGGTCTGTAATCATTGCCTTTGTGTTTGAATAACATCAGCACAAGGCAGAAGACCTTCAGATGAAATACTTTGAGGGAAAGAACACAACGGACTTGTGAAACGACCTTTCATTTCACCGTTTGATTTCCTGTATCCATGGAGACTGTGCAACAGGCTAAGTACGGAGCTACGGACATGTGAGAAACGATAGGTTTTTTACACCATATGTGGCAGAAGACCTTCCAGAGTAAATACTTTGAGGGAATTCACCATTTCATCACCAACTAAAACACCAGAGAGGAGTAAGAACGAGGCTTTGTGTTCACTGTGATGCTGCAGGACACAGAGGAGGGACAGTTTTGGCTCCTCTTCTCCTTAAAATGCCTGGACACAGGTCAGGTACGGTGCTGACCAGTCCTCCTGTTAAACTGCCCTGAGATCTTTAAAGAGACAGTTTGGAATTTTGGACATAGGGCCTCATTTCCTAGTGAGCCGGAGTGTTGGAGACGTGCGGAGACACTTTAAGATTTAAGATTCCATCCAGTCCTTGTATTTGCAGAGGTTGCTGGTGCTAGGCTAGTGCATGTCAATGGCCATAGTCGTCCTGCCACTAAAAACAGTCTGACCTACTCCACAGACCCGAGGCAAAACTATTAGAACTCCAGACTGTCCCTGTGAATGTCTGTGTTGATAGAATAATGTTTGAAATAAAACTAACCTTGTATTGCATGAATTGTCGCATGTTCAAGGACTATTTTCTCATATATCAGTCCGCCGCTGTCAAGCTTTCTATCCGGAAGTACCACACGCTGCTGCTGCTCAGACATAAATCCTTCAAATGCAACGACTGGTTTTATTTCAAACATTATTCTATCAACACAGACATTCACAGGGACAGTCTGGAGTTATAATAGTTTTGCCTCGGGTCTGTGGAGTGGGTCAGACTGTTTTTAGTGGCGGGACGACTATGGCCATTGACATGCACTAGCCTAGCACCAGCAACCTCTGCAAATACAAGGACTGGATGGAATATTTTAAAAAGTGTCTCCACACGTCTCCAACACCCACATACACGAGGAAATGAGGCCCTTTGTCCAAGACACAAAGGCGACTGAGAAGCGCAGTGGAAATGTTGCTACAGCAAAAGTTGAATCTCCCTCAGGATCAATAAAGCATCTCTCTTTCTTCCTCTTTCTCTCTCAGTTTTGAGTCTGTTTTTGTTCCATGTGAATAAACAAGTCATAATGGAACAGTCAGCCCTGCCATAGGACTGTGACATTCTTCCCAGCTCAACTTCAAAATGTTTTAACTCCACATTAGGGCGACCTATTGGCCCAAATAGCCTGTTTTGTCTATTATTTACATAACATTACATGACTGTGTGGACACCGTATAGTTCCAGCCCATTTGACCCATGCTTTGCTCGTTTCCATGGTGAGGACTAACACGTGAAGAGGTATGAGGCTTTGTTAATTTATGACTGAAAAAGAAGAAGAAATCTGGTGGTTAATTATTTAGTAAATCCAGCATCTGTCACAATAGTCGCTCTCGGATTAGTTAAATTTAGTCATAAAAGTGCAAAGTGTATGGTAGCCTTGAAGGTCACAAAAACAAATCACGTTTCAGGCTTTGAAATTTGTTTTCCTTTTTCCAGTTTGGCATCTGTTTTATCATCAGTATTTGAGGCTTGACATTTAAGGCCACTGTAGTTAAATTGTATTTTCAAGTAAGATAGTTTTTAGGCTAAATAGAGTCAAAATGTGTAATGCACAAATAGCCACATCTATCTCGTATAGTTCTCTTGTCATTTTTCACTATGATTGACACTCCACACTATTTTTCTCACAGATTATCACTTCTCTGTACCACAAGTGACACAGTAAAGACATGCAAACCCCATGAGATGCTGACCACGTGCTCTCCATAAACTCCATTATCAGTATTCTATGACTAGTAGATATACAAGTGCAAAGGTCATTGCCTTGGAAATGAAGTTACAGTTAAAGTTAAAGTTGAACTCCGGCACATTTGAAGCTAAAGTCCGTTGCCAGAGGTGGTCGAATACTGTCAGAAGCCAAAAAATGGCACAGATCAGTGTTGCTTAGACGGAGATCTCGCTGTGGCAGTGAGTCTGGCAAGGCAACAAACTAGTGCAGTGATGGGGGCAAGTTATTAACTTCCACGTAAAACGACAATTTGCTTCAGACTGAAGAAGCTTAACACCACTTTAACCCATCTGACAACAGCCACGAGTCTAACAAACAAAACGCTCTGCCTGGTTCACTCATTAGTGTCTGGAAACGTTAGAAAATAACTTCTTAAGCAGCCTTACACTTCCCTCTGTTGATTTCCTATTGTGCATGTGAAAGCCCAAAAGACTCGATCGTCGACTCCAGCGGCGGCGAGAGGCTCGAGCCGCCAGAAGCAGATCAACTACTGACTGTGAAGAAGAGAAATTGAAAGTTGTTGAAAGAAAATTGTTCGGGATTGTAATTTTTTAGTGTTTTTCAAAAAATATAATTCACTCGTAAATAAATGGGATTAGAAACGACATCGGCGATGAAGTCTTTTGGGGTTTGGCCTGTGCAGAGGGAAGTGTGAGGTGCTTATAAAGTTGTTTTCTAACTTTTCCAGATACTAATGAGTGAACCAGGCAGAGCGTTTTGTTTGTCAGACTCGTGGCTGTTGTCAGATGGGTTAAAGTGGTGTTAAGCTTCTTCAGTCTGAAGCAAATTGGCGTTTTACGTGGAAGTTAAGAACTTGCCCCCATCACTACACTAGTTTGTTGCCTTGACAGACTCACTGCCACAGTGACATCTCCACCGAGGAAACACTGATCTGTTCCGTTTTTTGGCTTCTGACAGAATTCCACCTCCTCTAGCGACGGACTTAAGCTTCAAACATGCCGGAGTTCCTCTTTAAAGTCGCTGATCTCAAAAAGCTAAAGTTGAAGTGATCCTTGTCTTTTACTTTGCTTTAGTGTAACATGAATAAATAGTGAATGTACTTTAAGTAGCTGCAGTAGCGCACCTTACAATGGGCAGATGTGGCATGGCTATTTTGAATGTAATCTTTTATAGAAATGGAATAAAAGATTTAAACTTGCAATAAGAGCACAATGCATATAATAAAAGTTATTTTGAGCTCTACGCCACATTTCAGGACCATTATGTTTTAATGTAGCCCATAAAACTCTGCCAACACTACACAACATGAGCTTTCAAGGCCATCAATAATGAACACAAATTACATGAAAGTTTCAGTTGACAATTATGCCCGATACATATTTTAACGGTGTTGTAGATGTATACATATTTTAAAGTGTGGTCAGCGTGGGTGCATGGGAGGTTATAGGAGATTCATTCATAAACGTGGGCAATGCAAACGGGGTGTTTTGAGGGCTCAAGCACACAATGTTTTGCTATAGCCTTGGATCTTTTCAATAAATACAAAAAAAAACAATGTGGAGACTACAGGTTCTTTTACATTAATAGGGTGCAATGGATGGTCAAAGAGAACCAAAGACAGATAAAATTTAGAGAACCATTTATTTATCACAAATGGTAACAAAAATATACGTTTTATTATTTAAAAATGTTCAGTTAGAAAGGATTCCGTTCGCTACAAAAGGCGGTGACTACAGGTGTAAAAAAAACAAACAAACTTGCAAATGTGAGGGAAGTGCAAAAAATACCACAGCAAACGAGGAGTGATGGAGCAGAAGTGAGGAACCCTGTCTCCAAAACCTCCACCAGACGAGGGCCCACGACTCGATCCGCCCTAGAGCAAAAAAAAAAAGAAGAAAGGAATAAGGATATGGGCAAACAAAATCAAACTAATATCCCCCAAAACAACCCAAAAAACGACTCAAGAACAAGGCAAATGAACCTAAACTCAATATAAAAGCAACTTGGACCCAAAATAAACGGCAAATGGCCGGCAGCATCTAAAGCAAACAATGTTGCCGACACAAAGAATAAGAAAAAAGAAAAATACAATCAAAGAACTTATATAACCTAACAGAAAAGTAAAACGCGGAGGTTAAAGGAGTCTACACAGACAAAACCCCATTTATCAGACAGGTCACGTGACATCGACAAAATAAAAGAACACCTACCAAGTCTTACTTACTTTACTTTAATCTTTATTTGAGGGACAATGCACAGAAACATTAAATCAAAACACAGAGATGCACTGTACCAGATTATAGCTGAACAGCTCGTTTCCATCTGTAGTCCCTTTTTACATAAATAAACAGGGTACATTCCCCTATAAATCTCTACATTTCTCTAAAACTTCCCCAACATTCAAACCTCAGATATACAGTCACAGTCAAACACCATCAGACAGTTATAGAACCACTGTATCATTCACTGCATTTCACTCTGTATCCGTCCATTTATCCGTCAGATTACTTCATATTAACACACATTTAAATTCCACTGCACATTGGTCACAGACCACAGGAATTCCATAGGAACAGGAGAAAAGACCAACTGACACTGGTCCAAGATGGACATAAATACACAGTGTCAGTGCTGACAGGTTTGACCGTCCCATAACCACTTTTTAAGTTCCCGAGTAAAAGTGGCAAAGTTTGTTTGATTTTTTATTTCAGGAGGGATATTATTCCAGTCTTTAACTGCTTTATTTGAGAAAACTGTCTGTGCAAATGTTTTGTGTTTTGGTGCGATACACTGTGCTCTGGAGGAGGAGCGTGTCGTTCTGTTTGTCACTTGAGATGTTTGCTGGACAAACTTCTTCAGAGGTGGAGGTGCAGTGTCATGTGTGATTCTCTAGGCCAATCGAACCCTAGCGAGTCTTTGTATATTTTCAAAGTTTAACAAACTGTATTTTTCGAGAACCTGACAGTGATGGTGCTGCCGTGTTCTCCTGTTTGTGAATGGACTCCAAAGGTTTCAAGGTGGTTTTACCTTCACCTACGGCGCGCTATGGCGAAACAGACTTCTCACGCTAACGCAGGTACACAGAGGCGGAGGGCAGCTTACCGGAAACGTGGGGCGCTGGCAGTCACATGGTACGGTGCCCCGCAAGGGACAACCGTGAATATGCCGTCACATTTTATTTATTTATTTATTTATTTGATGTGGACATAACAATTGCATTGGACGAACCAGATGCGTTGTTTCAAGTGTTATAGCACAAGTGCTAATTTTCAACACCTGTCCACAGGAGGCTTTTAGAAAAGGTTCAAATCAGGGGTGTCAAACTCACTTTGGTCCGGGGGCCGTATGCAGCCTACTTTGATCCCAAAAGGGCCGGATCAGAAAACTCAGTTCTCTCTTCAAGTTATTGTATTTTTCTCCGTGTCTCGTAGTGGTGTTTAAGATTATATTCCTCGAGCAACGCCACTTGTTCCAAACACACTGAGCACAGATTTCCCATTCACCTCTGTCAACAAATAAGAATTAGACTATTTTTCTTGGGAAATCCTGAACTCAGCATCTGCTTTTCTCATTTTTTGACATTTTGCTGATGAGGGTCACGGTCGACAGTCAAAACGATCGTCCTTTAAGAGCGTTTGGAAAGAGGAAAGTCTTCATTTGTGCTGCTCTGGTGGGAGTCGCAAAGTACAGAAACGCCGGAGACGCTGCTATGCTAAACGGTGCAGAAAATTTACAGAAAAATCTGAAAATTATTTAGTATTATAAAGTATTTTAATAGAAAAATCAGCCGAGGGCCAGATTAAAGGTCTTGGAGGGCCGGATCTGGCCCCCGGGCCGCATGTTTGACACATGTGGTTCAAAGTAATAAAACATTAACAGTTAATAATGCAGTACATACAATAAAACGTTAAATTATGCATTTTCATGTGTACAGCTCTATCCTGATTTCAGCCACAATTTCAACATATAGTAATCGTAATTAAAACATGGTCAGTGAATAATTACAACAGGCAATTTCTTGGGTTTCAGTTTCCTGTTTGTTGGTGATATTTTTGAGAACTTTGTCCATTCAAAGATGTGAGATGTTGTTTTGAATTCTTAATTTCCGTGGGAATGGTGCTAAATTTTCACCATTTTGAAATCCACCGAGAAAATTATTCATCACGCTGAAAGATCCTACATAACAAAATTGGTTCATGTGAGCTTTAAGGAATGTTTTTGTTATCTCATCAGAAACATACCCAGATCTATGTTTTGTTTCATTCACACATGTTTGAGTAATCCTTTATTATTAGTCTGTCAACATCTCCGAAGCTCAAAATGCTCCGTTCCACCTTGTGATGTCATGAAGCTGTAGTTTTCAAGTCAACAGCTACTTTTTTTTTACCTTTTGTTCAGACGAGATAAGAAAGTTCAGGGCTGAAATGATCCAAATTGTTCTAGTGGAGGTGTATACAGTTTAAAAACACAGTGGTGCACTTCCTGTATCACCACGACATCACAAGGTGTCTGAGGGACGAATACATCGTAAATTTGCAGGATTTGTGCGTTAAATGTGTGAATGAAGCAAAAAAAAAAACAAAACGCAACTCCGGGTGTGATGTTTGTGATGAGGAAACAACATTATAACACAGATCCGACAATAGTGTTTAAAGTAAATAAATCACCTGCTACTTTACTGACACCTGGTGGCTGGAGTTTGTATCGTGCATATCTTCCTATTTTTGACACACAAAAACATTAAAGAATATTCACCATCTAAAGACAATCCAAATAGGGCACATTTATTTAATCCCACAGTAAATCAAGCGGCCTATTCCAAACCAGTGGAAAGCGCGGCGCCTTCTGTCTCCTTCCACTGGGACTCAACAGGCCTTAACTTGTCGAGCAGTGTTCAGAAATAGACGGAAACAAGAGCACGGGCCTCTCGCGGTGATGAGCGATTGATTACTACACAATTAGGAGTGAAAGCGGCGAGAAGGCCCCTCCTCCTAATCACCACCTCCGCCGCTAACGGGAGATGATCACATACTGGGGGCTTGTTCCTCTGAGCAGATCAATACAGAACACTCACGAGACCGCAGCCATGAATATGAAAAGGCTTTGGAAAGAGCTCGGATTGAAACAGACAAGTGGGTCACAGGTATATTAACTAAGAGATCTAAGCACTTTCCACTACTGCGATATTAGCTCGATAAAGCGCTCCTGTTCGCGCATGTGATTGAACCGAGCTGTCTGTTGATGCGCTGCAGTGACATCACTAGTCTGCACGTTGGGTGAGGTCGGTTTATTTGCCATTTGTAGTTAAAAACCACATTGGAAAAGCATGTGATGAATTTAAAGAACACAGAAATAGTAAGTTTAAGTCACAGATTTATGTTCTATGTTCTGTTACGTGTGAACAACAATAGAGTCGCAATTTAATGAAACTCACTTTACTTTATGCTAGTTAAATTATGCTAGTTAAGATTCTAGTAACGTTAGCTATTGTAATTGTTTGATTTATTTTGTCATTTCACTTCAAAAATCGTCAATCGGGGCAGGAAAGCGGGAAGGGAACTTACTTAGCAGTGAAACCAGCTGTCAATCAAACCTGTTGCTAACGCTAGGGGGAGGGACCTCGGGGAATGAAGGCGTCTGATTGGTCCATTATTTATGTTCATATCTTGATTTAGGAACAAAACAGCGAAATGAAAAATTCAGGATCCTGTGTCGCGGGTTCAGACGAACATTTTAAGACCAAAATGACGAGGCTCAGAGCAGCAGGTACAGAGAGAGGAGCGATAAGATCCTAATGCAAACCAATGGGAAAAAGGGAGAGAAGGAGCCGGAAGAGCCTCCTGGAGCACTTCCTGTTTGGCACGCGGCGGCTAACGCTTTAGCTATGTCCACTCATGTATACAGTCTATGAGAGCGACACTGCAAATTTCTCTGATCTGGTTATCTGGTGATCTGGTATATCAGGTTATTTATCTTGTTTTCAGGTGTTTTTTTAAATTAAATTAATAAAAAGATTTCACATATATTTCTTCCATGACTCAACTAGTTAGAAAATCTTAAATGTAGAAGCTACAATCCATTTACCATAGTTTTCCCCTGCAACACTTGAACCGAGCTGTCCGTTGATACGCTGCAGTGACATCACTAGTCTGCACGTTGGGTGAGGTCGGTTTATTTGCCATTTGTAGTTAAAAACCACATTGGAAAAGCATGTGATGAATTTAAAGAGCACATTTCCAGAGCCTGTGATCGACACGAGTATTCACGGTCCTGTTTAGGAGTTTTGGAGTTTGTTATGTATGATTTATTTAACAGCACAAGTCAGTCAGTGGTGCCTACGGTTACGACGTCACATATATACTTTTTTTTTTTAATCCTCTACATACTCTTATCTGCCTTCTCACAAGCTGCATTTTCCTACAAAACTATCAAACAATGGAACCAGCTCCCTGCCAGTCTGAAGCTGTCTGTAGATCTGCACAGTTTCTCTCAAAATTTAAAACAATTTATTCTTGAGAAGCAACTGTGTCAGCATCAGTCTTGTTAAATCAGTAACTTTCTTATTCTGTGGTTTACAGTGTTACTGTTAGTGCGTTTGTAAATATTTTAATGTTTTGTTTTTGTTTTCTTTTGTTTTTTTTTATAATATGTTTGTAGGATTTTACATTGTTTTATAGAATGTTCTACTATTTGTAACATGTTATTTTTAGTGCGCACCTGCCCAGGGACTGCAGATGGAAAATAGCTTTTTTGCTAAATCTGGTGCAAAACATCTCCTCTTTTCTAAGATTAATGTGTTTGTACATGGTCCCTGACAAATAAATAATAAACTAAACTAAACTAAACTTTTTATCTCTTATCTTATTTATCTATTTAAAATTGTGTGTATACTCCAGGCATCCGGTGTGGGCAGCAAAGTAAGAATTTCATTGCACAGGGAAAAGTGTTTCTTTACTGTACATATGACAATAAAGCTTTGAATCTTGAATCTAGATGTGAAGTCAAAGTGAATTATTTGAAGCATTAATTGCCAAAATTCAAGCTATAAACACTTGAATCTATCAGAAAATGACTTAAAAGTAGTGAAATGATCTGTCCATGCAACAAATGTAGTAATTTATTTATTTATTTATGAATTTATTTGTCAGGGACTGTACCAAAAACATTGCCACCAAATAGGGAACCGATGTTATGTACATAAGGCTTCTGGCCACAGGCTCATTTGCAGCCCCTGTCCCTGGTTTGGCTTTTACAAATATTAATACAAGTACAAAAAAAAACAAAAAAAAAAACAGTAAAATTTGTAAAATACACCGTCTAAAAAAACAGTAAGAGAAAGGGATATTGCCCTTTGAGACAAATCACTTTACACCATGAGTGATTAACTTTGGTTCAGGAGCAGGACCACGCTTCAACTCACCTCCTCTTCAGCAAATCACAGCTCACGTCTGCCACGCCTCAATTTCCCAGGAGCCTATTTATAGCAGCCTATCCAGTTCCAACCCAGTTTGTCCCGAATAACTCAGCCCCACCCTCCCAAACCCCATATCTGTTCGTGTCTTCCAGACATAAGACGCCTGCGAGGGGGGGGGGAAGGGGGGTCCCGTTCCTGCCGGGCCATGTGAAGACTGAGACTGAACCCCCACCCTGAGTCTCAACCCAGCCGACCCGCCTCGTCTCAATATATTAACTCTTTTCGCTTCACACACGTGTTGTTGGCGTGGTTCTTGCTGGTGAAGATCATTTTACTTGACGTGTTCTCTTAAAATAAACGACCTCTAGACTAGAATAAAGGCGTCTCTATCAAGTTAAGTGTTGCAACGGAAAACTTTGGTAAATGGATTGCAGCTTCTTTTCAAACAGTTATTGCGTATAGTTGAGTCATGGAAGAAGTATATGTGACATTTTTAAGATTATACAGTAAATTTAGAACAAGGAAGTAGATACTGAATCTGAAAACAAGATGAATAACCTGATTTAAGTTTTAAAATCTTGGCCAGATCAGAGAAATTTGCAGTGTAGTTTAGGTACAGGTCTGACATCAGAGTTCAGATGGGAGTGATTGACAGACAGATTAGCCAATCAGAAAAGTGCATGGTCCATTCGTAGTCCTGGTTTAGTTTTAGACATGGTTTAGTCCTGGTTTTAGTCTTGTTTTAGTCCTGGTTTTAGTCCTGTTTTAGACCTGGTTTTAGTCTTGTTTTAGTCCTGGTTTTAGTCCTGTTTTAGACCTGGTTTTAGTCCTGGTATAGATCTGGTTTAGACCTGGTTTAGACCTGGTTTGTCCTGATTTGAGTCCTGGTTTAGTTTCAGACCTGGTTTAGTCCTGATGTAGACCTGGTTTTAGTCCTGGTTTAATCCTGGTTTAGTCCTGGTTTAGACCTGGTTTGTCCTGATTTGAGTCCTGGTTTAGTTTCAGACCTGGTTTAGTCCTGATGTAGACCTGGTTTGAGTCCTGATTTTAGTCCTGGCTTTGTTTTAGACATGGTTTAGTCCTGTTTTAGTCCTGATTTTAGTCCTGGTTTAGTTTTAGACAAGGTTTAGTCCTGGTATTAGTCCTGGTTTAGATCTGGTTTTAGTCCTGGTTTAAAAGCAGGTCTATGCCAGGACTAAAACCAGGTCTAAATCAGGACTAAAACCAGGTCTAAATCAGGACTAAAACCAGGTCTAAATCAGGACTAAAACCAGGTCTACAGCAGAACTAAACCAGGTCTAAATCAGGACTCAAACCAAGTCTAAAGCAGATCTAAACCAGGTCTAAACCGGGTCTAAACTAAAATGACCATGTCTATGCTAAAACACCAGATTCTATCCTTCCAGCTGCATCGACAGAACAGCCTAACGAATTAAAACGACGAGACGTTCACGTCACCTTTCAAATTTGCGAATGTCGACGTTCGTAAAACATCCGTCTGTTAAGACAATGGCCATTCACGGCGGCTAATTAACAGCTTGTTTCGGCAAAGGCACCGGGGAACCTCTGTCCCTCCCCGCGATGTGAAGACGGGCCCCGACAGCGCCCTGATTGGCCCATCCT
The DNA here is from genome assembly GCA_034769755.1 of Odontamblyopus lacepedii. Taxonomy (NCBI): domain Eukaryota; kingdom Metazoa; phylum Chordata; class Actinopteri; order Gobiiformes; family Gobiidae; genus Odontamblyopus; species Odontamblyopus lacepedii. The sequence continues at coordinate 1,940,893 of CM068356.1, read as the reverse complement.
CCCCACACCCACCATTCCCCCCACCCGCACCTTCGCTATAGCTATTATCGAATTCACTTAGCTGATCAAAACCCCGTGTGTTGAGTACGGGAAGCTGGTAGAGCCAGAATACAATCAAGCACATCAGAGATAGGAGGGGGAAAAAAAGAACACAGGTGGTTGTCTTAGCATTCGGAGCACGGGTTTGAAGAGCTCCTCGGCCTAATGGAAAGAACCCTCACAATCAGATTTGAGGAGCGCTCCAGTCCCTGCGGAGAGGTCCCAGGTGGTCATGCAAATTAACCTTCAGAGGACCCCATTTGGGAAGATTAAAAAACGTTAGACACTGAAAATGGGAGAAGAATTACGTCGGGAAAGGAGGACGAGTGGGTGTTGAGATTGGAGATTATGCACTGATGAAACAATGAGATCTGAGTCGTTGCTTCTTTCAGCGCTCATGTTATTTCGCCGGGACGTGACCGCCGCCCTGTACTTACCGCGTTCTCCAGTTTTATGGTATGTTCACATTTTTATGCAGTGCTTTTCCGCTCTTCAAGGCACTCGGAGCACTTTACGTGAAGGAACCACTCGCCCATTCGCACGCACACTCACACACCAGTGTGCGCAGGCACTGGGGGCGAGGTGGGTTAAGTGTCTTGCCCAAGTACACAAAGACAGCATTCGTCTGTGGGAGCTGGAATCACACCTCCAACCTGCGGGTCGACTGATCCGACAGCTCAACCAATGATGTTTATGTCGATTCGAACAGCCAACCTTTGGATCAGTGGACAAAATGTTTCACCAGCAGAGCGACAATAGAGCGTATATATGAGTGTTCTGAGTGAGTGTGACGTCTCCACAGCGAATGAACCGCTGGATTTCAGTGATTCTGGAGAATAATAAGGAAACTTTTAGCTTTTATCATCAAACTTTAAATAGTAAGTTTAAGTCACAGATTTATGTTCTATGTTCTGTTACGTGTGAACAACAATAGAGTCGCAATTTAATGAAATTCACTTTACTTTATGCTAGTTAAATTATGCTAGTTAAGATTCTACTAACATTAGCTATTGTAATTGTTTGAGATATTTTGTCATTTCACTTCAAAAATAGTCACTCGGGGCAGGAAAGCGGGAAGGAAACTTACTTAGCAGTGAAACGAGCTGTCAATCAAACCTGTTGCTAACTCTAGGGGGAGGGACCTCGGGGAATGAAGGCGTCTGATTGGTCCGTTATTTATGTTCATATCTTGATTTAGGAACAAAACAGCGAAATGAAAAATTCAGGATCCTGTGTCGCGGGTTCAGACGAACATTTAAGACCAAAATGACGAGGCTCAGAGCAGCAGGTACAGAGAGAGGAGCGATAAGATCCCAATGTGAGTCAATGGGGAAAAGGGAGAGAAGGAGCCGGAAGAGCCTCCTGGAGCACTTCCTGTTTGGCACGCGGCGGCTAACGCTTTAGCTATGTCCACTCATGTATACAGTCTATGAGAGCGACACTGCAAATTTCTCTGATCTGGTCACAATTTTAAAGCTTATATCAGGTTATTTATCTTGTTTTCAGGTGTTTTTTAAAATTAAATTAATAAAAATATTTCACATATATTTCTTCCATGACTCAACTAGTTAGAAAATCTTAAATGTAGAAGCTACAATCCATTTACCATAGTTTTCCCCTGCAACACTTCACCTGTTTTTAGATTCAGTGATACAGATTTGCTTTGATACTAAAGTACTGTATTTTCCGGACTATAAGTCGCTCCGGACTATAAGTCGCACCAGCCAAAAAATGCACAATGAAGAAGAAAAAAACATGTGTAAGTCACAGTTTTTGGGGGAAATTTATTTTATAAAGTCAGAGACCAAGAACCGACATGTCATCTAGAAACGCAAGTTATAGAAGTTATAGTAATAAAAACAACAGAAGAGAGAACAATCCGTGTATCATTCGTTCATCCGTTTTTCAATATAGAACCAAAAATAAGAAAACTTTATTATTTGTCTCTAAAACTAAAATGAAAAAACGGATAACGATTTGTTTTTTCATTTTTGATTCTTATATACGATTCATATATTTGGTCTATGGCTAATGTAATATATAAGTCGCACCTGGGTATAAGTCGCAGAACCACCCAAACCATGAAAAAAAGTGTGATTTATTGTCTGAAATATTAATTTTTACAACTAAATAAAATGTTTATCTTAAATTTAGCATCCGTAAACTTGTTTCCAGCCCTTGAACATTTACCAGAGACGCTTCATTCTAGTCTAGAGGTCGTTTATTTTAAGATAACCGGTCAATTATCTTGCTGCATAGTCAATTTTCTTAATCTGTGATGCATGTAGGACAGAGCCGCCTCACGCAGCCATTAAATCACATATGGAAAAAGTCAGCGGGCTTGTTTTTTTTATTAAGTTGTTTTAAATTTAAATCAATATTACAATTTAAAACGTCCATAAAATAACATAATAATCCACCACTATCAAGACACACGCACAATATGTCTTAATCTGGCAGCAATAGAAAAGTATAATAATAATGATTGTCTTACTATGTATTGCTTTTCAAGATGCTCAAAGACACATCCAGGCAAGTGTGTGTCTTGCCCAGGGGCACAGCAGCAATATGCAAATTCAGTGTTGTTAGATAACAAACATCCTGGTGACATTATAATGCATGGCCATATGCTACTACATTTCAGATTCAGAAAACTGTATTCAACCCCAAGGGGATGGTAATTTCTTTTGTAGCCCGTGCCGCACATTCAATCATCCAAACGCCATAAAAAAAGCACAAAATCATAGAAATGAGCCGAGGAATGATACTAACAATAGGCAAAAGCGCGGCTATATTGACAGTAAAGGTCTGTACGCGATTTTGAACCACGAGTGAAGAAAGAGTGTCTGGGATTGTCGCAGGCAGATGGTTCGCGTGGTTTTCATCCATCAAAATGCCTTCTAAAGTCTGGGAAATGTCATTCAGTCTCCCACAAATAGCAGCTTTATTCCGTGCACTGTGTGAAGTAAACCCTCTTTCCTGAGCGAGAATAATTAAAGGTTAGATACAGGTCCTTAACTTTCGGCTGGCGTTGACATGCATTTTTGATCCTTTCTGTCACTGTCAACGTTTTTGCATTTATATGAACTGTCCATCAAACTGACTCTGAACTCTAATTGGGAGCTATTTTAAAGAAGCTGTACTGTATTGTGCTTGTATCTGCTTTATAGTTATAATATTTGTCACCCGTGGAGCGTAACGCAACGCTGCCGAATCTGACACATATCACCTATTAAAGGTGCACTGTGCAACTTTTCTGATGGAGGATCTGTCAAATGCCAGTGATTTGTCCCAGTTTTATATAAAAATGTCCCAGGTGTCCATATTTTAACCATATTTGATCCCTGCCAACACTAAAGAGAAACATTTGTTTAGGTAAAATACAGATTAGCTGCTTAAAAATGACCAAAACACAAAGAAAATGTGGCTATACTGACGCTTTTACTTAGTTTCTTTATTTTCTTCTGTCAAATAACATAATCATGACTCATATTGCAATGATTTAACACAGAAATTTGCATAACACAAGAGTTATTCTACAGACTGAAGGGGTTTAAGATGAATTTTCCCACAAAGTGTCCCTGTTTATTTTGAAAATCTGGTCTCCCTGGTTTTACCTCATGTTGATTTTATGACGTTTGTAACTGTATAAGAGCCTGTTTTTGTTTTGCCGTTCAGGATTAGGGAGAGACGGACCTTGCGTGAGGGACAGAAGTTTTCATTTTCATTCACTCTGTAATTCTGTGCGCAGTTGCTTTAATAAATCCAGACTCTTTGATTTAAGACAACTTTTCTCCAGTTTTTATTCTTCTCAGATTTAGAAATCCACAACACACTACAAAAAATTCCATCCTGATTGATCTTATCTCGATATTACAACTTATTCTAACACTTTTTATATTAACTCAGTCCAGGTTAAGCCTCTTTAACTTCCTTCTCAAACCAATAAGGGGAAAAATCTTGCCATAAATACTTGAAACTCGTGTTTCCTCCTTAGGAAAAGATTCGTATTTCGTCTTGTTTTAAGAAAACTTGGTAAGTGAAAGTTTCTTACTGCACTGGCAGAGAATTTATTTATTTATTTATTTATTGTTTATTTGATAGGGACAGATACAACAAACATAGATTAACATCTGATGCAGGTACCACAGTGTTTTAGCCAAAGGCTAATTCGCAACACCAGTCCCTGGGAGGGCTTTTAAACAGAATTCAGTAAGTAAAAATAAAATAAAATGTATTGATAATGGTTTATCAATACTGAGAATAGAAGAAATGGATAAGCTAAGATATATCACATTATACACAGGCACATAAAACACACTTGCACTGTCATTCCCCTCACAAACACAACACAAACATACATGCAGTTACACATGATCACACTGCTGCTGCTGAATAAACCAGGACTTAGTCTGTTTCTTAAAGGTGGAGAGTCTGGTTATAGTTTTTATATGAGCAGGTAAAGAGTTCCAAAGGTTTGCTCCTTTCACTGAAAATACAGTCTGTGCAAATGAAGTCTTACAAAAGGGAACTCTGCAGTCCCCATGTGTGGTGGCTCTTGTGGACCTTGTGGAGAGTCTATTAACACATCTGCTGAGATTTCACTTAAAATAGGACATTTTTACCTCAAAATTGGTATTTTTTTCTTATTTTTGATAGGCCTTTATTGCAGTGCAGTGCATCTTTAAGAAAATAAAGTTGGAGATTGGTAATATGGCGTCGTGAAAATAAGCGATTAAAGATTCCTCAGACATGCGCAAATGCAACTTCGGTGAAGTAAACAGTGAGGGAAACAGCTATAACATGATTAAAAGCAGAATAATAGGTCTGCTGGAAAGTATTCTAATGCTACTGGATCCTTATATTGTCTGCAGGCTAAATATTGTCCCTCTTGCTTTGTTAAGCTGCTCGCCCCGGTAGCACAGTAACACACTTACACAGCACGGAGAGTCATTTGTGAATGCTTGTTAGGTGTTAGAAAAATGTGTTTTCTATGGCCCCATTACCAGCTATAACTCAAAGCCTGTGTCATTACTCCTGTCTGTCTCTCCCAATCAACTAGAGCACCATCCTGGCAATTATCTACTGGAGCAAAACAAGCTGAACGTTTGAGAAGATTCTGAGAGCGCTTCTGCAGCTCAACGCCAACCTTTAGGCTCTCGAAAATGCTTGCGTTACTCAAAAACCCTGCACTAAACAGCTTTCGTAGCTCCCCGCAGAAGTGTGGAGGTCTCCGGAGCACCAATCACTCTTTACCTTGGAGAGCTGTGCCGAACCAGAGATAGCTATAGATAAGGCTTCCATTAGGGCTATTTTCTTCAGCGGTTAATGGACTCCCTTGGCTTGGTGCGGTTCACTATCTTATCCAGCAGAGCCAGTAAACCAGGCTGGGTTTTGTACCAACAGGTGTGAGAAAGTCCCTATGCTCCCCCGCTGAGCACCCCCGAGGCCCCGATGTACTGCTGCTATAAATATCTCTGCACCACAAACCTACAGAGGGAGACAAAGGAGTATGTGTTAGCGTTGTCTGTCAAGAAGTTAATTTTGTGCTTCTGTTGTATCGGATTAAAGGCCTTTGCATACGCGGGTGAGCAAACGGACGGGTGGTTGTTGGCTAAAAGGGTTTAAGGAACTGGAAAACGTGGTGGTGGCCAGGAACAAGATTAGATGTGAGTTAATCTTGTTATATTTTAGGAGTAGAGGTTACCAAACTACGTATATGTTTTAATAGCTTGACTGTTCCTAGCCCTTTATTGGCCATTTTAGTGCAAACTCGTTATATTTGCAAGCTTCCGGAGTGTGCTGCTCCCTGTGGTCACTGCAATTTCAAGTAGTTTGCACAGATTGTAATAATAATAATAATAATAATAATAATAATGCATCAGTTTTATATAGCGCTTTTCTGGACACTCAAAGACTCTTTACAGCATTATTCATTCACTCCAGACCCGGTGGTGTAAACTATTATTGTAGCTACAGCTGCCCTGGGGCAGACTGACGGAAGCGAGGCTCCAATCTGCACCATCGGCCCCTCCGACCACCACCAACACTCACGCACACACCACTTTCATACTAGGCAATGTGGGTGATGTGCCTTGCCTAAGGACACAATGGCAGTTTTTGCAACTGGCGCCCCCCTGTGGCACCTGGAATTCCTTGTGGTCTCCCATCCAAGTACTAACCAGGCCCGGCCCTGCTGAGCTTCTGAGATCTGACGGGATCAGGCTTTGACGAGCCGGTATGGCCACATGTAATGTATATACCCAAAACCTGCACTGTAGGTGTGAAAGTGGAGTGTGTGTGAGTGTTGGTGGTAGTTTACACCATCGGGTCTGGAGTGAATGAACAATGCTCTGTTAATAATGCTCTGTTCATAATGCTCTGTTCATAATGCTCTGTTCATAATGCTCTGTTCATAATGCTCTGTTCATAATGCTCTGTTCATAATGCTCTGTTCATAATGCTCTGTTCATAATGCTCTGTTCATAATGCTCTGTTCATAATGCTCTGTTCATAATGCTCTGTTCATAATGCTCTGTTCATAATGCTCTGTTCATAATGCTCTGTTCATAATGCTCTGTTCATAATGCTCTGTTAATAATGCTCTGTTAATAATGCTCTGTTAATAATGCTCTGTTCATAATGCTCTGTTCATAATGCTCTGTTAATAATGCTCTGTTCATAATGCTCTGTTCATAATGCTCTGTTAATAATGCTCTGTTCATAATGCTCTGTTCATAATGCTCTGTTCATAATGCTCTGTTCATAATGCTCTGTTCATAATGCTCTGTAAAGCGTCTTTGAGGACATGTGTCTGTGAAAACGCGCTGTAGCTGTTGTTGTAAGGCGACCTTTGGGTGTCCAGAAATGCGCCAAATAAATAAAATGCATTATTATACATAAATAGGAAGTGAACATTGGCGCGTCTCTGGCTCCATCACCTCTGGCTGCGGTGCCTCATTTTAAGTGATTTTGGTCTTAAAATATTCATATTAATGCCCTCTACATGCTACATGCCCGGATAAACCAGTGGGAAGGGGGGTTACCTTCAACAGCCTCACTCCGGACTGGCTCTTTGGTTGGGCTTTGATACTCGCTCCAAATTCACCCGTGTAACTGCTGGCCTCCATGAGCTTCATCTCTCTGGAGCCAAGCGCTATGGGTGACGTCAGACTCGCTTAGTTCACTTCTTTATCCAGTCTACACTCTGGTCAGTTGTCTTATTTTCGTGAACAAATTATAATGTGTCTAAATGACTTGCGAATGGGAAGTTTATTTACCCTAATAAATCTTCAGTTAATGGCGGCGCGGTGGCTGAGTGGCTAAAGCTCAGGCCTCACAGCAAGAAGGTTGTGGGTCGCCCGGGCCTTTCTGTGTGGAGTTTGCATGTTCTCCCCGTGTCTGGATGGGTTTCCTCCGAGCTCCGGTTTCCCCCATCAACCCAAAACATGCAGCACCTGAACTAACATCAAGGACCATGACGTCCTCCCTCCTGTGGGCTCCACTCACAGAGGGGTTCAGGGGGGTCAGGTGCTCTGAGGATTGGGCAGCTGCCCCCGCGACCCAGCCGGATTAAGCAGGAGAAGATGGATGGATGGAAATATTAATTTATTTTTATACATAGGACATGTTTTTTGCTTCTCTAAGATGTTTTATACAAATGGGAAATCAAAATCAGGCTTGTTACCTTGGCTTTCTTCTGCAAATGTTCAAATCGATGTGCAGGATATTATACACCACTACAACACTAATCCTGGGTATTTATCATTGACATTCAAGTGTGTTACAAGCAATAACACTTGAATCTATCGTATCTGTATATTCCCACTGCCCTTTTGTGTCCGTCTTGTATTGGTCTTCATGGGATTCCTTCCTGGTTTCCCATTTTACGTTCTTAAAACTCATTTTTTTAGGAGTGAACAAACCCAGGGTCATTTCAGAGGTCACACTTCAGCCGGGATCCACGGGAATAATGAGCAGCTGTCAGGGACCTGCAGGGAGCACAAAGACATCTGCCTCCGCACACACAACGCACACACACACACAACGCATACACACACACATACACACACACAGACACACACACTCACACACACACAGACACACACACACAGACACACACACTCACACACACACAACGCACACACACACACACAACGCATACACACACAACGCACACACACACACAACGCAAACACACACACACACAACGCACACACACACACACACAACGCATACACACACAACGCAAACACACACACACACACAACGCACACACACACGCACACACACACACACAACGCAAACACACACACACACAACGCACACACACACACACACACACAACGCATACACACACACATACACACACACAGACACACACACTCACACACACACACACAGACACACACACACAGACACACACACTCACACACACACACACAGACACACACACACAGACACACACACTCACACACACACAACGCACACACACACAACGCACACACACACACACAACGCAAACACACACAACGCAAACGCACACACACACACGCACACACACAACGCAAACACACACGCACACACACACACACACACACACGCACACACACACACACACACACACGCACAACGCACGCACAAGCATATATGAGTGCATTAACACACAGATTACTGGTTACTGTTGATAAGTGAGAATAAATAGTCACAAAGTCTAACCGGAGCAGTTCACGGAGCATTGTGTTGGGTCATATTAAACTGAAGCTATTGCCAGAGACACCTGTTGTTACCCAATCTGGTCCACTGCTCCATATACCAGTGGAAAACACCTGCCTGTCACTATCCCAGACAGTTCACTCCCCGTCACCATGTATTATCAAGAGAGCGCGGGCACAGATTTATGGAAACAACTACACGAGACTATCCCAGACAATTGTTTCTGCTTTGTGCAATATCGCCGTGGCAGATTTTAAAATGGCATCGGTAACGTGGACCACAAAACCATAAAACATGCAGCTCACATCCATCCTGAGTTGGTTAGAGATACAGCTGATGTAACCAAAGTCCTGTGTATTCCCCATAGACCGTATATATGAGTGGACGTAGCTAAAGCGTTAGCTGAGGCGTGACATACAGGAAGTGCTCCAGGAGGCTCTTCCGGCTCCTTCTCTCCCTTTTTCCCATTGATTTACATTAGGATCTTCTCGCTCCTCTCTCTGTACCTGCTGCTCTGAGCCTCGTCATTTTGGTCTTAAATGTTCGTATGAACCCGCGACACAGGATCCTGAATTTTTCATTTCTTTGTTTTGTTCCTAAATCAAGGTATGAACATAAATAACGGACCAATCAGACGCCATCATTCCCCGAGGTCCCTCCCCCTAGCGTTAGCAACAGGTTTGATTGACAGCTCATTTTGCTGCCAAGTAAGTTCCCTTCCCGCTTTCCCCCGATTGACTTTTTGAAATAAAATGACAAAATATCTCAAACAATTACAATAGCTAATGTTAGTAGAATCTTAACTAGCATAATTTAACTAGCATAAAGTAAAGTGAATTTCGTTAAATTGTGACTCTATTGCTGTTCACACATAACAGAACATAGAACATAAATCAGTGACTTAAACTTACTATTTAAAGTTTGATGATAAAAGCTAAAAGTTTCCTTATTATTCTCCAGAATCAGGTAAATCCAGTGTCCTGCAGGTGCAGAGTATCACCGCTCTGCCATGAGGAGGCGCCACATTTAACCTCCTCAGTCCTGATTGGCTCTTGTGGTTGCTATGATACTCGCGGTCGGATTTCCAAATATGGAGCCTGGCTCCAGATTCGCTCCTGTAACCGTGGCAACGGGAGCCTCATTTGAGCGACGCTGACGCTGTGGAGACGTCACACTCACTTAGTCCACTCAGATATACGGGATATGGTTTCCCCCTACAGGCTTTGCTGTTGGTTGTAATTTCAGGCATTGTCTCCCGCCTGAGGCATGAAATAATGTTCCGCTCCAATCATGTAGTAAGGGTAATGTACTCCCCACTGGGCCGAGCAGGAGGGCCGAGGTCTGAGGGGTCCTTCTTAGACTCGATGCAGGAGAAAGAGGACAGGTCTGCTGGGTCTGGGGCTGATAGTCACAGCAGGTCACGATAGAACCACAGCTGAGCGTTGATCATTACCTTTGCCTTCAGGTCTGGGGTGAGAAGAGTGAGAGGACTATTAGGTAACTGAAATGTCTGCCTTTGTGTCTCTACAGGCTTTGCTATTGGCTGAAATGTACGGTGGAGATAACTCCCAGCAGGCTTAGCGTCAGTATGATCGGAGCGCGCCCAGGGCAGCAGCTGTCCACATGTGCACCCAGAAGAATCTATAGGCGATAAGGCAGATCCCACAGATACTCTGCAGTGACGTCTCGCTGGGGGTGTTCTACATGTATCTCTATTGGCTGAATGTGCATCAGTTACCACGGTGACACAGTGCACACATTAGAAGACGGTCTGAAAACCCAAGAAAAAATACAAAATCAGTTTGAATAAGACATTTTCAGAAGCCTGTGGAGAATTCGAGCGTTCATGGTCAGGTTTAGGTGTTTGATTTTCACCAAAAACGCGAAGGTTATTTGAGAGGGACTTGTTTAACAGTAAAAATAAGGCGACCAGACTTTCAGAGTAAAAAAGTGGGACATCCCTGGTTTGGGTTGGTTGGTAATTTAAAAAAAACTGTTAAACAAGTGCGTATTAAGGAAAATTTTTATGCACTCGGCACTAATGTGAGTCAGTATAGTCACATTTTCTTAGTGTTTTTGTCGTTTTTAAGCAGCTTTTCTGTATTTTACCTAAACAAATGACAATTTATTCATCTCTTTACTGTTGGCAGGGATCAGATTGGTCAAAAAGAGAGACACCTGGAACATTTCTTGCATAAAACTGCGACAATTCACTGGTTACCTGCACTATTATATTCCTATCCTCTTATATTCTGCACTATTATATTCCTATCCTCTTATATTCTGCACTATTATATTCCTATACTCTTATATTCTGCACTATTATATTCCTATCCTCTTATATTCTGCACTATTATATTCCTATCCTCTTATATTCTGCACTATTATATTCCTATCCTCTTATATTCTGCACTATTATATTCCTATACTCTTATATTCTGCACTATTATATTCCTATCCTCTTATATTCTGCACTATTATATTCCTATCCTCTTATATTCTGCACTATTATATTCCTATACTCTTATATTCTTGTAAATTTGTAAATTTTCGTGTTATATTATAGTTAATTGTTTTCTACTTTATTTTATTTGTTGCATGTTTAGTGTTCGTCTACATTTCGCTCCAAGTCCCGCAGCAGTTTCCTAATGTTGTGAACCTGTTCACTCATATGGCAATAAAACCTTTCTGATTCTGATTCTGATTCTGGTTTTGGATAAATCTGCAGGGACAGGGGGACACAGGGCTCAAAACGGGGACTGTCCCGGGTAAACAGGGACGTCTGCTCAGTAAAAATCATCTCGTTTGTTTTAGTTCCTGCCAATTCAGTCAATTCTTTACGCTCAGATTGTGCAAAATGAAGCTCAGATTAAGTCACAGAGCTTCTAACAGAGCAGTGCCTACAGTTAGCACCACACCCCCGGGGAAGTTTAAATCCGTAGCGACGTCAGAACTAACCATTCACCTTTAACCTGATTATTTTCTGCTCCGCGTCGCATGCTCCCCTTTAAATTCCTGCATTAGAATTCAGGGTGAAAATGCTAATATCGTTTTGTCTCTGCAACATTTGGGACTCCGGGGTCACGGCGGAGGCCACGCCGCCTCGCCGGAATAACAAGCAGCCGTCAGCCGGAGCCTTTATGAGCGCGCGATCCGAGGTGCGCGAACACAACGGGAACAAAAGTGGTGAGGCTAGTCCATTATGCGGGCAGAAAAGGGCCCGGGAAACCAGTGGTACACACGTCTGCCTTTCCACTGTTAAAAGCCTGCCTTGTCAAGCATACTAAAATCATGTAGATGGTGTTAAAAGCTGCCTGGGCGCGCCGGTGTGATATCCTATTTGCATATTTGGGTTCGTAATAAAGAGCAATTTGAACATTTAAGTCTAAGTTTTATTCTCTTTCATACAAAAAAGGCAAAAATGTGCAAACAGATAACATCACTTAGCAATACATCGGAACGTTACAATCCTATTAGAACGCCATGCACTTTAGGGTAATGGGAAACGATAAACGTGAGAGTACTATGAAAAGAGGTGATTGAATTCGTACTCTGAATGCCGAGTGGTACGCACCCGGCTAAAAATCAGTTCACAAGCAGCAATAATATTCCAACCGTAGTGGCTTCCTCTCTTATGGGCCTACGGGGTCCTGTAGTGGAGAGAGGATCCAAGGGAGACGTGGTGCCTCGGTGAAGTCGCCCCCGTCAAACGCAAACCTGCACAAAAACTATGGCAATCGTTTGTGCTTCGTTTGCGTTTTGTGCTGCAGAAAGTTTCGTTTGCGCGATTCTGGTTCTTCAGATATTTGCAGTTTTATTTATTTTCGGCCGATGACGTCGTCCAGAACCTCAGAATGTGAAATAGACTCAAAACAGGCAGAAAATTGGCAACTTTAGCAAAACTAGTGGCGATAAACGATCTCAGGCTGTGGTAAAGTCTGTATTATTCTATAAAATATGAATCAAAAGCAAATTACTAAAGACTGTTAGACTTTTCCACAGCCTCAGATCGTTTATCTTCACTAGTTTTGCGAAGATTTGCTAAAGTCGCCGCCGTCAGCTGAGCGGAAATGACGTCCTATGATTACCACAGAAATAATAATTAAATTTTTTAGAAATAAACTCGCACAAATGAAAATTGTCACGGCACAAACGAAATACAAACGTTTTCTATAATTTTCTGCCTGTTTTGAGTCTATTTAACATTCTGAGGGGCTGAACAACGTCATCAGCCGAAAATAAAACTGCAAATATCTTAAGAACCAGAATCGCACAAACAAAACTTTTCATAGCACAAAACAGCACAAACGACTGACTCCATTCTGGATGTTTTAGAGCATTTTGAAGCTTCCTGTGGGGCTGACCCCAGTTTGACCTGTAAAAGAATCGTTCATTTCTCCCAAACTAAAGAAGCACAAACGAAACTTTTTGCAGCACAAACGACTGACATAGTGTTTGTTTGATGGGGGCAAATTCACGCAGGTGGCCATGGTAAGTTTTTTTTTTTTTTTGCAACGATAACTCAAAATAGAATACTGTATCATCTTTTGAAATTGTTTTTTTTGTTGTTTTGTTTTTACAAGTCTGAAAGCGTTTTATAAAAATATCAGTTCTGTATGTACAACAGTGATGATAGAAACACTTGGTAGTAGAAAGCAGAGACATACTGACGGTAGAAAAGGCAGCGCTTCCTGACATGTATTTAGGAGATGTGGATATTTAACAAAACAAAAGACAATGACAACACAAAAATAAATACAAATAATTTTAAAAAATGTATAAAAATAAAATAACACATAAAACATTTCATAATAAAATGGATAACCGTTAATAAAAATGTAGACAGGTACCACCAAGTTTGATCAAATTCATCTGTAATTGAAAGTATTGTTATGCAGTGTGTGTGTTACGCTGTTTTATGTGTCTAAATGATGAGGTATGAGCATAATTACGACAGAATTGTTGATGTGGTTTAAAGAAACACAAATTATCTGTTTCATATTCGTTCAATTTGTGTATTTTCTTTTTTTTGTATGTTTTTTCTTATGAAACAGAACAACAGGATACAGGAGAACGTAACTCTAATATCCAAATAAATGTTTTTATGCGAATAGAATACGTCGTTAGTAAATGTTACTTTGCAGTGAGGGGGTGTTTTACATGCATGTGTATGGTGGAATTTTTTTAAGTTGCTATGCAGACCCAATCCTCACATTAGCACTGTTGATATTAACACTTTTTTCAGTTGTTTATGGTCAGATTGTGTTAAACTAAAGCTCAAATGAAAGTCTAATTTGAGTAAAGGCCGCCACACAATACAGGATCTTTCCGTCTTAAGCAATTTTTAAACGTGCGACAAAATGTGCAAACACCACAGACACGAGGAGAAACTTATGAGACTTAAAATCTCTGATCCCAAAGACTTCAGCAGGATCTGTGTGTGTAAAACAGGCTGTAAAGCTGTGAGCGCGATCACGTCAGCTGTTTCCTGTCTACAGTAAAACCACTCGCTCTGAGACTCTGAAGTGTTCAAAGATCAGAGCTCTGCACTTCTAGTTTAGACACAAGTCAAAACTGTGTTATTATTATTTGTGAAATGTGGAGCAATACTTCAGATACAGGATTTTTAAAGCAGAAAAGAGGAGATAAAGTCCACAGGAAGTAGAGTCACTGTCGCTGATCTGCAGCTTTACGCTCTGTGGACGTAAACAAACACATGTGAGGAACAACTTTCACCTTTTTACTTTCAAAGAACACTTCAAACTGGATTAATAGAGCAGTTTTGTGAACTGGGGTCATTATTTGCGGAGGACAATTTCTATGGATAATGTGGATCAGATGCTGCACTTTAAATTTACCACTTTACATTAGGTGAGGAATAAAGTCTTTATTTTCGCTCTATCCTGAGTTTGTTTGTTGCGTCTCTGTGTCCGTCGCTCCTCTGCCCCTGACTCTGTTTTATCGTCTGTTTCCGTCGCGTTGTTGATGTTCGGTGGTTCTGATCTGACACTGACTCCACACACGAGGAGCAGCGGCTTCAGAGTCGCACACGGAGACAAAAAGTCGGGTCAAGGGAGAAGAAATCGCAGCCAAAATCGGGCAAATTCTCCTGCAGTGTGTGGTCGGCCTTAATAGAGCTTCAGACAGAGCGGTGCTTACAGTTAGCCTCACACTCCCAGGGATTGTGGATGACAGCGCCGCAAAGTATGAACAGTATTAGCCAAAATATACAGTCTCCTACATTCACTCACATCCTGCATTGTGTGACAAAGGATTATAACTTTATACATTGTAGAAAGCGACGCCACGTCTACATACAAATACAAACAAGTACAGACAATACATGATGTTTATGATTCAGACTGAAGTAATCAGCAGCTCACGGTCATGTCCATTAGGGCGGAGTGAAAAAAAAACTTTTTCCAGATCATGTTTATATAGTGATAAAAAGTTGTCGACACATTCAGTGAGAAACAAACCAAAAAATTTGACATTTTGAAGCAAATCTTCAGTCTCCACAACCTGAATAAACGGGGGAATATGGACTATTCTGACCAAAAACACAAAAACACAAAAACAGAGGTTAGTAAACGCAGTTATAATTATTTTATTTTTACCAAACTCACTCATCCATATAAACATGATAACTAATAGAAAACACGTCTCTTAAATTAAAACACAGGCAAATTGTTTCCATCTCAAATTCATGTTGGGCACTGGAGTCATTTTCGAGCTCGATTCTGAGCAGACACAAAATTGAATGAATCTTTCCAAATGTTTATTCATGAAAAAATAGTAAAGACAGAAAGACATTTAAAAAATCAGGTTCTTCCTCTGAACTGTTTCTGGACTATATATAAATGTGTGATGTTTCCATACAGATTTATCCTGCACTTCCTTTTCTTACCCGACTTATATTTTGTAAAGACACAAATTCTGAAACATTAAACACACTGAAACATAGAATCTGATCCATTCTCCTGCTATTCTGTCCATTCCTTATACGACTAAGAGATGGGTCCTAATAGTTTCTGTGTTAGTCTGGACTAGTGAGTTTGGTAAAAATAAAACAATTATAACTGCGTTTACTAACCTCTGTTTTTGTGTTTTTGTGATTTTGGTCAGAATAGTCCATATTCCCCCGTTTATTCAGGTTGTGGAGACTGAAGATTTGCTTCAAAATGTCAAATGTTTTGGTTTGTTTCTCACTGAATGTGTCGGCAACTTTTTACCACTATCCAAAAATGATCTTTTTCACTCCAGCCTAATGTTCATGGGCATTAAAGGAGAAGTAAGTTACACACAGGTGATCAATTTTCATATTTAGATCATTTGTACATTTAAAAATCAATTGTCAATTTATAAACTTTTTTAAAATAGTCACTGCTCTGTTTCTGGAATTGTTCAGAGGTAGAAGCACGAAGAGCGAAAGGTTCATTTCCCTCAAACAAATGCACAGGACTGAACCCGCTGACACAATTGGATAAAATAAAACACCTCGAGTTTTTTGCCTGTAATTTGATCACATTTTAACAAAAAATAACACATAACATCTTCTCCGGTAATGCCAGATATGCTCATTCACAAAATTATCTCGCAAAACATGATTTCCAAACAGCATAATAATAACTTGATTATTCTAACACAACAAAACAGGTACAGTTTTCTAAAGGCACGAGCACCTATTCGTCCCTGGGGTGATTTCATGTGACGTGAAGATGTTCTGTGTGGTAGTGCAGAGTCGCCCCATAACTCTCAGTGCGGGTACACAGCTTTACATTCATTTTAATCTAGTTTTTTAAGTCAGGACGGAACAAAATAAGTAGGTCGGAGCTGCCTTGAGTTTTACATTCAGTCTGGATAATTATATGTACTTAATTTTCAGCGGTGCAGCACAGCGGGTTCATTTAAAGGTCCTAAATTACGCAAAATCGACTCTTATGAGCTTCAAGCCATGTTATAATGTAGTGACTTCATCA
This sequence comes from Odontamblyopus lacepedii, assembly GCA_034769755.1. Classification (NCBI taxonomy): domain Eukaryota; kingdom Metazoa; phylum Chordata; class Actinopteri; order Gobiiformes; family Gobiidae; genus Odontamblyopus; species Odontamblyopus lacepedii. The sequence goes on along the minus strand of CM068356.1, from coordinate 1,924,160 downwards.
AAAGCATCAGCGGAGTTGTGTTTCATTCACACGTTTGACGAATCCTTTTTTTAATACCAAGGTTATGGAGCGAAGCACTGCTGTGAAAGGACTTAATTTATGGAAGAGTTTTGACAAAGAAATCGAAGAATCAAGAACAATGACGGCATTTAAAAAACACATAAAATCCAGTGCAACGTGTACCGTATTTTTCAGACTATAAGACGCACCTTTTTTCAGGGTTTGGGCGGTTCCTGCGACTTATATATGACTTTTTCACACTGACAGCCCATAAATCATATATATGAATCGTATATATGAATCAAAAATGAAAAAAACAAATCATTATCCAATTTTTCATTTTGGTTTTAGAAACAAATAATAAAGTAGTTTTATTGTATTATTAACTCTTAATGTTTTATTACTTTTAACCTTTTCTAAAAGCCTCCTGTGGACAGGTGTTGTAAATTAGCACTTGTGCTATAACACTTGAAACAATGTATCTGGTTTGTCCAATGCAATTGTTATGTCCATATCAAATAAATAAATAAATAATAAATAAAAAAAAGAGTTTTCATTTTCTTTTTTTTGGTTCTATATTGAAAAACAAACGAAAGAATGATATGCGGATTCTTCTCTATTCAGTTGTTTTTATTACTATAACTTCTATAACTCGCCTTTCAACATGAAATGTTGGTTCTTGGTCTCTGATTTGATAAAATAAATTGCCCAAAAAGTGACTTATATATGTCTTTTTTTTTCTTCATTATGCATTTTTTGACTGGTGCGACTTATACTCCGGTGCGACTTATAGTCCGAAAAATGTGGAGACGAAAACTAAGCTGTTGTGCATAAAAGTGAAGATTTCTGTTTGCAGTTGATTCATAATTGTGACTGAAATGAAATGTACTGATTTGAATTGTTTTAAAGCAACTATAATGCCATACCACAAAAACATAAACAAATTAAGTGCGATTTAAACATACAGTTAAAAGCCACAGTGAACGTGGGCCAGTATTTAATTCACTGATTGTATTTAGCATTGTTTTTAAGTGTGTATTTTATTAATATTTAGTATTTAATAATGTATTGGACAGTATTTGAATTCATTCATTTACAATAAGATGACTCTTCTTTCTGCTCCTTATCTTTCATTTCTTGCTATTGCGACACAGTTAATGTCTTTTTATACTTTTTGAAAGAAATAAACAAACAAATGAAATAAAAATTATTAGTGTGTCTACATCTCCAAAGCTCAAAATGCTCAGTTCCACCTTGTGATGTCATGAAGCGGTAAATTTCACATTAACAGCTCCTTTTGACCTTGATTGACATTTCCAGGCCTGAAATGATCCAAATGATTCTTGCGAAGGTGTGTGGAGTTTAAAAACACAGTGGAGCTTCCTGTATGACCACGTGGCATCACGAGGAGAACAGAGTTTTCAGTTTGAGAGAAGAACTCGGCCTAAATGTGCAGGCTTGTGCGTTAAACATGAGTAAATGAAACAAAACACGACTCCAGGTCCGTTTGTGACGAGGAAACATTATAACATGGATCAAACGGCGTAATCTGGGCCCTTCGAGTCGTAAACCATTCAGATTTCACACCTTGAATGCATTTTCAAGTTTAATTGCATTCGTATGTACCCGTGGATACACCTGTTTGAACGCTACAAAATGCAGACTTCATAACGTGAGGCAGAACTTTTGTACAACATGAGTGATTATTACAACCGACAGAATTGGATTATTTAGCCCATTTATCAGATGAGAGAAATCTTTAAACCTGATGATGGTGAACTGGTGGAAATCTGCATTCCACATCAGAACAACTAGCGTCAAATATTACTTGATAACTTATAGATTTTCCATCACATTACATTTGCCGCCCTTCGTTCTTGAGGTTCTAATACACATGTGTCAAACATGCGGCCCGGGGGCCAGATCCGGCCCTCCAAGACCTTTAATCTGGCCCTCGGCTGATTTTTCAATTAAAATACTTAAAATTTTCAGATTTTTCTGTTAATTTTCTGCACCGTTTAGCATAGCAGCGTCTCCGGCGTTTCTGTACGTTGCGACTCCCACCAGAGCAGCACAAATGAAGACTTTCCTCTTTCCAAACGCTCTTAAAGGACGATCGTTTTGACTGTCGACCGTGACCCTCATCAGCAAAATGTCAAAAAATAAGAAAAGCAGATGCTGAGTTCAGGATTTCCCAAGAAAAATAGTCTAATTCTTATTTGTTGACAGAGGTGAATGGGAAATCTGTGCTCAGTGTGTTTGGAACAAGTGGCGTTGCTCGAGGAATATAATCTTAAACACCACTACGAGACACGGAGAAAAATACAATAACTTGAAGAGAGAACTGAGTTTTCTGATCCGGCCCTTTTGGGATCAAAGTAGGTTGCATACGGCCCCCGGACCAAAATGAGTTTGACACCCCTGTTCTAATATCTAATCATGTTAAAGCTGCTCTGTTAAACCTTTTCCACCAGGGCGGCGCCAGTGCTAAAACTGGAACCAGTTCAGACAAAAACAGCCTAAACAACATTGTAAACACTTGTTCAAAGATTCTGGGGGTGCAGATGCCCAGTCTTGAAATGACGCAATACCAAATATTTTTGACTTAGATTTGCTGCCAGTACTTTGCATTTAGAAGCATTATAACAGATGTATCCAATAATGTCATACACTTATGAAGGCTTTGTCCTCTTATTGTTATTATATGGGGCATTCAGGGTATTTTATAATGTATCTCGATATTTAAAAAAGTGATATCGTTCATGTCGTATATCCCTTTCCCTTGATAAAAATGATAAAATGCTATAACGCGATGCTGATGGTACCGAGGAGAGAAAAGCAGCTTCAAAAACAGTCTTTACATTATATGGCCTCACCAGACAGGGACAAATTTCAGTGCACATTGTCTGGAAAAGTCTCCCGCCTCATTGTTTGTCCAGTGAAATCAAAAGCAGCAAAGACGACAGCAGCTCCCCGCGCCAGTGTTTCGCGTCAGCCCCGCGCACACCCACCTCGCGCTAAGCTAACGACGCGGATCGGGCAGGCGCAGCTCGCCCCTCCGCCGGTTCACGCCCCCGCTGCGAATGATGAGGTAAGAGCCGCCTGCTGAGGAGACGACGGCGTTTCTGTTCGTTTCTGTGTGGGGTCGCGGTGAGGTCGGAGGTCGGGAGGTCACGCGCTGAGGGTCATGTTGCGCAGGAGCCACTGTTGGGAGCGGCTGCCGTTACAGTCTCTCAGCGTGGGCACCATCTTGTCCTCCTCCGACGGCATGTCCAAGCACTGGTTACTGTTGACGTGGAGCAGGGTCAGACGCTGTCGAGGCACAGAACACAGACAGACAGTTATTATTAACACGTGACAAACAACCACGTGACTTTAATTTTTATTTATTTATATTCTGAACGTGTTTGGGGGGAGGGGTGGGCTACACTGTCCTGTTGGTTTTAGGTAGAGATGCACTGATCCAGCCTTTTCAGTTCCGATACCAATATAATAACATTAATACAAATAACAATAACAACAGTAATAATAATACTGTTTATTCTGATATTTTCATACACGATCAGCAATAAATTGTATTATTATGCAGTAATCAACAGATGCATAAAGGCAATTATTTTACATTACTCATCACAAATATAATCTCTAAAATAAATAAAATTTAGATTAAAAAATCAATCAATCCGAAAAGGAGTGGGAAGAAGCAAACGCTTATTTGTCCCCACCCCCTTTTACAATTCCATTAAAGCAATAATGTGCTTCTGCCAGACTAAAGGCCGCTACACACTAGAGGATTTTTCGGTCTTAAATGATTTTTAAACGTGCGACAAAAAGCGCAAAAACCACAGACACGAGGAGAAACTTATGAGACTAAAAATCTCTGATCCCAAACACTTCAGCAGGATCTGTGTGTGTAAAACAGGCTGTAAAGCTGTGAGCTCGATCACGTCAGCTGTTTCCTGTCTACAGTAAAACCACTCGCTCTGAGACTCTGAAGTGTTCAAAGATCAGAGCTCTGCACTTCTAGTTTAGACACAAGTCAAAACTGTGTTATTATTATTTGTGAAATGTGGAGCAATACTTCAGATACAGGATTTTTAAAGCAGAAAAGAGGAGATAAAGTCCACAGGAAGTAGAGTCACTGTCGCTGATCTGCAGCTTTACGCTCTGTGGACGTAAACAAACACATGTGAGGAACAACTTTCACCTTTTTACTTTTAAAGAACGCTTCAAAATTGATTAATAATGCACGTTTTAGGACTGTAGTCATTATTTGCGGAGGACAATTTCTATGGATAATGTGGATCAGACGCTGCACTTTAAATTTACCACTTTACATTAGGTGAGGAATAAAGTCTTTATTTTCTCTCTATCCTGAGTTTGTTTGTTGCGTCTCTGTGTCCGTCGCTCCTCTGCCCCTGACTCTGTTTTATCGTCTGTTTCCGTCGCGTTGTTGATGTTCGGTGGTTCTGATCTGACACTGACTCCACACATGAGGAGCAGCGGCTTCAGAATCGCACACGAAGGAGACAAAAAGTCGGGTCACGCCTCCCTGAACTCGGGGAGAAGAAATCTCTTGGGCAAAAATCAGGCAAATTCTCCTGTAGTGTGTGGCGGCCTTTAGTCACATTACTCCAGATACAAAATAAATATGTTATAGTTCACATTCAGGTAACAAATAAACTTAAATTCCTGCTACTACCAGTGTAGGGATGGAAAATGGCACTTATTTCCTTAAAACACAGTTAACTTATTACACAAGAAATCAAATTATGTTATGTAGTTTTTATTTATCCTTCACATAACTGTTGAATGAATAAAAGTTCAGACATCCGAGGCCAAAATCAGCCTGGAAATAGACTTGGTAAAGGCTCAATCAATCAATTCCATGTGTATTACTGTATTGTTTACTGTTATATTCTATTTTCCTTAATAAAACAAATAAACAAGTGACAGATTATTAGGTACGTGTATGTGATCAGCTGTAATGCTAATGGGCTAATGGCTCATCAGTATTCAGGGCAGCCTGGTCCTGCTGCTGTGGCCCACCTCTTGTAACATGTTTTGTGAAAAGATTGTCGCATAATTAGATACTAGTTCATATGTTCTCGTTCACTTCAGAGGTCAATATTAGGGCAGCTTGATATGAGGAAAATTACAAAACACAATAACTACTTTTTAATATGCAGTTTAAATTTTTTGTGGAGCTCAAACTAAAGAGAGATACCTCAGTGCCATGACATACGTGAAGGCAATTTTCAAAATGACACAGTGTAATGGTTAGTGGGGACAAAACAATGCACAAACAGGAACAAAAACCTCTAAATTTGTATGGTAATGTGGGCAGTGGGTCAGACTGATTTACATAAGACCAGAACTGAAAGCCGAGAGTCAAAGTACAAATAGTCAAAGTCCCCTGGCATTAACTTTGCCAATACATACATAGACTTTTAAAATATTAAAATATATATCAGTGCATTTATGCCTAAAACTCCTGCAAAAAAAGCCTATAAACGCCTAAGGTCCTTTTCACCTGAGGGTTTTTCAAGAATTTTGATTTTGTTTATGAAAACCTTAATATCTCAGCCTCTGAAACACATAAAAACATGAAATAAATTGTAATAAACACTCGAAGACCTACGACATCGTATACGATTCTGAGGAATATGTTTTCTATAACCGCGCAGAACTTTCTAACCATAAAATATAGAAACTTTTTCCCCTCTGAAAGTGCAGACATAGAGGTTTCCGTACATTTCTGCGGCTTTATCCTACGTCACACTCACGCTGTGTGATGACGGGAGCAAAACGAGTGTCCAATAGGAACTTTGTTTTCCCCAAACTCATGCGCTCCGTCCATTTTGATCGAGCCAAACTTTGCCAAAGAGTGAAGTGAGTCAAGATGGTCGACTCCTCTGACTGTGTGTGTTTAGAACGAGGGAAGAAGTCGCTCTAAGTGCAGGTTTTTCTCAAATAAATGCAAAATTACGCATCTTGCTATTTTTATTTAAAGGTTTATTTCACTCAAAAAGAACAAATCCAAATGTAATTTCCACCCTGGAAATGCAGAAGTGCTGTGGCTCTGGCCCTGGACCTGACAGGAGCTGTTTCCAGGACTGGACCAGGAAAGTAATGGGGCGATTGCACTTTTTTTTGTTTTTAGGGCAATAAGGAGATTTTTAATTTACTTACAGACTTGATATTTTGCATTTTTGTAGCTAAGGCCCTAAATTAAGCATTTTTTATGTCCAAAAAGTTGTTTATACATGTTTGCTGTGTGTTTTGTATAAAAGAATGTGAATTTTCTTTTCTTTTTTTTTTTTCATTTCTATTTCTGGTCCTGTAGCTTTTATCACAGCCTCATGACACAACTACAGCAGCAGATTGTGAAATAACAGGTTGGACTGAACAAAAGGAGGTAGAACACTTCATTATAGGGTAAAAGGGGCAGTTTTAAAAGCTAAATTAAGAAAAAAATCCAGGCGAGGAGAAATGTACTAAAATTGCCCTTGGGTCTTCGGGGGTTAAATTGTGTCAAATTTGAAATTTGAGTAAATGAAAAATGAAATGAAATTTGCATCGTGAAAATGAGAACAAACAACAACAAGGCAGCACTACACAGCATCCGGTATAAACGGGTTAAGGCACCACAGAGGCTGCCAGTTATGTGAGAACTGTGGTAACAATTATTTTCAGTCCAAGAAACATATTTATTATCCAAAATGTAGCTAAATGTTTTAATTTTGGTACATAATGTTAAAGCAGACCTATTATGCAAAATCGACTTTTCTGAGCTTCTCACCATGTTATAGCTGTTTCCTCCTCTCAGAGTTTTTGGCGCGATTGCGAATGTTTGAGCAGTCTTTAATTTTGTTATTTTCAAGATGCCATTTTGCCAATCAACCCCTGTTTTCACCGCCACCAGCGCACACCCACCGCTCTCCACTTACTTCATTCTCCAATTTTATTTTCTCTTTCCCTTTTCTAAGTCATTTAAGATGAATACTGTGATTTCAAACGTGCAAATGATCACATAATGATCCACGAGTGTCACAGATTGGAGCTAAACAGCAGACACAAGCACAACGTGTCTTCTTTAAATTTTAGAAATACATGTGTGTAAATTAAATCATATCGTTTAGCTACCACAGAGATTAGCTCCCATCGGGCTTTCAGAATCGAGATATACTTCTTTCCCTTGAAGATTATGGGAAAAATAATGCAAATTTTAGAGTTGAAACCTGCTTTGTTTCTGATTAGACATCTCTATTCCTAAATAATAGAAACATAGTAGTTGTAGGAGGCAGGCCAGTTTAGTTCCACCTAATGCATTCTTGGTCGATGTTCACACGAGTGAGTGAAGAGACCCACAGAGCCACACTCCAACATCGATTTCACACATTTTACACAAAGCCTCTGCAGCAGATAAATGGAGCCAGCCTCCCGCTCCATAAATGTAACTCAAACTGTAGCCACAACAAATGAGGACAGCCAAAACCAACAGCCCTGTTATGGGGAGAGGAGTTAAAAACAGACACTTGCAAAGACTCACAAATCTACGCTCAGTTTGCTTATAATCTGCTTGTCTGACAACAGAGCAGCTTGGTAAAAGGATAATTGTATTGTTTTTACATTTATTTAGGCTTTAAACCCCCGAAGACCTAAGGCAATTTCAGTACATTTCTCCTCGCCTGGATTTTTTTCCTTAATTTTGCTTTTAAAACTGCCCCTTTTACCCTATAATGAAGTGTTCTACCTCCTTTTGTTCAGTCCAACCTGTTATTTCACAATCTGCTGCTGTAGTTGTGTCATGAGGCTGTGATAAAAGCTACAGGACCAGAAATAGAGATGGAAAAAAGGAAACAGAAAATAAAATTCACACTCTTTTATACAAAACACACAGCAAACATGTAGAAACAACTTTTTGGACATAAAAATGCTTCATTTACGGCCTTAGCTACAAAAATGCAAAACATCAAGTCTGTGAGTAAACTAAAAATCTCCTTATTGCCCTAAAAACAAAAAAAGTGCAATCAACCCATTTATTTGAGAAAAAACTGCACTTAGAGCGGCTTTTTCAATTGTTATAAACACACACGCTCGAGAGGAGTCGACCATCTTGACTCACTTCACTCTTTGGCAAAGTTTGGCTCGATCAAAATGGACGGAGCGCATGAGTTTGGGGAAAACAAAGTTCCTGTTGGACACTCGTTTTGCTCCCGTCATCACACAGCGTGAGTGTGACGTAGGATAAAGCCGCAGAAATGTACGGAAACCTCTATGTCTGCACTTTCAGAGGGGAAAAGGAAGTTTCTGTCTTTTACGGTTAGAAAGTTATGCACGGTTATAGAAAACATATTCCTCTGAATCGTATACAATGTCGTAGGTCTTGTCGAGTGTAAAGGTGAGGACTTTAAGACTTAAATCCACTTAAATTTCAATTATGTAAAAGAAAATATGTAGAAGGACATAATTTTCTTTTGCAATTTGGAGCTGTATTATAAATAAAATGAAATAAAAATGGTTATTTATCCCCAGTATCCAACGTCAGCCTCTCTGTGTGGAGTGGCCAATCAGATGTTACGTTTAGTTGCACAAATAGTGACATTTTAGAGCTTCAGTCCAGTCAAAAAGATCAAAATGAAGTGTCGATTGGGTGCCTTATTTCCCTTTTTCATCTTAACAGGTTAAGGTAAATGAATGTACAGTATATAGATCCTTTTAGTGTTAGCGAACAGTGATGACGTAGGCTCGGTTGTGCATTTTGGCAACAAATACGGTAGAACTCAGCATCTCGTCGAGCTCTGCGAAAGGATTATCGTCAAAAGATGGAGAATATTTCCTCAACAAACCGACCTTGGCAAATGGAGTCCGACTGCCGGATCCTCGCGCGAGCAGGGAGTAAAAAAAAGAATATCGATTCTGACAAACACACACAGAACAACCAGACATTTTGGTGCTGGAAATGTTTTTATCTCTGTCTTTTTCTGTCCGTGTTCAGTCTGAATGAATCAGAATGAATGGGGAACAATGACACTTCCTTTGGCAAAATGTGTGCGCTGCTTTTTTTTTTTCATCACTTGCGCCCTAAAAGGATCGACTGCGTTGTAAGCAAATGTAAATGTAAAGTTTGTGCTCCATACCAGGTATATGACGAAAAGCAGAAATGCCACTGGACTGACTGACAGGAAGGGCTTCACTGTATTGTCTGGTTAAATTATTAAAACATTTGCTTACTAGTCCATACTTAACGGACGTCATCTTCGGTTTCTCATAATCATTATCAGAATTGCTTTTCTTATCCATTCTGTTGCTTGATTCAGTTCCGAGTTGATGAGTCTAATAATACAAGTATCGCAAATTACACACAGCAAAAAGGCCTATCAAAAAAGAAAAAAAACAATTTTGGGCTAAAAATGCCCTATTTTAAGTGAAATTCTCTGCCAGTTCAGTAAAAAATTTCCACTTACCAAATTTTCTTAAAACAAGACGAAATATGAATCTTGTTCTAAGCAGAAAACACGAGTTTCAAGTGTTTATGGCAAGATTTTTCACCTTATTGGTTTGAGAAGGAAGTTAAAGAGGCTTAACCTGGACTGAGTTAATATAAAAAGTGCTTAGAATAAGTTGTAATATCGAGATAAGATAAATCAGGATGGAATATCTGGAAACAAGTAAAAAAACTCATCTTATTCAGTAAAAAAATCTTAAAATTGGTCTTTTAAGATGAATCTGCTTCATTCAAGTCAGTTTAACTATGCTAGAAAATCATTTTTTGTAGTGTATACTGTTATAAGAAGAAATTGTGAAGCATTAATTACAACTATTTTAAATTACAACTATTTAAATGGCATTCTTGATTGCATATACTTTGCTACAGCCCATGTGTCTAATAATACAGGGCGTATTTTACCTTATGAACCTTGCTAAACGGTTCACAGAATATATTACAGTAAAGATATTTTAAAACCCTCTCAGCCAAATACAATTACGCTTCCCAGTCCCGGCACATTTCCCCATTCTCTTCCGTTACAGACAGTTGTCATTGGCGATGTCCTTGACTGTCTGAAGAGCCGGGCGTAATCATGTTTTTGCTCTCTGTTGCAGGAGGTAAGGCTGGAGAGATGTCAAGTATCCCTGCGGTTTACCTATACGGGAGAGTGGGTGCCTATAGGTTACATACGACCCCCAGCTGTGAGCGAGGCCACACGTGAACAGCTCCAGCCGATCCAGCGCTCCAGGAAAGAAAAGAAAGGAAGCACATGTGGACTGCAATGTACCGTATTAATCATTTAGTAATGTTAGGAATACATAACAAATCAATGCACCGCTGAGTCAGGCCGACTGGGGCCAACGTGTGCTCACGGATACTGGAAAATCTGAAATTACAATCTTATTTTTACAGTAAACAGGTGGATTTTGCCATCAGCGTGGTGACATTTAGTGCTTTCACCTCACAGCAAGAAGGTCCAGGGTTTGACACACTGAGTTTGCATGTTCTGCTTATGTCTGTAACGGGGTTAGGACTTCATAGTAAAATATTCGGAATCTCTTGGGACTTTCCTGGTTAGATAACTGTACATTGAGCACATTACCATTGGCAGTGATTGTTTGGCAAACATTAGAAACAGGCATGTCCAAACTATGGCCCGGGGGCCAAATGTGGCCCTCAGAACAGTTATTTTGGCCCTCAGGCTTCCAGGTGAATTGGCCCATACTCCCGAAAGTACAGTCGTGACATTTTCACAGGGTCTGCTGCTGCTTCAGGGTTTTTAGGTGTTTTTCTCAGGTGTCTCTGTGGTTTACTGAAATATAATTACAAGCATTTCATAAGTATCTAAAGCTTTATTGACAATTACACTGAGTTCATGCAACAAGTCAATATTTGTAGTGTTGACCCTTCTTTTTCCAGACCTCTGCAGTTCCCCCTGGCAGCTGTCAGTCAGTTTCTGGACCAAATCCTGACTGATGCCCGTCCATTCTTGTATAATCAGTGCTTTGAGTTTGACAGAATTTGTGGGTTTTTGTTTGTCCACCCGCCTCTTGAGGATTGACCACAAGTTCTCAGTGGGATTAAGATCTGGGGAGTTTCGTGGCCATGGACCCAAAATCTTTATGTTTTGTTCCCAGCATCATTTAGTTATTACGTTTGCTTTATGGAAAGGTGCTTCTTCATGCAGGAAAAGGCTTTGCTCATCACCAAACTGCTCTTGGACGGTTGGGGGAAGTTGCTCTCGGAGGACGTTCTGGTGCCAAAATTAATATTTGTGTCATTCTCAAAACTTTTGGTCACGACTGTAGCACTTTTTACTGCATGTTTTTGAATTCAACCTTGAACAAGCAAATGTTGTGAGTCCTTTTGAGGGTCTGAGCCTGAACAAAGGTCTGGAGGGTCATTCAGACCTGTTATAAATGCACAGATTTGAATTACTCCCTGTTATGACCACCAGTCTATGGCCCTCGATCGGCCCTCACTCTGATTTGTGTTATAATATGTGGCCCTTGATGAAAAACGTTTGGACACCCCTGGTATTGCATGTTTATACTGTAAATTGCACCAGATGAGCAAAAACAAACTAACAAAAAAAAAAAAAAAGAAAAACAATCACGACTACACAAATAAATTGTTATGTTGTCCAAAAGAGCCACTGTTAAATAAACCAAAATCCAACTTAAAGGCTCTGGCCCCAATTTACTGTTTTAAAAACTTGAAAACCAGAACTAGTTTGTTTGAAAAGAGTTGACTGAAACCGAAATGATCCAACCACAGTCGCTCATCTGTCCTCCCGACATCAACTTCATTCGTTATTATTTATTTTTAAATGCCCAAATCTCAGTTGTCCTGAATATCTCAGTATTTCACTCCATTCGGACTTTACAGTTGACGTCACACAGATCAGATATTTTCTGTTGTCCCAAGAGTCAAAAAAACAAATAGGAAAACACTCATTTAAATATAAAACCCCCTCTGGAACAATCTTCCCCTCAATGGTTTGTGCATGAAGTTCTGTCCCTTCATTTACAAATGCTCTCGTTCAATACTTACATAACCCGTGTAATGGTTTTTGATCATTTTGTTGAGTTTTGTTGTTTATCTTATTGTATGTTGTGATTATATTTGAACTCTGTCTGAGTTTTTGTTCAAATTTGAATTGTGTCTGACAGTCAAGTAAGTGTGAATGTGTGTGTATGGTTGTGTTGATTTTGTAGTTTTTTCTATGTTTATTTGAATTTATGTATGTGTGAGTTTATTTCTAAAATGATTCATTATTATTTCTGCAGTATTATAGGACGTCATTTCCACTCCGCTGACGGCGGCGGCTTCAGCAAAATGCCGCAAAACTAGTGAAGATAAACGATCTCAGGCTGCGGAAAAGTCTGTAACCGTCTTTAGTCATTTGCTTTGGATTCATATTTTAGTAGTTTGTCGCCGTCAGCTGAGCGGAAATGACGTCCTATAATTACCACAAAAATAATAATGAATAATTTTAGAAATAAACTCGCACAAATGAAAACTGTCACAGCACAAACGAAATACAAACGTTTTCTATGTTTACTTTGAGTGTTTGCACATTTTTGTCTTGTTTGCACATTTTGTTGTTTGCACATTTGTTTTATACTTGAATTGTTTTTAATGTTTGCACTGAGGTGGGAGAGGACAGCAATTTCATCTGTGCTATATATATTTGTATGTATATGCACATGTGACAATAAAGGAAAATTGAATTGAATTGAATGAAATAATTTTCTGCCTGTTTTGAGCTTTATTTCACATTCTGAGGTTCTGGACGACGTCACCGGCCAAAAATAAAACTGCAAATATCTTAAGAACCAGAATCGCACAAACAAAACTTTTTGCAGCACAAACGACTGACACAGTTTTTGTGCAGGTTTGCGTTTGATGAGGTCCAACTTCACGCAGGTTTGCAGCTTTGTGTCTCTCCAACATTCTTCTGCCGAACTGTTACGCAACAATATATATAACTTCTTTTACATGAGATAAATAGTTCGGTGCTGTGTGGTTCTGGCTGGACAAGTAAACAGGTCTAAAATTACTCCTCACTACCTTATGAATTCACAGCATCCTAATTATTCACCACAATGAGTTTAAAGCAACAAGCACTTCCTGATTATCTCCCCATAACATACAATAACAAATTATAATTAGACGCAAACAGTACACAGACTTACATAAGAGCTGCTCATACCATATTTGTACTGGGACATGACAGATTTTGCGCAAACACTCGGGGGGAAAAAAAACACAGGCACAGGACCTTTAAATGAAATCATTACTGAAGAGCGCTCTACCTCTAAAAACAATACGCAAAACAAAATATGATGTAACGTTTTTCCTCACTCCACAATAATAACTAAGCTCCTCTGACCATTTTGAACCCACAGTCTCCAGTAAATAGGATAATTAAAAAAGCCCATTGTTTCCAGCAGCCGGTGCGCTGCTCCGCGGTGTGAGCTCAGTGCCCATAATACAGGTGAGAGTACAGATGTTTTCACTGCGCTGTTCAAACACACAGGGAACAAAGGACGATGTCAGGGGCCTCCACACAGCTGCCGTGAAAGTACTACTACAAAGTAACTTCAGATGTGTACTGCACTGTTTTCATTATAGCTCTACAAGTCTCACGCGTCTTTTTTTTTTTAACAGAAGCAACGTCATTCTAATAGCAGATATAGTAATACAAAAATGTACAGCGACACTTGACAAAATGTAATAATTAGGGCGATAGTCCATGTGGATGTTTTACCTTGTTCTAAAGCTCAGACTCTATATTCTGCCCATTGAAACCAATTTACAGACAGATAAATGTCCTGATCTGTGGCTCCGCATCAGTGTTTATCTGAGGAGTCATGTGTCTGTGTCCATCCCGCCCCTGAACGCATCACCATTTGCACTTGTTTACAGCCGCAGCCGTAGATCCATGTGCACATATACGGTCTATGTGTGCACAACACTGAGATCATATTCTTGTTATGGACGCTCAGTGTGAGTCTGGATTAAAAGGACAGTTCTTAGTGCTGATCTGAGAGGAGCCTGTGTGAGGCTGAGTGTTGAAATGTGTCGGTTTTGAAGCTCGTTTTGGTTCTTTCTCATTGGTTAGCGATTAGCTGCTGTAGCTCGCACACATAAACAGGCTGTTTTCTGTTCTGTTAGCGACTGTAAAGTGACTATAGTGGCTGTATATATGTTACTGGACACACACTGATATGGAAATGAGCTGTGAATAGAAGTGTGAATTATCAGCATTTAGCAGATCATTAATTACCGCGGTGCACACGCATTTATTGCTAAAGGCTAATAGCGGTAGTTTACTTACAGTACTTTCTTTACAGGCTAGAATATTGTACAAAAACACCATTAGGCCGAACTACTGTCTTTAAATATGACGTAAAGAGGCAGAAGAACAATAAATGTCGCCTAAATAAATCCAACTGAAAATCCAATAGAGCCAAACCTAAGTTTTATAAACAACAGAAGATTTACAGTGACTTCTTTACGTCATAAATATATATATCGGCGATTATATCGGCAGCTCCAACTCCCATTTTATCAGTATCATATCGGCTGCAACAAAATCCATATCTCGCTGCTGCTCAGACATAAATCCTTCAAATACAAGGTTGGTTTTACTTCTAAATTTATTCTATCGACTCAGACGTTCACATGGACAGTCTGCAGTTATAGTTTTGCCTCAGGTGCTCTGTGGAGTGGGGAAGACTGTTTTTAGCGGCAGGACAACTATGGCCATTGACATGCACTAGCCTAGCACCAGCAACCTCTGAAAATACAAAAAATGGATGGAATATCTTTAAAAAAAAAAAAAAAAGTGTCTCCACACCTCTCCAACACTCTGGCTTAAGCTGTTTTGCAGTTTACTATGCTGTGCTTGGTGTACGCTGTGAAGTTATGACGCAAATATTCGTTTGGTTTTGAAGAATTTAACCCCAAAGACATCACAGAATCAGTAAAGAAGAACACGCCCGTTTCATAACCTATATTTTAACCCTTCGTACAATCCCTCACACGCACAGAACTGCCCTGTCCCATAGCGCCCTGCTCTGCTAAACTATCATAGAGAATCTAATATAACGCTCCATTTGGCATTTAAAGCATAAGCCCAACAAACAGAATCACTCATTATTGTCTGAGGACTTGTGTGAGGAGACGCACAGAGCGGCCAGGCATAAAGCTGCTCCACATTTAATGAAAAAACACAGATAGAAGAGGCCGTCCTTTGCCTCATAATGTGTTCACTTCCTTTGGGCTGGAGAATAGTCCCTCCTCACGGTGCAGTGGTGTGTGTGTGTGTGTGTGTGTGTGTGTGAGTGTGTGCACAGCTGAGGGCTTCTAATTAAACCAAGAGCCTTTCTTAACGTGAGCGCCGGTGGATTAGACCCTTTTGTGACAACGAATAGAAAAAGAAATGAGAAAAAGGTCCCCAAATATTAGTAAAACATGTAATAGAGCCTAAGTAATATTGTTATTCTGCTGAACAATGTCATTAACAATACATATACAAATAAAACGAGGAAATACTTGGAGAAAATCTTTCCTTCTTGACTGATCTCAAGTTTCAATTCAGTTTTATTTTAGTTTTAAATGCTTTTAAAGGCAGAATATGTAAGTTTCTGGAAGAGTCCTCAGAAACAGACAGTTAAAACCATACATGGGAACGTTCTCCACGGATATAGACGATTTTTATGCCGTACTGTGGAACATTATCGCCAAAGGAACAACATTTCTATGGAGACGAGCAGAAGAGACCAAATAAGCGTCAGGTTTGCGGAGATGCAAGCCTGCTCACAGTAAGGACGCGTGTGTTTCTAGGTTTTTCAATCAACAGAATGAAAAAACAAAACAAAAAATGACATATTTTAATATTTTTTTGGTTAAAAAGTTACCTACTGTGGCTTTAACTGCTGATTTCATGAACTTAAACAAGGCCATATTTAAATCAGGGCCGTTCAGCGCAAAAATAGTCAAATTTATTCCTCTCTGCTCCAAACCACAAGCTGCTGCTGACTGAAGATTGGCTGTAGCCCTGTTAAAAACACCCGACCTGATCATGGGCAATTAGACATGACTTCATAATGAATCTCAGTCTGCACAGCTCTTCCTATTATTCGCCACGTACCGAGTCACAGTCTACAGCAGATGTGGCTCGGGCTGGGAGGAAATAGAACAAAAAAACTGACATTCTTTTGGTATCCTGGTGCAGTCTGGCCCGGTCTCATTTGCCGTAATGGTGTGTTTCTGTGTTAGGGGGGTATGGAGTGACACGAGGGGCTCAGAGAAAACAGGCCATCAGACTGCAGGTCACTCTTCTACCTCCTCCTCCTCCTCCTCTCACTGCTGCTGCTGGGAGGTGACATACATCAGCACAGCTCAGGGACCGGGGACACTCTTTAGCCTCAGAGTAAAAAGGGAATATCGGGCCGTACACACAAATGCATTTTTAGTTATTTATTTTATTTGACATAAAATCAGTGGTGTGGATGAAGGACTCAAATTAAGGTCCAGGCAGGGATGAGCCCAGAGCCCAGATGTGTTCAAGCGCCTGTCCCGCCCTCGTAATCGACATGTATTTTTAGTAGGGCCCGACCGATATGGATTTTGTTGCGTCAGATATGATACCAATAAACTGGGAGCTGGAGCTGCCGATATAATCACCGATATATTTAGTGATGTAAAAATTCACTGTAAATCTTCAGTTGTTTATAAAACTTAGATTTTGTCATGGTTTGAGTGTGGTTGAGGACCCCAAAGCAGAGACATAGGCGCAGGTAGATGTTTAAACAGGTTTATTGCCGGGATTGAAGGATGTGGTGATGGAAACTGGCTGGAGACATAGACGGAGGGAAGACACAGGGGTAGACTCACGGGTAGACAGACCGGACAACAAGGTCAGGCAGGACGACATGGACAAGCAGGACGACGACGTGGATGTGGACATGGACAAGCAGGACGAGGACATAGACGAGGGATAGAGGAGGAATGAACTGACAAAGAACAAAGGATAAGGACAGAACTAAGTAGTGGGGCTGATTAGACAATTAGCTGCAGGTGAACCACCGAGCAGGTGATCCACACTGCAGCATTAGCCCAGCCACACCCCCAGAGGAGCAGACAGACACAGAAGGGAGGGGGAACACACAACAAACACCAAACCCTGACAGCACCCCCCCTCAAGGGACAGCTCTCAGATGTCAAACAGCAACACAAACACGGGAGGGTGGAGGGGGCCTGGACGGAGGGACACAGGGAAACTGGCACCCAGGATGGAGAGGAGCGACCAGCAGCAGCCCAGGAAGGGACACAGCCACCCCGGACGGAGACAAGTGTCCAGCGGCGGCCCAGGAAGGGAATCAACCACCCCAGACGGAGAACGGTGTCCAGCGGTGGTCCAAGAAGGGAATCTACCACCCTGGACGGAGAACAATGTCCAGCGGTGGTCCAAGAAGGGAATCTACCACCCTGGACGGAGAACAATGTCCAGCGGTGGTCCAGGAAGGGATTCTGCCACCCCAGACGGAGAACAGTGTCCAGCGGCGGCCCAGGAAGGGAATCGACCACCCTGGACGGAGAACAGTGTCCAGCGGCGGTCCAGGAAGGGAGTTGACCACCCCAGACGGAGAACAGTGTCCAGCGGTGGTCCAAGAAGGGAATCTACCACCCTGGACGGAGAACAATGTCCAGCGGTGGTCCAGGAAGGGAATCGACCACCCCAGACGGAGAACAGTGTCCAGCGGCAGTCCACAATGTTCAAGGGACATGGAGGCAGAGAAAACAGGAGCTGGGACAGGAGCAGGGCTAGCGACTGCTGCAGAACGCTCCAGAGGAACAAGTGAGGACAAACGAGGTAGCTGGGAATTGGAGCCTGCCGATGCTCTACACTCTGCGGGGTCCAAGTGGTCAGTTCATTCTGTCATGGTTTGAGTGTGGTTGAGGACCCCAAAGCAGAGACATAGGCGCAGGTAGATGTTTAAACAGGTTTATTGCCGGGATTGAAGGATGTGGTGATGGAAACCGGCTGGAGACATAGACGGAGGGAAGACACAGGGGTAGACTCACGGGTAGACAGACCGGACAACAAGGTCAGGCAGGACGACGTGGACAAGCAGGACGACGACGTGGACGTGGACATGGACAAGCAGGACGAGGACATAGACGAGGGATAGAGGAGGAATGAACTGACAGAGAACAAAGGATGAGGACAGAACTAAATAGTGGGGCTGATTAGACAATTAGCTGCAGGTGAACCACCGAGCAGGTGATCCACACTGCAGCATTAGCCCAGCCACGCCCCCGAGAGGAGCAGACAGACACAGAAGGGAGGGGGAACACACAACAAACACCAAACCCTGACAGATTTGGCTCTATTGGATTTTCAATTGGGTTTATTTAGGCGACATTTATTGTTCTTCTGCCTCTTTACGTCATATTTAAAGACAGTCAGTCAGCCTAATGGTGTTTTTGTATGATATTCTAGCCAGTAAAGAAAGTACTGTAAGTAAACTACCGCTATTAGCCTTTAGCGGTAAATGTGTGTGCGTCGCGGTAATTAATGATCTGCTAAATGCTGATAATTCACACCTCTATTCACAGCTCATTTCCATATCAGTGTGTGTCCAGTAACATATATACGGCCACTATAGTCACTTTACAGTCGCTAATAGAAGAGAAAACAGCCTGTTTATGTGTGCGAGCTACAGCAGCTAATCGCTAACCAATGAGAAAGAACCAAAACGAGCTTCAAAACCGACACATTTCAACACTCGGCCTCACACAGGCTCCTCTCAGATCAGCACTAAGAACTGTCCTTTAATCCAGACTCACACTGAGCGGCCGGAAAAATAATATAATCTCAGTGTTGTGCACACATAGACCGTATATGTGCACATGGATCTATGACTGCAGGTGTAAACAAGTGCACATGGTGATGCGTTCAGGGGCGGGACGGACACAGACAAATGACTCTGCAGATAAACACTGATGCGGAGCCACAGATCAGGACATTTATCTGTCTGTAAATTAGATTAAATTTACATAATATAGAGTCTAAGCTTTATAACAAGGTAAAACATGTCCATGTGGAATATCGGCAAGATTTAGGCCAATATGTTCCCAAGAGCCCATATCGACCAAACCGATATATCGGTTGGGCCCTAACTTTTAGGTTTAATATTTGCCCCATGAAGAAGGAGCCCCAGCAAACAGCAAAAGAACAATTCAATTCTGTCAAGATTTTTTGATTTAAAATGTTTCGCAGCAAACGGCTTCTGTAGTTTTGAACTGAGCTGCAAAACATCTTTTTCTACTTGACTGAATTGATTTGTTTTTTGTTTTTTTTTGCTGTGGATCCTACCTAGATGACTATAAAAGAATTTCGCTCCCTTTCACTCATGTCACAGAGTCCATCTGTGGTCTAAACCGCACAGAGCACCAAATCTACATCTGCAGGAACAGTTCAGAGTCCACACAGAGTCCAAAAGTATTGGAGAAATGTGTATTCTGGATCCTATACAAGTGACATCCCAAATGCTTCTAAAAGAGCCTTTTACAACACTCAAGGCGACCAAAGTGCTTTCCAATCAAATCAACACAACATAAAAACTGGCAAAACGTTAAACAATTACATTAAAATAGAATTATTACATGTTGGTGCATAATATAATGGACTGAAACCTATATTTGTTGCTGAAAATGAAGAAATATGATGCCATTTTGATCTGGTGAGATGTTTTGTATAGTTTTTAGTGTATATATGCACAATGCACAAGAAAATAATCATAATATATCAAAACTACACATAATCATTGTGATGGTCAATGCTATTCTGTAAATTAAAAGTGAAATTAACTTTGCATCAGTGCCTCATTTGTTTGTGCAGCACCTACAGAGAACAGAAAAACAGATCTGCAGCGTTCTCTGTGTCGCAGCTCTTCCCGCGATGCTAAACAGACCTCATGAATAATCCACGTAAAACTGCCAAGGACAAGATCCTTATGCTTCTTTGCAAAGAAATTCAGGCTGACCAACTTTTTTACAAACACGATGCATAAGTGTATTCTTTGGTTTTCTGTTTCAAATGTATATTTTTATGGCCGTTACTTCTGAACACACTCTTTCATGAAACAACTTCTCCGAGGATTATTATTAGTCATCTTCAGCCTCTGCCAAAGAGCCGTGACGTTTTCCATCTGCTCGGGCTCTACATTGGCCTGCTCCAGTGCAGCCTGGGATTTAGGACAGGGGGATCTGAGGATCTTTTGGAACAAACCTTTTTAAATCGTTTTTATTTACCACATCTGCAAACTTCTGGAGATTAAAGAGGTGCCAACTGACTAGAGGAAATGGGGGAAAATAAGTAAATAAGTAAAGCTTACTACACAACAAAGAAAAAGTCTTACAAATAAGTACTCATGATGGTATAATCCAAGAATCAAAATGGGTAAAGAGCCAATATACTGCGGTTATGGAAAAGGGGAAAAGTATTAGGAGGATTTATTTGCAATAGCAACATTTAAACATTGAAGTAATAATACATTTGCTCAAAATATTGAAGGGAACGTTTCATAAAGGACAGGAATTATTGCAAACAAGTTTACGCAGAATGTGTGTTTCTATTTCTAGATACTGTCTGGGTCTAGTGACAATTTCCAAGTGTGTGTTACCTGCTCAAAAACATACCTGGAGCTCTGTTCCACCTTGCGGTGTCATGAAGCGGTAATTTCCAAGTTAACAACGACCTTTTTACCTTTTATTCAGCAGAGATTGGTAATTAAAGAGCTGAAATCATCCCTCCTGTATCACCACATGACATTACAAGGTGGAACAGAGTGTTTCCTGTTTGAGAGAAGAACCTAAATATGCAGGTTTGTGTGTTAAACATGTGTGAATGAAACAAAACACAACTCCGGATTTGTTTGTGATGCTCAAACATTATAACAGATCAGTAAATAGTATAATATGGGCCCCTGGGAGTCCACAACATTTTTGTTTCTGTGGATATGTCATTGCTCTTCCTGGAATGTTCAAATGCTCAAAAATACCTAGAAAAACAGGTATTCTGACTGTGAGCGGGGTTGACTCTCCATAGCTCTGACCTGTCATTTGGTCTGATTTGGTCTCCATAAAGATAGAAAGGTTTAATAATATGAAACAAAACACAACTCCAGGTATGTTTGTGATGAGTGTAAACTATAATATTTGTCAGAAAATAGCGTCATATGGGCTCGTTCGCTAGCTTAAAGGCCGCTACACACTAGAGGATTTTTCGGTCTTCAACGATTTTTAAACGTGCGACAAAATGCACAAACACCACAGACATGAGGAGAAACTTATGAGACTAAAAATCTCTGATCCCAAAGACTTCAGCAGGATCTGTGTGTGTAAAACAGGCTGTAAAGCTGTGAGCGCGATCACGTCAGCTGTTTCCTGTCTACAGTAAAACCACTCGCTCTGAGACTCTGAAGTGTTCAAAGATCAGAGCTCTGCACTTCTAGTTTAGACACAAGTCAAACTGTGTTATTATTATTTGTGAAATGTGGAGCAATACTTCAGATACAGGATTTTTAAAGCAGAAAAGAGGAGATAAAGTCCACAGGAAGTAGAGTCACTGTCGCTGATCTGCAGCTTTACGCTCTGTGGACGTAAACAAACACATGTGAGGAACAACTTTCACCTTTTTACTTTCAAAACACTTCAAACTGGATTAATAGTGTGGTTTTGTGGACTGGAGTCATTATTTGCGGAGGACAATTTCTATGGATAAAGTGGATCAGACGCTGCACTTTAAATTTACCACTTTACATTAGGTGAGGAATAAAGTCTTTATTTTCTCTGTATCCTGAGTTTGTTTGTTGCGTCTCTGTGTCCGTCGCTCCTCTGCCCCTGACTCTGTTTTATCGTCTGTTTCCGTCGCGTTGTTGATGTTCGGTGGTTCTGATCTGACACTGACTCCACACATGAGGAGCAGCGGCTTCAGAATCGCACACGGAGGAGACAAAAAGTCGGGTCACGCCTCCTGAACTCAGAGAGAAGAAATCGCAGCCAAAATCGGGCAAATTCTCCTGTAGTGTGTGGCGGCCTTTAGTTAGTTTATCTGCTCACACAATCAGGTCAAATTGTGTCAGCTATGAAAAACATGGCATGCTGGGTAAAAAAAAAAAACAATCAAAATATCTTAGTGTCCAATATACATAAGTGTTTATTTATATAGCACTTTTCACAGACAGATGTCACAAAGACGCTTCACAGAGGATTATTTACAGAGCATTCTTCATTCACTCCAGACCCAGTGGTGGTAAACTACTGTTATAGCCACAGCTGCCCTGGGACAGACTGACGGATGTGCGGCTGCCAAGCCAACCGGCGCCAATGGTCCCTCCGACCACCACCATCACTCACTCACACAACTTTCACACCTACAGTGCATGTTTTGGGTTTACATACAGTAGTAACAGAGTTATGAGGTTGAAGCCTTGAAACTGGACTAAGTTTTAGAAAATACAAGAGCAACTAGAGACTGCGCAGTCAATAAATAAAAAAAAAATCACTAAACATTCACATTTTTTTTTTTTTAAGACAATGTAGTGAAGTGTATTTACCTTGTTCCTGATTTCACTGCTCTCCCTGATCCAGCGTTTGAACTTGTTGTTCTCTGATCCAATGACCTGTGCCAATAGAACTATAATAAAATCTGGAAGATGAATCCAAGATGGCGCCCTGTTGTTTTCAATGGCCTGTGCTCATTGGTGCATGACCGCAAAAAAGTTTAATTTCCGCATTTACTTCCTTGTTTGCAGCCCAACGCAGCCCAACGTCTGACGTCACAGCCCAAGACTGTTGGGCTGTGACGTCAGAAACGGCGTTCTGACCAATCAGAGCGCGAGCTGCTAGAGCGGAGCTAGCGCGGGCTCAGGCTAGGCTAACTCTTACAAAGCTGATTTTTAGGCACTTTGACGATAAAATTTTTTTTTTGAAAGTTCATATTGTAAAAATACAGTAGAAACCCTACAAAATCTGACCTTTATGAAAGCTGTGGACGCCCTGTCAGCCGAACACGGGCAGTTTGATTTCTCAAAAAATGCATTGTGCTTCTATGGGAGATTTTTTCTTGGGCTGCGAGCTGCAGTATCTCGCTCGGCCACACATCAGTCTGCGGTCACGGATAGAGGATAGAGGGGGCGTGTCTTATCCAGCTCTTATTATACATCCATGCCCGTGCCCCGTCCCAATCCAGAATGTGGTTATTTCTTTACAGTGCTCCGATATGGCGGATTTTAGGTTTTCCTGTTCTGCTTTGTCTCTTTGTGCTCTGGTGAGTCTCCCTGCGGTTCCCTTTTCACATTCTTTTTCGTGTTCCTTTCTTCGGATGTGAAATGCACGGCCTGTTTCCCCTATGTATGATTTATTGCACGGTTTGCATCGGATTTTGTAGATGGTGTTGGATTTTTGTTCTGGTGGTATTTTATCTTTGGGGTGGACTAACTGCAGGCAGAGCTTATGTTGTGTTTTTTCATGGCTCTCTGGATGGATTCGGTTATTCCTCTGATGTTTGGTAGTGCGCCTGGTAGTGTTTTTGTGTTCCTGCTGCCTTCTATTGTTCTGTTGTGTTTTTTTCCCGGGGTTGGTTGGTTGGTTTTATGGACACGTCACCACCAACACCGGTGACAGTTCTGAAGATGCAGCAGCCGAAACATGTCAACAAGGTGGTAAATACACTTGACTACATTGCCTTAAAAAAGAACCTAAGAAGTTAAAGTACTAAGAAGACATAATGAATATTTTTTGGCAGAATCACAAAACACCTCACAATTCAATAACTTTAAAATGATTACAAAAAAAAAGAAGTCAAAATATTGTACGATAAAAGCACAACCAGAACTACAGTGCAGTTAAATTACAGATTGGACTAAAAAGTACAGTTCCCGTGCACGCTACCCCAGAAATACTTCTTCTCTTATTCCTGCTTAGAAAAATATGCAAATGGCTGCGTGTTGAGGGACATTAATAATATCATTACAATGGGCCCGTGGAACAGAGCGTACACAGCTGCTTTGGGCGAGGGGGAGGGGGGCTGGAGAGGCTCTGGAGACGAGGGCTCTATGAAAGACAGGTTCAGCTCGGAGCATCACTTCAAAAGGACTTGTACACAATAGTGCGTCCATTTCAATCCAAACCAACCCATAATAACCCAAAACAAACGCGTCCTCGGCAACGGCCACGTACCGCCGTCACTGCCGCTGCTGCTGCCGAGGAGAGTCTGTGCTTAGGAATGGAATATTTATGCGAGAAATAAATGTCAAATGAGATCTAATTTAGTGCGAAAACTGCCAAAGGTCTTGAAGTTGGGATCTCCGGGGTAGTTCTGCTTTAATGGGACAGTTTCTTGACGTGGCTCGGCTCTCAGCTGAGAAGACGTGTTAGGAAAGGTCAGTGGTAAATAAAAAAATACCGCGGAGTCCTAATGCTGTTTGGTTTGCGCGTTCTGACAATTACCTCAAAGAAAAGTTGGAAATCAGCTCGGGGGAGTGTCACCTAATTTAAAGGTCCTATCTTAAGCAAAATGGACCGACATGTTATAATATTACCTCATCAGAAACATACCTGGAGTTGTGTTTTGTTCCTTTTTTCCTTTTTGTCCAGTAGAGATCGGCAATTCCAGGGCTGAAATGATCCAAATGATTCTAGTGTAGGTGTGTGGAGTTCAAAAACACAGTGGAGCACTTCCTGTGTTGCCACATTATGACATCATAAGGCGGAACAGAGTGTTTTTAGTTTGAGGGAAGCAAAAGAAGCAGAAGAAGAGAAAGCAGAGGAAGCAGAAGAATCGGGAGAAGAAAAGAAGCAGTAGAAGCAGAAGTAGCAGAAGAAGCAAAAGCAGAAGAAGCAGAAGAATAAGAAACAGAAGAAGCAAAAGAAGCAGAAGAAGAAAAAGCAGAGGAAGCAGAAGAATCGGGAGAAGAAAAGAAGCAGAAGTAACAGAAGAAGCAAAAGCAGAAGAAGCAGAAGAATAAGAAACAGAAGAAGCAAAAGCAGCAGACGAAGAAGCAGCAGAAGACGACACACGGGAAGCAGAAAAAGTAGTAGAAGTAGAAGCAGAAGCAAAAGCAGAAGAAGCAGAAGAAGAAGCAAAAGAAGCAGAAGAAGAAGCAGAAGAAGCAAACAAAAGCAGAAGAAGCTGAAGATGCACAAGAAGTAGAAGGAGCTGTAGAAGCAGCATAAGAAGCAAAAGTAGCAGTAGAAGAAGAAGAAGCAGCAAACAAAAGCAGAAGAAGAAGCAGAAGTAGAAGAAGAAGCAGAAGCAGGAAACAGAAGCAGAAGAAAAAGAAGCAACAGAAACAGCAGAAGAAGCAAACAAAAGCAGAAGAAGAAGCAGAAGAAACAGAAGCAACAGAAACAGCAGAAGCAGAAGTAGAAGCAGAAGAAGGAGGAGAAGAAGCAGAAGAAGCAAAAGCAGAGGAAGCAGAAGAAACGGGAGAAGAAAAGAAGCAGTAGAAGCAGAAGTAGCAGAAGAAGCAAAAGCAGAAGAAGCAGAAGAATAAGAAACAGAAGAAGCAAAAGAAGCAGAAGAAGAAAAAGCAGAGGAAGCAGAAGAATCGGGAGAAGAAAAGAAGCAGAAGTAGCAGAAGAAGCAAAAGCAGAAGAAGCAGAAGAATAAGAAACAGAAGAAGCAAAAGCAGCAGAAGAAGAAGCAGCAGAAGAAGACACACGGGAAGCAGAAAAAGTAGTAGAAGTAGAAGCAGAAGCAAAAGCAGAAGCAGAAGCAAAAGAAGCAGAAGAAGAAGCAGAAGAAGCAAACATAAGCAGAAGAAGCTGAAGATGCACAAGAAGTAGAAGGAGCTGTAGAAGCAGCATAAGAAGCAAAAGTAGCAGCAGAAGAAGAAGCAGCAAACAAAAGCAGAAGAAGAAGCAGAAGTAGAAGAAGAAGCAGAAGCAGGAAACAGAAGCAGAAGAAAAAGAAGCAACAGAAACAGCAGAAGAAGCAAACAAAAGCAGAAGAAGAAGCAGAAGAAACAGAAGCAACAGAAACAGCAGAAGAAGTAGTAGAAGCAGAAGTAGAAGCAGAAGAAGGAGAAGAAGAAGCAGAAGAAGCAAAAGCGGAAGAAGCAAAAGAAGCAGTAGAAGAAGAAAAAGCAGAAGAAGCAAATGTAGCAGAAGCAGCACAAACAAGAAGCAGAAGAAGGGTTTGTCAATTAAAAGGAAAAAAAACTCCAGGTCTGTTTGTGATGAGGAAACGACATTATAACAGATCAGAAAATAGCCTAATATGGGCCTTAAAAACAAACAAACAAACCAAAACTTTTGAATTTTTTTGGAATTTAAAAAGTATTCCTCCAGAATCTGATCTCTACTCCAAACCAAATGCTTTTACGGACAGAAGATTTTCCGTAAACCTCTCAATTAAAAAGACTCTAGCTGATCACTGAGGCCGCTGGATCAATACGGTTCTCCTCACTGCACAGCCCCATTGTGCAGTACAGTATCCTCCATTATTATATACATTGGATCACTTTACACGGCTTAAATACAGGAGGGCTCCGAACTGACCGAGCATCCTGCCGGCACAGTCGATACCGCACCAGAAAGCCACGATCGATATGAAGCGCTGGAGATTATAATGGCGACGCACATATGGCCTTGTTGTTATAATTAGAGCAGTGTCTGTGCGCGTAACGGTGGGGAACACAACATTTATAGCCCGAGTATGAAACATTATCGTCTAGAAATATAAACCTCCGTGAAGTTGGGCCCCCATCAAACTCAAACCTGCACAAAAACCCAATGTCAATCGTTTGTGCTGCAAAAAGTTTTGTTTGTGCTGCTTTAGTTTTAATTAACGATTCTTTTACAGGTCAAACTGGGGTCAGTCCCACAGGAAGCTTCAGAATGCTCTAAAACATCCAAAATGGAGTCCGTCGTTTGTGCTGTTTTGTGCTGCAAAAAGTTTTGTTTGTGCGATTCTGGTTCTTCAGATATTTGCAGTTTTATTTTCGGCTGATGACGTCGTCCAGAACTTCAAAATGTTAAATAGAGCTCAAAACAGAGAGAAAATTATAGAAAACGTTTGTATTTCGTTTGTGCTGTGACAATTTTCATTTGTGTGAGTTTATTGCTATGAAGCACGCTCCAAAATTACATCTCGACTTCTTATTAATTGCAATGCATTTTGGGAATATAAATCACCAGTGGGTTTTATCTCAATATGCTGGAATCTAATTTTAGGCAGAGTGGCCCCAGCAAGGAACAGTGTGATCTATATCCACTATTCACTTTGAGCACCCTCAAAACAATAAGACATATCGATCGAAAAGCTCTCACTGCACAGGATATTTTTACCTGCGTGAAGTCGCCCCATCAAACTGAAACCTGCACAAAAACTATGTCAATCATTTGTGCTGCAAAAAGTTTTGTTTGTGCTTCTTTAGTTTTGGAGAAATTAACGATTCTTTTACAGGTCAAACTGGGGTCAGCCCCACAGGAAGCTTCAAAATGCTCTAAAACATCCAAAATGGAGTCAATCGTTTGTGCTGTTTTGTGCTGCAGAAAGTTTTGTTTGTGTGATTCTGGTTCTTAAGATATTTGCAGTTTTATTTTCAGCCGATGACGTCGTCCAGAACCTCAAAATGTGAAACAGACTCAAAACAGGCAGAAAATTATAGAAAATGTTTGTGCTGTGACAGTTTTCATTTGTGTGAGTTTATTTCTAAAATTATTAATTATTATTTCTGCAGTAATTATAGGACGTCATTTCCGCTCATCTGACGGCGGTGAACTCCACAAAACTAGTGAAGATAAACTATCTCAGGCTGTGGAAAAGTCTGTATTATTATATAAAATATGAATCAAAAGCAAATAACTAAAGACTGAAACAGACTTTTCCACAGCCTGAGATCGTTTATCTTCACTAGTTTTGCAGAAATAATAATGAATAATTTTAGAAATAAACTCGCACAGATGAAAATTGTCACAGCACAAACATTTTCTATAATTTTCTGCCTGTTTTGAGCTCTATTTCACATTCTGAGGTTCTGGACGACGTCATCGGCCGAAAATAAAACTGCAAATATCTGAAGAACCAGAATCGCACAAACGAAACTTTTTGCAGCACAAACGAAACTTTTTGCAGCACAAACGAAGCACAAATGATTGACACAGTTTTTGTGCAGGTTTCAGTTTGATGGGGCGACTTCACACAGGTAAAAATATCCTGTGCAGTGAGAGCTTTTCGATCGATATGTCTTATTGTTTTGAGGGTGCTCAAAGTGAACAGTGGATATAGATCACACTGTTCCTTGCTGGGGCCACTCTGCCTAAAATTAGATTCCAGCGTATTGAGATAAAACCCACTGATGATTTACATTCCCAAAATGCATTGCAATTAATAAGAAGTCGAGATGTAATTTTGGAGCGTGCTTCATAAATCTATTTAAGTTTCAATATTCAGAGTTGATAAGTTTAATGCAGGCTCCCATTAGGAACGCATTAGGAAATCCAACTCTAGGCTGATTTCATTTGTAAAAGAGGAGCTGTGATAATGCGGAGAGGGAAGCGTCTGGGGAGGTTACATTTGAACGCACACGTCACGCAGATGTGTTCAGATCTGTGGAGGTGAGCTGGCTGCTTCTGACAGGACAGAGGTGGTAGAGAAGGTTCTGGACTCTGTGATCTGGCCGAGATTTTAAAACTTACATCAGGTTATTCGTCGTGTTTTCAGATTCATTATCGATTTACGAGTTCAGATTCGGCTTCATTCTCGTCTAGAGGTCGATAACTTGTCAAGTAAAACGATCTTGTTGCGTGGACGGGTAATTTCACTACTTTTAAATCATTTTCTGACAGATTTAAGTGTTTATATTTGGCTTTTTTTGGAGGGGAGAGGGCACTAAAGCACTTTGAAACTTTGGATTTTAAGTATGATATATTTATGTTTTATCTATTTTAATATTGCATCATATATTTTATTGTATGAATGGTTTTAATGTATGTGTGAAGCAGCTGATCATCACAATGAATTTCCTTCGGGATTAATAAAGTTCTATCTATCTATCTATCTTTTTGGCAGTGTGTACGTCCATGACTGGTTTTAAATCGCCAGATTGGATGGAATCAGTAGAAGGTTTTACACTTGTATAAAAATAAATGCCATTTTACTTCAAACTGAAAAAGCCCTGAAAACCCATCTCTTTAAAACCACCTTTCATTAATTATTATCTTATTTCTTTTGCCTTTGTCTCTCCATGTAAAGCATCTTTGAGTATCTTGAAAAGCACTATACAAGTGTTATGCATTATTATTATTATTATTATTATTAATAGAAGCCTAAATTTGTATTGCTTTGTACTGATAAATTTGTATCGTCAGTCAAGATTTAGTCATGTCTAATTGTTAAAGTCATTGTGTGTAACATTTTTGTCAAACATAGCTCAAAATAAGCACTGAAACACAGTAAAACATGCGTCACTGCTGTGAACGGGCTCGCATCTCCATAAACCTGACGTTCATTTGGCCTTGAGGAACGCCCCCATCTGCTTGTTTCCATGTCTAAACTTTTCCACAGTATTTAAATAAACTTATGCATCTCCATGGACTCAAAGTGCGGTTTTAACTTTCTTTTCCATGGGAATAGATGCAATTATTATGTGTCATCTCCAGAAAGTTACACACTGTCACTTTAATGATCAGCTTGGGCCTTTTTAATGGAGACGTCCACATTCAGTCCTCTGTCAGTAACAGCGTGTGGTTTGGAGCAAAGTTCATGTTTTGGAAGAAGAAATTTGACTATTTTCTGTGTTAAACGTCCAGGGAAAAGTTCTGAAAATGAATATTGAAAGTCATTTTCTTCATAAGACAAAATACATTAGAATAAAAAACTGTAATCGATCAATATAAGATCAGTATAGGGAAAAGAATTGTAATTGTAATGCATTTTCTCCAGCCCTACTTTCTTCACTTTGGGCTGTTGATTATGGGAAAAATCATCATCACGATTATTTTGGTCAATATCGAAATCATTATTATTCAAACAATTATGTTTTAGTTACACGATCCATTTATTCAGCATTTCTCTCTCTAAAAAAAAACACTTTGTTATTGATAATTTAAGCAAAACTTTGTAACATAAAGATACAAATATGTACCTTAGAGCAGTTTTGCAATGTATAAAACATAAAATGAATAAAATCTACTTAGAAAAACATAAAGCTATCCAAAATAAACTATCCAGCTGTTCTACAATCTCTATATTTAAAAAAAAATGAAATAGTTTCAATCGATTATTTGAGTTTAGAGATCGTTTGACACACAAATCGGCATCAAAATTCAATTAAATGCACAGCTTTACTTGAGGCTTTGGATTTCTCACTTACATCTGATTATTCTTGGAACACAGAATAACATTTATGGCTGAAACGTGAGCTCTTAAACTCAAACTTGGACCATTAATTAGCACTGATTCCATTCTGATTCTGGTATTGGACACATTGAGCAGCAGTATTGACTTGGCTTTATGTTTCCTGTCAGTAATTACGTCACTACTGGTCGATTAATTAGGTTTTCCACAAATCACTAATGTTTTTTTTTTTTTTTTTTTTACATGTACTGTTGTTGGATGCCGACAACAACTAGCATGCTAACAAACACTTCTTGATTATCGGACGATATGATGAAATGCCTTATATTTAGATGCATACAGTCCACAGGGGAGTTACTGCTGCTTATTCAATATCTCTGTTGGGTTTGAAACATTTTGAGCTCTGAGTGTCTCGGAAAAGTTGGGTTTGATAAAGTCGGGTCCTAATTCCGAGCGTCCATCACCCCCAGAAGAACTGACTAATGAGAACCAGAGCGAACACTTGGCCTAGTTCCGCGTTTGAGATATTGGAGGATAATGAAGCACGTTAATAAAAAAAAAAGTTACATAATAGAGCTGCACAATTTTGAGTGAAAAAAGGCTGAAAAACTGATAAGCTAATACAAGAATTTCATGAATGTTTCTAGAGGTCAAAACTAGGGTTTGCAAGGGGACGGAAAGTTTCTGGAAAATTCCCATGGAAACTTTGGTATGGGAATTTGGGGAATTTTCAAACTGGCAACTTAGGGAAATTATTGTAACAAAAATATAAACATTTTATTTTGTCATCAGCATTTGTCAGAAGAACTTATGCTTATTTCTTTTATTGAACAACGAAACATGAACGTTTGCTAAAATGTTGCTTACAGCTCCCACTTCAGAACCAAAGCTAACATTAATCATGTCCAGTTTAGCAGTAAGCTAGCACTAAATTTAGCTTTCTTTAATGAAATGTCCATAGAAAGTTTACATTTAGCATATTTGGTTTCCCATTAAGCACTAGCACATTTTTCCAGTAACTAGCATCATAAGCTAACTGCTTCAATGACATGGCACAAGTCTAATTTGCAAGTAAACTAGCACTAGATTGATTTTATTCTACTTTACTGTTTCATTTCTACTTTAATATCATAGGTCAGTGGTTCTTAACCTTGTTGGAGGTGCTGAACTTCACTAGTTTCATCTGCACATTCAGAACCCTTCTTAATTGGAAAAATAAAATATGTTTTTTTCAAATTCAAACATAGGTATATATATTTTATTGGTGCACATGTGAATCCATATTGCACATATTCGTCTGACCACTTTCTTTTTTTGCTCGACACAGTTAGTATGAAGGGAAATGACACGACACCATCACGACAGTCACAAGACGATGGTGCACGCACAAATTTCCTGCAGCCAATAACGGCCAAACGGGGCGAGTCACATGAATCATCTGAGTTGGATGTGAGTCTTGACCCCTGAACCCCTGAGACTGACTCACCGAACCCCTGGGGTTTGATCGAGCCCAGGTTAAGAACCACTGATTAATCATATCCAGTTTAGCAGTAAGCTAGCACTAAATTTAGCTTTCTTTAATGAAATGTCCATAGAAAGTTACATTTAGCATATCTGGTTTCCCATTAAGCACTAGCACATTTTTCCAGTAACTAGCATCATAAGCTAACTGCTTCAATGACATGGCACAAGTCTAATTTGCAATAAACTAGGACTAGATTGATTTTATTCTACTTTACTGTTTCATTTCTACTTTAATATCACAGATCAAATATCCTCCACCTCATATTTCCTCAAACTGACTCGCTGCTGTCGTCCTTTGGCTGTAATGTTGCTCTCAGTCGTCTGTATTTGTTGTTGTGGCTCAGAAAAGCAGTTCTGCCTCTTCAGAATTATAGAAGTTCTTGTGCAGTGACAGAGGGACACAAAATGCATGTCGGGGCTGTGGCTTCAGTGGCTCTTCAGAAAACAGTGTCTTTGTCCATATGAGTGAGAAACAGCAGCGACACACGACTTTACTCACACAAATCTGTCTGTCAGGGAATTCTGTTAAAGCCTGATTTTTTCCATGTTTCTGAGCAAAATGTGCCTTGCCCCAGTACAGATATAACGTATAAGCAGCTCTTGAGGCCAAAATAATTCCCCAGTGTACTGCTGCATCTAATCAGAAAGCGTTTTATTGTTCTGTAATCAAGAAGTGTGTGTTAGCATGCTAGTTGCTACCTTTAACTTCGCTCTAGTCCCAGATTAGGAGGCTCAGAATGCAATTTAGAACCACAAACCCTTTTTCACATTTATAAGAGGATAAAAATCAGGGCCAACGCCTTTAACTAAATAACTGCAGCCTTTCTGAAACTCAAGCTGCTTTTTCTGTCACATTTGTATATTGTACAGCCCTATTACCCAAGATCCGATCAGGAGCAAAACAATTCTATTTAAGGTCATGGAAAAGTCACGGAAAATACACCAGTGACAACTTGACACCGACAAGCGACGCCCACATGATTTCTCGACGCCAATCTATCAGCTACTGCTACGCTAAAGGGCTTATATTATGCAAAATTTTACCTTGTGAGCTTTAAGGCATATTAGACTGTTGTCGCCTCCTCAAAAATGCACCTGGAGTTGTGTTTTGTTTCATTCACATGTTTGACTAATCCTTTATTATTTGTCTGCCTACATCCCCAAAGCTTGAAACGCTCTGTTCCACCTCGTGATGAAGTTAACACCTGTGTTTTACCTTTTTGTTCAGTAGAAATAGGAAATTCTAGAGCTGAATTCATCCAAAAATCATTCTAGTGAAGGTGTGTGGAGTTTAAAAACACAGTGAAGCACTTCCTGTATCACAAGACGAACTTAAATATACAGGATTTGTTTGTTAAAGACGTGTGAATGAAACAAAACCCAACTCCAGGTCTGTTTTTGATGAGGAAACAACATAATAATCAGGGGTGCACATAACTTTTTCAGTGAGTTACTCAGGTAAGTACCAGGAGATGGAGTTTGGTACTCACTCATTATGTAGCGAGGTCTTAAAAAGTGCCATCTTCCTCACTGTCCTCCATGTCGCCCCCACTGTCCTCCGTGTCACTCCCACTGTCCTCCTCTGTTTCGCCCCCACTCTCCACTGCTTCCGCTCCCTGCATGGTAGATGATGAAGATGCTGCAGATGCACCTCTTTGTCTTTGGTTGAGCCTGCGATTAGCTGTCTCCATCCACAGCCATCTGCTAAGTGGGCGACTGGACAGTTCTTCTCGGCTAGCTTGTTTATTAGCAATGGCTTGCACCACATTCGTATGCTCTTTGCTCTTTTCGTGCTTGTCAAATAAAGGATGGTTGAAATTCTTTGAACCTTTATAAAATGCACCTGTTTTATCTGCTAGGTGTGGATGTGAGCGGCAAAGCTTACACCACATTTCAGTGCGTTCATCGTTAGCTTCAAGCCACTGCACATCTTGAAGCCACTTTTCCGAAAAAAAGTCTTTTCTTCGGCTCTGGCTCCGGTTGGTGTTTCTTTGTAGGCGGGGAAACGCCAAAGAAGCTGCTTAATGTCTGTTGTTTTTTAGACATCTTTGACAGTAGTTGGACTTGGACATGTGTAAGATTGATATGACACGATTGGTCAAGTCAAGTGGGCTACGCAAAGGCGCTCAGTAACTGAAGTGGCATTACGCATTCGTTATTTTTTGCTGCGCATGCGTACCAGCGTACCAGTTATGTGCACCCCTGATAATAACAGATCAGAAAATAGCCTAATATGGGTCCTTTTAGTAATCGCAGCCTTTCTGAAACCTCAAACTGTGATTTCTATTGCAGCAGCAGGCCCGTCAACAGGAATCTGGGGGGCAAGAAGCCTCACATGGGCCCCAGGGTCTGATTCTGGGCCCCTAAAACCCTGGGAGGACAACCGAGCCCTTTGTCACACCCCGTCTACTGTATACTGCCCTGTAGAAAAAGATTCAAGATTTAGATTTTAAGGTCACAGAAAAAACCCCAATGACAAGCTACGCCATACACGATTTCTACTTTCTTCTACTGCTACTGCTAATACGACTAAAACTAATACGACTAAAACACACTCATGAGAATACTACGTAGGGCTGGGCGATAAAACGATAACGATATCTCGATAGACACGTACTCAATCAATACAAAATGCGCTCGATAGATCATTTCGACAGATTTTATGATTATTTTTTAGCCAGTTTAGCCACAGCCTCTCTGGTTTAGCTCCACTTTAAATCTTTGTTGCGAAGAGAGCTCGGTGCATGAGCAAAGGACCTCTGTGAAGTCGCCCCATCAAACGCAAACCTACACCAAAACTGTCAGTCGTTTGTGCTGCGAAAAGTTTCGTTTGTGCTTCTTTAGTTTTGGAGAAATTAACGATTCTTTTACAGGTCAAACTGGGGTCAGCCAGTGGCGATAAACGATGTCAGGCTGTGGAAAAGTCTGTATTATTATATAAAATATGAATCAAAAGCAAATTACTAAAGACTGTTACAGACTCTTCCGCAGTCCGAGATCTTTTCTCTTCACTAGTTTTGTGGAGTTTGCCGCCGTCAACTGAGCAAAAATTAAGTCCTATAATCACCGCAGAAATAATAATAATTTCAGAAATAAACTCGCACAAATGAAAATTGTCACAGCACAAACAAAATACAAACGTTTTCTATAATTTTCTTCCTGTTTTGAGGCTGTTTCACATTCTGAGGTTCTGGACGACGTCATCGGCTGAAAATAAAACTGCAAATATCTGAAGAACCAGAATCGCACAAATGAAACTTTTTGCAGCACAAACGATGGATATAGTTTTTGTGTAGGTCTGAGTTTGATGGGGCGACGTCACGGGGGTGAGCAAAGGCCTCGTCCTCTGGTGCGTAGCAAATACCGGGACCACAGACAGTATAAAGAATATTTACAGCCTCTGATTAGGACCCGACCCGAACCCGCGCACATTAAAACTCACATGTCGTGCTCCACTGCGGCCGCTGTATCTGCGGAGGCGCTTCGAGAACGCGCGGTTCTGTTTGCGTCACGAATCGCCCTCCGTTTTGCTCTTCACTGACACAGTGTACGAGCTCTGACGTCTCCGTCCGGGGGAGGAGCTTTATCTTCGTGATTCGTGACGTGTGCCGTTCACGCCGGAGCATCGTTTGTTTGGTTTCTACGCTTAACGACGAAACTCCGGTATTCACGCGTCGGCTCCGTGTGCACAGGACACCGGGCGCCTTTTTCTCCACTGGAAAAAACAATATCCAGATTAAAATGACTTAAATTAAGAACATTTTACTTTATTTGAGTCGATTCATCTTGACAAGTACAATTATCTGCCAGAGGTATAAGTATTTTTTTCTTAATTCAAGCAACGTTTGATTGTATTTCTTATTTTAAGTGCAAAAAGTTGTTGTTTTTCTTATTTCAAGTGTAGCGAGATGCATTTTCATAGTTTAAGTACAAAAATCTTATTGCACTGGGAGATAATTTTACTTGTCAAGTGAAATTTACTCAAATCACGGTAAAACTTTCTTAATCCAAGTCATTTTAGCTCGACTAGATTTTGTTTTTTGCCGCGTTGTCTGTGGCTGTTTTCATTTGGTAACACATGCAGAGGAAGGTTAAAATACAAATGTTTAAATTAGTATTTTTCCCTCCTGGTCCTTAGTTTAAATAGGTCATACAATGTTTCGACCGATATGAAACACTTATATCGTGAGAGAGATTATTTATTTATTTATTTATTTATTTGATGTGGACATAACAAATCGCATTGGACGAACCAGACGCGTTGTTTCAAGTGTTATGGCACAAGTGCTAATTTTCAGCACCTGTCCGCAGGAGGCTTTTAGAGAAAACACAATATTAAAACATTGACGATAAATGTACAGCGAAGAATTTACATTTCACTTCAACTCGTTCATTCTCACGTGCACGGCTCTGTCCTGATTTCAGCCACAGTTTCAGACGTCTGTTAAAGATGTTTGGGTGTGTCTGTAGTTTTAGGCCTGTGGGAAGACAGTTCCACAGCCTGGATCCACTGGAGGAGAAACTGGACGGTCCCAAAAAGACGTTCTGGATTTCGGGACGACACAGTCTCCACTCACAGAGGCTCTGGTGTCTGAAGGCCAAACCAGAAAACAGTGGTGACGCACGATTTGTCAGACATGTAAAAAAAACAGTTTTAATGTACTGAAATGTAAAAAAGGCGATGTTTTCGGACGACGTCGCCGTGATGCCGCCTCATGGTTTTTTTTTTTGTCAAATACCTCAATTGCCTCTTTGTACAATGACACAACCGGCTTCGGCGCTGAGGCTGAAGTCTGTGACCATGACAGTCATATTTCAGCCCTAACACTACGTCCCTGCCTCTACCTCACTGACCTGACGGCGCTAGAGGACGTAATCGGTGGGGCTGAAGTAGAGGCGGCGGGCGACCTCCAGCCGGCTCAGGTTCCGCAGGGTCCAGGCCTGGAGGGGGCCGCCGTCGCAGTACTCCGCGGTGGGGCCGTACGTGCCGTCCTCCAGGCGGCCGACGGTCAGACAGGACTGGGTGATGACGTGCAGAAAGGTGCGCTTCTGCGGACCGGCCCGGGAGTGCAGGGGACAGATGGTGGTGGAGGTAAGTCTGAGAGGCATCTGCTGTTCGCTAATATGAACCCACCTGTTCTCTATGGCGTGTTCAGAAAGGCGTTTAGGGGTTCAAGCGAGGGCAGCGTTACATAGATTCAAGGTGCCCAGATTGCGTGAGGTAAGTACGGAATAATTTTGGACCATAAACTGTTTTTCATATTTTTAAGACAGTAAAAAGCAGGTACAACACATTTAAAAGTCCTAGAATACGCAGAATCGAGTCTTAAGAGCTTTAAGCCATCTTATAATGTTCAAATATAATCAAAATCATACCTGGAGTTGTGTTTTGTTTCATTCACACATGTTTAAATAATCCTCTATTATTAGTCTGTACAGCTGCAAAACTCAAAATGCTCTGTTCCACTTTGTGATGTCACGGTGCGGTAATTTTCAAGTTTCTTTTACCTTTAATTCAGTAGAGAAAGGCAATTCCTGGTCTAAAATCATCCAAATGATTCAAGTGAAGGTGTGTGGAGTTTAAAAACACAATGGAGCACTCCCTGTATGAGTGTTTTCCATTCGAGAAAAGAACTCAGCCTTTTAAATATGCAGGATTTGTGTCTTAAACATGTGAATGAAACAAAACGCATCTCTAGTAGGGCTGGGCGATATGGACCAAAAAATATATCTCGATATATTTTGCTATATCTCGATATACGATATATATCTCGATATCTTTACAGGAAAAAATACAGCCCCCCCAAACTACTGCAAAAACAAAAAAACAAATTTTATCTGATTAATATTCATTTAGTTCTGCACTTAAACACTCTTGACACCCCTTTTTGGACCCTCACCCACAGTTTAAGAACCTCTTCTTTAAGAGGACTTCCACTGACACAAAACTGCTTCAAAGTGAATAAAGTGTGTAGGATTTTTAAACCTCTATTTTCAAATTCCAAACTGGAGTTACGTTCTCTTGTTTTAAAATGGTATTTAGTCTCTGCACATTTACCAAATCAAACGCACAGTGTGACAAACGGATTTATTTGGCATTTGGCACAGGCTGCAGAGAGAAGCCCCGCACGCTCCCGCACGCTCCCGCGCACTCCCGCACGCTCCCGCAAGACTCCCAAGACGCTCCCGCGCACTCTCAAGACGCTCGCGCGCACTCCGCACGCCGGGATGAGTTTATTGGCAACAGCAGCGGCATTAATGAAAAATGACCGCACTCAGTATTCAGACCTTGAGTTCATGACAAGACCGAGTCCAAATGCGCTCGAGTCCGAGACAAGACCAAGACAAAAGCCAAAGCTCTCGCTTTGTCCAGTGGTACGGGGTGTCTGTGAGTGGTGGGGCAGGTGTGGGTCCTGCTGCGAGGGCTCCTCGTTTAAGGGGGCGTGGGTGTGTTTTGAAGCGGAGTTTGTTCGTGATATCTGCACACACGCGGAGCTCGTGTGCTGGGGGTAAATCTTGGCGGTCGGAGGTGTCATGTGGTTGCGCTCGCACTGGGAAACGTGCATTTAGAAAGTTTAACTCGTCACGTTGCGTCTGTGCGCAGCTCCTTATTGTGGCTGCAGAAACACTCGCACAGATGCGCCTGTTTGGTTTTCCACGTTCGCACGACGAAATATTTGCTCGCAAATGCGAGTGAAATGGGCGCACTGCAGAGCCCTGGTCCTAGTCCTGGTTTAGTCCGCGGCCGAGCCCGGGCTTGCGACGCGTTTAGTCCTGGTTTAGTTCTAGTCCTGGTTTAGTCCGCGGCCAGGTCCGGGCTCCGCGGAGGAGCTCGGGGGACAAAAGCAGGAGGCGGAGGCGAGCGCGGCACAGAAAAGGCGAAACAAGCGAAGCGGCGAAACCAGAAGTAAACATAAGCATTATAGCGATATATCGATATGTCAGAATTCATATCGAGTTTCAAAAATATCTCGATATATTTTAAATATCGAGATATCGCCCACCCCTAATCTCTAGGCGTGTTTGTGATGAGGAAACATTAGAACACAGATCAGAAAATAAAGTACCGTATTTTTCAGACTAGAAGTCGCAAAAAATGCATAACGAGGAAGAAAAAAACCTGTAAGTCGCACTTTTTATAAAATCAGAGACCAAGAACCAACATTTCATCTCAAAGGCGAGTTATAGAAGTTATAGTGATAAAAACAACCGAATAAATTGTTTGTTTTTCAGTATAGAACCAAAAATAAGAAAACGAAAAAACAACTCTTTTCTTTATTATTTGTCTCTAAAACCAAAATGAAAAAACACACTGGAAAAAAACAATATCTAGGTAAGTTAAAATGACTTAAATTAAGAATATTTTACTTTATTTGAGTCGATTCAACTTGGCAAGTCAAATTATCTGCCAATTAATTCAAGCAACATTTGATTTTATTTCTTATTTTAAGTGCAAAAACTTGTTATTTTTCCTATTTTAAGCGTAGCAAGACGTATTTTCATATTTTAAGTACAAAAATCTTATTGCACTGGCAGATAATTTTACTTGTCAAGTGAAATTTACTCAAATCATGGTAAATCCAAGTCACTTTAGCTTGACTAGATTTAGTTTTTTGCAGTGCAGATATCATTTTTGATTCATATATACGATTCATGTATTTGGTCTATGGGCTGAAAAATGTAATATATAAGTCGCACCTGAGTATAAGTCGTAGGAACCACACAAACCCTGAAAAAAAGTGCGATTTATAGTCCAAAAAATACGGTAATATGGGCCTTTTAATTAAATAATTTCAGCCTTTGTACCTAAGATCCAGACAGTAGCAAAACAATTCTATTTAAGGTCACAGAAAAAGCACAGAAAATACACCAATGACAAATCGACACTGACAAGCGACGCCTACACGTTTTCTAAAAGCCAATCTAACAACTACTACTACTACGTATATTATGCAGAATTGACTTTTGTGAGCTTTAAGGCAGATTAGACTGTTTCCTCATCAAAAAACATACACTGAGTTGTGTTTTGTTTGATTCACATGTTTAAGACGCAAATCCTGCGCACTTAGGCCGAGTTCTTCTCTCAAACGGAAATGCGGTAATACGAGAAGTGCTCCATTGTGTTTTTAAACTCCATACACCTTCACTAGAGTAATTTGGATCATTTAAACCCAGGAATTGCCGATCTCCACTGAACAAACGGGGGAAAAGGAGCTGTTAACTTGAAAACTACCAACTCAAACACGTACGGATGAAACTCTAAGTATGTTTTCGACGAGGTGACATCGTTATTTACACGTCTTAAAGCTCACAAGAGTCGATTTTGCGTAACGGGACCTTTCAGCCATGTCATAATGTTATTTATAGGGGTCTGGGGGGTTCAAATGAGTCCAGTTTTAGACGGATTAAAGGTGACGAAAGCTGCTATTAATCATGTGACCTTTGTGTCTCCTCCAGATGTAGAATAGATTCATCAGCGCAGACGGGGCGTTTGTTACCAGGAAACATCACAGCGTGTCAAGCACAAGACAGTTCTGTCACTCAGCAGGAGTCTAAAGATACGTGAAGGGGAGTCAGGACAGGCCGGAGAATGTGTCTTTATTCAGTATTCAGGCTGAGTTTTTGATGATGAAACAACATTAGAGCACAGATCAGAAAGTAAAGTAATGTGGGCCCTTTAGGAGGTAGATATCAATGTTTTTCATCATGACAAAAACTGTCTGTTGTCAGCGATTAACAATTTAAAATCAATTTAATCTTTCGAATGGTGAAAAGTCATCAAACTGTCACATAAAACAGGAAACTGAAACCCACAAATAGTGTAGAATTCAAGGGGGAAGGGCCAATGATTTTCCGCTTCAAAAAAATTGACATTTTCCGTTTCAGAACTTTTGAATTTTGTTTCATTTCCGTTTCAGTGTTGGGAAGGAACTTTTAAAATGTATTCCCCTACAGATTACAGACCCCAAAATGGAGTTTGTAACGTAATCCATTAAATTACTTAAGTGAGTAACGTAATCTGAATACTTTGGATTACTTGATATTGTCATGATTTTTAAAACTACATGAATGTAGCAACCAACTCCTGCAAAGTCTTGTTTGGTTTTAGACCTGGATTTAGACCTGATTTACACCTGGTTTAGACCTGGTTTTAGACCTGGATTTAGTCCTGGTTTAGACCTGGTTTTAGTCCTGGTTTAGACCTTGTTTAGACCTGGTTTAGACCTGCTTTAGACCGGCTTTAGACCTGGTTTAGAACGGGTTCAGTCCTGGTTTAGACCTGGTTTAGAACGGGTTCAGTCCTGGTTTAGACCTGGTTTAGTCCTGGTTTAGACCTGGTTTTAGTCCTGGTTTAATGTTCACTTAGTCTTGGTTTTAGATCTGGTTTACACCTGATTTAGACCTTGTTTAGACCTGCTTTAGACCTGCTTTAGACCTGCTTTAGACCAGCTTTAGACCTGGGTTAGTCCTGGTTTTAGTCCTGGTTTAGACCTGCTTTAGACCTTGTTTAGACCTGGTTTAGACCTGCTTTAGACCTGGCTTAGTCCTGGTTTTAGTCCTGGTTTACACCTGGTTTAGACCTTGTTTAGACCTGGTTTAGACCTGCTTTAGACCTGCTTTAGACCAGCTTTAGACCAGCTTTAGACCTGGGTTAGTCCTGGTTTTAGTCCTGGTTTACACCTGGTTTAGACCTTGTTTAGACCTGGTTTAGACCTGCTTTAGACCTGGCTTAGTCCTGGTTTTAGTCCTGGTTTAGACCTGCTTTAGACCTGCTTTAGACCTGGCTTAGTCCTGGTTTTAGTCCTGGTTTACACCTGGTTTAGACCTTGTTTAGACCTGGTTTAGACCTGCTTTAGACCTGCTTTAGACCTGGGTTAGTCCTGGTTTTAGTCCTGGTTTAGACCAGCTTTAGACCAGCTTTAGACCTGGGTTAGTCCTGGTTTTAGTCCTGGTTTACACCTGGTTTAGACCTTGTTTAGACCTGGTTTAGACCTGCTTTAGACCTGCTTTAGACCAGCTTTAGACCAGCTTTAGACCTGGGTTAGTCCTGGTTTTAGTCCTGGTTTAGACCTGCTTTAGACCTGCTTTAGACCAGCTTTAGACCAGCTTTAGACCTGGCTTAGTCCTGGTTTTAGTTTGGTGTTAGTTCTGGTTTAGAGGCGCACAGGAAGCACGTGACCAGACACGGTCCATGTGTGGTGTCCACGCCGTACGGGAGGAGGCGCGTGCCGTCTGTGGGTTCACGCAGCGTACACATCTACACGTAAACCAGAACCGGAAAAACACGTCTGCTACACATCGATTATCAGTTTAAAGTGGCGTTTTTTCAAATATCTTAAAGAATTCAGGTCCGTTTTTCAGCAAAATTAAAGAAATGTATAAATTCAGTTTCACGCTAACGATTCCGTGTTTTCCGTCCGTTTTCCGCAACCACGGAAAATCATTGGCTCTAAAGGGGCACTGACAAAATCGAAAGCCAAAAGGTGATTCAAAATAATATAATGCACAGTAGTATTTGCCTTGTTGCTATAATTTAATATTGGAGATGTTACTGGAAAGAGAGTGGAGAATATGATTTAGCTGACAGAAATTTGGGTCGGTTTCCGTAGTGTGTGACCGAAAAAGCCCCAACGTTTCCAAGACTTTTATTCGATCAGTAACCAAAAAAAAGCTTTGTTGTCCAAGTTGAAAGCCAGCCGCACCCAGCTGTGGCGGCGAACTGGCGCGCCGGCTGCTAAAGGGTTGCCCAAGGCTGGAAAATCACATTTGCCTTTAAATATTGACTTTACAAAATCTGAAATCTCACAAGCAAAAAAAAACAAAGAAAAAGAAAATCTCGAAAACCAAGAAACTGTCAGAACGTGTTTGTTTATGGGGGATCTGTCACTCCTGTGTACAGTACTGGCGGTTTTCAGATTCAAGAGACTTTTTCTTATCGATTACATTGCACTTTTTGTTATCTAAATGAATAAATTAACCCGATCGTTTCATTTAATCAATACTAAAACTAATATCGAAACTAGACGCAAAAACATCACAGTAACAGAACTAAATCTGAACTTTCCTGAACAGTTTTAGAATGATGTTTATGCTTTACCAGAACTATTATAAAACCTAAAGGAAACATAAAGAAAGCCCCGTTATTTTGTGTAAATGACACAATTATATATATTACATTATATTATAAAAAATAGCATAAAAACAAAAAAAATCATCATTGTGGCATCATAATCGGTATCGAGTATTGAGTCCTTTTAGTAACATGACGACATTACTGGACTCAATTACTCGCCGTATTAACTTCTCATCTGCATTAAAGGTCCTGTTTTATGCAGATTTGACTCTCGTGAGCTTTAAGTCATGTCACTGTGTTGTTATCCCATCAAAAACAGACCTGGAGCTGTGTTTGTTTCATTCACACCCTTTATTATCTCCAAAGCTCAAAATGCTCTGTTCCACGTTGTGATGTCATGAAGCCGTAGTTTTCAATTTAACATTGA
The DNA here is from genome assembly GCA_034769755.1 of Odontamblyopus lacepedii. Taxonomy (NCBI): domain Eukaryota; kingdom Metazoa; phylum Chordata; class Actinopteri; order Gobiiformes; family Gobiidae; genus Odontamblyopus; species Odontamblyopus lacepedii. The sequence continues at coordinate 1,880,758 of CM068356.1, read as the reverse complement.
ACCTTTTATCTTTTGTTCAGTAGAAATGGGCAATTCCAGGCCTGAAATGATCCAAATGGTTCCAGTGAAGGTGTAGATGAGCTTAAAAACACAGTGAAACACATCACAAACGTAGAACAGTGCGTTTACTCAGCCTAAATATGCAGGACTCCAGATTTGTTTGTGATGATCAAAATTATAACATAGATCAGAAAATAGCATAATATGGGCCCCTGGGAGTCCATGACCTTTTTGTTTCTATAGAAATGTCATTGCTCTGCCTGGAATGTTTCACAGTGTGACATTAAACAGATCTACTAATTTACATTTATTAAATTACAAGTGGTTTTACTGCTCAAAAATAGCTAGAAAAACAGGCGTTCTGACTGTGAGCGGGGTCGCCTCTCCACAGATCCGACCTGTAACTTGGTCTGGGTTTGGGTCTCCATTAGGGTGGAGTGAAAAAAACCTTTTTTCCAGATCATTTTTGGATAGTGATAAAAAAGTTGTCGACACATTCGGTGAGAAACAAACCAAAAAATTTGACATTTTGAAGCAAATCTTCAGTCTCCACAACCTGAATAAACGGGGGAATATGGACTATTCTGACCAAAATCACAAAAACAGACAAGGAATTATTTTATTTTTACAAAACCAACTAGTCCATATAAACATGATAACTAATAGAAAATATATCTCTTAAATTAAAACACAGGCAAATTGTTTCCATGTGTCGGCAACTTTTTATCAATATCCAAAAATGATCTGGAAAAAAAGTTTTTTTTCCACTCCACCCTAGTCTCCATGAAGATAGAACGGTTTAATAATGCCATACCGTGAAACATTCCACTTACAAAGCCATAACATCTCCATGGAGAAAAGCAGCCGACGGGGCCTCCACCAGAAAAGTTACGCAATGCACCTTTAACTATTACGGCCCTGCAGAACGTTTTGACGCCACCTGAAGCACATTTCTAGCACCGTGAGCTTTTTAACGTGCGCTAACGTTCTGGACACCTCCGTCAGCAGCTGAACCGGCACAATGACACTGAACGATAATAAAAGGCTGTCGCTCACAGTCGGAAAGAGCCTGTCAGGTCAAAAAGTGGGGAAAAAAACCACCAAATGAATCAAGCGCTATAGCTACAGTAGTCCCGGCTCCTGTCTGTCACTGCGAGGGCTAAAAATAACTTGGACCACTGGCGGCACACAAACCCCAGTGCTGTTTACGACCGGGAGTAGTCTTTGGGCATGCATAATTCATACTTTCCTATTAAGAATGCACCAGAAGAACAAAGTGTAATGAATGGATTTCTCCGAGGAGTTGTTTAAAACGCAACGCCGGGGCATCTGGGTTTCTCTCATCACCACGGCGACATGTCACGGATAGGACATCTCAATCACGCTCCCCTTTTCTCACTTTGTCATTGAAATATTAATACTTAGTTGATGTTAAAAGGGTTTTTCAGCTATATGTGCCACGCTGTACCGCCGAGGGCTCTCTAGACTTGGCATCGCCTTGTTTCTTTAAAGCTAAAATATGCGATTTGATCTTCAGTTCTCACTGTACTTTGAATTCAAGTCTATATTTAAATAGACAGGCTGTAAAAATGAGCAGATAATTTAAATGTTATAGTTTAAGGTGCACAGTGTAGCTTTCTCATGTCCTTGGAGATGTTTTTGCTCAGCCTGGAATGTTCCACAGTAGTAAATATGATTTCAGTAATACTCATTACTGATTCCAATCATAGTCCGTATATATGAGTGGACATAGCTAAAGCGTTAGCCGCCGCGTGCCAAACAGGAAGTGCTCCAGGAGGCTCTTCCGGCTCCTTCTCTCCCTTTTTCCCATTGACTCACATTAGGATCTTCTCGCTCCTCTCTCTGTACCTGCTGCACTGAGCCTCGTCATTTTGGTCTTAAATGTTCGTCTGAACCCTCGACACAGGATCCTGAATTTTTCATTTTGCTGTTTTGTTCCTAAATCAAGATATGAACATAAATAACGGACCAATCAGACGCCTTCATTCCCCGAGGTCCCTCCCCCTAGTGTTAGCAACAGGTTTGATTGACAGCTAGTTTCCCGCTTTCCTGCCCCGAGTGACTATTTCTGAAATAAAATGACAAAATATCTCAAACAATTACAATATCTAATGTTACTAGAATCTTAACTAGCATAATTTAACTAGCATAAAGTAAAGTGAATTTTGTTAAATTGCGACTCTATTGTTGTTCACACGTAACAGAACATAGAACATAAATCAGTGACTTAAACTTACTATTTAAAGTTTGATGATAAAAGCTAAAAGTTTCCTTATTATTCTCCAGAATCAGGTAAATCCAGTGTCCTGCAGGTGCAGAGTATCACCGCTCTGCCATGAGGAGGCGCCACATTTAACCTCCTCAATCCTGATTGGCTCTTGTGTTGCGATGATACTCATGGTCGGATTTCCAAATATGGAGCCTGGCTCCAGATTCGCTCCTGTAACCGTGGCAACAGGAGCCTCATTTAAAATTCTACTAACGTTAGATCTTGTAATTGTTTGAGATTTGTTGTCATTTTATTTAAAAAATCGTCACTTGGGGCAGGAAAGCGGGAAGGGAACTTACTTAGCAGCAAAACTAGCTGTCAATCAAACCTGTTGCTAACACTAGGGGGAGGGACCTCGGGGAATGAAGGCGTCTGATTGGTCCGTTATTTATGTTCATATCTTGATTTAGGAACAAAACAGCAAAATGAAAAATTCAGGATCCTGTGTCGCGGGTTCATACGAACATTTAAGACCAAAATGACGAGGCTCAGAGCAGCAGGCACAGAGAGAGGAGCGAGAAGATCCTACTGTGAGTCAATGGGAAAAAGGGAGAGAAGGAGCCGGGAGAGCCTCCTGGAGCACTTCCTGTCTGGCACGCGGCGGCTAACGCTTTAGCTATGTCCACCCATACATGCGGTCTATGGATGGACCCTCCACCAGAGAAGTTACACAATGCACCTTTAAATCCTAGTAGTTTCTTTTCTATTCCCATGTGGTCTTATATCCGTTTAAAGTCGTGCAGGTGGGTTCCACAGTGGTCCATGAGCGTTTACTCATCTACGTGGTCTTATACTTGCTGTCGAGATCCCTTTAAAGCAGCGGTCTCTGGACGTTTTTGCGCCACGGACCGATTTAATGTCAGACAATATTTTCCTGGACTGGCCTTTAAGATAAATACGACAAAATAAAACGATAATACCTGCACAAAACTGTGGTATTTTGTAAATATAGTAATAAACGTTTCCAAGGACGTCTGTTTTTTTTACTCATTTTGCAGCTTGTGGGTTTAATATTAGCGTTAATGCATCATGTGACCGAGACAAGTGAGTCACAGACGGATGTAACAGAGAGAAATTGGTAATTTTTCAAAATAAAACGGAATAATGTAAGTTATTTATTCTTTCTGTGCGACCTGGTATCAAACGACCCACAGACGGCTGCTATAAAGCTCACAAAAGGTGCATTTCTGTCCTATAAATGGGACTTTCTTAGTATCGACACCTGCTCAAATGAGTATCTAGTTTCGATACTAGTTTTTGCATCGATTAGTGCCTGATTTCCGATACTTTTGACAGCCTTATTCCAGAGACAAGTGCAGAGACACTTAACTCGTCTACCCCCCACGGAGGAAAACAGGCGACACCACCGAGCCTCGTATCATTTTAGCGATAAAAACACCTGTGAGTGAATAATTGCCCGGCAGTTTATTACCGTACTGTGGAACCTCTCCGACAAAGCACTAACATCTCCATGGAGACAAGCAGGTGCCAGAGCTCCATTAGCGAGGTTACACGTTGCACCTTAAATGTACATAATCTCGTCTTCAAGTTTTTATATTCGATCGTAAAAAAAATAGATGTTTATACCTTATTTGCAAAAGGGGAATATCTTTCTCCTTTTTAAATCTTCAGTTTCTCCCCGTGGGGCCGTTAATATGAAACTCTTGTAAACAATTGAGGATAATGCAATAAAAATGGGTGATTAAATAAAGGGGGAGCGAGAGGAGAGAGGAGAGGACATAACTGATCCCAGACTAAGGGACATGAGGGACGTCTATTTTTTTCCCCTCAGTAAATTCCACGCTGACATTTGCACATTAAAAGTGGATAATAGCGGATAAGCGAGGCCTCTGTCGGTGCTGAAATGACTTGCAGAAATGGCATGGGGTCACGTACAGGCTAAAATCACTCACAAGTTCATATTCTAATGGGGCTAATGGGGGTTTTGGGGGGTTTGCGTCGACTCTACTGACGAAGATCACGGCACACGGGCACTAACCTGGGGCTGGGGGGGGTCACCAAACCGGGAGGGGGTTTCACACTGTTTCACCGGAACACGGCTAAAATCTTACCTGGAAGTCGTACTCCCATTTGCCCACATACTGAGGAAGAGCAGAGACACGGCGGACGTGTGGGAGAGGGAAATACTGACAAACAGCTCCATCTAGTGGTCACGAATGAACAAGCCCGACTTTTCAATATGACATTATCAAAGCGTCACGACATAAACGTCTGCTGTAATAATAATAATAATAATAATAATAAAAACATGTATGAATAGAAAAGCTCATAGAATTCAGCTTTTTTTTCTTTTTTTGCTAAAGTCCGTATGTGAGGGATTGAGGGATTATAGATATATTTATTAATAAAATAAGATAAAATAAGATATCCTTTATTTGTCCCACAATGGGGGAATTTCAGTGTTGCAACGCACAGTGAAGAAAACAGCAAGAAAACAGCAGCAGCAACAGAAGTACAGAAAAACTTAAAACTCTATAAAGATCTATAAAAATAAGGATTATAAAACTATATATACAATAATCTGGGTAATAAGAAGTACTATGTGTACATAGTCACGACAGGGAAAATTTATTATTTATTTATTTATTCATTTATTTATTTGTTTATTTAATTTAATTTTTATTTAATTGTATTTTATTTATTGATTGATTTATTTATTGTTATGTTGTTATATTATTATTATTATTATTATTATTATTATTATTATTATTATTATTATTATTATTATTATTATTATTATTTTAGAAGCATAATCAGAAGCTGGTAAGGCGGCATTTCAATATTCTGCCCACACAACATGGAACAATTTACAAAAAGACTTGAAATTAAAATAACTTGGTTCCAATAAGACAGTTTAAACTTTCGCCCAAAGGTTTGGAAATAAAATCCACGGTTTGTAATTGTTTTAAATAGTCTTATGAATGAATCTCAGTGGGACTTTCCTGGTTAAATAAAGGTAAAATAAAAAAAATAAAATAAAATTAGAGTTGTTCCTTTTTCTGGAATGATTTAAACACTGTTACCTGATCAGTATTTATTCTTTTCTTATTTTAAATGAATGTATTGTACAAGTTAAAGGGACAGTATGAAGGATTTGGATTTTAAATTCCATAAACATGAGCGATCTGCTAAATTTGCTCAAATCAAATATACCTTTTACTGATAACAACTGTAATGCCGATTTCTTAATTACAAAACATTGGACATGATGCTCGTGTTGTTAATGTTTTAATTTAACAGTGTTTTAGTTCTTTAGACAATTATCCAATCAGAAAGCAGAATGAGCCTCACGTGAGTCTCACATTGGGGTTGCCAGGTTCAGTGCTGAAATCCAGTAAAATGACACCCGACTGAAACCCGACGGCCTAAACCCAGCGCCTGCAGACACCAGAGCATCAGTGCAGCTCAGTGAGTTCTGATGTGGCCTTTCCTTATAAGGAGAATCAGAAAAACCTGTACTAGAGTTTTCTGTCTGCAGGTTTAGACACCCAGGTTCAGCTGTGATTGTAGTCTCCTTTTCAGCTACACACTGCACCTTTAAAATACAAGAACAACAACATTCTGAAGACCTACGACATCGTATACGATACCGAGGAATATGTTTTATATAACCACGAGTAACTTTCTAACCGCAAAAGACAGAAACTTCCTTTTCCCTCTGAAAGTGCAGACATAGAGGTTTCCGTACATTTCTGCGGCTTTATCCTACGTCACACTCACGCTGTGTGATGACGGGAGCAAAACGAGTGTCCAACAGGAACTTTGTTTTCCCCAAACTCATGCGCTCCGTCCATTTTGATCGAGCCAAACTTTGCCAAAGAGTGAAGTGAGTCAAGATGGTCGACTCCTCTCGTATGTGTTTGCTTTTAGCGATTGAAAAAGACACTCTAAGTGGAGGTAATTCTCACATACATGGCAAATTATGCATCAAATCCAAATGTAATTTCCACCATGGAAATGCAGAAGTGCTGTGGCTCTGGCCCTGGACCTGACAGGAGCTGTTTCCAGGACTGGACCAGGAAAGTCATGGAGCCACTGCACTTTTTTTGTTTTTAGGGCAATAAGGAGATTTTTAATTTACTTACAGACTTGATATTTTGCATTTTTGTAGCTAAGGCCCTAAATTAAGCATTTTTTATGTCCAAAAAGTTGTTTATACATGTTTGCTCTGTGTTTTGTATAAAAGAGTGTGATTTATTATTTTTTTTCAACAATTTCTGGTCCTGTAGCTTTTATCACAGCCTCATGACACAACTACAGCAGCAGATTGTGAAATAACAGGCTGTACTGAACAAAAGGAGGTAGAACACTTCATTATAGGGTAAAAGGGGCAGTTTTAAAAGCAACACTAAGAAAACAAATCCAGGCGAAAGGAGGAGAAATGTACTAGTAAGTGAATATTACTAACACTTTTATTACTGTAATGTTCTCATTCCAGATATTATGTAAATGGACAATAGACAATCTGAATATCTGAATCAGAAGTGTCTGTAGTGTGTGCGAGTACCTCTGCGTCGTACTCAAACATCTGGTTGCCCTTCATGTGGTGACACTTGAGCATGACCACGGGCCCATTGAGGCGAGACACGTCCAGACACAGGTCGTCTGTGCGGATCTCCTTATCCGCCGTGTACGAGAACACCTGCAAACACAGCACAACGTCATCTCTGACTCACATCTGCCACATTTTACATGGATTTATGGAGTATTAGTTGCTTTCTTACAGGTTGCGCTGCGTAACCATATCATTCATACATCAACGTGAGCCAGTATAGTCACGTTTTCTTCGTGTTTTGGTCATTTTTAAGAAGCTTTTCTGTATTTTCCCAAAACAAATGCCAGCGTATGCCTCTCTTTACTGTTGGCAGGGATCAGATTGGTCAAAAATAGGGACACCTCGTACATTTTTTTGTATGAAACTGGGACAAATCACTGGTTTTGGATAAATCTGCTGGGACAGGGACACTGGGCTCAGAACTGGGTCTGTCCCGGCTAAATAGGGACATCTGGTCACCCAAATTATAGGCAAAACTATTCTGCTCATCTCTCAGTTCTGACGTTGCTCTGTCTGAAGCTCTGTTCCTCAAAATAGACTTTAATTTAACACAGTCTGACCAGAAAGAAGTGCCTTAGCTGGAACTACAAGAGGTGAGCTTATTTCTGCTGTTAAACAAGCCGGTAATGTTATTTGAGAGCAGGGTGACCCGACGTCCATATTTACCCGGGACAGTCCCAGTTTTGAACCCTTTGTCCCCTGTTCCAGCAGATTTACCCAAAACCAGTGATTTGTCCCAGTTTTATACAGAAAAATGTCCGAGGCGTCCCTATTTTTGACCAATCTGATCCCTGGCAACAGTAAAAAGAGGCATAAATTGTCATTTGTTTAGGTAAAATACAGAAAAGTTGCTTAAAAATCACCAAAACACAGAAAATATGACTATACTGGCTCACGTGTTAGTCATGAATGGTCTCCGCATAACAATTTTCTTTATTTACGCACTCGTTTCACAATTTTATTATTAGTAATCACCCAAAAAACAGGAATGTCCACGTTTTTTATTTTGATATTCTGGTCGCCCTGTTTGAGAGGGACTCACTCGTTGTAGTTCCAACTAAGTCAGCGCTTTCTGGTCAGATTGTGTTAAAATAAGATCAGATTTAAGTCTAACAATGCGTCACACAGACAAGCACCTTTAGTTAACAACACACTCCACCACTGTCATATTCCTGTGAAACATGCCATTTTAAGTTGCATTATCAGGTGCTGCTCCTCCGCTTTAACAGTTTGTGTCTCTGAGCTCCCGAGGATCCACAAACGCAGGACGGCATTCGGAAACTCGGCCTTTTTGTGCGCGCCGTCCGTCAGTGGAGCATGTGACCGACAGAGCTGATCGCATGGACAAACTACGGCACGATTCTCTCGCCTGGAGGAAAAAAACGGCTCCTTTCAGACCAAACCTGCGCCCGTAATGTGACTGAGGAGTGTGTGGAGAGAGCGAGACGTTCTGTTCTGGAGAGAGTGAACTGAATGATGACTTTTGATGAGGACGATGATTTTAAGGTGCTGAGAAAATGAGGATGCGGAATTTTAATGATGCTCCGGTCATTATAAAGACGTTCTCTTTGTATGTTTGTATTTATTGAACTATAACACCGACCTGCCCGGGGGACGACAGGTGGAAATCAGCCCTGGCGCTACAGCCTGGTACAAGCAGCTCTCCTGCTGAGGTTAATGTAGATTCAAAATGTAACAGAGTTCAAATATCTGGGTGTCACCTTAGATCCCACACTTACCTTTAAAAAACATGTTAAACAAATGTGTCAAAGCTCGAAATTTAATGTTGCCACTTTTAAATGTGTCAGGAACTCTCTGACCTGGAGGCAGCCAAAACCTTTTTTAATGCAATGATAATGACCCGATTTTATTATTGTATAACATGTTGGTCACAGGCCAGTAAAACCACCTTGAAACCTTTGGAGTCCATTCACAAACAGGAGAACACGGCAGCACCAGCACTGTCAGGTTCTCGAAAAATACAGTTTGTAAATATACAAAGACTCGCGAGGGTTCGATTGGCCGACAGAATCACACATGACACTGCACCTCCACCTCTGAAGAAGTTTGTCCAGCAAACATCTCAAGTGACAAACAGAACGACACGCTGCTCCTCCAGAGCACAGTGTATCGCACCAAAACACAAAACAACATTTGCACAGACAGTTTTCTCAAATAAAGCAGTTAAAGACTGGAATAATATCCCACCTGAAATAAAAAATCAAACAAACTTTGCCACTTTTACTCGGGAACTTAAAAAGTGGTTATGGGACGGTCAAACCTGTCAGCACTGACACTGTGTATTTATGTCCATCTTGGACCAGTGTCAGTTGGTCTTTTCTCCTGTTCAGAGTCAGTAGTTTGTGCTTCGTTTGTGCTGCAAAAAGTTTTGTTTGTGCGATTCTGGTTCTTCAGATATTTGCAGTTTTATTTTCAGCCGATGACGTCGTCCAGAACCTCAGAATGTGAAACAGACTCAAAACAGGAAGAAAATTATAGAAAACTTTTGTATTTCGTTTGTGCTGTTTTGTGCTGTGACAATTTTCATTTGTGTGTCTCCTGTTCCTGTGGTCTGGGCCCAATGTGCAGTGGAATTTAAACGTGTGTTAATATGAAGTAATCTGACGGATAAATGGACGGATACAGAGTGAAATGCAGTGAATGATACAGTGGTTCTATAACTGTCTGATGGTGTTTGACTGTGACTGTATCACTGAGGTTTGAATGTTGGGGAAGTTTTAGAGAAATGTAGAGACTTATAGGGGAATGTGCCCTGTTTATTTATGTAAAAAGGGACTACAGATGGAAACGAGCTGTTCAGCTATAATCTGGTACAGTGCATCTCTGTGTTTCGATTTAATGTTTCTGTGCATTGTCCCTCAAATAAAGATTAAAGTAAAGTAAAGTAAAGATTGTGCACTGTCCCGGTCTCATTAAATAAACTAAACTAAACTCTCAGGGAAAGTTGATGACATGAGCTGCAAAGTATCAATTAGCTTCTCTTAGATATAAAAAACAAAACAAAAAACACATCCAAAAAGCCAAACAAAGGGTTTATTTGATGACTAAAATGAAAAGATGGAGGCTAATAAATAAATAGAGATAAAAAGAAGCATGTGAGTGTTATGAACGAGCTGTTACTGTGGACATCTGCACTTTATTTAACACGATCGCACTGGACTGAGCCATAAGGACGGGAACAGATGCTCCGTGACTGCATTAGCCTGGCCTATTAATAACACACCGCATTTATATTACAATGTGCTGAGACGGCTTTAAACCTGGAGTAACCAACGGTAAAACAACTTCAAGGTTATTTTCAAGTTCTATTCGAGGCATAAGAGCGGCGAAGTTTCCGAAACAATAAAGCATTTCACATTTTTATCAGTAGGAAAAGAAAAAATGAGAGACCACTGCAAAATTATCTCTGATTTTACTCCTTATAGGTTTGTGTTTGAGTAAAATGAACGTTTTTGTTTCCTTCTATAAACTCCCGACGACATTTCTCCCAAATTCCAAATAAAAATACTGTCATTTAGAGGATTTTTTTTGGCAGAAAATGATCAAAATAACAAAAAAGATGAAGTGTTTTCAGACCTCAAATAATGCGAAGAAAACAAGATCATTTTAAAACAACACAATACTAATGTTTGAACTTAGGAAGAGTTCAGAAATCAATATTTGGTGGAATAATAATGATGATGATGAACACAGCAGTGGTTTTTTCTCCTTTTCCTCCTTAAATCAGTGCCTCATGAAGCAGAATGAGGTGAGTTTGTGTTGGAATTCAACAAACGCTGGAATAAAACAGCGTCACACATGTAGTGACGCTGATTTCAGAAAAAAAAAAAGCTCTTATTTTTATTCCAGAGCTGTAGTTCAGTACTTTTGGAGTAGAAATATCCTAAAATGTGTCTTTAAACGTATTTTCTGATCTGTTCTAATGTTGTTTCCTCATCACAAACAGACCTGGAGCTGTGTTCTGTTTCATTCACACGTGTTTAACACACAAATCCTGCACGTTTAGGCTCTGTTCTTCTCTCTGTTCCACCTTGTGATGTCATGTGCTAATACGGGAAGTGCTCCACTGTGTTTTTAAACTCTACACACCTTCACTAGAATCATTTGGATCATTTCAGCCCTGGAATTTCCAATCTTCACTGAACTAAAAAGTAAAAGGAGCTGTTCATTTGGAAACTACTGCTTCATGACATCACAGGGTGGAACAGAGCATCTTGAGCTTGAGAGATGTAGACAGACTAATAATAAAGGGTTATTCAAAAATGTGTGAATGAAACAAAACACAACTTCAGGTCTGTTTTTGAGGAGGCAACAACATTATAATATGGCTTAAAGTACCTACATAAAAACTGTCAGTCGTTTGTGCTGCAAAAAGTTTCGTTTGTGCTTCTTTAGTTTTGGAGAAATTAACGATTCTTTTACAGGTCAAACTGGGGTCAGCCCCACAGGAAGCTTCAAAATGCTCTAAAACATCCAAAATGGAGTCAGTCATTTGTGCTGCAAAAAGTTTCGTTTGTGTGATTCTGGTTCTTCAGATATTTGCAGTTTTATTTTCAGCCGATGACGTCGTCCAGAACCTCAGAATGTGAAACAGCCTCAAAACAGGCAGAAAATTATAGAAAACGTTTGTATTTGGTTTGTGCTGTTTTGTGCTGTGACAATTTTCATTTGTGTGAGTTTATTTCTAAAATGATACATTATTATTTCTGCTGTAATTATAGGACGTCATTTCCGCTCAGCTGACGGCAGCGACTTTAGCAAAACTAGTGGCGATAAATGATCTGAGGCTGTGGAAAAGTCTGTGTTATTATATAAAATATGAATCAAAAGCAAATTAAAGACTGATACAGACTTTTCCACAGCCTCAGATCGTTTATCGCCACTAGTTTTGCTAAAGTCGCCGCCGTCAGCTGAGCGGAAATGACGTCCTATAATTAAAGCAGAAATAATAATGAATAATTTTAGAAATAAACTCACACAAATGAAAATTGTCACAGCACAAAACAGCACAAACTAATTCCAAACGTTTTCTATAATTTTCTGCCTGTTTTGAGTCTATTTCACATTCTGAGGTTCTGGACGACGTCATCGGCCTAAAACAAAACTGCAAATATCTGAAGAACCAGAATCGCACAAACGAAACTTTTTGCAGCACAAACGACTGACAGTTTTTGTGCAGGTTTGAGTTCGATGGGACGACTTCACGGAGGTGCTTAAAGTTCACACGAGACAATTTTGTGCAATAAAGAAGGTTTAAAGTATCAGATAAATGCGAAGGGCTGTAAAATTATCATCATAAGTGCAGAAGGTGCTTTGTTTATCCCCCTTTTGCTCCATTTTTATTGTTAACCAGCTCTTTTTACAACGCGTTTTATCATCCCATAAACAATCTGCCCAATCATTATTCAAACTACATATTTTCCAAACTGAATTCACATTATATTTCAGAATTTGACGCACTGCGCGCCTCTATTAATAAAGTTTATTTCTTGTGGTTGCCGGGTCCCCAGCACAGCCTGATGCATGTGTAGGTGCAGGTAAACAGCACTTCTCACCTGATTTCCGCCCATGCCGTGACAGTTGAAGAAGCCCACCTTCTCGTTCTCCTTCCGCCCCATGTTGTCCACGCACTGGTTGGTCTCCACGTTTCTGATCTGCGCACAAACACACGCGACACATGTAATGATCTAAAACACACGCCGATCAAAATAGAACAGAAAAACGTTGCAGGTGAATCGTTAAGAATATGGATACATGGGATTAGATATAAAAATGACCGTTTTAATCCAGGTGAAGAAGACAGAACGGCCGCTCCATCAAAAAAGTACTCATGTTAATATTAAAGTTCCCAGATTACGCTATTTCTATTCTATTTTCTGATCTGTTATAATGCTGTTTCCTCCTCAAAAACATACCTGGAGTCGTGTTTTGTTTCACTGAGGTTTGGAGATGCAGACAGACTAATAATAAAGTGTTACTCAAACATGTGTGAATGAAACAAAACACAACTCCAGACGCGTTTTTGAGGAGCTAACAACATTTCAACATGATTTAAAGCTCACGAGAGTCAGTTTTGTGCAACGTAGGACCTTTAATGGGGAGTCCGTGGCACAGTGGGTTGAGTTTTTGCCCTCAAACCACAGGGCCAGTGCTTCAAACCAGCACTGTGATTGATCCGCATTATTTAATTGTCTATTGAGCTTTATTTAAACAGGATAGCGCCGGTGAAATAAAAAATCTTTCAGAAATATTGAAGGGAATGCCAAATGATTCAAATGAGCAAAGAATGAAGTGTTTGTGGTGGGATGAGGTGGGTTTAGGTGCAGCACAAACCAAAGCGCCCGTACACCTGGTAATGGGGGTTTAAACAGACTGGCTGCTGATTGGACGAGGAGGAGGTACGGTGAGCGATGAGGAGGAGTAATAGGAGTCAGATGATAAAGGCTGAGGAGCAGGAAAACTCTAAGATAAGATAAGATGAGATAAACTTTTCTGTCCCCCAGGGGGAAATTTGTTTTGGGCACTGCTGCAGTTTAAAAACACAGTTACACTTCATACATCACACACCAGTCACAAGACACATGCTCAACCAAAGAGTGTCCAAAATATTGCACTAACCCGATTTCACAGATAATTATTGCACAGATAATTATTGCACTAACCCGATTTCACAGATAATTATTGCACAGATAATTATTGCACTAACCCTATTTCACAGATAATTATTGCACAGATAATTATTGCACTAACCCTATTTCACAGATAATTATTGCACAGATAATTATTGCACAGATAATTATTGCACTAACCCTATTTCACAGATAATTATTGCACAGATAATTATTGCACTAACCCTATATCACAGATAATTATTGCACAGATAATTATTGCTCTAACCCTATTTCACAGATAATTATTGCACAGATAATTATTATACAGATAATTATTGCACTAACCCTATTTCACAGATAATTATTGCACAGATAATTATTGCACTAACCCTATATCACAGATAATTATTGCACAGATAATTATTCCACAGATAATTATTGCTCTAACCCTATTGCACAATTATTGCACAGATAATTATTGCTCTAACCCTATTGCACAGATAATTATTGCTCTAACCCTATTGCACAGATAATTATTGCACAGATAATTATTGCTCTAACCCTATTGCACAGATAATTATTGCACAGATAATTATTGCACTAGCTCTATTGCACAATGATTTTTGCCATTATTGCACCATTAAATAAAGTGCACCTTTGTTGTGCAGATTTAACAGTGCAACAGAAGTGGCACAAATGAAAGTTTATATCTGTTCCTCTTAAACTTAGGCGTCGATAGCGTCGGTCTGATGGAGGATTTCATTTTCACCCTGCAACAGATGAGAGGAGTTTCCCACAATCCCTCTGGCCTGAACAAGCACAGAATTTTGAAAAATGTCCTGCAAAGAAGGAAACTCTTTCCTCCCAATCACCTTCATGGCCTTATTTACCAGTTTCCCAAGTTTAGTTTTGCACTGGACGGTTAAAGAGCCGAACCAGGCGACCGACCGAACTGTAGCGGATCAAACTCTCCAAAACATCAGGATCATAAAAACAGGTCATGATTTCTGTGCTCACACCAAACAGCCTCAGTCTCCTGAAGAAGTGGAGCCTCTGGGACAGTTTGGAACAAAGAAAATCCACATGAACGTTCCATTTAAACAAATTATCAGTGAACCAGCCCAAATATTTAAAGGACCTGGTCTATTTGTCCACCTTCAGTGCCAACAGGATCATGGGGTTGCAGAGCTCGGGGATCACACACACCAGCTCCTTCGGTTCATTCCCGCTAAGAATTAAGTGAAGGGAAATACTCGAGAAGCAGCGCGGTGGACTGAAGCCAAGTCGGGTCTTCCAGGCTGAGTTTACGCCAGCTCCATTACTCTGACTGTGTTTTGCAGCTGACAGTTGTGTGTATCTGATGCAGCCTGTTGCAGCTGCCTGGTGCGAGCGCAGGGTGATTCATATGGTGTGTGTAGTGAAGAGGCTGTGTCAGGACAAACTGTCACTCGCACACACACACTCACCACTCACATTTTCAGAGCTGCCGTCACTCACTTACGTATTAAAGGTCTTACACTGTGTAAAATCGACTCGTGTGAGCTTTAAGCCACGTTAAAATGCTGTTACCTCATCAAAACACATACCTGGAGTTGAGTTTTGTTTCACTCACGCATGTTTTAATCTACATCTCCAGACCTCAAACTGCTTTGTTCCAGTTTTTTTTGGTTCTCAAGACCTTTATCCCACCATAAAGCACTTGGGTTGCCAGTTTTAACGCTGGAATCCAGTTAATTTCAACCTAAAATGCGTCTTTCTGATCTGAAGGGTCACTAGCTAAACCCCAGCACCTTCAGTCAGTCACGGAGCAGTGCTAGTGCAGGCTCTGCAGCTCAGCGAGGGAATTCTGGGGGTTCTGAGCTGTTCTTATACTGAAAATGAGAATAAAAACCTGCATGTTCGTTATATGCGGGTCAAGGCGCTACACTTAGGTCTTGGACCAAGTTACATTTCAGAACTTTTAGCCCCGTACGAGCCTCTCGCAGCCTTAGATCCTCAGGCAGGTCCCTGTGACTGTTCCAAGCACCATCAGTATCATCTTTAAAATCACCTTTAATTTTATCGGTTGGCCTTCCTTTAACTGGTTTTAGCTCGATTTTAGTCCTTATTTATTTTTATTCTATTTTATTAACTTACTTATTATAATTATTTTAATTGACTGGGTCATTGTCTGGTTTTGTCTGCTTTCTGGGTGCTATTTTTATTGTTCTTTGTTACTTGTACAGCACATTGTAAACCTTGCATTTTAAAAGTTCTTTAAAAACATTTATTATTATTATTATTATTATTATTATTATTATTATTATTATTATTATTATTATTATTATTATTATTATTATTATTATTATTATTATTATTAAGCAAGGCAAGTTTATTTGTACAGCACAATTCGTACACAAAGTAATTCAAAGTGATTTACAGAATAAGAAATACATTAAAATCTCAATACAAACAAATTAAAACATAAATAATCATCATAAAATTTTAAAAGAGATAGGATGTTAAAATTAGAGAGAAGACAAGATAAGAATTATTATTATTATTATTATTCCAACCCAGGTTCAGTTGCTTGTACAGCACCTTTCGGTAAACTGAGCACAGACCACATAATGTTATATTTCAGTAATTAGCCACGTCCCTGCAGCAAAACAATACAAACTGCAAAGAGCTGAAAGTTTTAAACCCCTATGAAGCAGTAAAGCTAAAACAAACCCGATGCTTCCTGTAACATATCACCCGACGCCGCGCTGATAATTAGACCATATAACGTCTAATGGCCCCAGCTGCTCGGCGCATGAGACTCGGGGGTGTTTCTGCGGTGACTGAGAGGAAACCAGGGAGACCGGGGCTGTGCTGCAGTGAAAGTGAAGGAAAGGCCTCTTATCCGGAGCAGTCGGAAGGAGAGCTGGAGGATTACAAGATATTTTCCTCCAACCCCCTCCATCGCTGCACTTAAACGGGCCCCGTCCATAGCCCAGACCAGGCACCGGCCGAGAGAGAGAGAAGCAGAGGGATGAGGGGGCAGAGATAGACAGAGAGAGAGAGAGAGAGAGAGAAAGACAGAATAAGAAAGAGAGGGACACAGAGAGACAAGCACAGACATTTTGAGAAGGTTTGTGTGTTTATTCGTAAGATACACGGCTAAAAGCTTGTCCAAAATGTAGGATATAAACACGTAAATCGATCAGAAAATGACTTAAAAGTAGTAAAATTATCTTATCTTAGATCTCTCAAAATAAACGACCTCTAGACTAGAATCAAGAAGTCCCAGAACTAGAAAGTCAATAATAAATCTGAAAACAAGATGAATTACCTGATATAAGGTTTAACTCTCGAAGACCTACGACATCGTATACGATTCTGAGGAATATGTTTTCTATAACGGCGCAGAACTTTCTAACGGTAAAAGACAGAAACGTCCTTTTCCCCTCTGAAAGTGCAGACATAGAGGTTTCCGTACATTTCTGCGGCTTTATCCTACGTCACACTCACGCTGTGTGATGACGTGAGCAAAACGAGTGTCCAATAGGAACTTTGTTTTCCCCAAACTCATGCGCTCCGTCCATTTTGATCGAGCCAAACTTTGCCAAAGAGTGAAGTGAGTCAAGATGGTCGACTCCTCTGACTGTGTGTGTTTAGAACGAGGGAAAAAGTCGCTCTAAGTGCAGTTTTTTCTCAAATAAATGGCAAATTACACATCTTGGTGTGTGTAATTGCGCATCCCTTTGCTATTTTTATTTGAAAGGTTTATTTCAGTCAAAATGAACAAATACAAATGTAATAAACTCCATGGAAATGCAGGAAGTGATGTGTGTGTGGGGTGGGGTGAACTTCTTTTAAGACACACTTGAAGTTTTCATTTTGGAGAGGGTCATTCGTCTGAACAACCCTTAAAGGCAAAACCAAAATCCTCGCCAAACTGAGCACTCTTTGGTTTAAGTGGTGGAATATGGTTGGAGTAATAATACTATTTTGGACCTCTGCTAATTTGTCATCATTTGAGACTACTTACATAACCACGGAAATCCATGGTCTAATTTCTGGAGTTATCAGATTACTAAAATATCTGACGAGTAATCTGATTTCTTTCTGATTGTGCAGGTTTGACAAGGCCATGTGTGCAAAAACCTTCCAAAATGTGGTTTAAATATCATATATGACACCAAATGGACTCATGTGAGCTCTGAGCCGTGTTACAATGTTGTCACCGCATCAAAAACATATCCACAGTTGTGTTTTGTCTTCATGTCGAAATCTCAAACGCTCTGTTCCACCTTGTGATGTCATGAAGTGGTCGTTTCCGAGTTCTACCTTTTTTACCTTTTGTTCCAACGGAGATCAGAAAGTCCAAGGCTGAAATCATCCAAATGAGTCAAGTGAAGGTGCGTGGAGCTTAAAAACACAGTGGAACACTTCCTGTATTAACACGTGACATCACAAGGTGGAACAGAGTGTTTTGGGTTTGAGAGAAGAACTCGGCCTCAGAAAATAGCGTCATATGGGCCCTTTAAAAATTATCTTCCAAATACAACGTACACACCAAATGAATGGAGTTCATGTGTAAGGTTAAAATAAAAATATGACTTTGTTATAATCATGATTCACGACTCACGCAGCAGTAATGTGTAATAATTTAGGTCATGGAATGTTTTGTTTTGGGTAAAAATGCAAATTTCTTAATGTGCTTTGCTTTAATTATGAAATATCACTGGACACAAGCACAAACTCCGCTTTATGTCGGCAAGATATATGCTCACTCTAGGCAGCTACATTCATTGTTGGAATTGCTAGAATATTCCACAGTATGGCATTAAGCTTCCATCTATTTAGCATTTTCTTCATTTTTTTTTTTCTTGTTCAGTGAAGAACTTTGAATTACTTTGTGTAGGAATTGTGTTATACAAATAAACCTGCCTTGCCTTCATTACACATGTTTTAACTATTCCTGGACAGGTCGAATGCCACATCAAGGCAATAACATCTCTTTGGAGTTAAGCAAGTGGCGTTTCCATCAGAAAAGTCCCACAGTGCGTCTTTAAGAACAGTCCAGCTGAGACTTGAGCCGCTTCCTCCTCTAAACCAGCACGACGCTTCTGGAAATGTAATGGAATTCAGCTCATCTGAATCCTAAACCATATTCATAGTTTTAATACGAAGCTAATGGATGAGATAAGACAGCCGTCATTTTCTCCAATATATAATTTAATTTTGTGATTAAATCAAAGCTAGACCCAAAAAGATTTTCATTAACTGAAAATGCCTTTGGTCAAATTGAGTTTGACACGGCAAATCTATAAGATGCAATATTTTAGGAATGGCTGGTTTCTCGTCATAATCATAATCAGGCTGTGTTCATTTGCAATAACAACATTACAGAATTCCCAGAGTTTAAAACGGAGCTGGAGGACAGGCCTGAAGTTGATGGCAGTAACTGCAGATTTGTTTTTAATGATTTGGTTTATGATTAATATGTCTGTAATCGCTGGGCCTATCCCACAGTCTGTATATCTGAGTGTCTAAGTGAGTGTGACGTCTCCACAGCGTCAGCGTCGCTCAAATGAGGCTCCTGTTGCCACGGTTACAGGAGCAAATCTGGAGCCAGGCTCCATATTTGGAAATCCGACCGTGAGTATCATAGCAACACAAGAGCCAATCAGGACTGAGGAGGTTAAATGTGGCGCCTCCTCATGGCAGAGCGGTGATACTCTGCACCTGCAGGACACTGGATTTACCTGATTCTGGAGAATAATAAGGAAACTTTTAGCTTTTATCATCAAACTTTAAATAGTAAATTTAAGTCATTGATTTATGTTCTATGTTCTGTTACGTGTGAACAACAATAGAGTCACAATTTAACAAAATTCACTTTACTTTATGCTAGTTAAATTATGCTAGTTAAGATTCTAGTAACATTAGCTATTGTAATTGAGATTAGAGCTGGGCGGTATGACCAAAAATTGATATCACGGTATTTTTTTAAATTATCACGGTATCACGGTATTTAACGGTATTTTTGTCTTTGGCTAAATGGAGTGTGATAGAGTTGGTAATATCATTCCAACGTTTGCTTTTCTTGTCATAGACGGTCCCTTTAGACGGAGTGCGCTCCCGCTCTCCGAAAAAGGGAGCCGTGTCACAAAACACTACACAGACGGTCCCTTTAGCAAACGCGCCACTACCGCTCTCCTGCAGAGTTGGCTTGTTTGGTGTAACACTGAAAAACAGCCCCCGCTCAATCTACCGCTGTGCGACGTTCCGCCGCACTGTGTTGCCGACATATGCGCGCACACGGTATGGCGGTAAATAAAAAATTCATATCATAAAAATAAAAATGACCGGTATACCGGTTCAAACGGTTTACCGCCCTAATTGAGATATTTTGGCATATTTTTTTGGCTGAGTGGCAACACTCAGGCCCCACAGCAAGAAGGTTGCGGGTTCGATCCCCGGGTCCCCCGGGCCTTTCTGTGTGGAGTTTGCATGTTCTCCCAGTGTCTGGATGGGTTTCCTCTGGGCTCCGGTTTCCCCATCAACTCAAAACATGCAGCACCTGAACTAACATCAAGGACCATGTTGTCCACCCTCCTGTGGGCTCACCACCTGCAGAGAGGTTCATAGGGGGGGTCAGGTGCTATGAGGGTTGGGCAGCACAAACTGGATTAAGTGGGAGAAGATGGATGGATTTTGTCATGTTATTTCACAAATAGTCAATCAGGGCAGGAAAGCGGGAAGGGAACTTACTAAGCAGCCATAGACTGTATAAAAGAAGTGGACTGAGTGAGCGTGACGTCACCCATAGCGTTTAGCGCCACTCAAATGAGGCTCGGTGACTGGTGCAAATCTGGAGCCAGGCTCTATGTTATGAATAGGGGTTTTTTGATGGACAAAATAGCGAAAAAATAATTCAGGATCCTGTGTCGCGGGTTCGTACGAACATTTAAAGACCAAAATGACGAGGCTCAGAGCAGCAGGTACAGAGAGAGGAGCGAGAAGATCCTAATGTAAGTCAATGGGAAAAAGGGAGAGAAGGAGCCGGAAGAGCCTCCTGGAGCACTTCCTGTTTGGCACGTGACGGCTAATGGGATAGCTTAGTCCACTCATATATACGGTCTATGTTAGCAGCGAAACGCACTAGCTGTCAATCAAACCTGTTGCTAACGTTAGGGGGAGGGACCTCGGGGAATGAAGGCGTTTGATTGGTCCGTTATTTATGTTCATATCTTGATTTAGGAACAAAAGAGCAAAATGAAAAATTCAGGATCCTGTGTCGCGGGTTCATACGAACATTTTAAGACCAAAATGACGAGGCTCAGAGCAGCAGGTACAGAGCGAGGAGCGAGAAGATCCTAATGTAAATCAATGGAATGAAAACAAAAATTGACACAAAGTTCAAGTTTTCACGTTATTTCTCCACAATAGGCTCTGTTCACGCTTACGTCACAAACCAGGGAGACATTTAAAAACATGCGATGACGATTTCCAGTGTAGTTACGAACACTGGGCTCGCCTACAATTGTGATAAAACCCACTAAAGTAAATGTGATCAGCGGTAAAATGAAGACTGTATATGTATGTGCTGAAAATCTTGAATTTGGCGCCCTCATCTCTTCTGATCGCATGTACCCGGTGCGCTCAGAGTTGTGCGTCGGTGGGGAAATGATGAAAACTGAGGTACGGTTGTAACTGTTGATTAGCTGAATATAATGGAGTGCTACAATGACATGGAGATGAAGAAAACTGGGACATTTTTCATAAATTTTGTCAGACTTATTACCGCAAATGGAGCCCATGTTTCCAAACGTCTTCCTGGTTTGTGACGTCAGTGTGAACAGAGCCTGTAGCTTCAGAAAGTGGTGCCATTATTCAACCCCAAAGACGCGATTGCCGTCAGTTGAAAGGACATTAAACCGTATTGGGGATTAATATCGCACATTAGTGGACCCAATCCCAATAAATAATGAGAAGGTTCAACATTTGTGGATCATAAATTTGGATATTTCTTTCAAAAACAGTAAATCTCCCATGGAGTTATATAGACGCTTTGCGCATCAGCTGAGATTAAGAATTACCATCAGTTCTAAAAAGCAACCTACTGATAATTTGCATCTTACTTTATAACACAATCTGAGCAGAAAGCGCTGACTCAGTTGTAGCTCCAACAGGTGAGATGATTTGTGCTGTTAATCAAGTGCCTCTCCAATAATATTACAGACAAACCCCTAAACAGGACCATGAACACTCGTATTGATCCAGGCTACTGAAAATGTGCGGTTTAAATCAATTCTGTCCTTTTATTGGCAGTGTTTGCTAATGTGTCTGCCATACACTAACACGCAGAACACCTCTGGCGTCATGTCCAAGTATCAGTACTGGTAGTTTTCAGTTTCGGCGGTGGGTGTGTGATTTCCACATTGATCGCACTGCACTTTACAGTATCCAAAAGGTACATTCACAAAATGTTGAACCTGATCATTTCTATCAGTGACGAGACCCCAGAACTCACTATTAGAACAAAAAATCTGCTTTATAACAATATTCACTTCACCCAAGGACTGAGTATGTCGTCACCCACAGCGCACGGCTCCAGTCAAATGAAGCTCATTAAGCCGGACGTACACTGTGCGATCTTGTGGCCCTTTTTGAGACGATTTTTCACTCGTGCAACTGTTTTTGGGATCAAGTTTTAGTTTAATCGTGTGTTGTGCTTCACGTAGTAAACATGAGGTAACGAGAACCGATTAATACCTCACGACCAGCTCCAGATTGCCAACTGTAGGTCACAAAAATCTCAAACCTGTTTGAAATCCAGTCACCTCGTGAGGGTTTCACTGTTGAAGTAGTTTGTACAGTGTGAGAATATGAACCGTGAGCTGTGAACTTTTAAACCCTGAGATTTGGTGGTACAGTTTGAGCTGAGGACATGTTTCAGTATTTTTATACACATACACAGCTTAGTTATTTTTTTACTGCTAGTACATGCACACACGGATATTTCCCCGGCTAGATTGAATCACTTACTTGGTAAATCATATCGACTGTTTCTGTGGCCTCTCTGCAGTTATGTCTTATAATATTCTTTTGGGGTTCATGATTACAGGAGACTGATTTGGGGAAAGTCCTTTTTCTCTCATGGGAACGAGACCACCGCCAAATGGTGTAACAGCAACAAGCAGCATTTTTCTTATATCGCTGTGTGTATAAATATCTGTGAGCGAGGGCCAGCAGCAGTCGCAGTACCTGCTGCAAGTCCTGAATTAACATCATAAGGCTACGAGGGAGAGAACGGGCTCAGACCTCTGATTAGAGCAGCTTCATCTCTGCATTAGAAGTTAGGGGAATAAACTTTGGCTTGAAATGAAGCGGACGAATCCTGGCGGTTATTCTCCTGCACAACGCCCAGCATTAGGCCTGCAGTCAGAGGAGAGAAACTGAAGCTGAGGTTCATATTATGAATAGGAATGTATTTAGGGGCAAAAAACCCCCCCAAAAAACACCAGGATCATGTAGAGGGGGTTAATACGAACATTTTAAGATCAAGATGACGCTCACTCACATGTTCACTGCCTATGTGGAACGTGGTGAATAGCGGGTTAGCTGTGTCCATGTATATATGTATATATATATATATATACAGTGTGTGGCTTCCTCACCCATCTGTATTAAATGTTATTCACTTACAGATATCATCTTAAACCCTCCAACTGAATACAATGCACTGAATAAACAGCCATTGCTTTTTATTTCTAGTATCTATGTACAACTCCCAGTGCTTTACCTGGTGTGAATATACTGCAGATTTTTAACTGTTAGATTATTTCAGAATTCATGAATAAAAATAAGGATTTTTGGTTGGTTTGAAATTCCCAATTTATCTTGCCTCTGCCCAGGAGCAAGGATATAGAGAAATGTGGTGCAACCAGTGTGTAATAGCAAACGAGAGAATATAAAACAGGCCATACTTCGCCCAGGGAGTAGTATCTTCGTGGTATCTGTGAGTCGGGGTAGATGTTTTCCAGATACCAGGAAAACGGTCGGCACTTCAGAGCTTCACGGAGGGCTTTACGCGAAGAGACATCCCCGTAGTCCACCCGCATCACGCCTGGAAAACAGGATTCACCAAAAAGATTTCTTATGAAATCATGGAATATTAAAAACAGGGATAGCAGTGTCACAGTGGGTACGTATGAACGAGAGAGAAGCCAGTTCAAGCCCCACCGAAAACAATCACAGAGCAGCACTGTGGTTTGGGCAGACGTTAAAGCTGAAGTGCTCAAATGAAACAAAACAAACATGACGGCACTAACAGATGTCCTTCAGCCTTTCGTTTTTAGCAGAAACACAGATTATTTACTCTTTAGTTTTGCATTTATGGATGAGAAAGACGTCAGTGCATTTCTCTCAACACAACTTTGAATTCTCGGCTTGTTCTACTGTGACACTTCAGCCAATCAGCCTCAAATACAGAGCTGGAATTGGACTGTATAAAGTAGGTATGGGCAGGATTAGTCGATTAATCGATAATTGATCATTAAGAATTTGGTCGATCCCGTTCATTTTAATGGACAAACTGAATGTAGGTGTCTGTGTAACTTAGCCTGAGGAGTCGAGGCTGCGTCTCACAGCACAAACACTGGAGCTGTGGCCCCACAGTCCCACGGCTCGGCTCTGGCTCCTTGGAGATCACTATATTCCTCAGAGTGTGTTTACCTGCACATCAGTGTCCCGGGTATGACAATTTTTTTTTTTTTTTTTTTTGAGTAACCCAGTTTCACATGTTTACGCAGCATCTCCAACGCGACATACGCACAGAACAGACTCACAGCCTCATCACATCCTCTGTCACAGGGAGAACACTCATATTCCACTGAGTCGAGTCCTTTAGTCCAACAGAAGCTGAAGCATCAGCACAAGGAAAGAGCTGCTTTTTATCACTTACTGTTTATGCAAATGAGTCATGTGGTTTTAAGTTTAGTTTCTGTAAGATGTAAACAAATGTTTAAAGCTGCATTAAACACATTCTGATCTCACACTGATGAGGCTCTGGAGTGATTATGGTTTATATGTTGTAAAGTTGAGTTTATTTATGCAGATTAGTAACAGTAATAATAGTGATGATCATTTGAATATAAAATGTTAATGATTAATTGAAAATCGATCGTTAATTTTCCCAACGATCAATTAAGAAAAGGTAATCAAATGCCCATCCCTAGTATAAAAGAATTGAGTGTGACGTCACCTGTAGCGTTCGGCTCCAGTCAAATGAAGCTCACAAGGCCAGCAGTTATTGTTGTTGATTTACAGACAAAATTGTGAAATAAAAACCCCAGGATCATGCAGAGCGGGTAAATACAAACATTTTAAGACCAAAATGAGTCGATGGAGCCGGAAGTGCGCCCATGGTCACTTCCTATTTGGAACTCTGTCCATTTATATATGGAGTCTATAGGTGGAAAGTGAAAAACACCGATTACCAAGGAAATCCGCCATGTTTTTGACAGTAGCGCAAAACTCTCATAGAGACATATTAGTCACAACAACATTAAAAAGTAAACTAAAGTGCGGTGGAACAGCCCAATAGACTTAGACAGACTCTATTGATCCACAATGTAAATGATTTGGACACAGTAGCTCACATGTCACAATATATTACAATAACAAGGGAAAAAAAATATAAATTATAATCATAAATTCAAAATAAACTGCTGGGTCAATGCTGGTTAATAGACATCTGCATCTATCCCTGCAGTGTCTGAACGTTACGACTTGTATTTAGTATCTTAAACTCTTCATTCATTTACCATTAGGCTCAATGAAAATTCTATGGGCTCTATTCATCATGATGCTCCAGCTCTTCCCGATCGCATTCAGGAGGGGCCTTTCACTCAGTTTGCTCTGAGCCAGGTTAAGTAATCGTGAATAATTGTACCACAATTTGACACTGACATCTCTAACTACTTTTAACACCGGCCTGGTGTTCGGGAAAGCGTTCTGAATTACTTTGCGCACACATTCTGCTGCTGGGTGTCAATTAATCTTGACCTAAATCAATGTGAGTCTATTCATCTTGTCGACAGCTTCTCCTTTACTGCACAAACTCCTCTCGGTGCAAACGAGCAGAGCTTTTCGTCTGTGGGCTCTGGTGTGCTTTGTTTACACACCTGGGGCACTGTTGAAGGTAAGTCTCATCAGAAATGCTACAGTGGAGTGATGCAGTGCATTGCAATCTGTGCTGCTGCCACGCGACAGCCAAAAGAGTCGGATTTATCAGGCTGAAGAAGAAGGAGAAGAAGGAGGAGGAGAGGAGGAGGATTAGGCACTGGGCACGCACACTTACAGACACATTAGGCAGATGGTCCCTCCCCAGAGTGCTCCTGTAAGACTACTTCACATGTACCAGAGGCTCGTTTAGCAGAAAACCTACAATATATGAAAAACAGTGGGGACACAGCCAATGATTGTTTAAGAGTTCGACTTGTCACAGATGATTTTTACATTCAAGATTTTGTTTTGATTTGATTTGAACTGTATATAACTGTATTACACACCACAAAAAAGGATTTTCCAGCATAGTTAAACTGACATGAATTAAGCAGATTCATCTTAAAAGATCAATTTTAAGATTTTTTTACTGAATAAGATGAGATTTTTTTATTTGTTTCAAGATATTCCATCCTGATTTATCTTATCTCGATATTACAACTTATTCTAAGCACTTTTTATATTAACTCAGTCCAGGTTCAGCCTCTTTAACTTCCTTCCCAAACCAATAATGTAAAAAATCTTACCATAAATACTTGAAACTCGTGTTTTCTGCTTAGAACAAGATTCGTATTCCGTCTTGTTTTAAGAAAACTTGGTAAGTGAACATTTCTTACTGCACTGGCAGAGAATTTCACTTAAAAATTGGTATTTTTTTCTTATTTTTGATAGGCCTTTTTTGCAGTGCAGACAGTTAGTCCAAATCACATACAATAAAAGAAAAATATAAGAATGCAGATACAAAATGTGTACAATTATAAGAGGTATAAACTATTGCACTGATCCGTCTCAGTTTAGATCCATTTCTGTAGCAGCTTTTCTGAGGACTGACCAAAGCTGCTATTACTTGGTTTTCAGGCGACACATAAAACTAAACATTATCTGTCTTAAAAGTGCCTCACAAGCTGCTAATCTTGTGGATACAAACAGTTGACTCGCACTGTGCCACTGAGGGACTCGAAGGAGCTTCTCAAAGCATCATTATAGGTTTATCATTATTATTATATATTTTTTACCTGGAAGTCCCTTGAGATAAAAATCTTTTTTGAAGGAGACCTGGCCAAGAAGCACCTCAGCAGAGACGGTGAAAAGATTTCAAGACTAAAAAAACATCAAAAACATGTAAAAAGCAGTGCACTTAAAGGTCCATTATGTACTTTTTCTCATAGTAGATCGGATACCTGTTTGTGTCCATGGAGAGGTTAAATAGCATTTTTAGATCAGACACGTTTTTAGTCACTTCTGTGAGCAGTGCCCAAAAATCAGTCCGTAAGTTTTACAACTGTTTGCTATGGGGACACGACACAAACTGTCAGCATTAATAATACATAATACATTAAAGACTCTGAAATGATCTGTTTTCTTTTGATCGGTTAAATGTATACTTCTAATCACGGCACAGACGCTGTATTTTGATCCATCAAACACCAGGACATGACCCGAACCTCCTGCTCTTTAATGTTAATCAGGTGTAATGTTGAGTGATATACGGTGAGGCACATGAAAGCTCTGAATGAAGACGCTCTGGTCCTTCCTCTTCTGGCCCTGCCACACGTCTCTGTGAGGAGCTCCTTTTATCTCACATCCAAGTGCAGACCATGTGAAATAACATTATAATCAGGGGTGCACATAACTGGTACGCTGGTACGCATGCGCAGCAAAAAATAACGAATGCGTAATGCCACTTCAGTTACTGAGCGCCTTTGCGTAGCCCACTTGACTTGACCGATCGTGTCATATCAATCTTACACATGTCCAAGTCCAACTACTGTCAAAGATGTCTAAAAAACAACAGACATTAAGCAGCTTCTTTGGCGTTTCCCCGCCTACAAAGAAACACCAACCGGAGCCAGAGCCGAAGAAAAGACTTTTTTCGGAAAAGTGGCTTCAAGATGTGCAGTGGCTTGAAGCTAACGATGAACGCACTGAAAAGTGGTTGTTAGAATAATTATGTATATTATCCCATATTTGTCTTAATCATGTGTTAGATATTTGTGTATTTGCAATAATCTCTTTTGTGCTTGAAAACTGTGTGCAGTACTTTTCCACTGACTGCTGTGCAGCTGAAGGCTGGAGCCAGGTTTATCAGGAGGTCTGAGTTTGGCAAAACATGAACTGAACCCAAACATGAACTCAAACCACAGCGTATTCTCCGCACTCAGCCTACTGTCCGACCTTGATCAATAATGCATAATTATATTTTATTTTATTTATCATATCTT
Source organism: Odontamblyopus lacepedii (assembly GCA_034769755.1). Taxonomy (NCBI): domain Eukaryota; kingdom Metazoa; phylum Chordata; class Actinopteri; order Gobiiformes; family Gobiidae; genus Odontamblyopus; species Odontamblyopus lacepedii. The sequence goes on along the minus strand of CM068356.1, from coordinate 1,852,780 downwards.
GGTATCGCTGCTGTTTTCCCCCCCTTTCCCTTAGAGCAGCGATACCCATTGTAACCAGGGCCATCCTAATGTAAATAAAAGTGAGGAGACGGGGCCGTGCTCCAGAGCGGGTTGGAGAGTGTATCTGGGCACGTCTCAATCCGTTCTCCTCGCGAGTAAAACCAAATAATCTCTCTTGTCTTTCTTCCCTGAATGTTTTAGATGGTGTTTAAACCTAACAGTGGTGTAAGCTTTGCCGCTCACATCCACACCTAGCAGATAAAACAGGTGCGTTTTATAAAGGTTCAAAGAATTTCAACCATCCTTTATTTGACAAGCACGAAAAGAGCAAAGAGCGTACGAATGTGGTGCAAGCCATTGCTAATAAGCAAGCTAGCCGAGAAGAACTGTCCAGTCGCCCACTTAGCAGATGGCTCAACCAAAGACAAAGAGGTGCATCTGCAGCATCTTCATCATCTACCATGCAGGGAGCGGAAGCAGTGGAGAGTGGGGGCGAAACAGAGGAGGACAGTGGGAGTGACACGGAGGACAGTGAGGAAGATGGCACTTTTTAAGACCTCGCTACATAATGAGTGAGTACCAAACTCCATCTCCTGGTACTCACCTGAGTAACTCACTGAAAAAGTTATGTGCACCCCTGATTATAATAATAACATTCGTATATGCCTATTTTATAACTTGAATCCAGGGGTTTGCCTAAATTATAAAAATGAATTAGTCTTACAAGGCACTTTACTATTTTGCACATCATTCATTCGATATTTATTCATCGATTTTGGCTTCTTTTTATGTGTGACATTTTGAGGATTTCTACTATTCAAAAGACGAGAGCATGTTTTAAGTCTTTCATCAGTCTGAAGACCATGAATACTCAGAGGCTTTCAGCTTCTGTAACGGCAACTGCCCTGAGGTAGACTGATAGAAGTATGGCTGCCAATCAGTGCCTCCTGTCCCTCAAACCACCATCGAATACTGCAGCGAAAAACTGAACCCACGATACCCAAGACTTAAGACTCACTGCAACATTTCTGTCATTGGGTTTGTCGCCTGTTTGTTTGAAGAAGAAGAAGAAGAAGAAGGTGAAGAAGAAGAAGAAGAAGAAGGTGAAGAAGGTGAAGAAGGTGAAGAAAAAGAAGAAGGTGAAGAAGAAGAAGAAGAAGGTGAAGAAGAAGAAGAAGAAGGTGAAGAAGAAGAAGAAGAAGAAGAAGAAGAAGGAGGAGAAGGAGAAGAAGAAGAAGAAGAAGAAGGTGAAGAAGGTGAAGAAGAAGAAGAAGAAGAAGAAGAAGAAGAAGAAGAAGAAGAAGAAGAAGAAGAAGAAGAAGAAGAAGAAGAAGAAGAAGAAGAAGAAGAAGAAGAAGAAGAAGAAGAAGAAGAAGAAGAAGAAGAAGAAGAAGGAGGAGGAGGAGGAGGAGGAGGAGGAGGAGGAGGAGGAGGAGGAGGAGGAGGAGGAGGAGGAGGAGGAGGAGGAGGAGGAGGAGGAGGAGAAGGAGAAGAAGAACCGTCTGACCTCGCAGCATAAGGATTCGTTCGCTCGACGTAGGCGGGTACTTTTTAAATTTAACTAATCGCTATTTGGTCGTGTGCGCATGACATACGCAGTCTACAGTCGTGGCCAAAACTTTTGAGAATGACATAAATATGACATTTTCACAGGTTCTGCTGCTTCAGGGTTTTTAGGTGTTTTTCTCAGATGTTTCTATGGTTTACTGAAATATAATTACAAGCGTTTCATAAGTATCAAAATCTTTTATTGACAATTACATTCATTACGTTCATGCAACAAGTCAATATTTGCAGTGTTGACTCTTCTTTTTCAAGACCTCAAGGCCTCTGAGTTTCGTGGCCATGGACCTAAAATCTTTATGTTTTGTTCCCAGAGCCGTTTAGTTATTACTTTTGCTTTATGACAAGGTGCTCCTTCATGCTGGAAAAGGCTTTGCTCATCACCAAACTGCTCTTGGACGGTTGGGAGAAGTTGCTCTTGGAGGACGTTCTGGTACCAAAATTAATATTTGTGTAATTCTCAAAACTTTTGGCCACGACTGTAATATTCGGGTTGGTTCTAGTTAACACATCGCTTTGCTGATAGTTTGGTGCACAAACTACAGCTTCAGAGGTTTTGGCGAACTGTATAATGACTGTGATCCTTGACCTTGTTGCTGGAGAGAAATTAAATTGAGCGAAGGCACTTGGTGACACCACCAGGTAAAGTTAACAGGGCAGATCTGTAACTGAACAACTGCAAGAAACATACTTTGTGCCAAATACCAGTGCCTGACAAAGCAAATTCTACTTTTTCAGTTCACAAACACAAAAATCCATCAAGCTAAGCCCTCGCTGTTGTGACTGCTGTTCACCAGTGGTTCTGTCCAATCCCAGAGCAGCATCATGGTTTGGCCGCAAGTCAAAGGTGAAGCGTCATGAGGTTCCGCTTTTTCTCGATCACTTTAAGCCATTCAGACTCATGTGTAGAACTCTATCTGCTGTGAACCAGGTAACACTCCTTTATCTATACCAAATGAATATGACATACCTATGTGGAACCCAATTATACTTCTATTAAATGCATCAGACGTGCCTCTAAATTACATGGCCTTTCAGAATCCCGTGATATGGATATATATCATTTTGGTGTCAATCATGTTTGCTTCTGTTACCGCCGGTTCTTCATCCATTTGAGTTTGGGGGGAGAGTGACTTGGTGCCAGGAGATGGATTAAGGATGAGCTGGTATAGGCTGGCTGGCATGGCAAACACTTAACGGGAGATTTCCTGGACACTGCTGTTTGCTAAAGGGTAATCACATTAGTAAGAGGACATATGGAGGGCCCAGATCTGTGCCAGGGCCTCGGCTTTGGCATTGTCCCGAGCCGTCAACACAAGGTGATCTACGATGCCACGATTATGAACTTTAAAACGGTCACTGAGGAGCGCGTGCCCAGTGCAGCAGCTAAAGGAAGTTGAACCTGTTCCAGTTTGGTTACAAGCAAAAAATGCCACTTAATTCAACTCTTGGCAACAGGTAGATGCCGATATGTCTGCTCCAAGACAATACGTAAGATAAAGTCGATAAAGACAAATTAATAAAGACAAATTAATGCTACAGGTGTATGTCAATGGACAAAACTACACTGAAGTGAGTAGCTAATATGAACTTAAATTACCCTGCATGCACTGTAGGTGTGAAAGTGGAGTGTGTGTGTGTGAGTGTTGGTGGTAGTTTACACGATCGGGTCTGGAGTGAATGAACAATGCTCTGTTAACAATGCTCTGAAAAAGTGCTGTAGCTGTTGTTGTAAGGCGACCTTGGGTGTCCAGAAAGGCGCCAAATAAATAAAATGCATTATTATTATTATTATTATTATTATTAAATGTAAGACTTAAGTTTAATGTCATAGTATGGAACATCTCTGTGGCAAGTAGCAACTCCTCCAGCACAAAAGTTACACAGTTCACCTGCAAATTCCTCCAGTGACGAACTCCTGACCAAAATCCTAAATGAAACCTGGTCAGACAGGACATCCACACTTCACTGCTCCTCCCTGCGCACTGAAATATGGTCATACATATCTGCACACGCACAGCCCCAAGTGTGTAAGAAATATTATGCCTGTGGGATCCTCGGTACCTGGAGATATGATGTAGAAGAAGTCTTTGAACTCGTCCATCCAGACTTCGGCCAGACGCCTGTTGTTCTTGTTGATGACTTGCCCAGTGCCTCCGGGGAAGCTGTACGGAGTGGCTTTACGGAAAACATGGCCGACGTGAGAGCAGGTGACGATCTCCAGAGAGCCCCCGCACTGCCAGATCTGGAAAGAAGACCAGCCCTGGGTCATACGTTTGGTTTTGTCTGTGTTCAGTTCTGCTCACCCACTGCACCAGAGCACAGAGGAGCTCGTTCTCCAACAGGCTCCAACAGTGAGAGATTTATTTATTTATTTATTTATTTATTTGATATGGACATAACAATTGCATTGGACGAACCAGATGCATTGTTTCAAGTGTTATAGCACAAGTGCTAATTTACAACCCCTGTCCACAGGAGGCTTTTAGAAAAGGTTCAAAGTAATAAAACATTAACAGTTAATAATACAATAAAACGTTAAATTATGCATTTTCATGTGTACAGCTCTGTCCTGATTTCAGCCACAATTTCAATTGTCTATTAAAAATGTTCGGTCAGTGGGAAGAGAGCTCCACAGTCTGGGTCCAGTAGAGGAAAAACTGGACGGTCCAGAGGAGGTTCTGGACTTTGGAACGACACAGTCTCCACTGACAGAAGCTCTGGTGTTAGGTCTGAGAGAGCCCCGACGCCTGACAGCAAAATCAGACAACAGTGGTGACACATGATTTGTCAAACATTTAAAAAACAGTTTCAAGGTGCTAAAATTTACAACATTTTCAAATGTTAAAAGATTATGTTTATGGATGATGTCACAATGATGCCACCTCATGGGTTTTTTATCAAAAACCTTAATCGCCTGCTTGTACAATGATATGACTGGCTGAAGTGTTGAGGGCGAGGTTTGTGACCATGAAGTGAGACAATAAGAGAGATGAGAAAATATCAGCGTGTAAATATAACAGAGCAGCCTGATGAGACAGTTCTCTTCTAATGAAACGAAAGCAGCTCAAATTTGATTTGATCTTTTTACACACATTCTTTACCTGGCTTTGGAACTTTAAATTGCTGTCAATAATGATTCCTAGATATTTTGTCTCTTTGACTTCTTCAATTATTTCATCATTTATGTAAACTTTAAAAGGGCTATTTAACGCTTGTGTTCTAATAGAGAAACACATGGCAATAGTTTTCTTAACGTTTAAGGTTAGATGAGATTGCTCAAGCCAGGTGGAGATACAGGACATTCATACAATACTGCACACAACTGTACAACAACTCAATACAGAGTCCTGCCGCCGGTGCCCATGATAAATCACACACTAGAGGATTTTCAGAATCAGAATCAGAATCAGAATTACTTTTATTCATCCCCAAGGGGAAATTTTCTTCGTTACAGACGCAACCGACCGAGAGCATGTAGATAGAATCAAGTTTCAAAAATAAGATAAGATAAATACAATAAGATAAAAGATAAAAAATAGTTCTCTCTGGGAAATTATTTACATCAGTGACATATTTACAACTATATACATGTGTGAGCAGGGAATAGGATAAAAAAGGATAGAGTAGAGTTTTTCCGTCTTAAACGATTCTTAAACGTGCGACAAAATGCACAAACACCACAGACACGAGGAGAAACTTATGAGACTTAAAATCTCTGATCACAAAGACTTCAGCAGGATCTGTCTGTGTAAAACAGGCTGTAAAGCTGTGAGCTCGATCACGTCAGCTGTTTCCTGTCTACAGTAAAACCACTCGCTCTGAGACTCTGAAGTGTTCAAAGATCAGAGCTCTGCACTTCTAGTTTAGACACAAGTCAAAACTGTGTTATTATTATGTGTGAAATGTGGAGCAATACTTCAGATACAGGATTTTTAAAGCAGAAAAGAGGAGATAAAGTCCACAGGAAGTAGAGTCACTGTCGCTGATCTGCAGCTTTACGCTCTGTGGATGTAAACAGGCAGACGTGAGGAAACACTGTCTTTTTACTTTTAAAGAACACTTCAAACTGGATTAATAGCGCAGTTTTGTGGACTGGAGTCATTATTTGTGGAGGACAATTTCTATGGATAATGTGGATCAGATGCTGCACTTTAAATTTACCACTTTACATTAGGTGAGGAATAAAGTCTTTATTTTCGCTCTATCCTGAGTTTGTTTGTTGCGTCTCTGTGTCCGTCGCTCCTCTGCCCCTGACTCTGTTTTATCGTCTGTTTCCGTCGCGTTGTTGATGTTCGGTGGTTCTGATCTGACACTGACTCCACACATGAGGAGCAGCGGCTTCAGAGTCGCACACGGAGGAGACAAAAAGTCGGGTCACTCCTCCCTGAACTCGGGGAGAAGAAATCGCAGCCAAAATCGGGCAAATTCTCCTGTAGTGTGTGGCCGCCTTTACTCATTCTAACGAACAAACAGCAATAGTCCCGATAGTCACCGCTAAGCCTTAAACTAGTAATACACGATACACTCCATTTTTTTCTCTTTTCTTTCCACTTTTCGTAGTCGCCAAATCACTGGTAGGTTAAACTTGTGGGCTAAACATTTTGCTCTACCTGAGCTCTAAATCGCACAGTAACAACGAAACAAACTATGAAAAAACAACCAATGTCAGTTTAACACAAAATAAAACCCTTAATTTTATCTAACCAAGGTTATTGTGCAGGAACAGTGTATCGTCCTCAGTCCAGGTTTCAGCTGCGTTCTGTGTTCTTGGATCACAAATCCAGCAGAGGAAAAGTCTCTTTCACTGCAGCGCTGGATGTGGGATTGAGATGACACCACCCGACCCGCCCGTGTGTGATCACTACCCGCCCGTGTGTGATCACTACCCGCCCGTGTGTGATCACTACCCGCCCGTGTGTGATCACTACCCGCCCGTGTGTGATCACTACCCGCCCGTAAAATTTCAGAACGTTAAAACCGCCCGTTTCAGCAACTATTTGCGGGCACCTGTCGGGTAGGGTGGAGTGAAAAAAGCTTTTTTTCCAGATCATTTTTGGATAGTGATAAAAGTTGTCGACACATTCAGTGAGAAACAAACCAAAAAATTAGACGTTTTGAAGCAAATCTTCAGTCTCCACAACCTGAATAAACGGGGGAATATGGACTATTCTGACCAAAATCACTAAAACACACAAGTAATTATTTCACTTTTACAAAATTAACTAGTCCATTTAAACATGATAACTAATAGAAAACACGTCTCTTAAATTAAAACACAGGCAAATAGTAAAGACAGAAAGACATTTAAAAAATCAGGTTCTTCCTCTTAACTGTTTCTGGACTATATATAAATGTGTGATGTTTCCATACAGATTTATCCTGCACTTCCTTTTCTTACCCGACTTATATTTTGTAAAGACACAAATTCTGAAACATTAAACACACTGAAACATAGAATCTGATCCATTCTCCTGCTATTCTGTCCATTCCTTATACGACTAAGAGATGGGTCCTAATAGTTTCCATGTTAGTCTGGACGAGTTAGTTTGGTAAAAATAAAATAATTATAACTGCGTTTACTAACCTCTGTTTTTGTGTTTTTGTGATTTTGGTCAGAATAGTCCATATTCCCCCGTTTATTCAGGTTGTGGAGACTGAAGATTTGCTTCAAAATGTCTAATTTTTTGGTTTGTTTCTCACTGAATGTGTCGACAACTTTTTATCACTATCCAAAAATGATCTGGAAAAAAAAAGTTTTTTAGCCACGGGTGCAGGACTCTGCTGTGATGTATTTGTATTACAATATTTCTCTATTTGATTTTTACTTGTACACGTACATTTATATGCTGTAATTATGCCTTATTCGACACCAGAGTCTTGCTATTTTTGCTATTAATTTAGACTTTATTGTTACCACTTATATTTTTGCTCTTTGTTATTATTCCATAACCTGCAGAAGAACCATCCAGCAGACTCGGTATCACGTGCATGACGCATCGGCTGCTGCGTGACAGAGTGGCTGTGGGGCGCTGTTGTGTGATTGACTGATATCTTTGGCATTTTTTACCCTACAACATGAATGAGTCAGACGAGTGGCTCGAGAGTTATATGTGGAACAGACAAACAAACCCACAGGAGGAGTGCAGACAGACGTCCCTCGCATTCATAGATGGATATGTGGTGTGTGAGGCGCCATGTCCAAATCACTTCCCTTGTGAATCAGTGACGTTTGTCTAAGTCTAAGTTCAAGTAAGTGTTAAATTCAGTCCTCACACTTTATGGAGGAAAAGGTGCACGAGGTAAATCTCCTGTGGATGATTACCGTATTTTTCAGACTATAAGTCGCACTTTTTTCCAGGGTTTGGGTGGTTCCTGCGACTTATATATGACATTTTTCACTCTGACAGCCCATAGACCAAATATATGAATGGTATATATGAACTAAAAATGAAAAAAACAAATCATTATCCTATTTTCATTTGGTTTTTAGGGACAAATAATAAAGAAAAGAGCTGTTTTCTTATTTTTGGTTCTATATTGAAAAACAAATGAACGAATGACACACAGATTCTTCTCTATTGGGTTGTTTTTATTACTATAACTTCTATAATTCGCCTTTCAAGATGAAATGTCAGTTCTTGGTCTCTGATTTTATAAAATAAATTTCCCTCAAAAAGTGCGACTTATACATGTTTTTTTCTTCTTCATTGGGCATTTTTTGGCTGGTGCGACTTATACTCCGGAAGTGTTATTGCTTTCTCTGGATTTTTCCACAAAATGGCATTAAACGTATTGACACTTTGCAGCTGACGTCATAAACATTTCCTGGGGACGTGAAGCTAACCGTAGGCACTGCTCTGTCTGAAGCTCTGTTAGACTTTAATCTGAGCTTTGTTTTATCACAGTCTGACCATAAACAACAGACTCCAACAACAGGAGATTTGTGCTGTTAAAAAAATCTGAATCTGTTCAGTTTACAGTTTGGGACCCTGAACGTTCTGCCCGACGGCCCCATCGCAAACTGACCGTGAAGAACCTCGGCCTCCTTCCTGCCGAGCTTCCTAACTTCCTTCCTTCCTTCCTTCCTTCCTTTCTCCTCAGAGATTTGCTGAAGTGAGCTCGGGGCCACGTAAAAATCTGTGAGTTAAGTCTGACTGTCAGTAAACAAGCACAGATTTCCTCCCGTGCGAGTGGCACATCTGCTCAGTGCCTGGTCCCACATAAAAGATATCATATTTTGCTTTAAATTGTTAATCGCTATGGCAACGGTCCTAATTTTGCATCATTCTGAACCCCATGCAGACTGTGTATCGTCCCAGGCAGTGCAAACACAATATTATCATGTCTAACAGGATAAATAAACAGGCATAGATTCACTCTTGTGTGACTGGCACATCTGCTCAGAGCTTTGTGCCATAATATTTTGTTTTAAATTGTTAATCGCTACGGCAACGGTCCTCATTTTTTCGTCCTTCTGAACCCCATGCCTACTGTGTATCATTCCAGGCAATATAAAACACAATATTATCATGTGTAACAGAACATGTGCGCAGCGTTTTGTCCCATGTAAAATATATAATATTTAGTTTTAAATTCAATCAAACGAACTTTATTCATAAAGCGCTTTTCATACAAAAAACGCAACACGAAGCGCTTATAAAAATAAATAAACAAGGACAGAGTTATTTCTCTGTGGTTCATCTACTCAGCACTTTCCCCCCCATATAAAAGATATCATATTTTGCTTTAAATTGTTCATCACTATGGCAACGGTCCTCATTTTTCGTCATTCTGAACCCCATGTAAACTGTGTGTATCATTCCAGGCAGTGCAAACACAATATTATCTTGTGTAATAGTATCTATAAACAAGGATGGATTTCCTCCTGTGTGAGTGGTACATCTGCTCAGAGCTTTGTCCCACATAAAAGATGTAATATTTAGTTTTAAATTGTTAATCGCTACGGCAACGGCCCTCATTTTTCGTCATTCTGAACCCTGTGTAAACTTCCTGCATCATTCCAGGCAGTGCAAACACAATATTATCACGTGTAATCGAAGAAATAAACAAGGACAGATTTCCTCCAGGGCGTGTGGCACATTTGCTCTGTGTTTTGTCCCATAAGAGTTTGTTTTAAATTGTTAATCGCTACGGAAACTCTCCTAATTTTTCATCCTTCCGAACCCCACGCACATTATGTATGATTCCAGACAATCCAAACACAAAATGATCATGTGTAATAGAATAAAATGAACCAGGATAGATTTCCTCCTGTGTGCGGTACATCTGCTCAGCGCTGCTTGAGGTAGAAATGACTCCTCTGCTGCGCCCTGTCATTATGATGTGAGACTTACCCTGAAGGACATCTCCAGGTTCTCCCCGCCCCAGATGTCCATGCCCGGATCATAGCTGCCGATTTCCTCAAAGTATGATTTGTCGATGGAGAACAAGCCCCCTGCCATGGTGGGAGTCCTGCAAACACCAGGAAAATCATTCAAGGTGTAAATGACGTTATATTTGTCCTCATCACAAACATGCCTGGTGTTTTGTTTCATTTACACATGTTTGAGCCACCCTTTATTATTAGTCTGCCTATCTCCAAAGCTCAAAATGCTCTGTTCCACCTTGTGATGTCATGTAGTGGTAGTTCTGAAGGGACAGCTCCTTTTACCTTTTGTTCAGTGGAAAGGGGCAATTCCACGGCTGAAATATTATCCAAACGATTCTAGTGAAGGTGTGTGGAGTTTAAGAACACAGTGGAGCACTTCCTGTATTACCACATGACATCACAAGGTGGAACAGAGTGTTTTTCATTTGAGAGAAGAACCTAAATATGCAGGTTTGCATGTGAGTGTGTGAATGAAACAAAACACAACTCCAGGTACGTTTGTGATGAGGAAATTTCACTAAAACCAGTACAGACACATTGAGCAGCTCTCAAGGTCAAAATAATATGTCAGCTGTGACGTATCCACAAACTGCCGAATTAAAACCAGTCTTAACACGCAATAGCTTTGAAGCAATCATACACGCTTTTGTAACCAATACATTGGACGACTGCAACGCACTATATTCAGGCCAAAATGCTGCTGCCAGGCTGCTCACCGGTTCCAAAAAGAGAGACCATATTACACCATCTTAGCCCAACTCCACTGGTTACCCCTTAAATACAGAATTGATTTTAAAATGTTATTATTTTATTTACTGTGCAGGAGAGGTTCTGCAGGTCAGACTTTACAATGAACACTGCTAACTCTGCTGCCTGTGCAATACTGTGACCATGTGCAATACATAAGACGTCCAGCAGTCACTTTATCCATTACAAATGTCTTTATTTACTGTAGCGACTTTAAAGATATATCGTTATTTATAGCACTGTACAAACTGTAGCCACAGTGTTCAGTGTGAAACTGCACTGTGATCAGCTCAGAGCAATTTATTGTATATATAATTTTATAATCCTTATCTTTATAGATCCTTATAGAGTTGGTCTATTTTTATGTAATTCTGTACTTCTGTTGCTGCTACGGTTTTCTTGCTGCTCTCATAACTGTGCGTTGCAACACTGAAATTTCCCAATTGTGGGACAAATAAAGGATATCTTATCTTATCTTAAAGCTCTGAATGGACTGGCCCCACAACACATTTGGGACCTCCTCCAAATTCCCATCCCCACACGTGCCTTGAGGTCTGAGGCCCAGCTCCAGCTCGTGGGGCCTGAAACGGGACTTAAACCCAGGGGGGGACGGGGTCTTCACTGTGGCCGGCCCCGAACTCTGGAGCGCTCTGCCCGCCCACGTCCCAACAGCCACAGTGGAGTGTTTTTAAGTCTCGTCTTTAGACACATTTTTATTCTTCGGCTTTTAGCACCGCCTGAGCTGGGGGCCCCTCTGTGTTGTTTATGCTTTACTTAGTCTATCGCGTTCAGCTATTTTTCCTACTCTGTGGTTTGACAGTTGTTGTTTTAGGACTAGTTCTCGCTCTTGTTGTCTAGTTTTTGCTGGTTTTACTGCGTGTGGTCAAATCTGAGTGTTTATTTTCTATTGTATTATTGTTGTTCTTGCTTTGTATTCGTGCAGCACTTTGGGAACTGTTTGTTTAGGAAATGTGCCGTAGAAATAAAGTGGATTGGACTGGATTAGCATGCTAGTTCTCGTTAGCTTTACCGTCACCGCAAAACTCCGCTCTCGGTCTCTGAGAGTTGTGAAGAGAAATGATAAACTCGCCGTGATTTATAGGATATTCAAAATGCACAAACGTAAGCAAGAACTCAGCGCTACTTCCTATATTTTTGTACTTTCCTTTTCAGCTTTTCTTTCCATATGAATGAGTAAGAATTTTGCACATATATTTCTAGAAACCGGTGCGTTGGAGGAGAAGGAGCAGCCCCAGAACGTCAACAGAGAAAAATCCTGCACACCATCTTACTTGCAAATTGTGAATTTTATTAAGACATCTTTTGCAAATTTGCAAATTCATATTTTGCCAGTAAGATGGCGTGCAGGATTTTTCTCTGTCAACTTTTCTTTCCATAAACTGTCACTTGACGAATGTAAAACTACGATAAATATTCGTGACGGGCACTATCCCGCCAAACCCAGTCCTAATTAGATAAACATGAAAACTATGCACATAGAAAACAACCGTATCTGCAACAAACTGTTTATTACCACATTAGTTGTAACACAGCAGGAAAAAAAAGCTCTTATTTTGGCATTTTGAAATACGGCTTTGAGGAGTAATTACTTTCATCTTTTTAATTCAGTCTATCCGCGCTAAGTATAGTCCAGTGTTTGTTGCTATGAGAGATTTGCATACAGATGACAAATTATGCCAATTTTGTCTTTCGTTGGACAAAAAAGGAAGCACGAGACATGTTTCTATTTTCAAATTATTTTGATTTTGTCTTTTGATACAAGCTCGGCAAATTAGCAGCACAAGACAGTGATGTATTATGATCCACACTTCAAAGTGGCTCTTCAGGGGACAAAGTGAGAGAGCTGTCGTCCCCGTGAGCTGAAACAGATCAATCCTTTTTCAAAGTGAGAGAAGAGCATTTCTGTATTTAACCTTTTCTTCTTTCTAAAAAAATGTGATTAAAAGATGAAGTGTCAGTCAGAGGCTTTAGGCGCTGCTCCTGTCAACCTGAACCTGTATATTTTAATTGTGTTTGATTGGGTATATCGCAAAACAAAGTAAATTTGCAAAAACAAATAAAAGAGTATTTTGGTGCATACAGAGAACATAGAAGTCAAGTTTTTAATGAAACAACAGCGCGGAGCTACAAGGTCCATATCAAGTGATCAGACTTCAGAAGCTCAGCAGGGACGGGCCCGGTTAGTCCTGGACCAGGCCCGGTGGGAATACCAGGCCCGGTGGGAATACCAGGCGCCACAAGTGGGGAACCAGTGGCAGAAACTGTAGTTGTGTCCTTAAGCAAGGCACTTCACCCAACTTGACCTGTCACCTGCACTTCCTGTTCCTGTCAAAAAGTTTGTTTGTCTCGCGTTTATGGTACTGACCTTCTTTGATTTATCGATAATGGAACGGATTACGGACACTTGTGGTTTGGCTCTGCATGCTTTGTTTGGCAATCTCAGACCCCGAAACAACGTGTTTAGATGCAAGTAGCTACCGGAGCAACTAGCTACCGGAGCAACTAGCTACCGGAGCAACTAGCTAGCGGAGCACCTAGCTACCGGAGCAACTAGCTACCGGAGCAACTAGCTAGCGGAGCAACTAGCTACCGGAGCAACTAGCTACCGGAGCAACTAGCTAGCGGAGCAACTAGCTACCGGAGCAACTAGCTACCGGAGCAACTAGCTACCGGAGCAACTAGCTAGCGGAGCAACTAGCTAGCGGGGCAACTAGCTAGCGGGGCAACTAGCTAGCGGAGCAACTAGCTACCGGAGCAACTAGCTAGCGGAGCAACTAGCTAGCGGAGCAACTAGCTACCGGAGCAACTAGCTAGCGGAGCAACTAGCTACCGGAGCAACTAGCTAGCGGAGCAACTAGCTAGCGGAGCAACTAGCTAGCGGAGCTACTAGCTAGCGGAGCAACTAGCTAGCGGAGCACCCCTCGTGCTAACAGTTGGCAACTGAGGGAACAGGTGAAGTGGTGCACAACCAGAATGCCACAAAAAAGGTGTTGTTTTTGTTACTTCTATCATGAGTTCTCTAATGTTATATGTTCCACTGTAAAAGAATGTAAGCTTCATAATTGCCCAAAATAAAAATAAATAAAAAGTGGTAGGTGTGTGAGTGTTGGTGTCAGTCTGTCCCAGAGCAGCTGTGGTTACAGTAGTAGGATACCACCACCATCGAGTGTGGAATGAATGAATAAAGACACTTTGCTTTGGACCATGGACAGCGACAGTCTCTCTTACCGAGGGCAATAAGAGAGACTGTCGCTGTCCATGGTCCTGATTGAAGGCAGGCACAGATCAGCTGAGTGTACAACAGTTTGAGTAGGGTTCGAATGGTCAAATACAGTACAGTGAGCACTGGCAAACACAGTGGAAGCCAAGCAGACAAAACAAAGACAAAAAAATGTCCTGTTTCCTATTTGTGTCCAATCAAACTGTATGTCTACATAATGATTCTTATAATATAATATCATTTTCTTATGAATATTTAGCATCATGTCAAAATAACTAGTATATACAGTATTTTATTACAGATTTCCCCTAAACCATGCACCACTTCACAGAGCATCAACAATGGTAAACGTCTTTGCTTTCACCTGACGGGCAGAGTTCGGTCGCCCTTCCTCCGGTCCATCTCCCTCTGGGGAACGGGATACCAGCGGAAATTCAGCTTCCAGTTGAATCCCCCGTACGTCATGTCAGAGCCGGCCATGTACTCGAAGGTTTCATCACTGATCACGTCGATGATGGGGCACACCACCGCGCTCCTGAACAGCGAAAGACACCGTCAATCAGAGAGTGTACGAGGAAAACACTCACTATGCCTAAAGCTGTGTAAAGTGGGAACAAAAACAACACACGGGGCCAGTCACATTCACAACTTTCCATGGGAATTTTCAGGAATATTTGGGAATTAATAGGAATTATCATAGTTGAAGGTTAGGGGCGTCAGTAAAGTTGGTAGAGAAAAATGCAGCACAATCTTGTAGCACAGTCTTGGCTGTAACAGACAGATTTGTGTGAGTAAAGTCGTGCGTCGCTGCTGTTTCTCACTCATATGGACAAAGACACTGTTTTCTGAAGAGCCACTGAAGCCACAGCCCCGACATGCATTTTGTGTCCCTCTGTCACTGCACAGTAAATAAAACAAATCTAGTCCTAGTTTACTTGTAAATTAGGCTTGTGCCATGTCATTGAAGCAGTTAGCTTATGATGCTAGTTACTGGAAAAATGTGCTAGTGCTTAATGGGAAACCAGATATGCTAAATGTAACTTTCTATGGACTGGAAAGAACGGAGAACAAGCAAAAATAAGGCTTGAGAAACTAGAAATAACTAGAAATAAGGCTTTGAGTTTTTGAGACCAGAGTTTTAATTTTTTTTTTTTTTTTTTTTTAAGGTGGGACGTTCACATTTTACTGTTCAATAAAATAAATAAGCATTGATAAAGTTCTTCTGACAAATAAATCAGAGTCATGTGTGTTAATTATCTCCCTTTTGCAATCATGCTGCTGATGACAAAATAAAATGTTTATATTTTTGTTACAATAATTCCCCTAATTTCTTGTGCAAAAGAAACCAATTTGAAAATTCCCAAAATTCCCATACAAAAGTCTCCATGGAAATTTTTCAGAAACTTTCTGTGAATTTTCCACCCCTTTGCGACCCTAGACATGACTCTGAACACTACGCCTCGAACCAGATTCAAAGAGTAACGTGTAATCAGTTCGACGAGATGGGATTCAGTCCACAAGATCGAGCCGAGATTTTGATATATTTTTGGATAAATAAATTGCACCGTTCAGTTCAAAAAATTTTACTTCACAGTTTTTGCTTTATTTAAGTTGTCCATTTTTGCAGTCATTGTAGCACTTTTTTCTTTTTTTTTTTGGTATAACAGCTTCTCAAAAGGATTTACGCAGCAAAGTTAAAGGTGCACTGAGTAACTTTTCGGTTGGGGGTCCATCACTCGCTTTTGCTAATGTTCCACAGTGTGACATTAAACGACTCTACTTTACATTTATTCACTTACAGGGGGTTTTAGAGCTCAAAAATAACTAGGAAAACAGACATTCTGACTGAGCGGGGTCGCCTCTCCAC
The DNA here is from genome assembly GCA_034769755.1 of Odontamblyopus lacepedii. NCBI lineage: Eukaryota > Metazoa > Chordata > Actinopteri > Gobiiformes > Gobiidae > Odontamblyopus > Odontamblyopus lacepedii. The sequence goes on along the minus strand of CM068356.1, from coordinate 1,836,970 downwards.
AGATCTGACCTGTGACTCGGTCTGGTTTGGTCTCCATGGAGATAGAAAGGTGTTATACCACACTGGGAAACACTCCAGACAAAGCAATAACAACTCCATGGAGAAAAGCGTTTGACAAACTCTCCACTGGAAAAGTGACACAGTGCATCTTTAGCCCCTTTTTTTTTATCCCAGGCAAAAGTAAAAATCCCATGAGCTCATTTTCCTCATGTGTTCACGGTCTTGTGGCGATTTCATCTCACGAGCTCTTGTCCCGTCCCCGGTAAGATGAATGTTTTTCAGTGACACAGAAGAGCTCAGTGTTCGCCCGACTTTTTCACGACCTGAAGATCGAAACGTTGTCAGTGATTAAAGGCAGTTTGGGAGTAAGTGTGCGGCTCTGTCTCGCTTTCTATGTTCACCCATCATTTTGAACAGAAAAAACTCAAATCACTTCAGGCGAACAGAGTTTAGTGCTTCGCTCACGGATTCTACAGAAATCATTTTTTGCTGTAATATTTTTCTTCTTTTGTACATTAACTTATTGGGTTCTTTTTAAAGACAATACAGCAGGAGATGCATTTACCTCGCTGACATGTTTCGGTGACAAGCTGCAAGGTAAATTCATCTCCTGCTGTATTCAATTCAATTCTGTCTTTACACTCGAAGACCCACGACATCGTATACGACTCAGAGGAATATGTTTTCTATAACCGCGCAGAACTTTCTAACTGTAAAAGACAGAAACGTCCTTTTCCCCTCTGAAAGTGCAGACATAGAGGTTTCCGTACATTTCTGCGGCTTTATCCTACGTCACACTCACGCTGTGCGATGACGGGAGCAAAACGAGTGTCCAATGGGAACTTTGTTTTCCCCAAACTCATGCGCTCCGTCCATTTTGATCGAGCCAAACTTTGCCAAAGAGTGAAGTGAGTCAAGATGGTCGACTCCTCTGACTGTGTGTGTTTAGAACAACTGAAAAAGTCGCTCTAAGTGCAGTTTTTTCTTAAATAAATGGCAAATTATGCATCTTGTGAGTGTGAGTAATTGCACATCCCTTTGCTATTTTTATTTTAAGGTTTATTTCCCTCAAAATGAACAAATACAAATGTAATAAACCCCATGGAAATGCAGAAGTGCTGTGGCTCTGGCCCTGGACCTGACAGGAGCTGTTTCCAGGACTGGACCAGGAAAGTAATGGGGCGATTGCACTTTTTTTTTTTTTTTTTAGGGCAATAAGGATATTTTTAGTTTACTTACAGACTGGATATTCTGCATTTTTGTAGCTGAGGCCCTAAATTAAGCATTTTTTATGTCCAAAAAGTTGTTTCTACATGTTTGCTGTGTGTTTATAAGAGTGTGAATTTTTTTTCATCTCTATTTCTGGTCCTGTAGCTTTTATCACAGCCTCATGACACAACTACAGCAGCAGATTGTGAAATAACAGGTTGGACTGAACAAAAGGAGGTAGAACACTTCATTATAGGGTAACAGGGGCAGTTTTAAAAGCAAAATTAAGAAAACAAATCCAGGCGAAAGGAGGAGAAATGTACTAAAACTGCCCTTAGGTCTTCGGGGGTTTTAATAAGAACACATAATATCTGGTTCATAGTAAGTAACTATATATACAAATAATAAGAATCTTTTTTTCCCCTCATAATCAGCCATTGATACAGACTCATGACAACAGCGCAGCCTGAAAACAGAACTATAACCTGGGATCACCTCATCAGTGAACCCGCTGACACTGACGCGGTTTTTCTATCTCAGCAACACAAAAACACAAAAGGTAAAAGCGAAGCCGAAGATTCAAGCGCTCTTCTTGTGTGACTGCAATGAAAGCACAATTCCCCCCTATCGTTTCCCATCAGCGGACTCGGGCCTGAACGCTGTATTATAACTCACGGTTTGCTGCTCCATCAATATTCAATTTTGGCCTGGGCTCTGAATGATGCAACTCCAGTGAAATGCGAGGAGACGGCGTTAACAAAAGACTGCCTCAGGCTCAAAGTGGGTAAAAGAGCACGATCGGATACAACGAGGACAGTGAAAGTAGTAGTAAAGTTGTATCGAGATCCAGAATGGACCCAAGTCTTTTTCATACATTGCTCACGGTCGGTTGTTGTCGTGTCGTCAGATTTTTGATAACGCACAAATCGTCAGTAGGGATGCGCTGATGCGATACTGGATATGATCAGATGTTGCTGAATTTTGATGGATTTGATATTATTCCAGGATATTAGTTCAGCCAATATCCCATTTTTATCTAAAAACTGGAGTAATAAGAAGATTTTCTGGACAATGTTACCCCCAAAACGTCTCATAATATTAAACATGTTTTTTTTTTTAAGCTGTTCAGTAGTTACAAAACAGATTTGGATAATTTTCACCTGTGTTTTACTTGTGTTTAACGTAAATAAATGATATTTTCAGTCTCTGCTGTAGTGTCAGTTGACATCAGGGATCAGCTGATGCTTAAAGCCAAAATATTGGAACAGAAAAAACTGTCTTAAAATGTGGAAAAGCAGAAGAACTAGTTCATTTTAAATGCTTTGCAGTGGTCCAGAGTTATTCCTCACTTACCTTATGCATTCTAAGCCTAATTTGTCAGAGCTCTCAGAGAGTAGATACAGCTAACAACAATTAGCATTCTACCGGGCACTTCCTGCTTAAAACTGAAGTCACTGTCTTTGGCAATACCGACGCCTTCGCCGACTCAAACACGTGAAACAGTCTGACACCGACCTCGGCGTCATTACTGACAGTGATTTTAAATTTGACGTGAACACGTGAATGCAGTTGTAAAATCTGTTTTTTTTATCATTTGCGGCTTTTATCTAAAATTAAATCTTTAAATCGTTTGAACAGGTCGTACACGCTTTTATCTCCTCCCGTTTAGACGACTGTGACGCACTTTTCCCCGGCATCGCCTCCTGCACTTTCTCGCTCACAGTTGGTCCAAAATTCTGCGGCGCGACTTTTAACTGGAAGCAAAAAAACGCGAGCGACATTCCCCAGATTTTAGCGTCGTTGTACCGACTTCCAGTTCGTTTTAGAGTTGATTTTAAGATTTTATTGTTTGTTTTTAAAGCTTTAAATGTTCGGGCCCCACAGTACGTCTCGCGCTCCGAGGTCCGAGGTCCAGCTCCAGCTCGTGGGGCCAAAGCCGAGACTTAAAACCAGGGGGATCGGGGTTTTCTCTGTGTCCGGCCCTAAACTGTGGAACGCTCTGCCCCGTCACGTCCCAACAGCCCCGACAATCGAGTGTTTTAAGTCTCGTCTTTAAAACCCACTTTTACTCTCTGGCTTTTAACACCGCGTGAGTTTGCGTGCTCCTCTGTGTCTTTTATTTATTTGATTTATTTAATTCTCCTTTGTGATTTTTATGGTGTTGCTTTAATTTGATTTGACTGGTTTTATTGTTTTAGGACGGGTGTGACCACATTTTTGCATTCTTTCTGTTTTATCTCTGTGCAGCACTTTGGAAACTGCTCTGTTTGTAAAATGTGCTACAGAAATAAAGTGGATTTGGATTTAGATGCAGGCAGCGCACAGTGGACATGTTTTGACCTGGTGAGTTTCTCATAGCTCTACTGGGGACTATATCGGGTACGGGGGATGATAATAGTGAATGAATTGAAAATGTGAATGTAGAGAAGTAAAAATTCATTGGATTATTTCACTCTGTTGGAATTAAAAATCAAGATTCATAAAAAATTCAGAAACAGTAAAAAAACAGGTCCTGAACAGCACTTCTGCCCGGGCGGTGGTACCTGTCCTCTCGGATGCGAGCCAGCAGGGGCTCCAGCCAGCCCACGGTGCACTCGCAGTGAGCGTCCAGGAAGGTGATGACCTGAGCTTTGGTGGCCGCCGCTCCCCTGAGACGAGCTCGGATCAGACCCGACCTCTGCTCCATCCTCAGCACCTTCACCGGCACCTCCAGGCCACGCACATACGCCTCCAGCTTCTGCTTCAGAAAGTCTGAGACGTTTAAAAGACACCGTACGTAAGAGCTTGGATTAAAATTCTACAATCGTGATATGTCCGTTTATCCGGGGACGCAGATATTTGTTGTTTTGTTTGTTTATTGGTTTATTTGGGTGGGACGATGCATATTCATGAACATACAGTTTATATGAAATCACACATATTGATGTAAATACGCCGGATTTAGCACAAGTGCTAATTTCCGTCCGTAGTCCCATATATAAAATACACATAAAATAGACATTTGTCAGACTCGACAAATATAACTAACAATATGCATAATACACAGTAGAGGTAAGATCGGGCCAAAAAAATCCAGCCCGACCCGACCCGACCCGCGGGTATTAAAGCCCGACCCGAGCCCGACCAATTAACTTGATTTGCAGGCCCGAGCCCGAAGCAAACCCGAAATTTCATGCGGACCTGCGGAGGGGAAGATTATTAAGAGGGCGTCGTTCACGTGCGCAGAGCCAGAGCCAGAGCATGCTCTGCTCTGGCTCTGGCTCATGCTCTGCGCACGAATTTAACTGTTTATTTATTTAAAAAAAGTCAGCGAGAGAGAAGCCCGGCCCGACCCGACCCGAAGCAATGATTGACATTTTAGGCCCGACCCGAATTTCGGGTCGGCTCGGGCTCGGGCTCGGGCTCGGGCTCGGGCTTAAGATCTTACCTCTAATACACAGTATAGTACAGTACAATAAACAGCTATCATGACCTAAAGTGCTGTGGTGAAGTAAACATGTTCAAATCAAATATAGTTTTCTGCTGATTTATTCATAATACTTGTTTCCATGGAGATGTTATACAGCTCGGGATTGTGACTTCAAAGATCATTAAAATTTCTGACAGTCTAATGAAGATTTTAAGATACAAAATACTAAACTTAACATCCATAGACGATATTTAACAGCCCTGCAAAAGTTGAAGTTGAACTAGTGTTGAACCTGGTCATTTCTATTAGTAACTAGACCCAAGTACTTACAGGATTGCACCAAAAATCTGCATTTTTGTTCTTCTCTCAAACAGAACACACTCCGTTCCACCTTGTGATGTCACGTGTTAATATAGGAAGTGCTCCCCTGTGTTTTTAAGCTCCATATACTTTCACTACTATCATTTTGGAAAATTTCAGGGCTAGAAATTCCCATCTCCACTGAACTGAAGGGAAAAGAGGGTGTTAACTTGAAAATGACCACTTATCACAAGGTGGAACAGAGAATTTTGAGCTTTGGAGATGTCATAGTCCGTATATATGAGTGGACGTAGCTAAAGCGTTAGCCGCCGCGTGCCAGACAGGAAGTGCTCCAGGAGGCTCTTCCGGCTCCTTCTCTCCCTTTTTCCCATTGGGAACATTGGGATCTTCTCGCTCCTCTCTCTGTACCTGCTGCTCTGAGCCTCGTCATTTTGGTCTTAAATGTTCGTCTGAACCCACGACACAGGATCATGAATTTTTCATTTCGCTGTTTTGTTCCTAAATCAAGATATGAACATAAATAACGGACCAATCAAACGCTTTCATTCCCCAAGGTCCCTCCCCCTAGAGTTAGCAACAGGTTTGATTGACAGCTAGTTTCGCTGCTAAGTAAGTTCCCTTCCTGCCCCGATTGACGATTTTTGAAATAAAATGACAAAATATCTCTAGCTAATGTAGCTAGCATAGCATAACATAGTTAACGTGACTAGAATCTTAACTAGCATAATTTAACTAGCATAAAGTAAAGTGAATTTCATTAAATTGCGACTATTGTTGTTTGCAGTAACAGAAAATAGAGCATAAATCAATGACTTAAACTTACTATTTAAAGTTTGATGATAAAAGCTAAAAGTTTCCTTATTATTCTCCAGAATCAGGTAAATCCAGTGTCCTGCAGGTGCAGAGTATCACCGCTCTGCCATGAGGAGGCGCCACATTTAACCTCCTGTATATATATATATATATATATACATATACACATATACACGCTCTATGGGAGATGTAGACAGACTAATAAACCAGGTTCACTCAAACATGTGTGAATGAAACAAAAATACAACTCCAGGTATGTTTATGATGAGGTAAACACATTCTAGCACGGCTTAAAACTCACAAGAATCAATTCAGAATCAAAGACAGTAAATGCCGTTCAACTTATGAAGCCCTCGTCTTCCTATAAATACCTAGAAACAGTAGGAAGCAGCTCCTCGTGTGCCTGTTGGCCAAAGCAGACCCACCTCGCTCACTGGCGTCGTCCACCAGGATGACCTCCAGCAGCAGGTGCCTGGGGGAGCGGCTGATCACACTGTGCACCGTGCGCAGCAACGTGCTCCAGGCCTCATTATGAAACACGATCACTATACTGGTGGTGGGCAGGTCGTCCGGGTACAGCTTGGTCTTACACCTGAGGAAAAGAGAAAGAGCAGTTTAAGGTTTAAGAGTTTCAGAGGGCAGTGTGCACGATTTTGGAGGTTTAGGACCAAAATGACGAGGTTCACTGCAGTAGTTACAGAGAGACGGGTGACAACTTTTTTAATGTAAAGTCAACTGGAGCCAGAGTCGATCAGAATCAGAACGTTTTATTGCCATATGAGTGAACACTAGTCAACATGCGACAAATAAAATAGAATAAAACAAAGTAGAAAAGAATAAACTATAATATAACACAAAAATGTACAAATTTACAAGGATATAAAATATAATGGGGGTATATGATCAGTGCAAAACAGACAGGTGCAAAAACACAGGGTCATGTGACTAAAACCGAGGTGGGGGGGGTGAAGTCTTAGTGTTTATTGTTCACGATGGAGCCAGAAGCGCCGCCGTGCTCACTTCCTATTTGGAGCACAGTGTATAAACCCTATTAGCATCAGTAAACAGTGGTGACGTGGGCTCGGTTTCGCATTTTGGAAACACAAATAAGGCAGAACTCAGCAGCTTGTCGAGCTCTGTGAAAGGATTATCGTCAAAAGATCGAGAATATTTCCTCGACAAACTGAACTTTAACAAACGGTGTCCGACCGCCAGGTCCTTGTGCGATCAGTGAGTCAAACTTTAAAACTTTAGTCCGTCGGTAGAATATTGATTCTGACAAACACACGCAGAACAACCAGACATTTTGGTGCTGGAAATGTTTTTATCTCCGTCTTTTTCTGTCCGTGTTCAGTCTGAATGAATCGGAATGAATGGGAAACAATGACACTTCTGTTGCCAAAATGTGCACAGGTTTTTTATGGTTTCCGCTCTAAATGTATATATCTAATGTATATTCTATAGTGTCCAGAAAGGCGCCTAATAAATAAAATGTATTATTATTACCATTATTATTATTATTATTAAAAAGGTCTATAGCGGGTTTGCTATGTCCATTTTTACAGTCTATGGACAGTTCCTGGGGTAAATATTTAATGCAGTCAAGTGGCAGTTTGTGGAAAAAAAAGTTGAGAAGAAAATTAAAAAAAAAATTGTAGTTTGCAAAAGTTGTTCCCTTATTGTATATATTGTATACCAAGATGGCGGCGCGTGCACACGCAGCGGCTCCTCTCTCTCCCCTGGTTTTTTGTTTTTTGTGCTGTTCGTCTGTGTGTATCTGTTCTTCTTTGTCGTGTCCACCGACCACAATACGAACGTACCCCCGCGAATTTCTGCTCTCCATCGGCAGTACTACTTTTGTGGATATTAGCCCAGCAGTCGCGGAGGTACTACTCGACTGCGATCTACTCCGGAGGCCTGCTCAATCACCGACCCCCACTCCGGCAACTATCCCACGGTGGAGGCGCCACAAGCGGATTATGCGGAGGCAGAAGAGGGGGAAGCGCGGTGGTATCCGGGCTAGGCTAGCGGCTAGCCCTCACCGGCCAGCCATCCCATCCATTACACTGGCCAACGTACGATCGCTGGACAATAAACTGGATTATATCCGTCTACTCCGCGCTACTTCCAAGACTGTGAGTGAGTGCTGCGTCTTTGTGTTTGTGGAAACGTGGCTAAATAGCAGCGTACCGGACCATGCTGTAGAGCTAGCCCGGCTAACATGCTACCGGGCGGACAGAGCTCTCGTAAAGGGAGGCAAGACTCGCGGCGGGGGACTCTGTGTTTACATCAGTGACGCCTGGTGCCGAGACGCTGCTGTGGTCTGCAAACACTGCTCACCACTTTTGGAGCTGGTTATCATCAGATGCCGGCCATTCTACCTGCCGCGGGAGTTTAGCGCCATACTGCTGGTGGCAGCTTACATCCCTCCCAGCTCCTCCACCAACAACAAGAGCGAAGCTCTTCACGAACTCCACCAGCTCATCAGTGACCAGCAGACAGCCCATCCTGATGCCTTCCTCATTCTGGCCGGGGACTTCAATCATGCAAACCCTAAAAGTGTTTTCCCACAACTCCACGGACACATAAACTTTGCTACAAGAGGAAACAATATTCTGGACAATGTTTTTACTACACAGAAAGGAGCCTACAAAGCCCTTCCCCTCCCCCACCTAGGTGCCTCTGATCACTCCACTGTTATGCTAATGCCAGCATATAGACCACTGGTTAAAGTCATCAAACCAGTTCTTAAGCAGGTACGAGTGTGGCCGGAGGGATCCACAGAGGCACTCCAGGACTGTTTTTCCACCACTGACTGGAGTATATTCAGACAAGCAGCCACATACAATAATTCTGTTGACCTTCAGGAATATACAGAGTCAGTCACGTCCTACATGAGGAAGTGCATGGATGATGTCACGGTCACAAGGACTATCACCATCCGAGCAAATCAGAAGCCGTGGCTGACAGGAGAAGTCCACAGGCTCTGGAGGGCTCGGAACGTGGCCTTCAAAGCTGGGGACATGGCCGGCCTGAGGACAGCCAGGGCCAATCTGGCACGTGGTATCAGGGTGGCAAGGAGGCAATACTCCAAGAGAATCGCGGACCGGTTCAGGGACAGCAGGGACACCAGGAACCTGTGGAGAGGAATCCAGTCCATCACGGACTACAGGCCCTCTCCGCAGACCTGCGACAGCTCCACCCCTCTGCTGCTGAACCAGCTCAATGACTTCTTTGCCCGCTTTGAGATAAACAACAGCACCACGGCTCAGAAAACTCCACCCCCTCCCGGCGACCAGACGCTGACACTTTCACACGATAGTGTGAGACGTTCCCTCAAAGGGATAAATGCACGGAAAGCCCCTGGCCCCGACAACATCCCTGGTCGTGTCCTGAGAGACTGTGCTGTGGAGCTCACTGATGTCTTCACTGACATCTTCAACATCTCACTGAGCCAAGCTGTTGTCCCCACGTGCCTCAAGACCACCACCATCATCCCAGTCCCGAAGAAGCCGACTCCCACCTGCCACAATGACTACCGCCCGGTTGCACTCACTCCCATCCTTATGAAGTGCTTCGAGCGGCTCGTCATGCAACACATCAGGTCTTCCCTCCCCCCCACCCTGGATCCCTTCCAGTTTGCATATCGGTCTAATCGCTCTACCGATGATGCCATCTCCATCGCCCTCCACTCAGCCCTCACCCACCTGGAGACCAACAATTCTCACGTCAGAATGCTGTTCATCGACTTCAGCTCAGCATTTAACACCATCATCCCCCAGCAGCTCATCCACAAACTGGACCAAATAGGACTCAGCACCTCCCTGTGTAACTGGCTGCTGGACTTCCTGACGGGGAGACCACAGTCAGTTCGGGTAGGAAACAACACATCCAGCACGGTCGTGATGAACACAGGGAGCCCCCAGGGATGTGTGCTGAGCCCCTCCTCTTCACCCTTCTTACACAGGACTGCTCCCCAACATCCAGCTCCAACCTTTTCATTAAGTTTGCGGATGACACAACTGTGCTCGGTCACATCCACAACAACGATGAGACGAGCTACAGGAGTGAAGTAAACAGGCTAGCCACGTGGTGTAAGGACAACGATCTCCACCTGAACGTGGAGAAGACGAAGGAGATTGTTGTGGACTTCAGGAGAGCGCACATCCAGCATGCTCCACTCACCATCAACGGTGCTGCAGTGGAGCGAGTGAGCAGCACCAAGTTCCTGGGTGTGCACATCTCTGAGGACCTCTCCTGGAGCAGCAACTCTGCATCACTGGCCAAAAGAGCCCAACAACGCCTTTACTTCCTCCGCAAACTGAAAAGAGCAAGAGCCCCGACCCCCATCCTCCGGACATTCTACAGAGGCACCATTGAGAGCATCTTATCCAGCTGCATCACGGTGTGGTACGGCTCTTGCACCGCGTCCTGCAAAAAGACTCTGCAGCGCATCGTCAGAGCAGCTGAGAGGATCATCGGTGTCCCTCTCCCCCCTCTACAGGACATTTATCACTCCCGCCTCACCCGCAAAGCCATCAGGATTGCAGGTGACCCCACCCACCCATCTCACAGCCTCTTCAGCCCGCTGCCATCAGGGAGGAGACTGCGGAGCCTCCAGGCTAGAACCAGCAGACTCCGGGACAGTTTCTTCCACCAGGCTGTCAGAGGACTTAACTCTCTCCCTGCCCTACCCCCACTTTTCCCCTCTGCCCCCCCTCGGCCCCCTGTCACCTACTAAGAACACTGCAAACTCTAATGCACTACCTCACTTTTTTACATTATATGGACAATCAGTGACTGTTATTCATACATTTTTGCACTACTTCACTTTTTTTACCTGTAAATATTGTTTTGTCTATTGTGTCTGTTTACTTTATTTATTTTTTGTTTTTAATGTTTGCACTGAGGTGGGAGAGGACAGCAATTTCATCTGTGCTATATATATTTTGTATGTATATGCACATGTGACAATAAAGGAAAATTGAATTGAATTCAATTCAATTCAATTGAAATTGAATTGAATTGAAACTTTATAATAAGGTGCCATAATAAACACTAAACTAATCATTACCTAACCCTTCATTAATATCTGTTAATTGTTACTAAAATGTCTATTTTGCGTTAATAGTTTTTTCATCATTAACTGAACATTAATTGTTTGCATAAAATTGGTGTATTAATGTTTTAACAAATAGAAAATATTAACTTATATTGTACTAATATGTGTTAACTAAATGTCTCATTGGCTCTGCTTATCTCAGTCTGAATCACTCAGTGTGAGACCCACTATAAAATATTTTCTATGGTTAATAAATGTTATTAGAATTATTTGTAAATAGTTCATAATCACTGTTCCAACTTTATTATAAGTCGCCCCACACTGATACCTACATAATACTATTATATTAATTACGCTTAACCAACTTAACCAACGAGGATCCTGTGAGGAGAGGTTCAGACTGAGCTTGTCCCACACTGGAAAAAAACAGTATCTAGGTGAGTTAAAATGACTTAAATTAAGAACATTTTACTTTATTTGAGCAGATTCATCTTGACAAGTGAATTTATCTGCCAGTGGAATAAGTGTTTTTGTTTTTTTTAATTCAAGCAACATTTGATTTTATTTCTTATTTTAAGTGTAGCGAGAAGTATTTTCATATTTTAAGTACAAATACCTCGCTGCACTGGCAGATCATTTTATTTTAAGTGAAATTGACTCAAATCCTGGTCAAACTTTCTTAATCCAAGTCATTTTAGCTCGACTAGATTTTGTTTTTTGCAGTGCTTAGATTATTTATATTTGATTATTTTTTATTTGTTAAAACATTAATACACCAATTTCATGCAATTAATGTTTAGTTAATGAGGAAAAAAACTATTGACTTGTGCGAAATAAACATTTTAGTAACAATTATAATAAATAACAAATGAAGGGTTCGGTAATGATTAGTTTGCCTTATTATAAAGTGTGACCAGTTCTTTTTATTTGTCTAATCATAAGTATTGTGCAATTTAGGATAAAAGTTAGAATCCTGATCTATAGACATAAAGAAGTGAACTAAAGGAGTGTGACGTCCTCCAGTCAAATGAAGCTCACTGAGGCGAGCGGCTCTACGACCAAATTTGGAGGCAGTTCCGTATGAGGAAACGGAATTTATTTACAGACAAAACGGCGAAATAAAAAAACACCAGGATCATGTCTTAAGGAACATTTTATAAAGACCAAAATGACACAGCAGCAGTTTGTCAGAATAAAATGCTTATAATGATGAAGTTATTAAAAATGTACATCAAACTAATGCAGTCTCAAGGACGAGCCTAGAGAAGCGCACGTCTGGTCTCCCCCGTGCACGTAAAAGAGAACTGGCTCAGGTGATTTAATCCTCAATTGTGGTAGGAGACTGGCATTTATATAAAACTGTAGATATTTCACTGTTTTGTGATCTAATCTCCCAACACAGTTACAGAGAGAGGGCGACAATTTTCCAGCGTAAAGTCAATTGGAGTCGACGGAGCCGAAAGATCGGCCGCGCTCACTTCCTCTTTGGAACGCAGCAGTGGTTCGGCAATGTCCTTTTGCGTATACAGTCGATGTCCTGATCCATCCTGAGCACGAAGGAGTCGATGACCGGTTTCAGTCTCCCTGACCGTGAAATTACCAGCACAATTATACGACATGGGAAACTGCACTTCGCTTACAGCCGCTGAGGACACGAGCAGAAAACCCACAATCGCACAAGCTGCTCTAATGAGGACTGTGGGATCCCGACTCAAGCTGTACCGTATATACACACAACGCCAACATACGGGATTAAATACATACTTCAGCGCAACATATAATCAGGGAGAAAGTCTTTTGAATCTGCTCAGACATAAATAGCAGGGCCTAATCTGCCACAGTCACAGGAACAAAAAAAAAAAAAAAAAGAGAAATGTGGCAGTATTTGTTTGCTACACGAACTGAGAAAATGATCAAATTCTAGTCAACTATTTTATTTCCTTTTCTACCTCATTTTATTTGCCAGTTCCGCACAGTGTTTGTTTAAAGTTCTTGTGTCATGAGTTGTGCCGGTATTAAATTAAAGAAGAAATATATATATTGCGCGTACTTATTTTATTTTTTAAGGTGCATTATGTAACGTTTCCAATTATTGCTTCATCTGGAATGTTCCACAGCGCGGCATTAAGCCGTTTTATCTTCACGGAGAGCAAACCAGACCAAGTCACGGGTCAGAGCTGCGGAGAGGCGAATTCGCTCAGTGAGAAAACCTGTTTTTGCAGGTATTTTTCGAGCTATAAAACCACTTGTAATTTAATAAATGTTTGGTATAGTGGTTTAATGTCACACTGTGGGGCATTCCAGGCAGAGCAATGACATCGCCATAGAAACAAGCAGAGGACTGACCCCCAGCTGAAAAGTTACATAGCGCTCCTTTAAGATTAGGTTCATCAAGTGGTACAAGAATACAAGTATCAGATGTGTCACAACGGACTCCCAGTTATCAGAAACGAAATTAAATTCAATTTGGTGAATTTTAAACATATTAGAAGAACTTTAACTACAGAGGCCTCAAAACTGTGTCTAAACGCCGCTATTCTGTCTCATATGAACTACTGTGTGACGAGCCAGGCAAAGAAAACCACACTGCTGCCTGTAGAAAGACTCTACAAACAGACTCTGAAAACATTAGATCAAAAATCAAACTCCCGTCATCGCCGTAAAATATTGAGCAAATATCATTTTCTAAGTTGGGAAAACATCATTATTTATTGTGACGTTATTCTGGTCCACAAAACCCTCCACGCTCTCGCTCCACCTCCATTAAAAGAGTTCATACAGTTAAATTTAAACACAAATACTCGAGCGTCGAATAGAGGCGACTGTAAAATCCCATTCAGAAAGACTTCATTTTGGACACTCGGCCTTTTCGGTTCGCGCCGCACGCTCCTGGGATCCGGTCCCTGTCTTCAGATTTAATAAACAAACATAAACATCCTTGAGTTTTGAATAAGGGTTTCATCCAGTTTGCTCTTGCTGTTCAAGCACAAGTACAGTTTGGTAAAATTCGTTATTACCGTCCAGCTGATTTTGTAGATTTCAACCATTCTTCCTCTTCCACAGGATATATTGGCATTGGACATGTAAAACTGCCCCCTAGAGGTGAGAATCTGGAAATGCTCCTGTCCAAAAGAGAGAACTTCTGGATTCACAAACTTAAGACTCTAACTCGTCACGGACTTAATGCTGATTTTGACCTTAGACGCTTTTTGTGATATGGTCAAACTATTTTTGTATTTAATAGAATGATTTGTGTACAGTTGTGGCCAAAAGTTATGAGAATGACACAAATATTCATTTTGGTACCAGAACGTCCTCCGAGAGAAACTTCTCCCAACCGTCCAAGAGCAGTTTGGTGAGGAGCAAAGCCTTTTCCAGCACGAAGGACCTTTCCATAAAGCAAACGTAATAACTAACGGGGAACAAAACAAAGATTTTGGGGTCCAGGAAACTCCCCAGATCTTAATCCCCACTGAGAATTTGTGGTCAATCCTCAAGAGGCGGGTGGACAAACAAAAACCCACAAATTCTGACAAACTCCAAGCACTGATTATACAAGAATGGAGCCGTCAGTCGGGATTTGCAGAGATCTTGAAAAAGAAGGCTTGACTTGTTGCATGAACTCAGTGTAATTGTCAATAAAGCTTTTGATACTTATGAAATGCTTGTAATTATAGTTCAGGAAACCATAAAAACATGTGAGAAAAACACCTAAAAACCCTGAAGCAGCAGCAGAACCTGTGAAAATGTCATATTTGTGTCATTCTCAAAACTTTTGGCCCTGACTGTAAATGTCTATTATCTATCTTTTTTCTTGTTTTAGAGTGGGCTGACCTCACTTTTGTTGGAGGTTTTTGCTGGCGGCCATTTTGTCTACTGTGGTCCCAAAGCAGGAAGAATGATCTTATTTACAAAAACTTTATTCAGAAATGTAAAAAAGCTTCTGGACATCTGAATGTGCTTTGTATTTTTCCCCACTTTTGTTTTACTGTGCAGCCGATGTCGTCAACGTTCACTGGGGCGTGATGCTAACAGTCGGCACTGCTCTGTCTGACTTTAATCTGAGCTTTATTTTAACATCATCTGATCAGAAAGAGCCGACGTAGCTGGAACTGTAACGGGCGAGCTGATTTGTGCCGTTAAACAAGTCTCTCAGATAAAATTCGAAGTGAGCGTTTGCCAACAGTTTTTCTGCTCGTCGCTTTCACCTTTTTGTCGAAAATCAAACACCTAAACAAAACCACCAACGCTCCCATCGATCACAGCCTCCTGAGAATGTGCTGCTTAAATCCAGTTTTCAAACCATCTTAAAACACTTTCCATGGCATTGCTGAACATTCCACCGTAGAGGTAAATGCGGAACACCCCCAGCATGATGTCGCTGTCGAGTATCAGGAAAAAAATGACGTGAAAATTATGACAAATACTGTAATTGGCTAAAAAAATCTTCATCAGACCCTTTCCGCCTTCAGCATTTCTATGTAAATCTACTTGTGATTTCAGAGTTTGTGATGATATCAGCACTTTTACAACACAGTCTTATGAGAATATTACATTACCAACAATAATAAAGCACAAATATAACTCCTCATGCGTTGTAGTCTAGTCTGATTTGGTGTATACATTTCATGCTCCACTGACGGCTCTTCCCCAAACCTCTCTCTCATTATATCGTATGAAAAGTCCCCCTCCAGCCAGTGAAGCCATCGAGGCAAAACAACACTGTCCCCCGAGATTTACTGACAAACAGCTGACAAGAAAAAAGTGTCAAAAATAAAGTTGACAGGAGAGGCGGCGTGTCCTCGGACCTGACGGGCTGCCTGTCAAAAGGGCAGAGGTATGTGGCACAGAGGTGAACACAGAGGGTGAATACAGAGAGCTTTGTGAGCGCCTGGAGGAGGAGGGAGGAGAGAGGGAGGAGAGAGGGAGGAGGAGGGAGGGGTGATGGAGGGTGAAGCCATGAGGGCAGACAGCGGTGCTCGCCGAGCCCCGTCTATTCAAGAAGACAGCGGTGACGGACACAACTAGGCCAGCGGGAGGCCCCCGGGACACAGCCAGAGCCGAGGGAGAGCAGAGATGTCTCACAGAAAGTGTAAGAAAATAAAGGTTTAGTAATATCCTTCTATTATTCTGTTTGGTTTTAGGGGACGCCAGAGTTAAACAAAACAATGCTGTAGTGTGCGTGAATTAAACAACAGAGGAAGAATCAAAACTCTAGTAACTACTTACACTTTTATAAATGACATACTTAACAATATAAAGCTTTTTGCACGACAAAAAAGGATTTTCTAGCAGAGTTAAACGGACTTGAATTAAGCAGATTCATCTTAAAAGACCAATTTTAAGATTTTTTTACTTAATAAGATGAGATTTTTTACTTGTTTCAAGATATTCCATCCTGATTTATCTTATCTCGATATTACAACTTATTCTAAGCACTTTTTATATTAACTCAGTCCAGGTTAAGCCTCTTTAACTTCCTCCTCAAACCAATAAGGTGAAAAATCTGTCCATAAATACTTGAAACTCGTGTTTTCTGCTTAGAACAAGATTCATATTTTGTCTTGTTTTAAGAAAACTTGATAAGTGGAAATTTCTTACTGCACTGGCAGAGAATTTTACTTAATATAGGGCACTTTTATCTCAGAATTGTTTTGTTTGTTTTTCTTATTTTTGATAGGCCTTTTGCAGTGTGGAGGTGACATGTCGCCTGTATAACTATGAAAATAGTTAAAACCAGATTTCAGATCATTCATGGAGCTTTATGCTGTTCTGTGGAAGATTATAGACAAAGGAATCACATTTTGATGGAGCCAAACAGTAGGAGGCCCTCCTCCAGGCCAAAGAAGAATCAGGTTTGTGGAGATGCGAGCCCGCTCACAGTAACGACGTGTTTTCAATGCAATAAAAACAACCACATTTTTTACTAGCCCATTTGTGGGCTAAAAAATTCTATACGGAGGATGTTTCTCTCACAAATTATTTATGGTAGTCATGTATTTCTTGAGAAACAACTGCGTTGCCCCATATTGTAACAAAAAAAATCAACAAAAAATCTGTCTTTCTTATCGTTTAAGGTTGAAGATTAACTTTATTATCCCACTGGCAAATTCTTGGGTCATCAACCCCACGCTCACATCGATGCTGCTGTGCAACAGATAAAAATATAAGCCTTAAATACAGTATACATTAATAACACAAGTCAATTACAATTCATCAGTCCACAATAAAGTGCAGTCTAAAGGCCGCCACACACTACAGGAGAATTTGCCCGATTTTGGCTGCGATTTCTTCTCCCCGAGTTCAGGAGGAGTGACCCGACTTTTTGTCTCCTCCGTGTGCGACTCTGAAGCCGCTGCTCCTCATGTGTGGAGTCAGTGTCAGATCAGAACCACCGAACATCAACAACGCGACGGAAACAGACGATAAAACAGAGTCAGGGGCAGAGGAGCGACGGACACAGAGACGCAACAAACAAACTCAGGATACAGAGAAAATAAAGACTTTATTCCTCACCTAATGTAAAGTGGAACATTTAAAGTGCAGCATCTGATCCACATTATCCAGAGAAATTGTCCTCCGCAAATAATGACTCCAGTCCACAAAACTGCTCTATTAATCCAGTTTGAAGTGTTCTTTAAAAGTAAAAAGACAGTGTTTCCTCACGTCTGCCTGTTTACGTCCACAGAGCGTAAAGCTGCAGATCAGCGACAGTGACTCTACTTCCTGTGGACTTTATCTCCTCTTTTCTGCTTTAAAAATTCTGTATCTGAAGTATTGCTCCACATTTCACAAATAATAATAACACAGTTTACTTGTGTCTAAACTAGAAGTGCAGAGCTCTGATCTTTGAACACTTCAGAGTCTCAGAGCGAGTGGTTTTACTGTAGACAGGAAACAGTTGACGTGATCGAGCTCACAGCTTTACAGCCTGTTTTACACAGACAGATCCTGCTGAAGTCTTTGTGATCAGAGATTTTAAGTCTCATAAGTTTCTCCTCGTGTCTGTGGTGTTTGCGCATTTTGTCGCACGTTTAAAAATAGTTTAAGACCGAAAAATCCTCTAGTGCGTAGCGGCCTTAAGGATCTCAGATTGACCAGGCCCGACTGACTGACTCGAGTGATTAATACTAAACCATTTCATAGATTAAACCGATAAAACAGGTGGCTTGCTAACTGTGTATCTTAAAGCAACAAATGGCCTGTATTACGGCATCTTAATTGACTCGACTCGGCTTTTAATATGTTTTTCCCCTTCTCAAAGCCATCTGCCCACACCGGAGTAAAAAAACGTTTAATTAATCTTACACAAACATGTCTCCCTATTGATTATCTGTGCGTCCACTGAAAACCCAAGGACACGCACACAGTCGTCGCTCTTCTGTGTGCGTCGTCGTGTAGTAACAGTGAACCCAAACGCACCCGTCCAGCCTGACGTCCGGCAGACTCCTGTTGAGCGCGATCATGTCACTGGCCATCAGGTTAAACTGGTTTATTTTGAACAGGTCCTTCATCTTCTCGTGCTCGTCTTTGGGGATGTTGACGGCTTTTCCCATCTCGCCTGGGCCCTCGTGGCTCCTGGAGATCACAGCTGTGAAGAGAAAAAGAAGGGGGAAAAAAAGGATCACAGGAGATGCTTTGTGTGTTTGGACAATGAAAATGCACATAGCGGAATTTCATGTTTTTCCTGATTTCTATCGGTATTTAATATTTATCACAGTTTTACATCACTTAAGCGCAGTTTGTGAGGGGAAAAAGTACAAAAATACAGATAGAGCTGTGTTCTAAAATGAAATATTGACATTTCCATACAGTTTTAACATCCATTTAATAAAATAAATGTATTGCTTTTTAATTTTGTTTGTGTAATCATAACTATTGAGCAGTTTAGACATGGTTTGGTGCTTGTTAACGTTATGATTTCTAATTATAAAACTTAAGCAAGAGTTTAAAAGTTGAAAAACCTATAGGTAAGATTCTTTAGAGTTTAGTTTTAGTGAAATTAATAGTCTAACCTGTCATACACACTTTAAGCAAATGGTATATGTGGCATTCAGCATGGCAGCTATGTCGTTTCCTGTTGAAGTTCAGCATGCTAACAGAGCACTTCCTGCTTTTTGAAAAATAAAGCACTTTATAATGAGCTGCAGCCAGGACACAGCGGGTTTATTTTGACCTCAAGAGCTGCTTAGACAAAAGGTTATGTCTGTAATGCGACAAATTTCGCTGAAATCCATGCGAAAAAGGCACGATTTACATTCCACACATCCACGTACATACACGTTTACATGTTCAGTTTGTTAACCTTGGCAAAGCCTGAATCACAAACCTCGCCAAGGCCTTCGAGCGTCTGTGCAACATCATTATAACGCCCCCAAAAGCGCTTCTTTGCACAAACTGTATTGACTGCTGAGGGCAAACAGAGTAATGAGTCCTATTTCCACCCCTGAGTCTAAAGGCACCGTGCACATTTTTACTGTGTGTGAAACAGAGAAATACTTCCGTTTTGAGTAATCCTTTATTTTTAGTCCGACTAGATTTCCAAAGATCAAAATGCTCCTCTGTTCCACTTTGTCATGTACTGGGAGTTTTCAGCTTTGTGTTGCATTTATTGTATGAAAAGTGCTGTTTACAAGAGTCTAAATGTACAT
Organism: Odontamblyopus lacepedii; assembly: GCA_034769755.1. NCBI lineage: Eukaryota > Metazoa > Chordata > Actinopteri > Gobiiformes > Gobiidae > Odontamblyopus > Odontamblyopus lacepedii. The sequence goes on along the minus strand of CM068356.1, from coordinate 1,817,505 downwards.
CGTGTCTTTAGTGCATAAGAGCTGCTGCCTCTATTGGAATGTTTAAGTCAATGTTAAAGACTCATCTTTTTTGGACTGGCTTTTAATTCAAGCTTCGAGTTGGACATTTTATGATTTATGATTTAAATACTATGATCTCGACGTTTTCTTTTTATAAGTATTAAAGTGTTTTTGTCTTGTATTTGGTTTTTTGGGGCAGTGTATCTGTTTGTAAATGTGTTTTATAAATAAATCTGACCTTGACCTTGTGGTTGTTTTTTTAATTATCTGTTAGTTAGTTAGTAGTTTATAAGTTATATATTTTCATTATTATTATTATTATTATGAGACATTTGGGTCCCAACAACTACCTGGAAGTCAGGTGCCTCAACGACCGCCCAGCAACCATTTCAGCCAATCAGAGCTCTCCACCAACTTTCACTATCGGTACGCAGTATTTTGTTTTATATATATTTATAGTTTATATTCATATTCTATTATCCACTCATCTGCACTTTACAGCCATTCCATTCTGTACAGCAGTGAGACCCGGTTTACTTTACTGTTATTTTCTTATCTTCTCATCACCAGTGCAATTCCATTCTCTTTGTAAATTTTGTACATATACTTATTCACTTTATATTATTATTTTTATTATTATTTCTATTTTTGTATTATTGTTGTTTATCTTGAGTGCATCACACTTTTATCCTTTTTTGCACTAAACTGTCCTGGAGCCACTGTGACTGTTGAATTTCTCCACTGCGAGATCAATAAAGTCCTGTCTTATCTTATTTTATCTTATCTTATTTTATCTTATCTTATATTATCTTATCTTATCTTATCTGTCCATGACAATGTAACGTGTTATTTTATTATATTTTATTTTATATTTCATTATAAGATCAGTGATGTTTAGCCACTTTCTGTAGGATACGCCCAAATTAATCTTATGCCGGTTTATTGCATCTTTGTTACGTAATCTGTGCTGATGATGCGTTCACGGACTAGCAGATGTTTACCTTTCCCCTGCTCCCTATTGCTGCCTGTGGTGTGTTCAAGGGCTATAGGAATTTTTAGTTTTTGGCGAGAAAAAAAAAAAAAAAACTGCTTTTGGACAGTCAGCCTTTTCCTACAATGCAATAAAAGAATGGAACCAACTCCCGGACGACATCAAAAATGAACCAAACTATGACTCCTTTCCTAAAGAACTAAATAAATGGCTCTGGACCGGTCAGACTTGTCAGCACTGAAGCACCTACTTTTTGTTCCCGGTGTGCTACGTTTTAAAATATGTAATACGTTTCAACTTTTAAGAATGTATTAATAAGTCTACTCTTTAATAGTGTGATGTGAATGTTGTATGTGAGCGGCTGAATGTGCTCATGTGTGGTTTTTATATTGTGGAATGTGTAAATTGTATAATTTATGATTGTTCCTCAGGGACTGCAGATGGAAACGAGCTGTTTAGCTATAATCTGGTGCAGTACATCTCTGTTTTATGAGCATGGTGTCTCTGTGCATTGTCCCTTTAAATAAAGACTAACTAACCAACTAACCAACCAACCAACTAACCAACTAACCAACCAACTAACCAACCAACCAACCAACCAACCAACTAACCAACTAACCAACCAACTAACTAACCAACTAACTAACCAACCAACCAACCAACCAACTAACCAACTAACCAACTAACCAACCAACCAACTAACCAACCAACCAACTAACCAACCAACTAACCAACCAACTAACCAACTAACCAACCAACTAACCAACCAACCAACCAACCAACCAACTAACCAACCAACCAACCAACCAAACATCTAACCAACCAACTAACCAACTAACCAACCAACCAACTAACCAACTAACCAACCAACCAACCAACTAACCAACTAACCAACCAACTAACCAACCAACCAACCAACCAACTAACCAACCAACTAACCAACCAACCAACCAACCAACTAACTAACCAACTAACTAACTAACCAACCAACCAACCAACCAACTAACCAACTAACCAACCAACCAACCAACTAACCAACCAACTAACTAACTAACTAACCAACCAACCAACCAACCAACTAACCAACTAACCAACCAACCAACCAACCAACCAACTAACCAACTAACTAACTAACTAACTAACTAACTAACTAACTAACTAACCAACCAACCAACCAACCAACCAACCAACCAACCAACCAACCAACCAACCAACCAACCAACCAACCAACCAACCAACCAACCAACCAACCAACCAACCAACCAACCAACTAACTAACTAACTAACTAACTGACATCAGGCTGTCACCAGTGGTTTTTTGTTTGTTTTGTACACTGCATCACTGTAAATAGATTTCCTTTCAGCATTTCTTTGCATTTTAATTGTTTATTGTCTGGACCAAGAGTCTGTAATAAAGTTTGATGATTTATATTTGCATTTCGTTCATTTAGATATGTTGTTATTATTAACGTGATAATTATTGTTGGATATTTATATCACTGTTTCGTTTGTTCATTACTCAAAGTATTTTATTTCTGTCTTTATAGCAACCACGAGCCTGACATGAATCAACTATAAGTCCTAAAATACAGTCCTTTCTGAGGCCACAAGTTCGGGTCTCCTTCCCAGCACCTCCTTTACACGCTCTGTAAATAAAGTCTGATTGATTGAGCAGCTCCTTTTACCTTTAGTTCGGTAGAGATGGGCAATTCTAGGGCTGAAATCACGCAAATGATCGTACTGAAGGTGTATGGAGTTTAAAAACACAGTGGACATTATAAGATAGATCATAAAAAGAGGGTAATATGGGCCCTTTTACTCAGGTGAGATATTAAAGTCTGTATATAGAAGGCGCCACACTAACCGAGGGCAGTTCATCACAGTGAGGGAGGGCGGGGGGTTTATAGGGGATAAAGTATGTCATCCCACTCAGCAAAAAATACAGGAATCTGTGGAGGACATTTAATACAGGCGCAGGCGGCACTCGGCTTAAACACTCTGTATTAAAGGTGACAGGCAGAGAGGAGCCGTGCATCCAAAGTGTACTGTCATCACAAAATATTCAGACGAGAAACATGTGAGAAAGCAGAATCTGTCTCATAATACAGCAGGTAAATCATACGCCTGACAAGAAGGAAGACTGCGAGTCGTCAGTTTAATGAAACACAATCTGCTCTTAGGATTTGTGAACACGACCGCATGATTTTTATGTGTGCAGTGTCGGGTTCCTTTAAGTTTATTATTACCTTTAATAATAGTGACGTATAAAACTAATTAAAGATCTATATCAGCGTCCATATTGAACATTTTGGTGGATCGGATACAGACTTCAAATGTATCGGTTCAGCCAATGTCCCATTAGTCTATTTGTGTAATAAGATGATTTACTGGCCAAAAAATCTCAGAATATTAAACTTGTATTTTGACCAGGGCTGTCAACGTTAACATGTCAACGCATGCGATTAATCACAAAAAAATGTTGTTGTTTTTTATCGCAGATTAATCCCACAGTTTATTCTGAACGCTCCTCTGTGGAAAGTGCGGATGGTCCTGAAAGGCGGCGCAGGTGATTAGGTCAGTGATCAGGTCTGTCTATACGCGGATGTGAAGGCGACAGATGAGACTGTGACTGGTGCTCAGGGGCAAATTTCTCTGCAAAAAACTGCCCCACGGGACTTTAGATAAACTAGAAACTAAGGCAGTTTGCAGATGTCGCAGCGGTGAACTCTCTTTCCACAGAAGCACAAGTTTAAAACACCGTCTTAAAGTAAAACAGGGGTTTGATTCAGCGGCAGCAACGACGCAACTCGTACCAACAACAAGCCGAGCAGCAATAAACTGCATTTTTGTGAAAATATTTTGGTCTTTTTTTGAAGAATAATTAACTGCAATTAATCGTGATTAATCAAAATTCTACAATGTGATTAATCTGATTACAATCATTTGACAGCACTAATTCTGACAAAACTGTTCTGTAGTTACAAAACACATTTGGATCTTTCTTTTATCTTATGCTGTTTCGACATTGGCATCGGAAATGAAAAACCTGGACATATATCAGTCCATATATTTTACATGTTTGTGCTCTGGGCAAAGCCACAGAATCTCCATAAAGACCAGCAGCCGACCATCTGGCTGAAATAAAAACAATATGAGGAAAATATGTGCATTATGAATGCATCATGTTTTATTGAATGGACTGTATTTCACTAATAAAAGTAAATATATTTCGTAAATATATTTCATAAATGAACAATGACTTTGAAAATGCGACATAGTCAAAAACTATCGAATCGAATAATTTATTTCAACTTTGTAAATAGTAAATATTTTAACCCCTGGACAGGGTTTTAGAGGTTTTTGGGTTTTTTGTTTTGTTTTTGTTTTTACATTTATTTGTATATTATAGTTTTATCTATTGAGAGATATTGTTAATAAAGTATATTTTTAATTTCATAAATGAACGTTTAACATAATATTCTTGGCCGTTTCACGCACACTAAAACCCCCCGTTGGCTCTGGCTCCACAGTGCTTCTCCCTAACAGTAAACAACAGGGATTATAGCTCCACTCTGTTATAATCTGGAGATGCAGGGATGGGGCACAGTTCACATCAGCAGCTCCGCTCAGGTTAAGAGGATTCTCTGTGGTCGGATTGTTAACCTCCATCGCTCTTTTCTTTCCAGCCCCACAGACACTCTCCATTTGGACACCACTTCAGTCTTGTGCCCCTGCAGGTCAGAGGGCTGTCAATCACATGTGCACAGACCCCGATTTTTACCCAGAAACAGCCTCACACAGCAAATACAGAGAGAGAGAGATGCATGATATATATAAAGAGATGCACATAGATAAAGAGATGCATATATATAGAGAGAGAGATAGAGATGAGAGCTGGGAACTGATTTAACCTCCTGTGCGTTTGTTCAGATACACATTTCAATCAAATGATCAAACTAAACCAAAATCCAAAAATGAAAAAATGATCCACACTTTAGGGGGGGGTTGGTGTGATGTCAACAACTGCTGCAAATCACAGAGCCCACTGAACTTTAGTTTCATTTTGGAGGATGTCATAAACACTTTTCTTGACCATTTTAGCGAGATCAGGCTTAAATACTGATGTATGATCGCCTAGTGTGTGGTTTTGTGTTTCTGGTGTCCATAAAGAGCGGGGGATTGGGTGCGGGAGGTTTTTCTTTAGTCCTATCCTTTTGTTTTTTGTCTATTTTTTGTTTTTGTGATAAGAATTAAAAATCTGAAAGATGCAAATTTACCAAGTTTGCACTAATGTTGCCAAAAATAACTACAGTGCACAATAATATTCAAACACCATATATGCAATTTAGTGGCGAAAAGTGGATTTAGTGTTTAGTTTCACTTTAAACATCCTTTTCATGTGTTTTCCATGTACTTTTTCTTGTCTCAGTACAGATATATCTGATATACAGCAGCGCCTGAGGTCACATGAGTCAGCTGTGTACTGTCTACAACTATTCAAGCATTTAATTCTCATAATCAGGAAGTGCACTAGCTGTTCTTGGTTTTGCTGTGGCAACAAAACTCCAATCTGCCCTCTGAAAGTAGTGAAAAGGACCTCCGTGAAGTTGGCCCCATTAAACCTACACAAAAACTATGTCAATCATTTGTGCTGCAAAAAGTTTCGTTTGTGCTGTTTTAGTTTTGGAGAAATTAACGATTCTTTTACAGGTCAAACTGGGGTCAGCCCCACAGGAAGCTTCAAAATGCTCTAAAACATCCAGAATGGAGTCAGTCGTTTGTGCTTCGTTTGTCCTGCAAAAAGTTTCGTTTGTGCGATTCTGGTTCTTCAGATATTTGCAGTTTTATTTGCGGCCGATGACGTCGTCCAGAACCTCAAAGTGTTAAATTGAGCTCAAAACAGGCAGAAAATGATAGTAAATGTTTGTATTTCGCTGTTTTGTGCTGTGACAATTTTCATTTGTGTGAGTTTATTTCTAAAATTATTCATTATTATTTCTGCGGTAATTATAGGACGTCATTTCCGCTCAGCTGACGGAGACAAACTCCACAAAACTAGTGAAGATAAACGATCTGAGGCTGTGGAAAAGTCTGTGCTATTCTATAAAATATGAATCAAAAGCAAATTACTGAAGACTGATACAGACTTTTCCACAGCCTCAGGTCATTTATCTTCACTAGTTTTGTGGAGTTTGTCTCCGTCAGCTGAGCGGAGATGACGTCCTATAATTACCGCAGAAATAATAATGAATAATTTTAGAAATAAACTCACACAAATGAAATACAAATGTGTTCTATAATTTTCTGCATGTTTTGATTTCACATTCTGAGGGGCTGGACGACGTCATCGGCCAAAAATAAAACTGCAAATATCTTAAGAACCAGAATCGCACAAATGAAACTTTTTGCAGCACAAAACAGCACAAACGACTGACAGTTTTTGTGTAGGTTTGCGTTCGATGGGGCGACTTCACGCAGGTGTGAAAAGCGCTTATAAACTCATCATGGTGAATAATGAAGATGCTCAGAATACGTAAGGTAAGGAATAACACGACAGCACTTTTAAAGAAATCACTTTTAATATCACGCATTATTGCCTTGCTATGTCCACATCGCATCGTATCGCTACGAAAATCCTCGAACTGACTTTAAACCTGTGCTTTTGTTGCAGTCCTGCCACTTTTTCACCACCCTTGATCCAAACTGTTATTCACCCGCGGCCTCTTGAGACGTGCTCTGAACGTGTGAACAGACCGGCTCACCGCGGACTCAGAAAAGGTTAGCGAGAAACCCCTCGCTGTCTCAAGGCGTCTGAATCCTGAGCGCTTTGTTTGCTCCTCTCCTGCGCCCCCTGTAGGCAAACGTTCGTAACAACACCAACATAGAGGCAATAAGAGGCAATAAAGAGTTTACAAAATCTAAATGGATAAGACAGGTATCGACTCTTTAACCGTTTTAACCTGACAGAGAGATAGAGAGATACTCCTGGAGCAGGCAAGACAAATTAAAGTGCACTCAGTGACTATCAGTTATGCCGGTATAAAACATAAGCCATCGTTCATTTAGTGCACAGCGTTGTAAAGTCCACATTTACAATCATAACAAACGTGATTAATCAAGCTGGAATTATTCCGCATAATGTGTACGACTCCCAACTCCTGTGGGGAAGCTTCTGGAAGGAGGTGGAGATCTACTGAGCTCTAATTTGGAAACCCCTGGGACGACAACATGGATGAGGATAAGTGGGGTGCAATTAAAAACGACTCAGTTCCCAGTGCATACTTTAAAGAGTCACTTCTATGGGGGATTCATTGATCAGAACATATTTAGATCACTGTGTTGTGTATATCATGCAACAACGCAACACATGTTCAAAAAGTGCCTGGGAGAGATCACGAGATTATTCAAACACGCATGGGTGACATACACGTTTGATTGCGATTAAACTAAATAGTAAAAAATACCCAGATATGAAAGAATACTATAGTGCATCGGATTTTTAGCGCTGTTTGGACACTCAAAGATGCTTTGCAGAGCATTATTTCCTCTGTCCACACGCGGTTTTCATAAGATCCTATTGTTGCCACAGCTGCCCTAAGGCAATCTGCACCATCAGCCCCTCCGACCTCCTCCATCAGCCACACACACCACTTAACCACGAGGCAATGTGGGTGAAGTGTCTTGCCTACGGATTAGGGATGGGCAGGATTAGTCGACTAATCGATAATTGATCATTAAGAATTTGGTCGATCCCGTTCATTTTAATGGACAAACTGAATGTAGGTGTCTGTGTAACGTAGCCTGAGGAGTCGAGGCTGCGTCTCACAGCACAAACACTGGAGCTGTGGCCCCACAGTCCCACGTCTCGGCTCTGGCTCCTTGGAGATCACTATATTCCTCAGAGTGTGTTTACCTGCACATCAGTGTCCCGGGTATGATCGGGTTTTTTGAGTATCTCTGTTTCACATGTTTACGCAGCATCTGCAACGCGACATACGCACAGAACAGACTCACAGCCTCATCACATCCTCTGTCACAGGGAGAACACTCATATTCCACTGAGTCGTGTCCTTTAGTCCAACAGAAGCTGAAGCAGCAGCACAAGGAAAGAGCTGCTTTTTTCACTTACTGTTTATGCAAATGAGTCATGTGGTTTTAAGTTTAGTTTCTGTAAGACGTAAACAAATGTTTAAAGCTGCATTAAACACATTCTGATCTCACACTGATGAGGCTCTGGAGTCATTATGGTTTATATGTTGTAAAATTTAGTTTATTTATGCAGATTAGTAACAGTAATAATTGTGATGATCATTTTAATATAAAATGTTAATGATTAATCGAAAATCAATCGTTAATTTTCCCGACGATTGATTAAGAAAATTTAATCGAATCCCCGTCCCTAGTACGGGTACAACAGTTTTTGCCACTGTTGCCCCACTGATATAGCCTTGCTTAAGTTCTGAGATCTGACGAGGAGGTTTGTACACATAAACGAGGATCGTGTGGTATCATATCCATGAAGTACTGAAAACAAATGTGCTATTTCTGTATCACATAACAAACAGTGCAGATACGTTTGAAACAGACGAGCACGAGGAGCCCTGAACATGCTCCACACTGTAGCGCGGGGCTGTAGACGGGTGTAGTGGTCTCGGACTCAGAGGAACAGCTTGTTTTTGTTGGAATATGACTGATGACCCCTCACAGGAGCCATTACCTGAGAGAGGAGGGAGGGAGGCCTCTTTCAGTAATTGGAGGCTCTACAGCTGCAGGCAGGGGCGTCACATTAGATGGATCGACCCGGGGACAGACAGGCCAACGCACTTCGTTTCCACACGTCATGGTCGTCTTTTGTGAGAAACATAATCACGGCTCGGGCCTTGAGTGTTTTATTTGACTTTTTAACAACAGACAAGGTTAAGGACGGCGACGGTGTAAGACGGTCCCTTTCCAATCATGCTCCTACTTCCTGTCAGATAGCGGCCAATCGCAGCGTGCTGCCTTTGTCTCCCAATTAATTAGCTCTTAAAAATAGATGCACTCCCTCCCCCCTCCAGAGCAGCACAGATCAATCCTGATGCACCGTATATACATCTGTTTGTCTCATCACTGCAGACATGACATTTAGGTGATTTGTGACGGACTTCACTCAAAGTCTAAAGTAGTTAGATCTATAAAGACAAATGGACATCACCTTTAAACTGATTAGTAAAATTTAGATTTAATTATTATTTTTTTACTTCATATACTATCATATTGCAATTTAAAAGACCGCATTTAGGGACGGACAGGATTAGTCGATTAATCTGTAAATGATCATTAAGAATTTGGTCGATCCCGTTCATTTTAATGGACAAACTGAATGTAGGTGTCTGTGTGTAACGTAGCGTGAGGAGTCGAGGCTGCGTCTCACAGCACAAACACTGGAGCTGTGGCCCCACAGTCCCACGTCTCGGCTCTGGCTCCTTGGAGATCACTATATTCCTCAGAGTGTGTTTACCTGCACATCAGTGTCCCGGGTATGATTGGGTTTTTTTGAGTGTCTCGGTTTCACATGTTTACGCAGCATCTCCAACAGAACATACGCACAGAACAGACTCACAGCCTCATCACATCCTCTGTCACAGGGAGAACACTCATATTCCACTGAGTCATGTTCTAATAATAATAATAATAATGCATCAGTTTTATACAGCGCTTTTCAGGACACTCAAAGACGCTTTACAGAGCATTCTTCATTCACTCCAGACCCGGTGGTGGTAAACTACTATTGTAGCCACAGCTGCCCTGGGGCAGACTGACGGAAGCGAGGCTGCCAATCTGCGCCATCGGCCCCTCCGACCACCACCACCATTCACGCACACACCACTTTCATACTAGGCAATGTGGGTGATGTGCCTTGCCTAAGGACACAACGACAGTTTTTGCCACTGGCCCCCCTGTGGCACCTGGAATTCCCAGTGGTCTCCCATCCAAGTACTAACCAGGCCCGGCCCTGCTTAGCTTCTGAGATCTGACGGGATCAGGCTTTGACGAGCCGGTATGGCCATGTTCTTTAGTCCAACAGAAGCTGAAGCAGCAGCACAAGGAAAGAGCTGCTTTTTTCACTTCCTGTTTATGCAAATGAGTCATGTGGTTTTAAGATTTGTTTCTGTAAGACGTAAACAAATGTTTAAAGCTGCATTAAACACATTCTGATCTCACACTGATGAGGCTCTGGAGTGATTATGGTTTATATGTTGTAGAGTTGAGTTTATTTATGCAGATTAGTAATAGTAATAATAGTGATGATCATTTTTAATATAAATGTTCATCAAAAATCGATTGTTAATTTTTCCCACGATCGATTAAGAAAATTTAGTCGAATGCCCGTCCCTACCGCATTTTCAAAATTTTGCTAAATATTGAACTAAAGTCATGTGTTAAATGAATTGGCCTATACCAGTGATTATTAACTATAATCTACAATCCGCCGTGTTGGGGTTTGGATCGTCTGTCCTCGGTGTATTGGCCCTTCTCCTCTGTGATGACTTCCTCCCACAGCTCTTTGTGTTGTTGGAACTGTCTGTGTTGTTCAGAGGCTCACTCGTTTTCATGAGCCGTGATGCTTTCGTGTCACTGTGATCACCTCAGAACAAACAGAGTGAAGACGGACCAGAGAACACACACGGTCAGACATTTCACTTGTGTCGCTGTGATCCACAACAGGTGTTTCATAAGGTGAAGAATCCTGTGTTTCATCACTGTTACAGGATATGAAGAGGCGGCACACAATTTTTTATTTTTTTTTCATGAAAAATTAACCAGTTTTATTTTAATTTGTCTTGTGAATCAAAACAAACAAATAGATTTTCTTTTTTAGTTTTAAATTGAAAACTGGTTTAACAAATGATACACTGATTAAAGGGGCATTTATTTCTTTAAAACACACTATCACTGCGAACTGTGTTGACTCATATGTCCTTCAAGTAATTACAATTATTTTTAATTAATTAATCATTGCATTTATATAGCGCCTTTCAAGACACCCAAAGCGCTATTTCTATGGGGTATTTATTGCAAGACAATAACATATTTCGATGAATGTGATGTGATGCTCTGTCTGCCACACGTCCTGTGAGAGGAGGGCTGAGGCTGAGTCCTGCACGGGTTCGGGTACCCACGGATACCCAATGGGTGAACCACAAATTTTAATGAAATGGGTGAAAAATGTGCTGTGTCAGATGCGGGTTCGGGTCGGACGCAGGAGAGCGCAGGGGTCTAATCTGCGGATTGCAAAACACCGTGTGCGAACAAAAACCAGGGCTGTATTTTAGTGAAATGCAAAAATGCCACTGTTTTTACAAAATGATTAAATGTAGAAAGAAGAAGATTCCCAGAAATCTCTGCCACCTTCTTTTTCAAACCTCACATGCGACGTCCTGCAGTTCAAAATGACTCCCAAGGAGCTAAAAAGAAAATTAGCAAGTGGAGAGTACAAAGTCGCGGCTCTTTTTTAGCTCTTGGACAGATTTTCATTCAGGTGTGGCTCAGGTGTCGGTATGTACTTATAGGGGGTCGGACTGGGTGCGCAGTTGAACTTAAATTCTATTGGAAAACGCGTCGGGTGCAGATTGAGGTATGACGGATACGGGCGGGTGCGGTTTGTCAGAATCAGACCCGTGCAGGACTCTGGGCTGAGGGAGGAGCCGTGTGTTCCTGGTGACATGGGGGCTCGTGGTCGGGGCCTTAGACACCCGGGCCACGTCTCATTTCTCTTTCCTCGCTTCCTTCTCCTTGATTCCTCTCCTTAATCCTCCATTTTTCCATCTGTCAATCAAACGTGTCCCAAAGAAAACCACGGAAGGAAGGAGTAAACCTGAGGGAGGCTTCAGGAGCAGATGTTAGATAAAAGAATCAAACTTTATTGGCATCAGTGAGGAGTTTATATCCTCTCTCCTGCCTGTGTCTCCCCTGTGGGCGGGACTTCCTCACCCATTTCCTGCAGAATTGAGGAGAGGAATCAAGAACAAGGAAGCGAGGGATGCGAAAATTGAGCCGCAGCCCTGGTCTCGCACTCCTAAATGTACGGAGGGTTCGAATAGTTCCTTTGAGACGCCGCAAGATCACTCAAACATGCTCGAATGACTCCAAATTGGGGACATTTTTGACGAGGGAACAACATTATAACATGGTACAAAGCTCCAAAAGAGATTTAGCATAAAAAAACTCCACATACTAACAAATATTTTCCCCCATAACCCACTTGCTGAGCAGCCCTTAGCCCTTAGCTAACAATGCTTTGATTCACTTCCTGTGTGGTCGGGGTTTCGGCCATTTTGGGTCACAGTCACATCAAACTGCAGCTTCATAACAACCCAAACCACACAATCGCAGAAAAGTCAGTTACTCGTTGTGTAGAAATAACAATTCATTTCCACGTCAATGTTTTTTGTGTTTATTAAGCCACTGTAAAGTCATTTCCTTTGTCACTTTAGTTTGTGCGTTTCCTGTGAGTCATATCTTCTTTATAAGCACATGGAGGTGGTATTAAAGGGCCCGTATTGCTCTATTTCTGATCTATTTTATAATGTTTCCTCATCACAAACATACCTGGAGTTGTGTTTGTTTCATTTGCATGTTTAACTCTCAAATCCTGCACATTTAGGTTGAGCTCTACTATGTTTTTAAACTCCATACACCTTCACTCGGCCCATGTGGATAATTTCAGCCCAGGAATTGCCCATCGACAGCTGAACTAAAGGTAAAAAGTAGCTGTAAACTTGAAAACTGCCACTTCAGGACATCACAAGATGGAACAGAGCACTTTGAGCTTTGGAGATGTAGACAGACTAATAATGATACAGGGTTATTCAGCCATGTGTGAATGAAACAAAACACAAGTCCAGGTATGTTTTTGAGGCTTTAACAACATTCTTACATGGCTTAAAGCTCACAAGAATCCATTTTGCGTAGTATAAGACTTTTAAATTGTGATGTTCAGATCAATAACAAATATCTGACCAATATATCGAAATATTAACACTAGACATTTCTCCAAAAATGAGATTTAATACAAAAATGTTAATACAACCGCATTGCTTTGAGATCAGTATTGTGATACTTGCCATAGATTTACTCTGTATCGGATTGAAATAAAAGTCAATTTTATCAGTCATTACTACTGTCCAGCATGTAAAGAAATATCTTGACTTGACAAAAATGCATATAGACTTGAGACTGTGGACAAACAAACTGAGCTGCAAATTAGACTTTCCATACGGCACACAGCGGGACTCGTCTCACATCAAGCTGTGAACACACCGTGGGGTTTGTAAATTGTTCTAAGTGACGAAAATCCGTTCCAACTGAATTGGACTTTAACGCGCATTTCCTGCTGATGAGACGTCCTGCTGGGTTTCAGATGATATCACAACAATCTATAGACAAATGTCTGTAAATCTTCTGTTGTTTATAAAACTTAGGTTTGGCTCTATTGGATTTTCAGTTGGGTTTATTTAGGCGACATTTATTGTTCTTCTGCCTCTTTACGTCATATTTAAAGACAGTAGTTCAGCCTAATGGTGTTTTTGTATGATATTCTAGCCAGTAAAGAAAGTGCTGTAAGTAAACTACCGCTATGAGCTTTTAGCGGTAAATGCGTGTGCACCGCAGTAATTAATGATCTGCTAAATGCGATAATTCACACCTCTATTCACAGCTCATTTCCATATCAGTGTGTGTCCAGTAACATATATACGGCCACTATAGTCACTTTACAGTCGCTAATAGAAGAGAAAACAGCCTGTTTATGTGTGCGAGCTACAGCAGCTAATCGCTAACCAATGAGAAAGAACCAAAACGAGCTTCAAAACCGACACATTTCAACACTCAGCCTCACACAGGCTCCTCTCAGATCAGCACTAAGAACTGTCCTTTAATCCAGACTCAAACTGAGCATCCGGAAAAAGAAGAGAATCTCAGTGTTGTGCACGTGGATCTACGGCTGTGGCTGTAAACAAGTGCACATGGTGATGCGTTCAGGGGCGGGACGGACACAGACCAAATGACTCCTCAGATAAACACTGATGCGGAGCCACAGATCAGGACATTTATCTGTCTGTAAACTGGACTAAATGGGCAGAATATAGAGAGTCTGAGCTTTAGAACAGGGTAAAACATGTCCACGTGAACTATCGGCCCAGATCGGTAAGATTTTGGCTGATATGTTTCCAAGTGCCAATATTGGCCGATAATACTGGCCAATCGATATATCGATTCGGTCCTAGTTATGATTCTTACGCCGGTTATGACATTACTCTGGATGTGGCGTTTACCTGCGCTCAGGGAAAACAGGAGACTCAAATCCCTGTGCACATGCTCCATCCGAGTATCCTGGATATTTAGACTATGTTTGCTATAGTAACTATGGCACAGATACGGCAAGGAGCTAAACAGGAAGAGACTTTGCTAACTTAAGGCTTTTTAACTGGTTTCTAACAACAACAAAAAGTTATACATTCAAGTAAGAACGTGAGAGTGTGGAGCTCTGTCACAGCTTCAGTAAAAGACGTTTTTAACAGTTGGAAAATAAAATAAAGTCCCACAGCTTCAGTCTAGTTCAAGAGCAGCACAAACCCCCACAGAGGTGAGCGTGGCGTTAAAATGTGGTCGTATTCAACAGTAGACTGCTTTTTGTTAGTATAAAATATTAGTTGTTTTGGGAAAGTAACTGCTCCTCCTGTTTTTGTTCCTTTAGTTCACACGTGCTCAGTGCAGCACCAGTGTCAGAACTCAGGACACTGTGTCAACGGGCCACAATATTCTGGACACTGTCAGGAAAACCCAGCGAGAGTATCCTGGTTTCACAGACACTCACAAAACCAGGATACTCAAAAAAGCTGATCGTGTATGTGCACTCAGCGAGCTCTTGGGTCTCGATACTGAGATTCAACATTTGTGGATTTACCTTTTGGATATTTCAGGGTAAAGTACAATGTAAACAAAAGGAAAAGAAGTATGATCATCATCACATTCCTGGATCTGAAAACTACAAATACACTTATATGTACTGCCTCTATAGAAATTATATGTTACAATACCTCAAGTACTATGCTATAATACTACTGATACTAGTAACTGATACTACTGATACTAGTAATTATAACCCTCATAAAACATGCCTTGTGAAGGTTAGTGAAATTAGGAGGGTGGTTAACAGTTAATCAATTACAAAATCATTACTTAAAAGCTAAAACTGTACAGATTTTTTTTTAATGTAGTTATTAATCTATGACAGAAGAGACAGGTCTGCAGACTTTCACTCCGACGTCAGCATCGCAACAAACACTCGGCGTGACGGATCTGGAGGTGGATCGAGGTGTAAATGGGTCAAACCACAACCTCCACAGGAAACCGTCCAGTTCAGACCTCTGCAGACGCACGCACAGGCACAGCCGCTAACAGCTTTGTTTTTGGTATTTGTACCAAAATGCTGCAGAATTCTATGTTTATCGCTGATTAAGAAAATAAAATTAGGGAACAAACTTGGTATAGAGCAGTGGGTGTTCGCGGTGGTGGTGAAAACGGACTAATCGGCAATATGACATTACTTAAACTTGCACAAATCGCTCCAGATACAACTCCGAGAGGGTAAATGAGAATGGGAAACAGCTGTAACATGGTCAAAAGCTCTGAAAAGTCCATTTTGCATGATATATCTCTGTAGCAATTCTGTAAATATTTGTTGTTTGTATCATCATTAATGTGTTTTCATCTGCACCAAAAGAGCTAAAAGTGTGAAGTACGTTTTCTCAGGGAGTCGGTCTATATTTATCTGGCCTATTTTTGGACATGATTTCAGTCACAGGTTTAACGCAGCGTAACATCACCCCGGTTTATCTTAGCTGGTGGAAGTTTCTGAGTAGCCAAACTGAGGCAATATGCTCCACATCAAACTGCACCTGCTCCACTTTTAAAACCACATCTCAAAGCAGAAACTCAGTCGTCACCTCATCTCCAGCACTTCCAGAGTGAATCATTTAACAGCACGGCCAAATAAAATCTTTAACAACTTTTTTTAAACAGGAAGCAGAGAGGACTTTTGAGGTCAGTCCATCTGTCTGTCATCTCCAATTCTGATCAAGATGAATAGATGGAAAACAGCAGTGGCAGAATAACAGTAAATGTGGCTGTGGTGGGAAACTTTTACTTTGTTTTGTTGTGGTCTGTTTAAGCTAAAGAATGTGTTTTATGGGTTTAGAAACTGTTCACTAACAACTGCTAAAGCGTTTCTGTGTTCCTGCCACATGTGGTGGTGTAATCTGCTGTTCCTGGAGGATCTCAGGACAGGTCACTGCTCTGTCTTTATCCAGTATCGTTAAAATAACGAGCTGCTGCTTTGCTTATTCTCATCATTTAGAACAGTGAGATCCTTAGGGGCAAATCTGATCGATGCCTCAGCTGAACCAGACGAGTCGTCTCTGTTTGGAGGTTGTTTACAGTAGTATGTTCCACCTCATGTTGATTTTGTGATGTAATGTACTCACTTTACATTGCAACAGTCACTTTACACGACTGGAGCTCTATTTATGACGCTTTTTATCTATTTACGATGCCTCTCCTCTTTAGGCTTCTGTTTTTATTTTTATTCTTCTGTAGCCGGGAGTCTGTCAAAATGCCGTTATGCTCGCGTAATGACAATAAAGTATCTTGAATCTTGATGTTTGTCGACTGTATAAGAAGCTGTTTTTGTTTTGCCGTTCAGGATTAGGGAGAGACGGACCTTGCGTGAGAGACAGAAGGTTTCATTTTCTCTGGAATTGTGCACAATTGCTTTAATGAATCCAGACTCTTTGATTTAAGACAACTTCTCTCCAGTATTTGTTCTTGTGGCCTAAATAAATTCAACTTAAACTCCAGATGTGTCACTGAACCAGTCGGCCGAGCCTTTTCCCACAGAGCTCCAGACTGAACTTCAAAACCCCCATGAGAAAAAAACAATGTAAAAGGTGGAATATCTCGATAAGCTGCTGGGTCACTGCTGCTATATGTATCACAATATTGTCATATATTATATTGTCACTGTTGAGTATAGAGGTGAATGAATTTTAAGGCTCACGAGTCCATTTTGTGTAATATAGGACTTTTAATAACCACAATTGGACATATGACTAAGCATAGAGTGAATGATATTTCTTGTTTGTGTGGTCTGTCGTCTTTCTCATCTTCTGTCTTCTATCTTTCTTCCAGGACGATGATATTTCCACGGTATTTAGCACCTTAAACTCTCCAATGATATGAAAACACAATGCAGAGCTTCATTTTAAAACTCCTATATTACGCAACATTGATTCTTTTGAGCTTTCAGCCATGTTAGAATGTCGTTACCTCCTGAAAAACCTGGAGTTGTGTTTGTTTCATTCACACACGTTTGCGTAAACCTGTTTTATTAGTCTGGCTACGAAGCTCAAAATGCTCTGTCCCACCTTTTGATGTCATGTAGTGGTAGTTTTCAAGTTAACAGCTCCTTTTACCTTTTGTTCAATAGAGACTAACGTTTCCAAGGCTGAAATCATCCAAATGATCCTAGTGAAGGTGTATGGAGTTTAAAAATGCAGCAGAGCACGTCTTGTAGTACCACATCGCAAAGTGGAACAGAGTGTTTTTCTGTTTGAGAACGCAGCCAAAATATTCTAGGTTTGTGTGTTAAACTTGTGCAAGTGAAAACTCAACTCCAGGTATGTTTGTGATGAGGAAATAACATTAGAATATAGATCAGAAACAGCGTAATATGGGGTCTTTAAAGCCTGTACCCAAAGAGGAAACAT
Source organism: Odontamblyopus lacepedii (assembly GCA_034769755.1). NCBI lineage: Eukaryota > Metazoa > Chordata > Actinopteri > Gobiiformes > Gobiidae > Odontamblyopus > Odontamblyopus lacepedii. The sequence continues at coordinate 1,799,706 of CM068356.1, read as the reverse complement.
CATTTTTCCGAAGGAAGGAAGCGCCATTCTTCCGTAGTAAAACAAGTGACTAGATTATATAATGTGTTCAGAGTTTGCACTGACCCCTGAGCGCCGGCAGCAGGGAGCGGTCCTTCCTCTCGTCACATTTGTTGCACTCGCTGAAGTAGAGCAGCAGGAAGACGTCCACCAGCACCCACACCAGAGACGTGGTCAGCACCACCTTACAGTACACGAACCTGCGCATCACCGCGGCACAGGGCAGGGGTCAGGGAGGGCTCAGGAGAGGGCTGGTGTGGGCCGAGGGAGCACGGGGAAGAGGGGAAGAGTCATCGTCCTGGAAGAGAGAGAACACAGAAATATATCAGAGAAAGACAGAACACACAAACGAGAAGCATCACTCACTCTGTGCTTAGTTATACATGTCCAGCTGTGGTTATCCAAAGTCCTGCATCACACAAAATGGACTCTTGTGAGTTTTAAGCCATGTTAAAACGTTGTAACCTCAAAAAGGATGTACCTAGAGTACCTAGAGTTGTATTTTGTTTCATTCACACTAGGGATGGGCATTCGATTACATTTTCTTAATCAATCGTCGGGGAAATTAACAATCATTTTTCAATTAATCACTAACATTTTATATTCAAATTATCATCATTATTATTACTGTTACTAATCTGCATAAATAAACTCAACTCTACAACATATAAACCATAATCACTCCAGAGCCTCATCAGTGTGAGATCAGAATGTGTTTAATGCAGCTTTAAACATTTGTTTACGTCTTACAGAAACTAAACTTAAAACCACATGACTCATTTGCATAAACAGTAAGTGAAAAAAGCAGCTCTTTCCTTGTGCTGCTGCTTCAGCTTCTGTTGGACTAAAGGACACGACTCAGTGGAATATGAGTGTTCTCCCTGTGACAGAGGATGTGATGAGGCTGTGAGTCTGTTCAATTCAATTCAATTTATTTATTTTGTAGCGCCCAAAATCGCAACAACAGTTTCCTCTAAGGGCGTTCCAAGATATGGATGAGTAAAACATACACACAGACATATCAAAACAGGAAAAAACAACATTCATGTAAAGCAGCAAATGAAACATTGTCCAGTCATCCCCTGTCCTTAGACCCTCCTTCTCAGCAAGGAAAAACTCCAAAAAACCCAGGGTCCTGGGAAAAAGAAGAAACGTCGGGGAGAACTACAGTGAAGGAGAGATCCACTCCCATGGACGGACAGGCTATAGATGTCCAGGCCCGTGGGCCAGTTCAGTATGACCACAGCAACTGTTCTGTGCGTATGTCGCGTTGGAGATGCTGCATAAACATGTGAAACCGGACACTCAAAAAAAAGATCATACCCGGGACACTGATGTGCAGGTAAACGCACTCTGGGGGATATAGTGATCTCCAAGGAGCCAGAGCCGAGACGTGGGACTGTGGGGCCACAGCTCCAGTGTTTGTGCAGTGAGACGCAGCCTCGACTCCTCACGCTACGTTACACAGACACCTACATTCAGTTTGTCCATTAAAATGAACGGGATCGACCAAATTCTTAATCATCAATTATCGATTAATCGACTAATCCTGTCCATCCCTAATTCACGCATGTCTGAGCAGTGTTTCCCACAGCGCTTTATAGTTAGGGCGGCCGCTTTGACAACAATTGTCCCCTGCCTTGTCTACTCCCTCCAAAACAACAACAAAAAAAACATTACGCACATTATGCACAGAGCACAGGACACCAAGTGCTTGTGGGGGCACCACGTGAATCCTCACAAAACTACAGTCGTCGTGCCCCGGTCCTTTCTTTCGCTGGCACAGAATCCCCCCTGCTGCCCACTTTCATCCCCTCCCCGGTCCTCGCTTTCACCGCCTGTTTGAGTAACTCTTTATTATGAGCTCCAAACGCTCTGTTCCACCTTGTGATAACCTGAAAACTACAGCTTCATGACAACAGCTCCTTTCACTTTTAGCTCAGTAGAGATTAGCAATGCCAGGGCTGAACTCATTCAAATGATTCTAGTGGAGGTGTGTGGAGTCTAAAAACACAGTGGAGCACTTCCTGTATCACCACATGACCTCACAAGGTGGAGTTTTCAGCCTAAATATGCAGGATTTGTGTGTCAAACATGTGTGAATGAAACAAAACACAACTCCAGGTCTGTTTGTGATGAGGAAACAACATGATAACAGATCAAAAATAGCGTAATGTGGGATTCGTTAAAGGTGTGTTGTGTAACTTTATGCTTGGGGGTCCATCACCTGCTAGAAAAACAGGAATTCTGACTGTACGTGGGCACTTTTTAAGGTACAAAATCCCTGTAAGCTTGTTTTGCCTGTTGTGTGGGCTACATCAGTCACATCACGCTGCATTGCTATTGTCATTTCAGTATCTCATCTCAGGTCTACCCACCCAGAACCCGTTTTATTGTTTCCTCGTATTTGCGGACCTTCTCTTCTGTGTGTGGGCTGCTGTGAGTCTCCCAGAGGTCAGTCCGGCCCCTCTGCCCCCTCTCCACATCTCTCTATTTCACCACAGAAGTGAATGCTCATTTCCCCTCCCGGCAAACACGCTGATAGAACATCTGCAGGGCTTTTATGTCACGGGTAATTTGAGCAGAGCCCAAGTCTTGGCATGAGACATATGCTGCCTAATGCTATAACTGTCTAGTATAACGTACGCTCTGGAAACATCAGAGGGTATAGAGAGTCTTGTCAAAGCTCGTCAAGGATTTAACCAGTGGTGCAAGAGGCAAAAGTATCACATGAAAAAATCTATTTAAGTAAAAGTATTTTGAATGTGCTTCTAGAGTAAAAAGTAAAAGATTTGCACAGATTTGGGGATAATAAAGCATCAAATGTAGTGATTTTGGTCATTTTTTGTGCAGAATTTTGTTCAGTTGAAACAATTAAATCAATATTTTTGTTCCTAGCTGTTTTTATTTGTATATTTTTATTTGCTCAAACTGCAAACGTGTTAAAAATGAACCTCCCAGCCGCCTTTTCAGCAGGTCTCACACAATAACAAAAAAAGTACAGATACATTTGAGGGAATGTAGTAAAGTAAAACTAAAACGTATCAGTCCAGAGACCTAAACCGTATACTTGGTACACTACTTTATTCTTTCGTTGGTTATTTCCAGTGGTGGAAATAACCAATCAGCCTGTTCACTATAATTATCCTGAATTAGAAGCAGCGGAGCACCAAGTCCAAAAAGGAAACAGCCACTTCAGAACAGATGTAACAGGCAAATATAGCGCGAGAGTTCATTTCTATGTGACGTAAACGGTAAACAGAAGCAAATAAACTACACCTGAAATCCAATCCAACTTTATTTGTACAGCACATTTTACCAACACAAAGTCTCCAAAGTGCTGCACAGAGTCAGCACAATATAAATTAACACATTCATTAATAAAAAGCATAAAAGAAATAAAAAGCAAGTCAATAAAAAAAACCTTAAAATACTAAATTAGCAATAGAAAACTAGCAAATCAATAAAAGAATCAACTGAAGGGGCGGTGTTAATGTGAGGGGGGAGAGCGCTGCAAAGTTTTGGGCCAAACACAGAAAAGGCCTCATCACCCCGACTTTTGAGTCTCGTTTTGGGGACGAAAAGTTGGAGCTCAGACCTCAGAGCGCGTGAAGGAGAGTAGGAACAGTGAGGCCCGAGATGTACGTAGGGGCCAGTCCATGACGTGCCTTAAAAACAAACAATACAGTTTTAAAATCCACTCTAAAATGAACGGGAAGCCGGTGCAGTGAGGATAAAATAGGTGTGACGCGTCTCTACGACACCTGCGTGAAGTCGCCCCCATCAAACTCAAACCTACACAAAAACTATGTCAGTCGTTTGTGCTGTTTTGTGCTGTGACCATTTTCATTTGTGTGAGTTTATTTCTAAAATTATTCATTATTATTTCTGCTGTAATTATAGGACGTCATTTCCGCTCAGCTGACGGCGACAAACTCCACAAAACTAGTGAAGAGAAACGATCTGAGGCTGTGGAAAAGTCTGTGCTATTATATAAAATATGAATCAAAAGCAAATTACTAAAGACTGAAACAGACTTTTCCACAGCCTGAGATCGTTTATCTTCACTAGTTTTGCTAAAGTTGCCGCCGTCAACTGAGCGGAAATGACGTCCTATAATTACAGCAGAAATAATGACGATATAATAATAATAATTTTAGAAATAAACTCACACAAATGAAAATTGTCACAGCACAAAACAAAATACATTGAGAAACATTTTCTAATTTTCTAATTTTCTTCCTGTTTTGAGCCCTATTTCACATTCTGAGGTTCTGGACGACGTCATCGGCTGAAAAATAAAACTGCAAATATCTGAAGAACCAGAATCGCACAAACAAAACTTTTTGCAGCACAAAACAGCACAAACGACTGACTCCATTTTGGATGTTTTAGAGCATTTTGAAGCTTCCTGTGGGGCTGACCCCAATTTGACCTGTAAAAGAATCGTTAATTTCTCCAAAACTAAAACAGCACAAACGACTGACATAGTTTTTGTGTAGTTTTTGAGTTTGATAGGGGCGACTTCACGGAGGTCTCTACACCGGTTAAAAGACGAGCTGCAGATTTTTGGACGAGCTGTAAGCGTGACAGGTTCACTCGGTTCATACTGGTGTACAGAGCGTTACAGGAGTCAAGACGTGTAGAGGTAAAAGCACAACTCACCCGCTCCAGATCACTAAAAGATAAAACCGGTTTGAGTCTGGATAAAAAACGCAGGTGATAAAAACTGGATTTAACCACTGCATTTATCTGCTTGTCCAAGGTTAGCAGCTGGAGGTTTAGTGTATTGTTGAAAAGAGCCCGTGTCAAACTGACAATTACTGGACATACTTGGTTTAAAAACAACAATTTCTGTTTTTGACTCATTAAAATTAAAAAAAACTCATAGCCAACCAAGTTGATGGATTCAATATATATTCAATATGTTTATTATTCTCACTGTGAATCTTAAAGGTAATGTAATGATCACTTTTATGATTAATCATTCTTAGTATAATAATTATGCTGACTATGTAACGTTGATATGTGCTCATACATGTTTTTGAGATTGCAGAAGGAAATGTTCTTGACAGTTGCAGGATGGCCCAATAGAAGGGTCACGATAAACTAACGAACCATGGGAACGAGAGCATCTTGGGAAGATGTTTGTGGAAAAGAGGGAGAGCAACTAAGGAGTGGCAGCAAGAAATGCAGAAAAAACATAAAAATCGTTGGAGTCGTCGGAAACTTATGTAACATGTGTTTGTCCACTGTTTGCTAATTATTCCCCTCCCCTTTAGAGCAAACAGGGTATGTGTAACTAGGGGTCCCTAATTTCAAATAAAAGGAGGCGAAGGGCGGTGGAGACTTCAGAGAGATGTGGAGGTTGTAACTGAAGGTTTTCCTCCCCGTCTTTCTCCTCAAGCTTGAGACACAATTTAATCTCTCTTGTCTTCTCTTCTCTTTGAACTATAAACTTAGGGTAAAGGTGAACCCATCACAAGTCTTGACGTGATTTAGACATTTCAGCCGGGGTGCAAATCAACTAAAGACACGTCCTGCTGATCGATTCGTCGACTAAAAGGGAGCGCAGCAAAATCTCTGAAAACTAGAATGTATTTTTTATTTTTATTGTATCTGACCAAAACTGAACTAATACGACTACACCTGCAGGGGGAGCTCATGCAAAAAAAAAACTATTTATACAGAAGAAGTGCTGGGAAACAATGTATTTATATAAAGACAGATTTGACTTGTGAATCATGAGTTTAATTAACTTTTCACATCATTCCAAAAAGTACCAAATCTTCAGACAACTCACACACTTCTCCTTTCTGCTGTCGTCCCATATAAACCCTTATAATCTAAATAAAATGACTGAAGAATACAAATTTTGATCGACTAAGACACCATCAACGGATGAATCGACTAAACAAATAAAGACCTACGGCCCCAAAAGAACCACAGTAAAACGTATATGACTTTAATTTGTTGCTTATTTAGTGGAAGGAAACTTGTTTTTATGCGATACACTTGACATTTTCAGCGTTTTGATGCTTAAAATCGACGTGTTTCATATTAACTTTGCACAAGTAGTGGTTTAATAAAGAAATATTGATGCGAAAATGTATTTGGTTCTTCAAAAACAGTAGTATAATGTACAATATATGGATTATCTCATGTACCGTATCGCCATATCGCGATAATATCGTAATATCGTGAGCCGTGTATCGAGTATGGCATCGAATAATGAGGGACAATGTGATTCCCAGCCCTGCTCCAGACCAGTGTAACATCAGCCTCGGCGTTTAATGTAGATCCAGTGTTGTATATGAAAAGGAGGACAATGGATTCGAAGCATTTAACCGAAGTCTAGACATAAATCAATACATTTAAGCGCACAAAAGCCACTGTTTCCTAAACACATACTGCTTACAGGCCTCGTATTGTTACAAAGTGCCACTTACAGAGACTCCAGTGTGAGGAATAGTGAGGTCTGAGGGCTGGAGAGCAGCTGTCCAGACACAAAAGCACTTAGAATACAAAACAATGCAAAGTAAATGCATTCTCCACTTCCACGGCCATGCAGTGATGTTGGTTTTATAAAAGATAATGTTAACGTTTGGGTGGAATCAAAGAGGTTTGCACTTTTGCCTCATAAGTAAAGAGTCCAAACTGTGATTACAGGCTTAAATGGACTTTCTGTGTGGAGTTTGCATATTCTACACATGTCTACGGTTTTCCACTTTATCCCAGTGACATTAAAGGATGGGTCAAATTCATAGGACACTTTATACTATATGCTTTTATGAGTATTTAATATTAACCCCCGAAGACCCAAGGGCAATTTTAGTACATTTCTCCTCACCTGGATTTGTTTTCTTAATTTTGCTTTTAAAACTGCCTCTTTTACCCTATAATGAAGTGTTCTACCTCCTTTGTTCAGTCCAACCTGTTATTTCACAATCTGCTGCTGTAGTTGTGTCATGAGGCTGTGATAAAAGCTACAGGACCAGAAATAGAGATGGAAAAAAAAACAAAAACATAAAATTCACACTCTTTTATACAAAACACACAGCAAACATGTAGAAACAACTTTTTGGACATAAAAAAATGCTTAATTTAGGGCCTTAGCTACAAAAATGCAAAATATCAAGTCTGTAAGTAAACTAAAAATCTCCTTATTGCCCTAAAAACAAAAAAAAGTGCAATCGCCCCATTACTTTTCTGGTCCAGTCCTGGAAACAGCTCCTGTCAGGTCCAGGGCCAGAGCCACAGCACTTCTGCATTTCCAGGGTGGAAATTACATTTGGATTTGTTCATTTTGAGTGAAATAAACCTTTAAATAAAAATAGAAAGAGATGCACAATTACACACACCAAGATGTGTAATTTGCCATTTATTTGAGAAAAAACTGCACTTAGAGCGACTTTTTCCCTCGTTATAAACACACACAGTCAGAGGAGTCGACCATCTTGACTCACTTCACTCTTTGGCAAAGTTTGGCTCGATCAAAATGGACGGAGCGCATGAGTTTGGGGAAAACAAAGTTCCTATTGGACACTCGTTTTGCTCACGTCATCACACAGCGTGAGTGTGACGTAGGATAAAGCCGCAGAAATGTACGGAAACCTCTATGTCTGCACTTTCAGAGGGGAAAAGGAAGTTTCTGTCTTTTACCGTTAGAAAGTTCTGCGCGGTTATAGAAAACATATTCCTCTGTGTCGTATACGATGTCGTAGGTCTTCGAGTGTTAAACCTTAACATATGATCACATATTATTATATATGAAACAGGTCGATTGATTTCAAGTTCAAAACTGCAGAAATTATGAGCTCAAGTTTTTATACTACAATTTCACCAGAGCAAGCAGCAGATTTCCCTTTACTTTTTCTTGGTTTTGCTGTTTATTTTTTACATTTTAATCCTACATATTTGAGTCTTTTAACCCTAAATCTTTGAGGTTTTTTTTTTTTTGTATTTTAATAATCAAAAGTAATAAGTAACAGGAAGAGGGTGGGGACAAGGGGCAGGTGGGCATTCAGGCCTCATAAGGAAGGCAATAAAGGATTACACAACTTTGGGGAAGCTGATGCATTTGTGTGTTTAAAAGTAAGTAAGAAAAGTAAGTTTTACACAGTATATAAACTGGAAAAGTAGACTGAGAGCTTTACACTGGAGTCATCATGATCCTGGCCTGGAAATCAAACCCAGGACACTGTTGCTGTGAGGCAGAAGTACAAACCCACCTCTTTAAAATGCACATTTAAACTCACACTTGCAGCCACACAGAGCAGTTTCTCTTGAGGACAGTGTCGATTACCTGAGAGGTGCATCAAAGGTCCTGTATTATGCAAAATGGATTTTTATGAGCCGTTATAAAGCCGCTACCGCCCGTGTTTCATCACAAATAGGGGAAGACGTTTGGAAACATGCGATGGCAGCTTCCTGTGGGCTCTGTCCGCGGCAGTAAGTCTGACAAAATGTAAGAAAAATGAGAAAATGTCCCAGTTTTCTTTATCTAAATGTCATTGTAGCGTTCCGTTATGTTCGGCTAAATCAGCGATTACAACCGTACCTCGGCTTTCATCATTTCCCCACTGACGCCGAAGAGACGAAGGCGCCAAATTCAAGATGATTCCAAACCGCACACACAACTTTCCTTCAGCTATTTCAACTTTATTACCGCCCCAGAAGGAAATAACTGTGCAGCAGTGTGAGGCATATAGTAAACATACAATATAATCCAATACTACAGTTTCAGATACAGTTACAGTCAGATGAATTCTTTTATTTATGGAACAACCACTCTGCACTGGAGAACTGCAACACTTAATTTATATTTATATTTGTGTTTTTATTGGTGTTTATTGTGCAGAATGTGGATGAATGAAATGTGGGACCAGCCTCTCAAATCTGCAAAGCAAATTTACCTACGGGTACAAATAAAGCGACCTAACCTAACCTTTCAATAATGCAATAATCACATTTTAAGATTAGCTCAACAGTGCAGACAAATATTCTCTTAAAAATAGGCAAAAAAAAGAACAGGTGTATGTGCGTATCCGCAAACCACCACGACCGATCCGAGCTGTAAGAACGTTCATCCTGGTTATGGCTTCAGGAATAAAGGACGTCCGAGCTCTGAGTTCTGAAGAAGAAGATTAAGGAAGGAAGGAGATTAACCTCCTCACAGAGCGGGAGATCAGGGCTTTCCATTATCTGTTGGGCTTTGCAAATCACCTTCTGTTATAGACGTCCTGCAGCTGTAAGTCTATTATTTTACCTGCCACCTTCACCAAACCGAGCCAGAGGATTTCTACTAGACACAAATGGAAATCAGCCCTGGCGCTACAGCCTGGTACATGCATCTCTCCTGCTCAGGTGAACGTCTATTTTGTGCACTGGAAACACAGAGAGGGCACTGAACCAACAGATAATACAAAATGCAAGAATAGGTTCAATAAAACTCTGATATAAAACGGTCATAAGGACATTACCGGCGTTAAAAGAATTCATTTTCCTTAAAAAGAAGCGTCTTTGCTGCACTTTCTGGCAGACGTCGACATACGTATGCGGTCTTCATTTTACCAACGATCACATTTACTGCACTGTCAAGTTCCAGTTTGTGAAACGTCTTTTGCGCAGAACGTTTTCTCTGTGAGAGGTGCCAAAATGTGGAACATAAAGACAATAACTAAACTGTCCGCCGTCAAAAAAACAAACTAAATCCTCAAACTTTTATTAGTACTAACTGGTCTCTGGGCATTTTATTGTATTTACTGTTAATTTCCAACTTTTCATTTGACTTGACTGTTAAAAGCTCTTTTAGGGACGGGTGTTGCGGATTATCCACGGCTCTAAACACTGTGATACAAGCGTCAGATTATTTTGAGACATGATGATGATCTATGTTTATTGTATCTGTCCTAATCAAATTAACAATAAATAAAATAAATAAATACTTCAGTGGGTTTTACTGCAGTCGGTCGAGCCCAGAGTCGGGAACTACACCGGAAATTGTCGTCGTATGTTTCCAAACGTCTTCCTGGTTTGTGACGTTAGCGTGAACAGAGCCTGTACAGTACACACACGTTTGAGTAATGCTGGATTACCGTATTTTTTCTGACTATAAGTCGCACTTTTGTTCAGGGTTTGGGTGGTTCCTGCGACTTATACTCAGGTGCGACTTATACATTACATTTTTCACACTGACAGTCCACAGATCAAATATATGAATCGTATACAAGAATAAAAAATGAAAAAAACAAATTATCTGTTTTTTTCATTTTGGTTTTTAGAGATAAATAATAAAGAAAAGAGTTGATTTTTCATTTTCTTATGTTTGGTTCTATATTGAAAAAACGAATGAATGAATGAATGATACACGGATTCTTCTCTATTGGGTTGTTTTTATGACTATAAGTTCTAACAAACTGTAATAAATCTGTGAAAGTTTTACATTTTGCTAATAAAAACTATATTATTGAGAACTGACCGTAATGAAAAGCCACATTATGAGACTTTCCGTCCCCAGAGGGTTATTGCCTTTTGGTATGAGCCAAAAAGTGCGACTTATACATGTTTTTTTCTTCTTCATTGTGCATTTTTTTGGCTGGTGCGACTTATAATACTCCGACCTATAGTCCGAAAAATACGGTATCAGTCTGGGCTGAAATCATCCGAATGCATTCTAGTGAAAGTGTATGGAGTTTAAAAACACAGCGGAGCACTTCCTGTATCACCGCCTGACTTCGCGAGGTGGAACAGAGTAGAGTTTGTGTGTTAAACATGTGCGAGTGAAACAAAACACAACTCCAGGTATATTTTTGGCGAATAAACAACATTATAACATAGATCTGAAAATAGGCCCATTAACAGTCCATAAGTACCACACAAAGCACCGTTTCACACAAAGAGCTGTTTGAATGCACCGTGTGATCGTGAATAAATTACATATACACACACTAATTCACTTCACGGAGCCATTTTCAACAACATCTTTTAACGCGTGCATAGGTGGTGATTAGGTGTACAGTGTTGCATTTACTGTCGGGAGTGAGTGTGGGAAATGTCAGCGTGAATATTAATGAGAGAAGAATTGGCAAGACTAATTTGTTTTGCTTTACATTTACCGCACGCTTTGGTTTTACCGGATTTTAATTAGAATAGGCAATTAAAAGGATAATACGGGAGTTTAAATGTGGTTCTGTTAGATATTGTTGACGTTTATTTTCGTACAAAGAGCAGTCGCGGCAATCAGTCAGTAATTAGCCGGAAACGTCATAATAACAGAAAGAAAGTTAAAGGTGCACTGTGTAACTTTTCTGGTCTGTCAAATGATTCTCTCCGTGGAGATGTTATAGCTTTGTCTAGATGTTTCACAGTATGCTAAAAATAAACCTTTCTATCTACAGTGAGACCAAACCAGGCCAAGGTACAGGTCAGATCTGTGGAGAGGCGACCCCCGCTCACAGTCAGAATGTTGTTTTTCCGAGGTATTTTTGAGCTATAAAACCACCTGTAATTGAATACATGTGAGGTAGAGCTGTTTAAAGTCACATTATGGGACATTCCAGGCAGAGCAATGACATATCCATAGGAAAAAAACAGGTGACCCCCCAACCAAAAAGTGACATAGTGCATCTTTAAAAAAAAAAAATCTAACTAAACTAAACTATATCAGAATTGACAGGCAAAGTTTATATGTATTTTTATACGCCCGTGATAAAACGGGACGTATTATGGTATGGCGCTGTCCGTCCGTCCGTCCGTCTGTCCGTCCGTGGACACTTCAAAGCTTTGAAGTTTAAAGTTCAAAGGTGACACACAGTTCCAGCTGCAGCGGTTGCTAGGCAACGGGAGAGAGAGAATACAAGACAACTACACATTACTTTGTCCGCGCTCTACCTCGACAACCGTCTCACCTAGGAATGTCAAACTTCCAAACTGCACCAACAATTCATCTTTAACTAGGTTTGACAAATTCTAACTTAATTCTATGTACAATAATTCAAAGTACGGGCGTATTTTGCCCCGCTGGAGGAGCTCTTGTTAAATAGATTTTACTGAGGTGGGTAGTACTCAGCTACATTTACTCAAGTAACTTTTAAACATTTCTAGCAGGGTTCGTTTACTCCTACTTGAGTCTATATATGTATTTTTATGGTGTAACAGTTAAGTTAAGTCAGCGGTTCTTAACCAGGGGTTCAGTGAGTCAGTCTCAGGGGTTCAGGGGTCAAGACTCACATCGCACTCAGAATCAGAATCACTTTTATTCAGCCCCGAGGGGAAATTTCCCTTTGTTACAGATGCGACCGACCGAGAGCATGTAGTTAGAATCAAATGTTCAAAAATAAGATAAGATAAATACAATAAGATAAAAGACATATTTACATGACACGCCCCGTTTGGTCGTTGGCTGCAGGACGTTTTGTGCGTGCAGTCGTCTTGTGACTGTCGTGATGGTGTCGTGTCATTTTTTTCTTAATATTTTCCCTTCATACTAACTATGTCGAGCAGGAAAAAAAAAAGGTAACATACCCTGTTATTGCTAAGAAAGCTCTGGAGATTTTCATACCATTTGTTACACCATATCTTTGTGAGCGGTTCCTTTTCGAGGACATAAAAACGAAGAAAAGGAACAGACTTTGTTGTGAAAATGACCGGAGCCAAGGTGAAGCATTTCTGAACTGGTCTCTGAGAGGAAACAGTAGAAGTCACACTGATTTTTAGTAAAAAATTCATTATTATGCTCTTGTTTTTGTGTGTGTTTTTGTTCTTTGATGCACGGCTCATTTTGTGCACCAATAAAATATATATACCTATGTTCTGGATTTGAAAAAACATATTTTATTTTTCCAATTAAGAAGGATTCTGAATGTGCACATGAAACTAGTGGGGTTCAAGTTCCTCCAACAAGGTTAAGAACCACTGAGTTAAGTGTTGGTTCCTCTTCCCACTGTCTGCAATCAACAATTACAACCGTACCTCAGTTTTCATCATTTTAGTAATAAATAATTCACATAATATAGTCATTTATAACGCATTTATCTCATTTTGCCGGCAAATAATACTTACCCTGGTCGCCAAACAAGTACATTTCTGCAAAGAACTTGAGCTGCCTGTAAGTTAGAGTCTCGTCCCCCATGAAAAGCTTTGGCAGGTCGTGTCGTCCGCTGCTAAACGTGGCTGAATTCACAGTTTTATCAGATTTCAGCGGGTTTATCAGTCGCTCGGTGAGCCCAGTGTCGGTACCGGAAGTCGTCATCGTATAGACTTCAAACGTCTTCCTGTTTTGTGACGTAAACGTGAATGTCTGGTGGACGGCTTGTCTTGGCTTTGCCTTGATTATTCCAAACGATCTGAGGCTGTGGAAAAGTCTGTATCAGTCTTTAGTCATTTGCTTTTGTTTCATATTTTATATAATAACACAGACTTTTCCACAGCCTCAGATCGTTTATTGTCACTAGTTTTGTGGAGTTTGTCGTCGTCAGATGAGCGGAAATGACGTCCTATAATTACCACAGAAATAATAATGAATAATTTTAGAAATAAACTCGCACAAATGAAAATTGTCACAGCACAAACGAAATACAAACGTTTTCTATAATTTTCTTCCTGTTTTGAGTCTATTTCACATTTTGAGAGGCTGGATAATAAAACTCCAAATATCTTAAGAACCAGAATCGCACAAATGAAACTTTTTGCAGCACAAACGACTGACTCCGTTTTGGATGTTTTCGAGCATTTTGAAGCTTCCTGTGGGACTGACCCCAATTTGACCTGTAAAAGAATCGTTCATTTCTCCAAAACTAAAGCAGCACAAACGAAACTTTTTGCAGCACAAACGAAGCACAAACGACTGACAGTTTTTGTGCAGGTTTGAGTTTGATGGGGAAGACTTCACGCAGGTGCTGATGCCTCCTTCAGAACTTTACTTGTATTTATGGACTTTTCTTCATGACTTTATCCACAAACTGCCGCTATAAACTATGATAAACATTTGCCGGAGGTAGAGCCAAAAAATCTGATCTTGACTTATTTTTCACACACTGGACGATTAGGATTTTAATATTTTTTTATCAAAGTCACAGCAGGGGAAGCGAGACTTTCAAATCTGGGAAGATTTAGGTTTCATTCTTATATTGTGCTTTTATTATCTTCACTTACATTTGTATAGATATTTAATTATCACTGCGCGATAGCCCTGCTTTGCAAGTAAGAAAATCAGGAGCAAACTTGTTTCATAACAGTCCTAGATTTGGCAATTTTTCAGTCTTGGTTATTAAAAACCCAAATTAATTTACTGAATTCAATTAACTGCGCAGCCCTAAGCAGCAGTACTGTACCACAAAACCAAGCAATAATTAGAAAACATGAAAAACGTGTCATGTTTTGCACTTTAATCAATCACAGCGAGTGGTGTCGACTCTGAGAGGAAGCCAATAACTGTAATTATCTTATCTGACCAAATCAAGTCCCACGGATCAAAATGAAATTGTGATCAAGGCTGACGTAGCGCTCCATCGCCCACGCCGACGTCTCGCAGAACAAAATAAAATAAAAAGATTTCCACTGTAAAAATCCATCACTCTGTCCATTACACTACGACTACATTTCTTCCATTTTCTTATTTCACGTTGAGAAGCCTCATGACTTTACAGTCCAGTCACATCCTGCAGCAAAATGTCCACTCTTCTCTCTGTCCGAATGTCCATCACATCTCAACACAGACGCCCGGGGACAACTTTCTTTTATTCAGCTGCTTTTCTCTCTTCTCTTTGCTCTCTCTTTCTCTATCTCTACATCCAAATCACTATTCTAACCAAAGCCTTACTGTGCACACACTGCCCAACTTGGATTTGTCATTACAAGACTCTAAACCTGTGAGTTTCACGGGGTCATCGTTCGGTCTCGACGTAGAGCCGGTGTTGGAAACTACTGAACACATGTGCAGAGAAGACGTGTTCTGAATATTCACGCTGCGTAACTGTATTAGACGTAGATTTAGACACATTTTTATGATCACAAAGGAAATTACATGGACACACATCACAAAACAGTGCAAAAATAAGGAAAAAATACCAATTTTGAGGTAAAAATGCCCTATTTTAAGTGAAATTATCTGCCAGTGCAGTAAGAAATTTCCACTTACCAAATTTTCTTAAAACAAGATGAATTATGAATCTTGCAGAAAACACGAGTTTCAAGTATTTATGGTAAGATTTTTCACCTTATTGGTTTGAGAAGGAAGTTAAAGAGGCTTAACCTGGACTGAGTTAATATAAAAAGTGCTTAGAATAAGTTGTAATATCGAGATAAGATAAATCAGGATGGAATATCTTGAAACAAGTAAAAAAAATCTCATTTTATTAAGTTAAAAAATCTTAAAATTGGTCTTTTAAGATGAATCTGCTTAATTCAAGTCAGTTTAACTGTGGTAGAAACCCTTTTTTGTAGTGTATAATATAATAACAGCTTCGGTACAGTTACTTATTTACTTAGTTACTTTTTCATCACTTTTCTGAAATCAAAGAAATACATTCTGGTATTTGATCAGGTAATTTAGGCTTTAAACTGCACATAATGAATGAGAAAAAAAAAAAAAACAGCCTTTTTGTGGTGAGGCAAGTGTGATTTTTCCATCTCCAGGTAGTGATAGAAATGAGGAAATGCTTTAAAAACAAATGTAAAGATGTTGCTTCTTTACACTATAATTTAAAAGCAACTCAATGTAAAAGTACCGTAAGTATTCCAAATACAGTACTCTGACAATTTGCGTTTTCAGTCTTACATTTTCACAGGATTCTTCCCATCACTGCATACATCCAGCAGAGGTGGAGGGTATCGAAGTAAAGTACTGTACTTTTTAGGTATCTGTACTTTACTTATGTACATTTTTACCGTGGATCCTTTTGACTTTTTCTTCACTACATTTGAAAGAAGCCGTCTGTACTTTCTACTCCACTACAATACGTTATAGACTCAGAAGTAAAAAGTACTTTTCAAATGATTTGACCATGTTTGTTCCAACATCCTGACTAAAGGTTTCAAGTTTCGGCTTTGAGCAAACAAACATAAATACACAAATTCATAAGAAAATTAGAAATTGTTAGAATATATGTATATGAATATATGTAACTACATGTTGAAATTACTTTTTTAACTCACTAAATGTAAGGACGGCACAGGGGCTGAGTGACTAGCACTTAGGCCTCACAGCAGGAAGGTCTGGGGCCTTTCTGTGTGGAGTTTGCATGTTCTCCCCGTGTCTGGATGGGTTTCTTGCTTCCTTTGTATCTGTACTAGGGCCCGACCGATATATCGGTTGGTCGATATGGGCTCTTGGAAACATATCGGCCCAGATCGACAAGATTTAGGCCGATATGTTTCCAAGAGCCCATATCGACCAACCGATATATCGGTCGGGCCCTAGTGGACATGTTTTACCTTGTTCTAAAGCTCAGACTCTCTATATTCTGCCCATTTAATCCAGTTTACAGACAGATAAATGTCCTGATCTGTGGCTCCGCATCAGTGTTTATCTGAGGAGTCATTTGTCTGTGTCCGTCCCGCCCCTGAACGCATCACCATGTGCACTTGTTTACACTCGCATCGTAGATCCATGTGCACATATACGGTCTATGTGTGCACAACACTGAGATTCTCTTGTTTTTCCGGACGCTCAGTGTGAGTCTGGATTAAAGGACAGTTCTTAGTGCTGATCTGAGAGGAGCCTGTGTGAGGCTGAGTGTTGAAATGTGTCGGTTTTGAAGCTCGTTTTGGTTCTTTCTCATTGGTTAGCGATTAGCTGCTGTAGCTCGCACACATAAACAGGCTGTTTTCTCTTCTGTTAGCGACTGTAAAGTGACTATAGTGGCCGTATATATGTTACTGGACACACACTGATATGGAAATGAGCTGTGAATAGAGGTGTGAATTATCAGCATTTAGCAGATCATTAATTACCGCGGCGCACACGCATTTACCGCTAAAGGCTAATAGCGGTAGTTTACTTACAGAACTTTCTTTACTGGCTAGAATATGATACAAAAACACCATTAGGCCGAACGACTGTCTTTAAATATGACGTAAAGAGGCAGAAGAACAATAAATGTCGCCTAAATAAACCCAACTGAAAATAGAGATATATATAGAGCCAAACCTAAGTTTTATAAACAACAGAAGATTTACAGTGAATTTTTAAGGCATAAATATATCGGCAGCTCCAACTCCCATTGTATCGGTATCATATCGGCCGCAACAAAATCCATATCGGTCGGGCCCTAATCTGTACATTTACTTCTTAACAGAATGAAGGACTCCAGGATCCAGATAGGCGATGAATGGAGCCACGTCGAGCTCACCTACGCGCTAAAGGGGATGTATGGCAATGTTGTCAGTTTAGATCCTGTTCCATCTGTTTGATGCGTCAGCGGCACAGCTCTGTTTAGCACCGGTCACACCACACAACACACACCACACAACACACACCACACAACACACACCGTAACCAACACACACAACACACGGGTCCCACCACACAACACTGCACACGCTCAATTAGCCCACCATCTGTACCGCAGCGTTCCAGCACACGTGTTAGCAAAAAGAGGACAGAGATTATTATTATTATAACTTCAGATTTGGTGCGGACAGGGTTTATATTATAGTTTTTATGTGGACTGACACCGACATTCATCTTGACGTTTAAATTGAAGCAGCAATTAAAGTCCTATATCGCGTAAAATGGACTCTTGTGAGCTTTGAGTTAGAATGTCACCACCTCAGAAACAGACCTGGATTGTGTTTTGTGTTTCAGACACACGTGACCTTAAGTCTGTTTACATCTCGAAAATCCCCTCGTCCACCTTGAGATTTCAGGAAATAGTCGTTTTCAAATGAACTGCCGCCTTTTCCCTCCAGTTCAGTAGAGATTTGGCACTTCCAGGTCTGAAATCGTCCTTTTGGTATGAGCCAAAAAGTGCGACTTATACATGTTTTTTTTTCTTCATTGTGCATTTTTTTGGCTGGTGCGACTTATAATACTCCGACCTATAGTCCGAAAAATACGGTATCAGTCTGGGCTGAAATCATCCGAATGATTCTAGTGAAGCTGTATGGAGTTTAAAAACACAGTGGAGCACTTCCTGTATTACCACATGACATCACAAGGTGGAACGGAGTGTTTTCAGTTTGAGAAAAGAACTCGGATGTGCAGGATTTGTGTGTTAAACATGTGTGAATGAAACAAAACACAAGTCCAGGTCTGTTTGTGATGACATTAGAACAGATCAGAAAACAGTGGAACATGGGCCCTTTAATGTTCTACTGTATATCCTGACATTTTACTTTAAGCAAAAGTTTAACTTCTGGTAATAAATGTACACACAAATCTAAAGTTATTCAAGAAAAAATACAGCATAAAAGGATTCATTGATATAATTAACTGATATCTCTCCATGATATGCATCTCACAGTACGATTATACTTTTTTCTTGGCAAATAATCCAAATAATTAAGATTTAAAAGTGCTTAACAGCTCTTTCTTCATGTCATTTGTACTGAAACAGAGCAAAAGATCAGGACGAACTAAACGCATGTGTCGTAACCTCAACAAAAACACACCTGCCGTCGTGTTTTGTTCCATTCACACATGTTTGAGTAATTCTTCATTATTAGTCTACACCTCCAGAGCTCAAAATGCTCTGTTCCACCTTGTGATGTCATGAAGCTGTAGTTTTTAACAGCTCCTTTGACCTTTTGTTCAGCAGAGACGAGCACACTGCAAAAAACAAAACCTATTCAAGATAAAATGACTTGGATTAAGAAAGTTTTACCGTGATTTGAGTAAATTTCACTTGACAAGTAAAATAATTTGCCAGCGCAGCAAGATTTCTGTACTTAAAATATGAAAATACGTCTTGCTACGCTTAAAATAAGAAAAACAACGACTTTTCGCACTTAAAATAAGAAACAAAATCAAATGTTGCTTGAATTAAGAAAAACACTTATTCCACTGGCAGATCATTTCACTTGTCAAGATGAATTTACTCAAATAAAGTAAAATGTTCTTAATTTAAGTCATTTTAACTCACCTAGATACTGTTTTGGTCTGAAATCATCCAAATGATTCTAACGAAGGTTTCTGAAGTTTAAAAAAAAACAGTGGAGCACTTCCTTCACCACCACATGACATCACAAGGTGGAACAGAGTGTTTCCTGTTGGAGAGAAGAACTACTGAAGCCTAAACAGACACACTGTGCAGAGTTTGTGTGTTAAACGTGTGTGAATGACACAGATCAGAACATCGCGTACAGTAAAATGGGCTCTTTAATGACTCGAACATTCAAAATAAAGCAAAGGGTCAAATCATATGACCAGATATCAAATAAAATAACATGAAGATTCCAGTCAATATCTCTTCAGTGGTTATTTCGGTCCCTTTGTGCTCAAACTGCTGTGAGCTACACTCATTCATCAGGCTTAGTTCTTTACAAATCTGCCAGACACTTGACAGTGACACCGAGTGACACGCCCCAAATCAATGCATAACACTGTATCCCCAAACAGATAAGGAAAAGCAGCGTTAAAGTAATTAGTCTACAGTAGATGTTCATTTTACTGCTGATCTACAAAAAAGGATTTTCTAGCATCGTTAAACTGACTTCAGTTAAGCAGATTCATCTTAAAAGATCAATTTTAATATTTTTTTTATTTACTAAGATGAGATTTTTTTTACTTGTTTCAAGATATTTCATCCTGATTTATCTTATCTCGATATTACAACTTATTCTAAGCACTTTTTATATTAACTCAGTCCAGGTTAAGCCTCTTTAACTTCCTTCTCAAACCAATAAGGGGAAAAATCTTGTCATAAATACTTGAAACTCGTGTTTTCTGCTTAGAACAAGATTCATATTTCGTCTTATTTGTACACAGCAAAAAAGACATATCAAAAATAAGGAAAAAATACCAATTTTGAGGTAAAAATGCCCTATTTTAAGTGAAATTATCTGCCAGGGCAGTAAGAAATTTCCACTTATCAAGTTTTCTAAAAATAAGACGAAATACGAATCTTGTTCTAAGCAGAAAACACGAGTTTCAAGTATTTATGACAAGATTTTTCAGAGAAGGAAGTTAAAGAGGCTTAACCTGGACTGAGTTAATATAAAAAGTGCTTAGAATAAATTGTAATATCGAGATAAGATAAATCAGGATGAATATCTCGAAACAAGTAAAAAAATCTCATCTTATTGAGTACAAAAATCTTAAAATTGATCTTTTAAGATGAATCTGCTTAATTCAAGTTGGTTTAACTATGCTAGAAAATCCTTTTTTGTAGTGTAAGAAAACTTGGTAAGTGAAAGTTTCTTACTGCACTGGCAGATAATTTCACTTAAAATAGCGCATTTTTACCTCAAAATTGGTATTTTTTTCTTATTTTTCATAGGCCTTTTTGCGGTGTGATCTATTTCCTTCAAAGCTCCGTTCCAGGCAGCAGAACTTTGTAAATTTCCATGTTGGTAGTTTGCATAGGCTACTTAAATAATATTGTTATACTGCACAGGTGCTGGAGTCAAAATCAACTGTACTTAAAGCGAGTATTACGCTTTAGTGTGGAAAATGCCAAACTACTAAACCCAGCGCTGTTGTCCCCATAGAAGGTGATTACTGCTGATCCCTGTAAGCCCATTAGGTCAACTGGCCGTGGCCTCTTTTGCAAACACACAAAACTAAAGCCATACCTGGGAACACTGCACCATAAGGAAAATGTAAAGGGTTAATATTTCTTTACAATGTCACGGCACGTGTGCTGGAAGCGTCATATCTACTGCATGTGATGTGAAAACGAAAAGGACGCAACGCATGAGGGTGACATGAAATTCTAGAGGCACAAAAATGACCATACGCTACTTACCTATTGATCTATAGACGCGGTGATGGTGCAGTGGCTTCTTCTTCTTCTCGTCTCGCCGCTAAAACAACGTGTTGAACGCAGACGCATGCCCGCATCCGCAGTTTACGCCGCGTTACGACGGTAAGAATTTCCCCTAGAAACGAGACTGAAGTTACAGTCCATCTCTCAGGACACAGCGGTCCACAGAGACACGGGGATGCGCGTTGAACATCAGCTCGCCTTCTCCATACCTGTTCGTGCGCAGCTGGCTCGCGGCGCACTCCATCATCCGCGCGTCTCCGTTCCTGCGTTTCCCTTTTTTTTTGCGCTTCGCCTTGGCACGCGTCTGCTCCCCCTCCCCCCCGACGGAATATTTGATCGCAATCGGTGGCGGAGAGGACAGAGGACAGAGGTAAGATTCAGTTCAATCTAACCTCGGATCGGAGCGAGGTGCCGCTGTTCGGCTGCCGCGCGCCGATTGGCTGCGGCGCGCGTCACTCACCGTAATCCCAGGAAGTGGAGCGCGCTGGGAGGAGGCATGGGAAATGTTTTTTTTTTTTTTTTTTGGCATGGGAAATGTGGGCATGAGGCGGAGGAACGACGCGCTACGGAGCTCAGGGACTCAAACAGCCTGGCGGTGTCTTAAAGGTGCACTGTGTAACTTTTCTGGTGCAGGGTGCGTCAAACGCGTTTCTCCATGGCGATGTTATGGCTTTGTCTGGGATGTTTCACACCTTTTTTTCCATCATCGTGGAGCCCAAACCAGGCAAATTACAGGTCAGATCTGTGGAGAATGCCTGTTTTTCTAGGTATTTTTGAGCAAAACTACTGTCATTGAATAAATGTAAAGTAGAGCTGTTTAAGAGCTGAGGAGGAGTTTATTTATTTGTTAATTTGATTGGGACAGTGCAGGTTAATGAACAGACATGACAAAATGCATGAATGTTAAACACAAGGCTCATTTCCGTCCGTAGTCCCACGGGTCACAGGGGTCAGAAATACACCAGGAACATTTAGTAAAACAGTAAAATTTACATTAAACAATAATCAGACCCCATAAACAATTTTCCAGACTCACCAACTGCACAATCGTACAGAAAACCACACAATTCAGAGTCACTTTGACACAAAACTCCATTAACGTTCACTCAGCTCCGTGTCCAAACTCCACAGGAAACTGAACAATTCCAGTGAGTCTGAAAAGCTCCACAAGAGACACACAGAATGAACAAACACAGCCTGGACTCTGGTGTGCGCAGGTTTGGTTTGACCAGGGCCAGTTTTTCAGTTGGGCTTTAAAGGAATTATACGTGGGGCATCTCTGAGTGTCAAAGGTAAAACTGTTCCACAGGTTCCACCTCGGACAGACAGAGCCGAAGGGGTTTCGCCTGTGGGGTCAGATCTCCTGTGGGGTCAGATCTCCTGTGGGGTCAGATCTCCTGTGGGGTCAGATCTCCTGTGGCGGAAGCTCGTGTCGTGTGATTTTTCTTTTCATTTGATAAAGTTCTTCAGAGGTGGAGGAGCGAGAGAGTGAAGAAGTTTCTAAATCAAACACGCTGATTTTAAATTGATCGTGTTCGGAAAATAATCTGTATTTGTTTAGGACGTGACGGTGGTGATGCGACAATGGCGTTTTCTTAAGTGTTTTTAAGGGTTTTTTTTGTAAAGGCTCTCTGTGATTTTAAGAGGAGCTCGTTTCATTTTGTTTAGGGTGACCAGACGTCCCTATTTACCCTGGACAGTCCTGTGTCCTCTATCCCAGCAGATTTATCCAAAACCACTGATTTGTCCCAGTTTCATACAAGAAATACCCCAGATGTCCCTATTTTTGACCAATCTGATCCCCGCAAACAGTAAAGAGAGGCATAAAGCGGCATTTGGTTGAGGTAAAATACGGAAAAGCTGCTTAAAAATGACAAAAACGCAAAGAAAATGTGGCTATACTGACTTAGATGTTCGTCGTTAGCCTCTACATAACATTTTTTTCTTAATTACGTGCTCGTTTCACACTTTTATTGTTACCAACCACCAAAAAAAGGTCCCAGTTTTTTATTCTGAAATTCTGGTCACCCTCATTTTGTTCTTTACTGCCCTCTCTATTCTGATTTGAGGAATATTTGATTTACTGCTGTACAGACATGGAACCCTGATGTCGGTTGTGGGATTATAATATTCTGAGTTGACGTTACAATGAGGAGGAGGTTTTTGTTTTAGTTTGTCTTATTGCTACGCTGCGAAAAACAAAATCGTAAAGTAAAATTATCTGTCAGTGACCAAGACTTTTTCTACGTAAATATGAAAATACATCTTCCTATACTTAACTTTTTAACCTTAAAATAAGAAACAAAATCGAATGTTGCTTGAATTAAGAAAAAAACACTGATTCCACTGCAGATAAATTCACTTGTCAAGTTAAATCGACTCAAATAAAGTCAAATGTTCTTAATTTAAGTCATTTTAACTCACCTGGATATTGTTTTTTTTCCAGTATTGTTTTAAATTAAAAAAAAGTGCTTCTGTGATGAGATTTTTAGCTATTGTATTATCGTTTGTTGTTTTCTTTTTATGATCTCTGTGCAGCACTACGGAAACTGCTTTGTTTGTAAAACGTGCTAAATAAATAAAGTAGATTTGGATTTGAACGCACGTATTTCAAGTGGGGCTTTATTTATCACGCCGTAGCTGCAAACCAAACTGAAAAGCAGAAGTCGTACACAAACTGAATGAGACCGTAATAACTGAGAATAGATGGAAAATAAAAACGATTTGTGCCGCCACAATCTTAACAAAACCTGCAGGAAACACAGGTGCGTATGGTTGATACAGGCGACTTTGTGCTGAAGACTTCTGCGTTTTCTGCTTACTTGAAATACGTGTGTTCAAATCCAAATTCACTTGATTTATTATGAAGCAGTTTCCGTAGTGCGGCAGAGAAATCATAAAAAGAAAACGTCAAAAGATCATTGCTAAAACTCTCGTCACAGAAGCCCTTTTTTAATTGAAAACAATACTGGAAAAAAACAATATCTAAGTGAGTTAAAATGACTTAAATTAAGAACATTTTACTTTATTTGAGTCGATTCAACTTGACAAGTGAATTTATCTGCAGTGGAATAATAAGTGTTTTTTTCTTAATTCAAGCAACATTCGATTTTGTTTCTTATTTTAAGTGCAAAAAGTTGTTTTTCTTATTTTAAGTGCAAAAAGTTGTTGTTTTTCTTATTTTAAGTGTAGCGAGATGTATTTTCATATTTAAGTACAAAAAGTCTTGTTCCACTGACAGATAATTTTACTTGTCAAGCGAAATTTACTCAAATCATGGTCAAACTTTCTTAATCCAAGTCATCTTATCTTGACTAGATTTTGTTTTATGCAGTGAATAAAGACAGTATAAAGTCAAATAAAAGCAAACCATGCCTGGAATGTTCCACAGTTTGGCATTAAACAGCTCTACTTTACATTGATTCAATTACAGGTGGTTTTATAGCTCAAAAGTACCTAGAAAAACAGGGATTCTGACTGTGAGCGGGGTCGCCTCTCCACTGATCTGACCTGTAACTTGGTCTGCTTTGGTCTCCATGAAGACAGAAAGGTTTAATAATACCATATTGTGAAACATTCCTGACGAAGCAATAACATCTCCATGGCAAAAAGCATTTGACGGAGCAGAAAAGTTACGAAATGCGCTTTTAAATAGCAGTAAGTAAGTAAAATGAAAAATAAAAAAGAGGTAATGAATAAATAAACAACATAGGCCTATTGTTTTTATGTATTTTTACAAAATGTTGGACCTACCTCTACTAGCAAACATGTAGTGCCTGGTGACAACAGTGGATTTCCATATAATTTTGCATATATTTGACACGGTTGGCGATTCAGATATTTGTGGTATAATTCTCTTGACACAAAAACACTGAACTGAGGCTGAGAAAATGGTTTTGTTGTGGGAAAGAATGATGGTATGTCACGGTTTCTATGAAAATACAAGACTGAACTGTGTGAGGAGACTTTGTGTGAGGCTGCAAAAGGAGCCGATAGTGCTGAACAATGCTGCCACCTGCTGACTAAACCGCGGTACTGCAATTTACACCAGAAACACTGATGCCAAAGTGTGTCTGCTTTATTATAGACCTGGTAAGACTTGGGAAGTTATGGAAGCCCATTTCCACCAGTTAATAAAAGTAAAAGCCTCACAGAAAGGCATAAGTATGAGTTTAAAAGTCGTAATTATGAGTTTAAAAGTCGTAATTATGAGTTTAAAAGACATAATTATGAGTTTAAACGTCATAATTATGAGTTTAAAAGTCATAATTATGAGTTTGTCATAATCATGAGTTTAAAAGTCAGAATTGTGAGTTTAAAAATCATAACTATGAGTTTAAAAGTTGTAATTAGGAGTTTAAAAGTCATAAATAAGAGTTTAAAAGTCATAATTATGAGTTCTAAAGTCGACTGTGAATCTTTCTTTGTCGTGGAAGCACTCAGTCATTTTCCTGCAGAGTTCGTCCTCCAGGAGCTCAGGACGTCTCCACATCGCTCCATTTCCTCGTTCACTTATGAATGTTTTAAAAAGACGTGAAAGAGCGAAATTCACACAAATCCCACATGAACGACGACGTGCAAATGTGACTCCATGGAGCTGGTTTAGTCCAAACAGGATGAGGTTAAAACTCATAATTATGACTTTTAAACTCATAATTATGACTAGGGCTGCAGCTATCGATTATTACAGTAATCGATTATTCTGTCGATTATTTTGTTCGAATAATCGAGTAATCGTTTGTTATTGTCGTGTCTACTTTGCACATGTTAAGTCCACACCACCTGCACTGACAGATACACGTGTTTTGGACATGAAAAACTTAATTATCGCTGGGCTCAGGTCGACTCACCTCACGGTTTCTTTTCCACTTGATGTAATGTACGGTTCTGTTTACATGTTGTAGCATCAGTGTGGAGAAGGTGACTTCTAAAATGTAATCCCCTACAGATTACAGATTACATTCCCCAAAATGTAGTTTGTGACATAATCAATTAAATTACTTAAAGTGAGTAACGTAATCTGAATACTTTGGATTACTTGATATTGTCATGATTTTTAAAACTACATAAATGTAGCAGCCAACTCCTGCAAATTCTTGTTTGGTTTAGACCTGGATTAGACCTGGTTTTAGATCTGGATTAGTCCTGGTTTTAGATCTGGATTAGTCCTGGTTTTAGATCTGGTTTAGTCCTGGTTTAGTCCTGGGGCTGAAACGATTCATCGAGTTAATCGATTAAATCGATTAGAAAAATGCATCGATTATTTATTTTTTGCCTCGATGCTTCGTTTTATTTTCATACGCTCGGCGATGGCCGGAACCTTTTGTGGTAGAGGTAAAGTTTCCGCACGACCAGTGCACTTCACTGTACACACAACAGCGCGGCGCCCATGGATGTGTAATGGATGTATAATGGATGTGTAATGGATGTGTAATAAGAGCAGAACCTCCGTACTCCAGTACCGGAGTACTGGACGGTACGCTCCGGTACGCCGCGCACTCCGCATCTCCACATCAAACCAGGACTAAACCAGGTGGGTTTATAGTATTACAATAGGCTAGGATAAACAAATGCAAACTGTGTTGTATAATGTGTCAAACCCCTAATTGTGCAGAAACATTTCAATACATGTCGGTGTTCAATTACAATCTACAATTTAATTCATTTTAATTTAGCTAAATGCACTTTTGTAACCCCTGATTACAAAACAGCAGACCTCTCATGGGGGTTTCACAGAATTGTTCATTGTTGAGAGAGAAAAAAAGACCAAAAAAAGGGGCACAAACAGATAAATCAGCGTCATGACTGTACCAACATGTGACTACACGTGTTGCGCGTCACAGGACATGTCCATCCCCACACGCTGCGGGGCGCTGTTAGGCTCAGTCCGACCGTGTGGTGGCGCTCTTGCAGTACTTGCCCTAACTCTCGAGCTGCATGTCACTGGCAGGTGCCGTGGGGCTATTTAACCGCGGCTTGGTCTCGTCTGTCTGTTCTCCAGTCGGCTCCAGTGCGCACGGATCACCCTCAGTATGCGGCACAGCCTTTTCCTCTCCGCCTCCAGACGCGCGCACTGTGGGTACGCGACGGAACTTCTCCAACTTTGCGCCAAATGACCATTTCTGTGGGATTGTGGCAAGTGCGTAATTTAGTTTTCGTTTTAAGTTTTCCTCTCGTAAAAAGTGGATATGAATAACACGAGCTTTAACCAAACGGACGCGGGTCTGTTCAACAAAACAGAAGAGATTTTCTGCTGTAACTTTTCCTCTGTGGTGACTGACAATGGCTTTGTTGCGACCGCCCCGGATGAGAGGAGCCTCTTCATCATGCGCGTGGTCCAGATCGCCGTCATGTGCGTCCTCTCCCTGACCGTGGTGTTCGGCATTTTCTTTCTGGGCTGTAACCTTCTCATAAAGTCCGAGGGGATGATAAACTTTCTGGTGACGGACAGGAGACCGTCCAAAGAGGCGGAGGCGGTTATAGTCGGCGCGTACTGACGGACACGGACCTTTACGCGCTCGCCCGGTTGGATGGAGACGGAGGGGTGACAGATAAACCCTGCGTAGACACTGTGTTTTTTTCCACGTTTGTACTTAGCGTCAGATGGACACTCACCATGCAACAGTCAAAGCTGGTGTCTCAAGTGTGTTTCCACTGGCTTTTAATGCCACACTCGTCTCCAAGAGGTAGAGTGCGTTTTAAGCGTCTGTTTGTACTCAATCATGCGCTGTCGTAACCAGTGAAAGCAGCAAAGCCCTGTACAGTATTGGCTGCTTGTAACTCTCATATTGCTAATGCAATGGGGAATCTGTTTGGTTTAACATGTACTGTGTGTTGTATGTGTTTTTGCATACGGCATACAAATATATTTACTGCCTATGTATTTCTTAATGGTTCATATTTAGTGTTCGCCTGAGGACGGACACATATTGTATTGTAATCTTGTTATTGGAATAAATGCATTAAGTACTTAAAGTTTTCATTTTATTACACCAAATGTTTAAAAAAAACTAGGCTTGATCATGGAAATAAAAAGGAAAAGATAAGAACTGTAAATGAATTACAGCTAAACCAGACCAAAACAATACAAAAAAAAAAGAGAATTACACATTATTAATGGTGTACACTTCATGATTTTTATATTATTTACTGATTTAACTAACAAACACGTACACTGCAAAAAACAAAATCTAGTCAGGCTAAAATGACTTGGATTAAGACATTTTTACCATGATTTGAGTCAATTTCACTTGACAAGTAAAATTATCTGTCAGTGCAATAAGATATTTGTACTTAAAACATGAAAATACATCTTGCTACACTTAAAATAAGAAATAAAATGAAATGTTGCTTGAATTAAGAGAAAAATACTTATCCCACTGGCAGATCATTTCACTTGTCAAGATGAATCGACTCAACTAAAGTCAAATGTTCTTCATTTAAGTCATTTCAATTTACCTAGAGCTATTTTTTTTCATCTTGGTAGCATCTTATACCTAAAAATGCTAAATTATAGATATTTTAAGCTTACTGTATATGGAATTGTACCAGAGGGACTACAATCCTGCATATTTACAAGAACATGTTTGTTTCTTACATTATCTTGTCTTTTAATATGCATTGTCCCTTTAATAAATAAATACAAATACAAATTGGGGTTATCTAAGACTAAGGGAGTCAAAACCATCTTAATTATCATAGGGTAGAGAATGGCACAGTGTGACTAAACCAACAAATGAATATAGCTACAGAAATCTGACTGTAATAATAAACCGCAAATACAAGACTAAATTAAAGCAAAATTAGTTCATAACTCAACATAACTTCAAATGTACAGTGACTCCAGATGACAAACGGCATAAACCTGCATCTCGCCAGACACTACGCTGCATTACTCTAATTGAAATAGAGTTCACGTTATCTGGTGGGAGCTTTGTGCTTAATCCTATAGAACTGTCTGACTCACGGCTCGAAATATCGTGCCGTTCGCTGACCTCACGAAGGGCCCCTCACAGACGCACGACGTTAAATAAAAGCTCCGTTCTTCATTTAAACGTGCCACTTCCATTAACTCGATCCCGTCTCTTCAGATTTGTCGTACCGGTGTGTGTGTGTGTGTGTGTGTGTGTGTGTGTGGTCTCCGGCTCCCTCGGGTGCGGACTCACATCTCAGCCCAGGGAGAGGCCTGTCACTGGGGCAATCTGCTGTGTGTGATGGCCCACCTGTGCTCCACTTACCCGGCTAAATGCTCATAGACCCCACGCTGCTCTCCAAAATGCCTGTCCTCCTGTATGAGAATGTGAGTGTTTGGACTCATAGTCAACTGTTCACGACACAAAAGGATTTTCTGGCAGAGTTAAACTGACTTGAATTAAGCAGATTCATCTTAAAAGATCAATTTTAAGATTTTTTTTACTGAATAAGATGAGATTTTTTTTACTTGTTTCAAGATATTCCATCCTGATTTATCTTATCTCGATATTACAACTTATTCTAAGCACTTTTTATATTAACTCAGTCCAGGTTAAGCCTCTTTAACTTCCTTCTCAAACCAATAAGGGGAAAAATCTTGCCATAAATACTTGAAACTCGTGTTTTCTGCTTAGAACAAGATTCATATTTCATCTTGTTTTAAGAAAACTTGGTAAGTGAAAATTTCTTACTGCACTGGCAGAGAATTTCACTTAAAATAGGGCATTTTTACCTTAAAATTGGTATTTTTTTCTTATTTTTGATAGGCCTTTTTTGCAGTATGACATTAAATTCAGTCATTGTGCTTTTTAACCAGAACTGAAAGGAGTAAAGAATGACCTGATAATGGAAACAAAACTAAACACTGTTAGTTGATATGTTAAACAAAATGCCTGAGCTCGGCTGATCCGGGAAGCTAAGGAGGGTTGGGCCTGGAATTGTGCTGGGAGACCACAGGGAAAGCCCGGTGCTACACTGGAGCAGCTGTGGCTCTAGTCCCTGGCGCAGAAGGACAGTCTTGACTCGCTTCTGCCAGTCTGTTCCAGGGCAGCTGTGGCTACAATGGTATTTACAGTGGTGCTCATAAGTTTACAGACCCTGACAGAATTTGACTGATTTCTTGTCCATCTTTCAGAGAATATGAACAAAAACACAAAAAACTTTTCTTTCACTCATGGTTGGTGCTTGGGTGAAGCTGTTTATTATCAAACTCCTGTGTTTCCTCTTTTTAAATCATAATGACACAGAAACTACACAAATGACCCAGTGAAGCTGGAGTCTTTTGTGATAGTTGTGGATGAGGCTCTTT
This sequence comes from Odontamblyopus lacepedii, assembly GCA_034769755.1. Classification (NCBI taxonomy): domain Eukaryota; kingdom Metazoa; phylum Chordata; class Actinopteri; order Gobiiformes; family Gobiidae; genus Odontamblyopus; species Odontamblyopus lacepedii. Next base: position 1,769,481 of record CM068356.1, on the reverse strand, counting down.
ATTTCCTCTGATGGTAAAGCTGCTCATTCTTCTTGGCAAAAGGCTCCAGTTCCTGTAAATTCTTGGGCTCTTGTCTGAACTGCAGCTTGAATCTGCCCAGAGGCTCAGTGATACTGAGGTCAGAAGAGACGAACACTCCAGAACCTTCACTTTATTCTGCTGGAGCCAGTGACAGCTCCACTTGCCTTTGTGTTTTGGATCATTATCATGTTGGAATATCCAAGTACGTCCCATGTGCAGCTTCTGGACCAAGAAATCATCAATTCTGCCAGAGGATGTGAACTTATGAGCACAACTGTAAGCACCTGTGACCGTCCCTAAGCACGTAGAGGAGCATCTGCAACATCTGTCCTCGGTCCCGGGGAAGATCGTGCAAGCCGGACTTACTCTGAACCCGTCCAGATGTGAGTGGGCCCGAGAGGAGACGCGATACCTTGGGTACCAGATGGGACGAGGAGAAGTTCGACCCCATGTGGACAAAGTTGAGGCGATCATGAACTGTCCATGACCAACGCACCAAAAAAGAAGTCCGCACCTCCCTTGGCCTCACCGGACGCTGCTCCTCTCACGTGGAACTGAACACGACTGAGTGCAGAGTAAATTAATAAAGCAATGTAAAGCGCTTTGAGTGTCTTGAACGGCACTAAATCCAATCCTTCCAATTATTATTATTACTCACTATTGTCAAAAATATTGTCAAAAAGACCCAGATCTGGGTTTTGGACCAGCTCAGTGAGGCTGGATTACAGTAGAGCCAATATCCTCTGTGTAAATCTAAAAGGCGTGCCTGAGTTTCATAGACTACAGACACAGTGACATAAAACTTGGCACAGTTTTATGGTGCCGCTGTAAAAAATCCAATTACAGAGCTTAATGTTTGTCATTTGCTGGTCTGTTGATCACTGTGTTGCGTTCAATTGAATTATGGTGGAAAAATACAAGAACGCAACAGTGTCCCACAGAGATACAGCACCAAACTAAACTTTAACATACTCAATTTGGCATCGTTTTATAAGACAGTCTTAAATTTAAGCACTCAGCGAGATTAACACTAACATTAAAGGTCCTGTAAATAATTTTTACCATGTTAAAGCCGTGAAAAACAGAACTAGTTTGTTTTAAACAGCACAATGAGTTTATGAGTGCAGCTTTCAGAGACCAGAGGGCTGTTCAATGTGTTCAAATAATCCTGAAGGAGTTGTACCAAATTTTTTACTGTCTTTAAAATGTGGAAAAAATGAACTACTTTAAAAGGTTTACACTGGTCCCAGGTTATTCCTCACTTACACAGCAAAAAGGCCTATCAAAAATAAGAAAAAATACCAATGTTGAGGTAAAAATGCCCTATTTTAAGTGAAATTCTCTGTCAGTGCAATAAGAAATTTTCACTTACCAAGTTTTCTTAAAACAAGATGAAATATGAATCTTGTTCTAAGCAGAAAACACGAGTTTCAAGTATTTATGGCAAGATTTTTCACCTTATTGGTTTGAGAAGGAAGTTAAAGAGGCTTAACCTGGACTGAGTTAATATAAAAAGTGCTTAGAATAAGTTGTAATATCGAAATAAGATAAATCAGGATGGAATATCTTGAAACAAGTTTAAAAAATCTCATCTTATTAAGTAAAAAAATCTTAAAATTGATCTTTTAAGATGAATCTGCTTAATTCAAGTCAGTTTAACTATGCTAGAAAATCCTTTTTTGCAGTGTAGTTTACAAATTAAAAGCAACTTAACTATTCAACGTGCAACAACTAGCACTATGCACTTCCTGATGAACACTAAACACTTTCTCGATGCAGACAGCCGACATATTTTGACCCCAAGAGCTTTTTATACAATATATCTGTAGGTACTGGAGTAAGTTCAGGAGTAACGTCTATATGCAAATAAAAAATGATAACTTATACATCAGATAAGCAGCAGGCATCGGTGCAAACAGAGCGCTGTGTAAACAATGACTCACGGCGCTTAAACAGCTCTTTAAAGATTGCATTGTAAGTGCATGATGCAATAGACGTGTATAGAGTATAGACTATTTTCAGGCATGGCCCCAGACCGAATTAATTTCTGTATGTGGCGCCGCATGTTTTCTGCGCTTGCTGTGATTGCTTTCATTAGAGACGGCTGGGAATAGCTCCCAGGAAAATGTAGCGCCAGTTTAATATCCAGCAGAGAGCAAACTACCGGGGAGCAGTGTCAACGACGCTCAGCCATCTTTACAGACAGTTTTTTTCTGCCAAGTTTGGAATTGTTATTACCATATTTTTCGGATTATAAGTCACACTTTTTTCAGGATTTGGGTGGTTCCTGCGACTTATACTCAGGTGTGACTTATATATTACATTTTTCACCCTGACAGACCACAGACCAAATATATGAATTGCATATATGGATCAAAAAACAAATCGTTATCCGTTTTTTCATTTTGGTTTTAGAGACAAATAATAAAGTAAAGAGTTGTTTTTTCATTTTTCTTATTTTTGGTTCTATATTGAAAAACAAATGAACGAATGATACACGGATTCTTCTCTATTGGCTTGTTTTTATTACTATAACTTCTATAACTTCCCTTTCAAGATGAAATGTCAGTTCTTGGTGTCTGCATGTTTTTTTCTTCTTCACTGGGCATTTTTTGGCTGGTGCAACTTATACTCCGGTGCGACTTATAGTCCAAAAAAATACAGTTTGACCATTTAGATGTGTGCATTTGATAATAGTCAGGATTACAAGGAGCTATGAGGGAAAGCATGGATTAAAAGCACTTTTAACCACTTTTAACCACTTAAAGGACTGGATTGTGTAACCTTACTGGTGGATGATTCCTTGAAGGCTCCACAGTAGGGCATTAAACACATCTATCTCCATGGAGACAAGCAGGTTGAGCCTCCAGGCCAAAGTACAGGTCTCTGGATCAGATCTGCGGAAAATCGACCACGCACACACTAAGAAAACATGTTTATTATGTTTAAAAAACACATGTAATTCAATTCGTTAATTACAGGAAGTGCTCTACTGTGTTTTTAAACTCCATACACCTTCACTTGAATCATTTGGACGAATTCAGCCCTGGATTTTCCAATCTCTACTGAACAAAAGGTAAAAGGAAGCTGAAAACTACTGCTTCATGACATCACAAGGTGGAGGAGAGCATTTTGACCTTTGGAGATGTCGACAGACTAATAATAAAGGATTACATAAACCTGTGAATGAAACAAAACACAACACCAGGTATGTTTTTGAAGAGACAACAACATTTTAACAGGATTTAGCGCTCACAAGAGTCAGTTTTTTGCACATTATTAAGTACTAACATTTCAAACGTATTCAGTGATGTCTCGCTTCATGCAAAATGTCTCAAAACATTTCTAAACCTTGAGGCCATAAATAAACAGAAACGTGCATTCATTCCTTTCACAAACGTGTCATAAAGGAGCATTGTATTGCGTCGCACAGTGGCCCGGGCTGCCCTCCCTCCCCGCTCCTACTGTATGTGATCCGTTGGCTGTGGCAGCATCTGCAGGGTGTTGATTGTAGGCTTGCAGCGGACCCGGCTTCCTCCGCTGTGATTGGCTGACAATTGGAGTCCAGTCGATGAACTGGATAGTGACTAAAAGCCCCAAATAGCAGCAGCCACAGCACGCCACAATCATCTCTGTCTCCTCCTCCTGCCAGTCCTTCGTCAGCCCCCCCTTCACGGCCCGATCTGTATCTTTCAACAAAACCTGCTGCTTGCGTCACACATTTTACAAGTTTTTTTTTCTTCTTTTTTTTGCGTGTGTCTAAACGGAATTTGTTCCGCAGTGCATTGATTTTGTCGTGCGGTTTCTTCAAAGTGAGTTCTGGCTGCAGTGTGGGCTTCGGCGAGTGGTGAGAGGAGGAGGGGGCGGTGGAAAGTGGCGAAAAAGCAGCGGTTAATAGCTCGCCAACGTGCAACTGCCGACATCACGCGGAGACGGGGATCCACGGCGAAGAAGAAGAAGAAGAAGAAGGCCGGAGTCACGCAGAGCCAAATGTGATTTTTGGAAGAATGTCTCCATGGAAGAGTTGGGTTGTGGGATGAGTCATGGGGAGGTTGTTGTGTCAATTGTCTCGTATGGAAATAACACAAAGTTAGACTGGGATCCTCGTCCAGGGCTGTCTGGAGAAGAGTTCAGAGTCCATTTTGGTGAAGGATTAGCCGTAGATGTAGAAGATGGGTCAAACTTAGCAGATGTATACAACGTAGTTTTAACTTTATTGCATTTGCAGTTCAATAAATATCCTCCTGCCATATTATAGTATTCTTCTCCACACTGCAAAAAAGGCCTATCAAAAAATAAGAAAAAAATATCAATTTTGAGGTAAAAATGCCCTATTCTAAGTGAAATTTTCTGCCAGTGCAGTAAGAAATGTTCACTTACCAAGTTTTCTTAAAACAAGATGAAATATGAATCTTGTTCTAAGCAGAAAACACGAGTTTCAAGTATTTATGGCAAGATTTTGCACCTTATTGGTTTGAGAAGGAAGTTAAAGAGGCTTAACCTGGACTGAGTTAATATAAAAAGTGCTTAGAATAAGTTGTAATATCGAGATAAGATAAATCAGGATGGAATATCTTGAAACAAGTAAAAAAAAAATCGTATGTTATTAAGTAAGAAAATCTTCAAATTGATCTTTTAAGATGAATCTGCTTCATTCAAGTCAGTTTAACTCTGCCAGAAAATCCTTTTTGTGGTGCAGAGCTTGAACCACGATTACTTTATAATCTTGAAAATGATTCCCAGGTTCATCGCATCCTAATTATTCACTGAGCGCTTTTCAAATCTTTACTAAATGATAAATTTTGTGCCTTCTTTATCATTATTATTAGTTTGTACGACCATAAACGAAAACAACAAAAATCCTTACATTTTTTCATTCTCGTTGTGGTTTATTTTATACGATCATAAACGATAAACTTTTGTACCTTCATTAACATTACTTTGTACAACCTTAATGCAAAAAAAAGAAAGAAAATGGGTTAAAATTATATTCAGTATGGATAGTATAGAATTTATTTTTGCTATATGTAAATATTTTTTTTTAACTGTCATGAACAAGTGTGGGTTAATATAAGTTTTTCTTCTTCTCGCTCCTTTTTGAGAAATGTGCTTTTCTGTTGTTTACACTGTGTATGTAGTATGTGTATGATTATTATTTGTCTCTTGGCACAAACTCAAAATAAAAACGCATCACTCAATCTTTCAGTTAAGTTTTGTCATAACTAGCAACTACTAGCAAGTTAACACACTTACTGGAAGAGGGCAGAACGCTTCATAACAGGATTAAATCAATAAAGTGTCACATATTCTGTAATAAATGCCCATCCACACCTTTTGACCTGTGTCTGCTCTTGGGTTCTTTGACTCTCTGTAACATAAAGTTTAACGAAGTCTAAGTCAAACCAAATGCAGACAGAACACAGTGTCATTTTGAGATGTTTTGCAGGATATATGTACTTGGGCAAAATAAATGTACAGTTGTGCTCATAAGTTCACATCCTCTGGCAGAATTGATGATTTCTTGGTCCAGAAGCTGCACATGGGACGTACTTGGATATTCCAACATGATAATGATCCAAAACACAAAGGCGAGTGGAGCTGTCACTGGCTCCAGCAGAATAAAGTGAAGGTTCTGGAGTGTTCGTCTCTTCTGACCTCAGTATCACTGAGCCTCTGGGCAGATTCAAGCTGCAGTTCAGACAAGAGCCCAAGAATTTACAGGAACTGGAGCCTTTTGCCCAGAAGAATGAGCAGCTTTACCATCAGAGGAAATAAAGAGCCTCATCCACAACTATCACAAAAGACTCCAGCTTCACTGGGTCATTTGTGTAGTTTCTGTTCATTATGATTTAAAAAGAGGAAACACAGTTGTTTGATAATAAACAGCTTCACCCAAAGCACTGACCATGAGTGAAAGAAAAGTTTTTGTGTTTCATGTTCTCTGAAAGATGGACAAGAAATCATAAATTCTGTCAGGGTCTGTAAACTTATGAGCACAACTGTGTTTATTATAAAAACTCAAATACTACAAACCTAACCAACCATGGATCTATTGTACTTCTATGAGGACAATTCACAAAATAACCCGGGATCACTAAAGCCGGGCCTACACTGTGCGATTTTAGACCTTTTTGCACCGATTTTTCACTTGTGCGACCATTTTTGGGACTGGGTCGAGCTTTGATTTAATCGTGTGTCATGCTTCGTGTACAGTAGTAAACATGGGGTAACAAGAACCAATTAAGACCTCACGACCAGTTCCTGATCGGCAATGGTAGGTCGCAAAAATATCAAACCCGAAATCCAGTCGCCTCTCGTGAGGGTTTCGCACTGTTGAAGTGGTTTGTACAGTGTGAGAACATAAACCGTGAGCTGTGAACCATTAAACCCTGTGATTTGTTGTACAGTCTGAGCTGGGGCTGAGTGAAACGATGGAATCACAGCACTTTACGTCTGCACCGATATCATGAAACACTGACGGCAGATTCCTATGTGAGATACTTGTCCATACACAGAAAGTTGAAGAGTTTACTTGATCCTGAACGAAACGTCTGTCTCAAAGAAATACATGAGCGGTGCAGCGAGAGTCCATTTGAAACGAGACCATTCCTGCAACTGGGTCAATTCTACAGCTTTTCTGTGAACAAAATACTGTTTCTTCTTCTCTTTTGTTGTTCTGCTCACACTGCCAGCTTTAAGGGACTCAAGAAAAGACATACAATATCAATCTTATCCAGCTTACGATGCAGAAAGCACAATTAAACTCCTCAGTCAGATTCAAAGGTCAGGTTCAGTTCTGTAAAGTTCATTACAGTGATTTGCCACCGCAGTCCACATTCCGATAGGATTAAATCACTTCTTTGTCAAACCAGAATTACACGGAGACCCTAAAAAGTCTTGTAAAACATAAATAGAACAAGATACTATCATGTACAAACAGGCAAGACTGGGAAGAATACTTTGAAAATAGATCCAGTTACAGAATACTGAAAACTTAACCTGGCCAACAAGATGAATGCTGAAGGTGTTTGTGGAAGGAGAAATACCTGTGCTTTTCCTCTCAGCTGGATTTAAAAGTGTGTTTTCTCGTTTGTTATCATCATCATAAACAGAATTTAATTGTCATTTCAGTATAAAATTGTCACAGAAATGAAAAACTGTACTAGGGTCCTGGTTATCAGTAGCACATAAAACAGTATGTTTAAAAGTACTGTTTAAAATATTGCATGTGCAGTCTTTAAGGGCCCGTTTACCCCCCTTACGGGGCCCTTATTTTTAGTATTTTTAGAAACAAATATTTCCCTCACTCCGTTTTTCAAAATAACATCGTGCACACAGCATCGTTTTCAGAAAAGTTTCAGTTTATGAACCCGCATAAATACAGTTGTTTGTACACAGGACCTAAGTGGACAGTTATTGTCTTACACACTTCTTACTATTTTTGACACAGTCGATCGAGCAAGACCGAAAGCGTTGGCGCCTTGCACAGTCGACCCTCGTCGGACACGTAATACAACTTTTTTTATGACATTGACAGGAGACACATGACGGTCGTCTCACCCTCGATGTGAGGACGCAGCGAGTCGGAGTAACAGCAGTGACGACCACAACATCCTAACATTTTCACGCCGCTGCTCTGGGACGACCACTTCATTTTCACAATGATCCACCAGACAGCGGCTCCGCTCAGGTCGGACCCAAAAACGGCGACGTTGGCGGTGACGGCGACTGGGTCTTCGGGTCATAAGGAGAAGAGGGAAAACTGCTGAGCTCCGAGCCTCATTCGTCTCTTCATGGATATGAAACATCAGCTGTGCAAATGCAAACACAGGACAAGTGTTTGCAGCAGAAGTGACGCGACTGCTGCTCTGACGCTTCTGATCATCACCACAGAAAAACATTAACACTGGTCACACTTTGGCGTCAACTGCATAAAACGCCGTTTATGTCACTTTACGCAAACGCCAAACCGGAGTTTTCCAAAATCTCCACTTTAGCCGGAGTTTTTAGAAATATTTGTTTTCAGAGGCGAATTCTCCGTTTGTGTGTAAAAGACGGGCACAAACGAAGGGAAATTTCTCAGTTTTTAAAAATATCTGTGTACGTGTAAACGGGGCCTTAAACAACCCCCACCCCATTTTAGTGCCGTTTTGTGAGGTGCATTAATGATCAGCGTGAGCCGAGTTACTGAATAATTGAGTTCAAATGTACAGCATTTTATAACATTATACATTACTGAAATAAACTGTCTAAAACTATAGATTTCTAATACATGTTTTCTATGTAGTTACTTCTCAGTACTGTGAACAAGACATTTAATATTTTTAGGGGACATTAGGAACATAATTATACCCAAAAACTAATTTTCAGTCATTGCAAACAAGGCCTAATATCAAACTGGCACAGGGGATCACAAATGAGTAAGATACTTTTTGTATTAAGAAATAATGTGAGTTCTTCAGAAGATTATGAAGAAAATACAAGTTGAGTTTCCATTTGATGTTTTTTCACCAGTAAATTTATGTTTTTGTCTGTATCTACACTCATATAAATGCTAGGGATGTAACAATAACCGAAATATTGAGATATCGCATCATCAAAGGTCTCACAATAATATCGTGGATCATCACGATATATCGAATCCCAAGTCTCTTTGCTTAAATGAACAGTTCTGATGCAGAAATAGCTAAAAAAAAAAAAGGGGGGGGGGGACTACATAGACCATGATCCTTTGCTCCGTTTCAGTGCAGACGACATGAAGAAATAACTGTTCTAAGCACTTTTACATCTTCATTCTTTGGATTAAGTCTGTGAAGCATTTTTAGAGGAAAAAGTAGGAAAAAAATTGCAATAAATATCGTACCGTGAGATGTTCATGGTGAAAATATCGTACAGAGAGATTTGGATATCCTTCCATCCCTAAAGGCAATAAATGTTGTACAAAATGACTGGTCAAAGCATTTTTTAAAGTCAGTCTTGTATAATATCCTTAATATCGTGAGCTTTCCCAGGATATCGCGATAAATATCGTACGGTGAGGTTCATACCGTGACGATATCGTTTTGTGAGACTTGGATATCGTTAATAACTACGGAGAGTCCACTTCTTGAGCCCGTGGTTTGATTTTGTGGCTGCGTAAGTTCACTGTTTCCACCGTTTCCTTTGTTTCCTCTGGTCTTTTTAAAGTTCTAAGTTCCCGAGGAAAAAAGCCGAGGTCTAATGGAGCTTCCCCCTCTCCAGCCGGGCTCACAAATGACCTTTACAGATGATACATGGCAAAGCTTTTATGGATTCCCAGCAGAGGCTCATTATTCATTCCGGTCATGCAAATATCTAATGAGTGTTTATTGCATTAAAATAATAGTCATATGATTTGATGTTGACTCCAAAAATCCATTTCAATTTTTTTGTCAGTGTGTCAGAGCATATATTGACCTTCCAAGCCGGCAGCTCACTGGCAGCTACATCAATGTCTGAACTCAGCAATTACGTTTGTTTCGGAAGATTTTCTCCGTACACCATTACCAGAAAAGTAATAACCTTTTGACGAAGCACTTGAGGCAGAAATGAAGTTTGAAGTATTTTGTGCCGTTTCTAAGTGGGCTTCAGAAAGTTTAAAGGTGCACTCTGTAACTTTTCGATTGGGGATCCGTCACTTTCTTGTTTCTGTGCATGTTTACTGCTCTGCCTGAACAGATCTACGTTGCATTTATTCAATTACAGGTGTTTTTTTTATGTCTCAAACACATTGAATCTCCACAGATCTGACCTGTAACTTGGTCTGGTTTAGTCTCCATGAAAACAGAAAGGTTTAATACGATACTGTGGAACATTTCAGACAAAGCAATAACACCTCCAGGAAGAAAAACATTTGACGGATCCTCCAACACAATTTAAAGTCTCACCATAACCAAGATAAACGGCAAGAAATTATCGTAAAGTGTAAAATTACGTTGTAAACTACAATTTATTAACTTTTCAGCATATTCAACAATACATCTGAGCATGAAAAAAAGCATAAACTGCATAATGAAGTGTACTAAGGGAGTGTGACGTCACCTATAGAGTTCAGGTCCAGTCAAATGAAGCTCATCAGAGGTGGTGGTCATGGGGGCGAGGTCCATGTTAAGAACGGAAATTGATTTATGGACAAAATGTGGAAATAAAAACACCAGGATCACGTAGAGAGGGTTAACACGAACATTTTAAGACCAAAATGAGAAGAGGGGACAACGTTTTATCAATACAAAGTGAGCTTGAGCCAGAGTCAGTGGAGCCGGAAGCGCCCCATGCACACTTCCTTTTTGGATCATGGCGACTAGCGGGTTAACAATGCCCATTTACACTCTTGGGGTGAGCACTGCCATGAATCGGCGATACGATACGCATCACGATACTCCCGTCACGATTCAGTATATCCTGATACTAAAACAAAGGATGATATATTGTGACTTATCAGTAATGATGCATAATTACAAAAAAAACATATTAGACATATCCACAGTGAGGTTTCAAGAAGTTTAGCAGTATTAAATAAAGCAAAACAGGATCTAGCTCAGAAATCACTGCAAACTCTTTACTGCTCATTAGTTCTGTGCAGAAGTTTGGAGTAACAGCAACAAAACAGTTCTACAGCCACTAACTGTTCTCCGAAAGAAAAGCCGTAAGGATCGTTCACGGGGCAGGTTACAGGGACCACTTCATTATTTTTACAATCAAAATTATTAAAATTGAAAGGGATTATTGAGTTACAGACTATACACATTTTATTTAAGGCAAAACACAGACTATGACCTGCAAATATCCAAAGGCGGTTCACAGAGGGACATTTTGAGATAATATTTGAGAGGGAAATTTGATTATAAAGTTACAAGGGTGAAAAAAAAGAAGGAGGTTTCTGTATTTCTGTTTGTGGAGCAAGATTGTGGAGCTCAAGGAATGTCCAAATTTAAAACAGTTTAAAAGAATGTTTAAAGAAATTACCTTTTCACACTAAACTAATGGAGAAGCTTCTTTTTGAGATGCTTATTGTTATTGTTGGTTTGAAAGGAACGATCTAATGTTTGCTGTGGTGTAATTTAATTTAAAAAAACGATGACTTAGGTCTGTAAAGTTAAGTCCGAATGAAAGACTAACAGGAAGCGAAAAAGGACTATTTCTAATTTTGGAGAAGGGGTGGGATTTAATACGTTTTTTTTTAACTTCCTCCCACTCGTTTTCGGGCATGTAAACACATTTGATCGTCCTTGTTAAATTTTCTTTCCTTTTGTTTCTTGTATTTAGAGTTTGTCTGTACATATGATTTTGTGCACTGTGCTCGAAATAAACCAACCATAATATTGTGGTTGAGGACACATTCACAAGCATAAAACTGAATGAAATGCAGTTTATTTTATTTTTAAATCATGAGAACCTTTAAAAATCTGCACATTTTGAGTTGATACGAGAATCGCGCAATGCAGTATCGCCGTATATCACTGAATCGATATTTTCTTACACCCCTAATCCACTCCATGCGGTAAAGCCAACGTTTTCCATTGTTTTGCTGACACGCTGCTATCTTAGTCATCAATATATAGGCCATCGTGAGGGTTTTAGCGTTAGCACACGTTTGAAATCACTTGCCCCAGAAACATATCCACATATCTACGCTTTTTATAACCCAAACACGTGCCGTAATTTATCTCTACTTAAGCCTCCATACAACAAAGTTAAGCCTGTGTAAGCCTATTGCTGCTCTATACTGAAAGCACAATATTCTGAGAGGGATTAACATGTAATATTTTAGTAGCCTACTTAGACTCTTACCTGCAGTAGAGGCGTATACAGCAGCAGTGGTGGAACGTAATGAAGTACAAGTAGTAAAGTACTGCATTTAACTATACAGTTTAGATATCTGTACTTTACTTAAAGATGCAACTTTTCACCTCCGTGAAGTCGCCCCATCAAACTCAAACCTGCACAAAAAGTGTGTCAGTCGTTTGTGCTGCAAAAAGTTTCGTTTGTGCGATTCTGGTTCTTCAGATATTTGCAGTTTTATTTTCAGCCGATGACGTCGTCCAGAACCTCAGAATGTGAAACAGCCTCAAAACAGGAAGAGAATTATAGAAAACGTTTGTATTTCGTTTGTGCTGTGACAATTTTCATTTGTGCGAGTTTATTTCTAAAATTATTCATTATTTTTTCTGCAGTAATTATAGGACGTCATTTCCGCGGCGGCGACTTTAGCGAAAGTCTGTATTATTATATAAAATATGAATCAAAAGCAAATTACTAAAGACGGTTACAGACTTTTCCACAGCCTCAGATCGTTTATCTTCACTAGTTTTGCTAAAGTCGCCGCCAGAATCGCACAAACGAAACTTCTTGCAGCACAAAACAGACAAACGAAGCACAAACGACTGACTCCATTTTGGATGTTTTAGAGCATTTTGAAGCTTCCTGTGGGACTGACCCCAATTTGACCTGTAAAAGAATCGTTAATTTCTCCAAAACTAAAGAAGCACAAACAAAACTTTTTGCAGCACAAACGATTGACATCGTTTTTGTGCAGGTTTGAGTTTGATGGGGCGACTTCACGCAGGTAATTCACTTTTATGTAAAAAACTGCTGCTTCTTCCTCCACTGCAGCAGCACAGATCGTACAGTCTCTCTGTGCGTTCTCCTCTTTGGTATTTGAAAGCACATTCTGGTGCCACTGGCATTTTTCCACAGCTTCCCACACTGTGTTTTCTGACCTTTCAGGAGAATCCAACTGAACATGTATTTTTTATCAGACTGTTGAAAAGGTCTTTTCTTTGGGCTAAAGTGCCTCCAGCTTTTATGTGTTGAGCTCAGTGGCTTTGCAGACACTTGAAACTATACAGGAGTTGGAGTCTGTTTTATCCTTTTTTATTTCTTCCTTTAGGAGTCGGATCAGGGGCCAGACGTGTTTGGTTGGAGGAGCTGTGGGGGTGCACACTTAAAGGTGCATTGTGTAACTTTTCTGGTGGAGGGTCCGTCAAATGCTTTTCTCCATGAAGATTATGGTGGAGTGAAAAAAACTTTTTCTCCAAATCACTTTTGGATAGTGATAAAAAGTTGCCGACACATTCAGTGAGAAACAAACCAAAAAATTTGATGTTTTGAAGCAAATCTTCAGTCTCCACAACCTGAATAAACGGAGGAATATGGACTATTCTGACCAAAATCACTAAAACACAAAAACAGAGGTTAGTAAAACACACAAGTCATTATTTTATTTTTACCAAACTCACTCGTCCATATAAACATGATAACTAATAGAAAACACGTCTCTTAAATTAAAACACAGGCAAATTGTTTCCATCTCAAATTCATGTTGGGCACTGGAGTCATTTTCGAGCTCGATTCTGAGCAGACACAAAATTGAATGAATCTTTCCAAATGTTTGTTCATGAAAAAACAGAGGTTAGTAAACGCAGTTATAATTATTTTATTTTTACCAAACTAACTCGTCCAGACTAACACAGAAACTATTAGGAACCATCTCTTAGTCGTATAAGGAATGGACAGAATAGCAGGAGAATGGATCAGATTCTATGTTTCAGTGTGTTTAATGTTTCAGAATTTGTGTCTTTACAAAATATAAGTCGGGTAAGAAAAGGAAGTGCAGGATAAATCTGTATGGAAACATCACACATTTATATATAGTCCAGAAACAGTTAAGAGGAAGAACCTGATTTTTTAAATGTCTTTCTGTCTTTACTATTTTTTCATGAATAAACATTTGGAAAGATTCATTCAATTTTGTGTCTGCTCAGAATCGAGCTCGAAAATGACTCCAGTGCCCAACATGAATTTGAGATGGAAACAATTTGCCTGTGTTTTAATTTAAGAGACGTGTTTTCTATTAGTTATCATGTTTATATGGACGAGTGAGTTTGGTAAAAATAAAATAATGACTTGTGTGTTTTACTAACCTCTGTTTTTGTGTTTTTGTGACTTTGGTCAGAATAGTCCATATTCCCCCGTTTATTCAGGTTCTGGAGACTGAAGATTTGCTTCAAAATGTCAATTTTTTTGGTTTGTTTCTCACTGAATGTGTTTTTATCACTGTCCAAAAATGATCTGGAAAAAAGTTTTTTCACTCCGCCCTTATGAAGATGTTATTGCTTTGTCTGGTCTCGCAGGATGATATTAAACCTTTCTATCTACTTGGAGACCAAACCAAGCAGTAATAGGTCAGATCTGTGGAGAGGCGACCCCCCCGCTCACAGTCAGAACGCCTGATTTTCTCGGTATTTTTGAGCTATAAAACCACCTGTAAGTGAATAAACATAAGATAGAGCTGTTTAAAGTCACGCTGTGGAACATCTTTATATGTGCAGCACTGGACACTGGTTTGTTTATAAAATGTGCTCTACAAATAAAGTGGATTTGGATTTGGACAGAACAGAACCAGGACACTGCAGATGTCATCTTCTGCATACGTCCATTTGAACAGAAACCTGCTGCGGCCTTGAGACGTGCCTGGACAAACGTGCGCTGACAGTTTGGACCTGGGCGCCGAGTAGCAGTGTCCTGTGTTGTGCTCTCCTCTGCTCGAGCTGTCAGCTGCACTCAGTCACTGCACCCGTAATGAAGCAGCAGCTATGCCATATGTAACAGGACATACGTGTGCAGAGGTGCGCCGGTCAATACAGATCAGGGCAACTGTCACTTAACAGGTTTTTTTGTTTTAAAGGTCCTATGTTATACAGAATTGATTCTACACTACAAAAAGGATTTTCTAGCATAGTTAAACTGACTTTTTTTACTTGTTTCAAGATATTCCATCCTGATTTATCTTATCTCGATATTACAACTTATTCTAAGCACTTTTTATATTAACTCAGTCCAGGTTAAGCCTCTTTAACTTCCTTCTCAAACCAATAAGGGGAAAAATCTTGACATAAATACTTGAAACTCGTGTTTTCTGCTTAGAACACGATTCATATTTCGTCTTGTTTTTTGTTTTTTTTGTTTTTTCTTCCTTTTATTGTGAAAAAGACAAATGGATACAAAACTATACAACAGCAACAACAACAGCAGTACAGGACAACAGACAGCAGACAAAAAATAAATAAATAAAATAAATTAAAATAAATAAAAAAGGGTAGAGGAAAGACAAAAAACAATCTAAGAAATAATAATGATCATGATTTCGTCTTGTTTTAAGAAAACTTGGTAAGTGAACATTTCTTACTGCACTGGCAGAGAATTTCACTTAAAACAGGGCATTTTTAACCCAAAATTGGTATTTTTTCTTATTTTTGATAGGCCTTTTTTGCTGTGTAGTCATGTTATAATGTTACCTCCTCAAAAACATACCTGGAGTTGTGTATTTTTATTCACATGTTTGAATAATCCTTTATGATCAGTCATCTACAGGCAGAAAATGTAAACCAAAGCAAATAAGGAAAATATGAATCTATAATCCTCTCACATCTAGACGCACAAAAAGACCGAAAGACAGTTACTATCCCCAGGCTGTCAGGCTGCTGAACTCTCAATAACACTGCACTAAACTACTGTCTGTGATGCATAAGACTCATGTCACTGTTATCTGTGCAATAACCTGCTCCACAACCCACGTGCAATACCAGTATGTGCAATATGGATCTCATCTGTGAAATACTCCACTTACACCTTATTTAATCCAAGCTGCACCTTTGTATATTATATTTTATTACATTTTTTATTATATCTGTATTTTATTATATTTTTTACTATATACTTTACTTATTTCTTGTATTTGCAAACACTTTTTTATAGTAGTATTTATTGCAGCTATTAGTACTTCTTGAATATCAGTGAGCCAACGGTTCTTCTCATCCTGAGCGTTTCATTGCACCTTGTGTTGAACCTGCATATGACAAATAAACAATCTTGAAATCTTGAACTATTTGGTCAAATACAACGGTGACAAATTTAAACAAATTGCAGAAAGCACAAAACAAAGCAGCACATCGTGTCCTAAACCGTCCATTCAGAACAAGGTGCATAACCAGTCGGCTGCATGTCAGACGATGGTTCAATTACTCTTTAATTAAATTCATTAGAAATCGGATAGTCACAAAAACACCAGAAACACTGTGTAGTAAATGAACCATTTTCAGTGATGTGCATCAGTGCTGCACACGACAGTCAAGTGGGAGTCGCTTTCTGTTACCGAACTGTCGCTCAAACCGAATCCAGAGGACAGGGCGCTGGAGAGAAGGCGGCATGGAGCTCACTCCCACAGTTTCTGCTTAGACTGTTCATTTTCACTCAGGAGAAGATGTTAACCCCTGAAGACCTAAGGGCAATTTTAGTACATTTCTTCTCGCCTGGAATTTCTTCTTCATTTTGCTTTTAAAACTGCCCCTTTTACCCTGTAATGAAGTGTTCTACCTCCTTTTGTTCAGTACAACCTGTTATTTCACAATCTGCTGCTGTAGTTGTGTCATGAGGCTGTGATAAAAGCTACAGGACCAGAAACAGAGAGGAAAAAAAAAAATTAAAAAAAAATTCACATTCTTTTATACAAAACACACAGCAAACATGTATAAACATTGGACATAAAAAATGCTTAATTTAGGGCCTTAGCTACAAAAATATAATAAAAAATCTCAAGTCTGTAAGTAAATTAAAAATCTCCTTATTGCCCTAAAAACAAAAGAAAGTGCAATCGCTCCATTACTTTTCTGGTCCAGTCCTGGAAACAGCTCCTGTCAGGTCCAGGGCCAGAGCCACAGCACTTCTGCATTTCCATGGTGGAAATTACATTTGTATTTGTTCATTTAGAGTGAAATAAACCTTTCAAATAAAAATAGCAAAGGGATGCACAATTACACACACCAAGATGTGTAATTTGTCATTTATTTGAAAAAAAAACTGCACTTAGAGCAACTTTTTCACTTGTTATAAACACACACAGTCAGAGGAGTCGACCATCTTGACTCACTTCACTCTTTGGCAAAGTTTGGCTCGATCAAAATGGACGGAGCGCATGAGTTTAGGGAAAACAAAGTTCCTATTGGACACTCGTTTTGCTCCCGTCATCACACAGCGTGAGTGTGACGTAGGATAAAGCCGCAGAAATGTACGGAAACCTCTATGTCTGCACTTTCAGAGGGGAAAAGGACGTTTCTGTCTTTTACGGTTCGAAAGTTCTGCGCGGTTATAGAAAACATATTCCTCTGAGTCGTACATGATGCCGTAGGTCTTTGAGGGTTAAAATGGTTGTGTTTTGTGCACTTTATACTGCAGCTCTGAAGGGCTTAATAATTGAATAATTGAGTTGTGCTCTCTGATCCGAACAGAAGTAGAGCTATTATTTTATTTTGCTTATTTTGATTATCATGATTATTTGTATTATTTGTTATTTTGTTCTGTTTTAGTTTCATTGTTGGTGTGAATATGGTGCATGTACATTTTGTCACGGACCCCAGACACAAACCCCAGGAAGAATAGTTGCTGTTTTTTAGGCCCCGTTTACACATTCACGGATATTTTTAGAAATGAATATTTCCCTCGCTCCGTTTCCGAAATAACATCGTGCGCACAGCCTCGTTTACAAAAAAGTTTACATGAACCTGCATAAATATACCGTCATAACTACGCCGAGCCTCTAGGGGCCAGTGTAGGAAGAAGGAAAACGCTCTGCAGCCAACGGGGCCTCAGTTTCAGTAGTTTTGACGCAGCGAGTCAGAGAGTAACAGCAGTGATGACGCCACATCCTAAGATTTTCACGCCTCCACAGTGCCCAGTTACAAATATCTGGGCACTGTGATGGACAATAAACTGAAATTTGACCTAAACACTGAAACCACTGTTAAACGAGGGCAGCAGAGAATGTGCCTGTTGAGAAAACTGAACTCTTTTAACGTAAACAAAACTATTCTCAACAACTTTTATTGTTCTTTTATTGAAAGTCTGCTCACTTTCTCCATCATTTGCTGGTTCCAGTCCCTGTCCTTGAAGGATAAAAACAAACAGCAGAACATTGTTAAAACTTGCTCAAAAATCATAGGGGTCAAACTGAGGGAGCTGCATTCTCTGTGGGAGGAGCGAGTGTCTCCTGGCTCCGCCCCCTCCATCCTCTGACTCCTGACTTTATCCTGATGCCTTCAGGACGTCGTTTTTATGCTCCGGTACGGAAGACTAACCGCTTCTCCAATTCTTTTGTGCCTTCAGCTATTAAACTGCTAAATTCTGAGGGTTGTGTTTTTTGAGGTTTTGCTCTGTCATATGTATATTGTTCTTATATTGTTCTTTGAGTTCCACTTGTGTCTGTAATGGTCTGACACACTGTGTGTTTGTGCGGGTGAGAAGTGAGAACTGCTCTGTGAAAGCTGCAAACGAACTGCCCTCTGGGATCAATAAAGTTTTCTGATTCTGATTCTGATTCTGACCAGACAGCGTCCGCTCAGGTCGGACCCAAAACGGCGACGTTGGCGGTGACGGCGACTGGGTCTTCGGGTCATAAGGAGAAGAGGGAAAACTGTTGAGCTCCGAGCCTCATTCGTCTCTTTGGCGCATCAACTGCCTAAAACGCCGTTTATGTCACTTTACGCAAACGCCAAACCGGAGTTTTCCAAAATCCCCACTTTAGCCGGAGTTTTTAGAAAGATTCGTTTTCAGAGGCGAATTCTCCGTTTGTGTGTAAAAGACGGGCACAAATGAAGGGAAATTTCTCCGTTTTTAAAAATATCTGTGTACGTATAAACGGGGCCTTAGTAGCTAACGGGGGATGTAAATAAAAACAAACGAACATGTACAAAGGTCAGAACGCTCTGTTCCTCTTTGCAGTGTCATAGAGGCGTAGTTTTCAAGTTAACAGCCAAGTTTTATCTTTTGTTTAGTTGAGATTAACATTTTCAGGGCTGAAAAGTATTCAAATGATCCTAGTGAAGGTGCATGGAGTTTAAAAACACAGTGGAGCACTTCCTGTATTACCACACGACATCACAATGTGGAACAGAGTGTTTTCCATTGGACAGTCAGCCTAAATATTCAGGGTTTGTGTGTTAAACATTATACATAGATCAGCACTAGTGTAACATGGGCCCTTTAACGACGCGCTGATCTGATCTGTGACGAGGAAAAGGCGTTTAGTGGATCCCGCAAAAAAATAATAAAGTTCCAAGGAAGAAAAGTTTATTTAAGACCTCAGATGAAAATACTTAAAAAGTCATTTGTATTACAGCGCCTCAGGAATTCTCCTCATTCTAACAAACTGACACAGTCTTGAATAAAAATGACGGCCCATTTCCATTTCAGTGACATTTTCTTGTACAGAAGTCCCCTTTAGGCGTACATCGTTATTGTGTTCGAACATGTTTCTCTTTATTTGAGCTCAGGACGGCGTACGTTAAATGTTTATATTTTATGATCGATGTTCTAATGTTTCCTCGTCACAAACAGACCTGGAGTTGGGTTTTGTTTCATTCACACATGTTTAACGCACAAACCTGCACATTTAGGCTTTTTGGGAGTTTTTCTCTCAAACAGAAAACACTCTGTTCCACCTTAAGATGTCATCTGGTAATACAGGAAGTGCTCCACTGCGTTTTTAAACTCCATGCATCTTCAGGACGTCCATTTGGGTGATTTCAGCACTGGAATCGCCAGTTTCTACCAAAAATGTAGATGTTAACTTGCCACATGACACAACTACAGCAGCAGATTGTGAAATAACAGGTTGGACTGAACAAAAGGAGGTAGAACACTTCATTATAAGGTAAAAGGGGCAGTTTTAAAAGCAAAATTAAGAAAAAAATCCAGGTGAGGAGAAATGTACTCAAATTGCCCTTAGGTCTTCGGGGGTTAAACATGTTGTGTTGTAGCTAAGGGCTCATTTATCTCACAAACACATTTTCTTCTGTACATCTGTGTCCAGTATTACATTTTGTTACTTAAATGAAAGGACAAAAAAAAAAATACTACTAATAAAACTACTTAAGTAAAAATATTAAAGTACCTCATTAAAAATGTACTTAAAGATTAAAAAGTAAAAGTATTTTGCACAGTTTGAGATCTAACACCGCTTCAAATGTAGTTGATTTGTGCTGACAGGAAGAACTGAACCCACAGTATTTTCCTCTTTATTCGTATATTTGTGTTTAATCAAACTGTAAATGTGTAAAAAAATAAACCCCTCGGTCTTTTTGGAGGCTCTCACACGATAATAAACAAGAGCTCCTCCAGCGGGGCAAAATACGCCCGTACTTTGAATTATTGTAGGCCTATATAGAATTCTAGAATCGGAATTCCACCAATCAGATCGCAGCAACAGAACTTAAAGACACTACAAAGCTTTAATGTGTCAAAGCTCAAAGAAGCAGAGAATGTGGGTTGTTCTCGCTTTCAGCAGCAGAACATTTGAGAAGAGAGTTCAGATCTTTCATGAAGACAAAGCTTCAAAGACTTCAAAGCTTTGAAGTGTCCACAGACGGACAGACGGACGGACAGCGCCACACCATAATACGTCCCGTCTTACACAACGGGCGTATAAAAATACATTGACTTTTCAGTGTTGCTCAAAACTGTACTCAAGTAAAAGTAAAAAGTACACTACAAAAAAGGATTTTCTAGCATCGTTAAACTGACTTGAATTAAGCAGATTCATCTTAAAAGATCAAGTTTAAGATTTTTTTACTTAATAAAATGAGATTTTTTTTACTTGTTTCAAGATATTCCATCCTGATTTATCTTATCTCGATATTACAACTTATTCTAAGCACTTTTTATATTAACTCAGTCCAGGTTAAGCCTCTTTAACTTCCTCCTCAAACCAATAAGGGGAAAAATCTTACCATAAATACTTGAAACTCGTGTTTTCTGCTTAGAACAAGATTCATATTTCATCTTGTTTTAAGAAAACTTGGTAAGTGGAAATTTCTTACTGCACTGGCAGAAAATTTCACTTAAAATAGGGCATTTTTACCTCAAAATTTGTATTTTTTTCTTAGTTTTTGATAGGCCTTTTTTGCAGTGTACATACAGGAAAAAAACAACATCTACATCAGTTAAAATGACTTAAATTAAGAACATTTGACTTTATTTGAGTAGATTCATCTTGACAAGTGAAATAATCTGCCAGTGGAATAAGTGTTTTTTTTTCTTAATTCAAGCAACATTTGATTTTATTTCTTAATCCAAGTCATTTTAGCTCGACTAGATTTAGTTTTTGGCAGTGCACTTCAGTAAAGTACACATATCTACATTTTTCACTTCAGTACTTCATTATGTTCCACTGTTATGTTACGTCCTTCCTTACACATGCACACACAGCCTATCGAGTGTATGGTGAAGCACAGAGGTACTCGAGCACAGCAGTTGGACCCAGACTTTGGGATCAGTGTCTAATGGTGCCCCTGCCGCCCCTGTCACAGCGCACAGGGGCAGGCTGAGTGCTGTATGATACACTCTGGGCAGGTCATGACTTATTGAGCCTCCTCAGATTGCTTCTCACTGGGCTGAAGCTCGGCCTCCCCGGGCTCTGGCTCCATTCAGGCCCAGCTCGTGTCTGGAGGTGCCCCGCGGTCACTTTACCAGCACCGACTCCAACAAAGTCACTCTGAAACTGAGTAAAGTTAGTCTCCAAACTTCTCCAAACAATCTGCTTTTTACTGATCTGATGCTGTGTCCTCATCACAAACAGACCTGGAGTTGTGTTTTGTTTCATTCACACATGTTTAACACACAAATCCTGCACACATCTTCACTTCTTAAAACCCATTTTTATCGGTTGGCTTTCCTTTAGCTGGTTTTAACTAGATTTTACTCTTCTTTTTTTTCTATTTCTTTTTATTTATTTATTAGAATGAATTATATTGATGCATCATTGTCTGTTTTTGTATGGGTGCTTTTTGTATTGTTCTTGTGTTCTGTGTTCTTGCTTGTACCCATAGTCCGTATATATGAGTGGACGTAGCTAAAGCGTTAGCCGCCACATGCCAAACAGGAAGTGCTCCAGGAGGCTCTTTCGGCTCCATCCATCCATCTTCTCCTGCTTAATCCAGCTGGGTCGCGGGGGCAGTTTGCTGCCCAATCCTCATAGCACCTGAACCCCCTATGAACCCCTCTGCAGGTGGTGAGCCCACAGGAGGGTGGACAACATGGTCCTTGATGTTAGTTCAGGTGCTGCATGTTTTGGGTTGATGGGGAAACCGGAGCACCCGGAGGAAACCCATCCAGACAGTGTTGCCACTCAGCCACCGTGCCGCCCTCTTCCGGCTCCTTCTCTCCCTTTTTCCCATTGATTTACATTGGGATCTTCTCGCTCCTCTGTCTGTACCTGCTGCACTGAGCCTCGTCATTTTGGTCTTAAATGTTCGTCTGAACCCGCGACACAGGATCCTGAATTTTTCATTTCTCTGTTTTGTTCCTAAATCAAGATATGAACATAAACAACAGACCAATCAGACGCCTTCATTCCCCGAGGTCCCTCCCCCTAGAGTTAGCAACAGGTTTGGTTGACAGCGCGTGTGTTCCGTTGCTAAGTAAGTTCCCTTCCTGCTTTCCTGCCCCGATTGACTATTTTTGAAATAAAATGACAAAATATCTCAAACAATTTCAAAGCTAATATTACTAGAATCTTACCTAGCATAATTTAACTAGCATAAAGTAAAGTGAATATTGTTAAATTGTGAATCTATTCTTGTTCGCACGTAACAGAACATAGAACATAAATCAATGACTTAAATTTACTATTTAAAGTTTGATGATAAAAGCTAAAAGTTTCCTTATTATTCTCCAGAATCAGGTAAATCCAGTGTCCTGCAGGTGCAGAGTATCACCGCTCTGCCAGGAGGAGGCGCCACATTTAACCTCCTCAGTCCTGATTGGCTCTTGTGTTGCTATGATACTCGCGGTCGGATTTCCAAATATAGAGCCTGGCTCCAAATTCGCTCCTGGCATTGCTAATCTTTACTGAACTGAAGTTAAAAGGAGCTGTTAACTTGAAAACTCCCACTACATGACATCACAAGGTGGAAAAGAACATTTTGAGCTTTGGAGATGTGGACAGAGTAATAACACAGGATCACTCAAACATGTGTGAAAGACAAAACACAACTCCACGTATGTTTTGCTGAGATAACAACATTATAACACACTAAAAACTGACTATAGGAGCTCTAAGCCTCTGCCCTAAAAGTGGAGGATACTGAAGGGCATCTGGTATAAATAGCATCACATCACATTCTTTATCAACCAAAAGCGTGAACCTGAAATGCTTTCATCTTAGTTTCTGCAGTTACAAGCTCTGATAAATGTGCAGCTTTATGCCTACAGCAGCCTATATTATTATTATTATTATTATTATTATTAACTTGATATTTGACTCAATACAGACAGTTCAGAGGTCCCAACATCTAAGGAAGTCTCTGTATAAGAGATCAGAGAGGAAAGCTCGCAGTTCCCTTTTCAAAGTACTGAATGTAGTATCATATTTTGTGTGCAGACGGATCTGACGAAGGGAGACTTGGTGGGCAGAGATAAGCGGCGGCGCTGACAGGTCAGATCTATCACAAAGCTCCGGAGATAAAAGAACGCAGAGAATTCATGAAGATGAGAGATAAGTTCAGCCAAATGAGTCAGAAAGGGAGATGGTCTATGAAATGTTATTATGTGTTAAAGTGTTATCTGGAAAAAAGGGGGAAAAAAGACTGTCAATCAAAGGGAGAAACCTCACCTGACATTTGGAGAGGTCAACTTCCTTCTGAACCAGGACATGTACAGTACTTTGTGTCTCCTGTCGTCTTCTGGCTCAGTTTGGATTAAAGGTGCATTGCGTAACTTTTCTGGTGGAGGATCCGTCACCTGCTTTTGTCCATGGAGATGCCGCTACACACTAGAGAATTTTTCGGTCTTAAACGATTTTTAAACGTGCGACAAAATGCGCAAACACCACAGACACGAGGAGAAACTTATGAGACTAAAAATCTCTGATCCCAAACACTTCAGCAGGATCTGTGTGTGTAAAACAGGCTGTAAAGCTGTGAGCTCGATCACGTCAGCTGTTTCCTGTCTACAGTAAAACCACTCGCTCTGAGACTCTGAAGTGTTCAAAGATCAGAGCTCTGCACTTCTAGTTTAGACACAAGTCAAAACTGTGTTATTATTATTTGTGAAATGTGGAGCAATACTTCAGATACAGGATTTTTAAAGCAGAAAAGAGGAGATAAAGTCCACAGGAAGTAGAGTCTCGATCTCTAATCTAATAATAATAAATAATAATGCATCAGTTTTATACAGTGCTTTTCTGGACACTCAAAGACGCTTTACAGAGCATTATTCATTCACTCCAGACCCGGTGGTGGTAAACTACTATTGTAGCCACAGCTGCCCTGGGGCAGACTGACGGAAGCGAGGCTCCAATCTGCGCCATCGGCCCCTCCTACCACCACCAACACTCACGCACACACCACTCTCATACTAGGCAATGTGGGTGATGTGCCTTGCCTAAGGACACAACGACAGTTTTTGCAACTGGCGCCCCCCTGTGGCACCTGGAATTCCCTGTGGTCTCCCATCCAAGTCCTAACCAGGCCCTGCTGAGCTTCTGAGATCTGACGGGATCAGGCTTTGACGAGGCGGTATGGGCACAAATCTGCAGCTTTACGCTCTGTGGATGTAAACAGGCAGACGTGAGGAAACACTGTCTTTTTACTTTCAAAGAACACTTCAAACTGCATTAACAGTGCAGTTTTGTGGACTGGAGTCATTATTTGTGGAGGACAATTTCTATGGATAATGTGGATCAGACGCTGCACTTTAAATTTACCACTTTACATTAGGTGAGGAATAAAGTCTTTATTTTCGCTCTATCCTGAGTTTGTTTGTTGCTTCTCTGTGTCCGTCGCTCCTCTGCCCCTGACTCTGTTTTATCGTCTGTTTCCGTCGCGTTGTTGATGTTCGGTGGTTCTGATCTGACACTGACTCCACACATGAGGAGCAGCGGCTTCAGAATCGCACACGGAGACAAAAAGTCGGGTCACTCCTCCCTGAACTCGGGGAGAAGAAATCGCAGCCAAAATCGAGCAAATTCTCCTGTAGTGTGTGGCGGCCTTAAGAATACCTGTTTTTTTAGGTACTTTTGATCTGTAAAACCACCTGTAAATGAAGACTTTCCCAGCAGAGCAATGACATATCCACAGAAACAAGAAGGTGACGAACTTCCAACCAGAAAGTTACATAATTAAGATTCTCTTTTTACATAAATGTACAAAACTCTTTGTGAAACTTTGAACAGTAGTTGTGTACAAAGATTTCGTTTTTTACATTTTTACAAAGCAGTACTTTGTCACTTATATAATTATGCTTCGGGGCTGTACGGTCTTTGAATGGCTGTAAATGAGTCCATTGAAGTAAGTGTTATTTAAGTGCACAACCCAAGACTGGGGGGAGGAGCAATGTGATTAAAATTATAGCACATTTTTGCTCATTGTTCCATTTCTTTTTTGACTTTTCATCAAAGGCATTCTCTGTTGAAAAGATGGTACAATAATGATACAACTAAATAAGTTTACATGTTACTACTGACAAAGGTACGCAGTCAATGCTATGATTCATGTAATACTTTGTTATAAAAATGCATATTACACTTTCTCCACTATATTACAGGTCCTATATTAAGCATATTTAACTCTTGTGAGGTTTAAGCCATGTTATAATGTTGTTACCTCATCAAAAACATACCTGGAGTTGTGTTTTTTGTTTCACTCACACATGTCTGAGTATTTATTAGTCAGTCTACAAAGCTCAGTACGTTCTGTTCCACGTTGTGACGTCATGCAGAGGTAGTTTTCAATACGTTTTACCTTTAGTTCAGTAGAAAAGGGCAATTCCAGGGCTGAAATGATCCTACCGATACTAGTGAAGGTGTAAGGAGTTGAAAAACACAGTGGAGCACTTCCTGTATTATCACATGGAACAGTGTTTATTGTTTGAGAGAAAAAACTATGCAGGATTTGTGTGCTAAACATGTGAATGAAACAAAACACAACTCCAGGCATGTTTGTGATGAGGAAACTACATTCTAACAGATCAGTAAAATGTAAAATATGGCTCCTTTAAAATACTCTCTGCTGTGTATTTAGATTTGAACCCGGCTTAAATCTTGACCGCACTTTCTTCCTTGCATGTCCTTGTGCTTGCATAAGTGGGCATATACGGTTGGGAACCTCAAATTGCCGCTGCGTTTGTATCTGTGTGAAATGACAAGGAGCAAAAGCAGAGCCACACCTCCCTCCACAACAGCTGTCTGCCCCGATCACCGTCCAGCTCTCCACACTCCGGGGCCACTCACCCGCGGACTGGACCGGACCACCAAGTTTGTGATTACAGATGAAAGGTCAGCAGCATCACATGACCAATAAACTGTGCGTCTGAACCACAGACTGTATGGAAAGGTGGAGAAGTGACGTCACACATTCAGCTCCGCTCATGGCTGGTCGTAAAAGACGTGAATTTGGAGCCAAGTTCCGTATTAGGAATTTATTTACACAAAATTAAGTTAATACAAATATTTTAAGAGAAAATTATAAGGCTTACTTCAGCAGTTACAGACAGGAGCGCAATATTTTAATATAAAAGTTGTTGTTTTTGTTGTTGTTTTAAGTGAAAACTAAACCCATGTGCGTATTTGCATGTCTGAGGGTAGAAAACATGTGGGTAACACAGTTCATAGCATGTTGGAAAAGCAAATGGTGAACATAAACTGGCTGCAAGTCAAAACTGTGACCAGTGTTGGTGGTGACGTGTTGCCATAGAACTATAATAAAATCTGGAAGATGAATCTAAGATGGCGCCCTATTGTTTTCAATGGCCTGTGCTCATTGGCGCATGACCGCAAAAAAAATGTTCATTTCCGCATTTACTTCCTTGTTTGCAGCCCAACGTAGCCCAACGTCTGACGTCACAGCCCAAGACTGTTGGGCTGTGACGTCAGAAACGCCATTCTGACCAATCAGAGCGCGAGCTGCTAGAGCGGAGCTAGCACGGGCTCAGAGCGGGGCTAGGCTAACTTTTACAAAGCTGATTTTTAGGCACTTTTGACAATTAAACATGTAAAAAAGTTCATATTGTAAAACTACAGAAGAATCCCTACAAAATCCGACCATTATGAAAGCCGTCGAAGCCGTCGAAGCTCTCTCAGCTGAACACGGGCAGTTTGATTTCTCAAAAAATGCATTGTGCTTCTATGGGAGATTTTTTCCTGGGCTGCAGCTGCAATATCTCGTTCGGCCACACATCAGTCTGTGGTCACGGATAGAGGGAACGTGCCTTATCCAGCTCTTATTATAGATCCATGTGTGCTGCTATAAAATGGTGTTACTTCCTGTAGGCGTGGTCAGCCTGATGGACCCGGTAGGTCGCTCAGACTGGCCACGCCTCCTGATCATCAGGGAGACTCATCAGAACACAGAAAGACAATGCAGAGCAGAAAAACCTCAAATCCTCCATATCAGAGCACTGTAAAAGAACATTCTGGAGTGAGACGGGGCACAGATCATTGGATTGGAAAACAAGTTCAAGCGCTGGATCAAGGAGGTCACTGAAATCAGGAAACGAGGCACAGACACCAATAACCGTGACGATGGAGCGTTCCTCCTTTCACACACCTGGGACCCTCCTCCAGAGCACCGGGCGACAGGAGGCGTGGTCAGTCTGAGCGACCTGCAGGTCCATCAGGCTGACCACGCCTACAGGAAGTAACAACAGCTGATATGCGACACCACCATGGACCTATAATAAAAACTGGATAAGGCATTCCCACTCCGTCCCAGCTCAAGACAGACTAGTGGCTGCTCCAGGTACTGCAGCTCCCTGGAGCTTGGGCCCAGAAAGAATTCTCCGTAGAAGCACAATGCATTTTTTGTGATTCAAGCTGCCCATGTTGTGTTTGGCTGACAGAGCATCGACAATGTTCACCAAGGTTGGATTTTGTAGGGATTCTTTCTATTTTCACAATATAAACTTGCTAAAATTTTTAAACCCTCAAAGCGCCTAAAAGTGATCTTTGTAAGACTTAGCCCAGCCCCGCTCTGAGCCCGCACTAGCTTCGCTCTAGCACCTCTCGCTCTGATTGGTCCAAACACTCCACGCCGTGCACATTACAGACGTCACACGGGTGGGAGGAGCTCGTCTGTACTGAAGAAGTAAATGTGGAAGAGAAAATTATTTTTAGGCCCATGAGCACAGGCCACTGAAAACAATACGACACCATCTGAGGTTCATCTTCAGATTTTATTATAGTTCTGGGGTCACTACCAACAGGTCTGAATGTGGCAGCAGCAGCAGCAGCCGAATCATGTCAACAATGTAAATATTTTACTGTATTGTCTTTAAAAAGAACCCAACAAGTTAAAATGAATTAAATGTCACTTATTTCTGCTAAAAGTGTTGTTATATTATGATACTCGTCTTATTAGCAATTATAGCTGCAAAGTTTAGTGCCAATGCTAGATTACGAGACGCCCCTGAACATCTCATAAGCCCCTTTTGTTCTCAGTTCTTTGACCTGCAAAAAGATTAGGACAAGAGTCAAATAAAGTCAAATTTAATGCACACAAACCCTGCATATTTAGGAGTTCTTTTCTCGTGCAGAAACTGTTCCACCTTGTGATGTCATGTGGTAATACAGTAAGTGCTCCACTGTGTTTTTAAACCTTACAGTCTCTACTAAATAAAAGGTATAGGTGGAACGGAGCATTTTGAGCTTTGGAGACGTGGACAGACTAATAACAAAAGGTTACTTAAAAATGTGTGAATGAAACAAAACACAACCCCAGCTATGTTTTTTTTTTTTAACATGGCCAAAAGCTCACAAGATTTTGATATAGGACACAACAAATATAGAAAGGCTATTTAAAGAGTGGTTTGACTCTTTGAATGTGGTTGTTTAGCGCAGTCGGACGTCTCTCTGCATGTAAACGTAGTAACTCCTCCTCATTAGTCAAACAGTCCGTCTGTACAGTGCTAAATCGTCATCGCTTTGCTCCGAGTTTCTCAGAAATATTATCCGTCTAAATTAGATTCGAGCACACATTCTTTTTCCTCCACGTCGCAATTATACGTCAACATCTACATTTATAATCAGCAGGCATTTAAGAACATGGCGTCCCATTAATTACCCAGAAAGCACTGCTCATCTAAACATCTAATCAAGCATTTGAGGCTTGATCAGTCTATTCACCAGTCTCCTCTGTGCCTGTTTAGATTAAGACACTGCTTTCTCTCTGTTTTTTTTTGTTTTTTTTCCAGACAAAGCCTAATGTTACGGATTAGCAGCAGCTGGAGTCGCGGCATAAAAGGTTTGATCTCCTTGCACCTGGCTCATGTGGCTGCCGCTTTGATCCTGTTTCCCCTCTTCATACGCACTTAGAAAAAAACGGCTTGTCCTGATTACTTTGAGGGTAAATTGATAGTAATTAAAAAAGGCTGATGGGGGAGGTCCGAGTACATGTGGGTGGGTTTGATTCTCAGAACAGGTCAGCGGGGAAGTTGGCTCGAGGTGAGTGGGCGGGAGCGCGACGTGAGCCCACAAGCAGCACAGTCGGGACCCCATCCGAAAGGTCTCTGTCCATCTCCTGTGGTTTAATATTCTCCGCTTTGTCCCATCTGATTATAGGACAAAGAGGATCACCCGAGTCATTTGGAAAGCTCAGCAAGTAGGGCAGAAATAAATAGATAAATTGGGTAAATGTAATGTAATAATCTAGTCACAAAGGGTGATCATATAAAAATGATAGCGCTCGCCACAAGGAAGCACTCACCCATTCACCCAGACGATATTACGTTGACATACATTCACTTCCTGGAGATTCAACCTTAAAGGCACTGTACCTGATTTTTACCATCTTAAAAATGTGAAAAACAGAACTAGTTCATTTTCAATGCTTCGCACGCCCGTATTCTCCATTTATTGTATGCATTCCTCACTAGTAAGGCACGCAACAGATTTATTTTTGACCTCACAAGCTGCTTACACACTATATCTGTACTGGCACGAGACATATGTTGAAAATACTGGATGGAAGTTGAAAATAGGGCCCGACCAATATTGATTTTTTTTGCGGCTGATTTGATACCGATAAAATGAGAGTTGGAGCTGCTGATATAATCACCGATATATTTATGACGTAAAAATTCACTGTAAATCTTCAGTTGTTTATAAAACTTAGGTTTGGCTCTATTGGATTTTCAATTGGGTTTATTTAGGCGACATTTATTGTTCTTCTGCCTCTTTACGTCATATTTAAAGACAGTAGTTCGGCCTAATGGTGTTTTTGTATGATATTCTAGCCAGTAAAGAAAGTGCTGTAAGTAAACTACCGCTATTAGCTTTTAGTGGTAAATGCGTTTGCATAATTAAAGATTTGCTAAATGCTGATAATTCACACTTCTATTCACAGCTCATTTCCATATCAGTGCGTGTCCAGTAACACGTATACGGCCACTATAGTCACTTTACAGTCGCTAATAGAAGAGAAAACAGCCTGTTTATGTGTGCGAGCTACAGCAGCTAATCACTAACCAATGAGAAAGAACCAAAACGAGCTTCAAAACCGACACATTTCAACACTCGGCCTCACACAGGCTCCTCTCAGATCAGCACTAAGAACTGTCCTTTAATCCAGACTCACACTGAGCGGCCGGAAAAACAAGAGAATCTCAGTGTTGCGCACGTGGATCTGTGGCTGTGGCTGTAAACAAACGCACACGGTGATGCGTTCAGGGGCAATAGAACGTCACAGACACAGACAAATGACTCTGCAGATAAACACTGATGCGGCGCAGCATATTAGGACATTTATCTGTCAGAATATAGAGTCTGAGCTTTATAACAAGGTAAAACATGTCCACGTGGAATATCGGCTCATATCGATCAAATTTAAGCCGATACCCGATATGTTTCCATATCAATATCCAACCAATATATTGGCCGAGCCCTAGTTGAAACGTCTTGATTAAAAAAAAAAGATAATGAAAAACCAGTGTCAAAATGACTAATTTTAAAACCTTTATACTTTGGACCACTCCTGGACAAATGAGGGATTACACCAACTCGGAGTGACAGTTTGCTTTTATAGGAGCTCTACTCTAACCGGCCAACTTTGCCAATACCTTTGGAAAAGTGGATGCACACTCCACCAGATAAGATATTACCATTAGGATAAAAGACAGAAGTTGGCACACAATGGAAAATATTACATAATGTTATCATATCTCAAAGTACAGACGAAAAGTAGTTTCAAATGGTTTCTTAAAAAATGGTGCAAAAGGTAACTCACTTTGCAAACGGGGCTTGTGTATTTTTAACAGAGAGAAATGATGAAAGAAAAACCATTGTGTTTCCAGCGGGCGTGAAGCAAATAACTTGTTATTGTGAGTCACCAGAATTACAAATCCTCCCGAGTGTATACAACCACCAGCACGTCGCATATCACACTGTAGCCGACCTCTGCGGTATTTCTGCCAAAAGCCAGTCTACAGACGCGAGCAGAGAAATTTCCCTGATGCGCCGAAATGAAGGTGCGAACAGCGTGAGCACGAGCAGCATAATACTGTTACACTGAGGCCGAGGTGCCAACGCGTCACGCCTGTCACCAAAGCCAAAAGCCAGAGATCCGAGCAGCCATTTCAGCGTCTGCTTAAATCCTCACTGTGCCGTTATGAGTCTCCGGGACAGATTGTATCCCACATCTCACCTCAGCCTTTCCTAATGATAGATCCTGTGTCTGCAGACCTCATCACACCTTCACTGTCGCCGGGTCCCGCCTGGACGCTGTGGCACCAGCATCTGTCCCGTCTGTGCCCTTCTGCAACCCGCCAAAGTCAAAGCTGTCGCGTTTCAACAGCCTCTTCACAATATCTGCTATCAAATTATACTTCAGGGGGAAAATGAATAAATGTTTGAGGCCTTGTCCACACGTAGCCGGGTATCTGATAAACTGAAGATGTTTTGCTGCGTTTTGACCCGTCATCCACACAAACACGCATCAGAAACGAGTATTCAGGGAAAACTCCGGCCAAAGTGAAGATTTTTGAAAACTCCGTTCATGCCTGTTTGTGTGGACAGAGATAACTGGGGTTTTGCGTTTTAAAACGTCACTGTCTGTGCCAAAAAATATGAATCTGCCCTGACGTCAAACGTGCGACATTTGTTTAGGCGACTGCAAAAGCCAAAGCCAAAGCAGACTATGGATCGGAGTCGTTTCTTGAGAGCTGTGGGAGCATTAATTTGTTTAGGAGCAATTCTGACTCCGAGTCTGTCCAGACAGAGGAGCTCGGCGCCATGTTTTCTGTTGTTTAAGTTTAGGCGGAAGTGACGGCGGAGTGAGGGCTCAATGGAAATAACGCCATCTACAGGTCTGGAATGCGTATGAATGTGGTTGAAATCGCAGATGTTCGGTTATGTGTGGAAGGTGTTTTTTTCGAAGACGAGGTGGTGTGGATAAAACAATTTTTATAAACGGAGGGGGGGAAATGTTCGGTTTTATAAATACCCGGCTACGTGTGCACATGGCCTGAATGAAATACTATTTAAAGGGCCCAATTTACACTATTTTCTGGTCTGTTATATTATTGTTTACTCATCAAAAACATATCCAGAGTTGTGTTGTTTAATTCGCACGTTTAACACACAAACCCTGCACATTTAGGAGAATTTATTTAGTTGAAAACACTCTCCCTTGCCTTGAGGCTTGGATTGATGTTGTCCAGACTATTTATGTAATGGAAAAAGTCACATTTTATATGCGACTTGATTTCGACAAATTTGATAACTGCCGGAAAACTTAGAGAGTGTTTGTTGCCCCGTTTAGAACAGATTTTAATTAAGTGTGACCTGATGAAACCATTGTATTTTTATTTACTATTATTTATTTATTTACCTTGCTTTTTACTTTTGTTCCTTTTTTATTTATTTATGTTTTAGTTTTTATTAATATATTACCAAGCTTTTTCTTTGTTCAAGCTTGATGATTCTTGTAATACATGTAAAGTATTACAAGTATTTAGCATGTTTGTTTGTTCCCAATAAACTTTAATGGAAAAAAAAAAAACTGAAAACACACCATTCCACCTTGTGATGTCGTGTGCAAATAAAGGACGAGCTCCACTGTGTTTTAAAACTCCATACGCGTTCACTAGAATCATTTAGAAGATTTCTGCGCCCTGGAATTGCTCATCTCTACTGAACAAAAGGTAAAAGGAGCTGTTAACTGCTGAAAACTACTGCTTCATGACATCATCAGGTGGAACAGAGCATTTTGAGCTTAGCAGATGTAGACAGACCACCGTATTTTTTAGGGTTTGGGTGGTTCCTGTGACTTATAATCAGGTGCGACTTATGCATTACATTTTTCACACTGACAGTCCATAGACCAAATATATGAATCGTATATATAAAGAGAGACAAATAAAGAAAAGAGCTGTTCTTTTTTTTTCGTTTTCTTATTTTTGGCTCTATATTGAAAAACGAACTGATGAATGATACATGGATTCTTCTCTATTCGGTTGTTTTTATATAACTATAACTATAATAACTATAACTTCTATAATTCGCCTTTCAAGATGAAATGTCGGTTCTTGGTCTCTGATTTTCTAAAATAAATTTCCCCCAAAAAGTGTGATTTATAGTCCGGTGCGACTTATATGTGTTTTTTTTTCTTCTTCAATATGCACTTTGCATTTTGGCTGGTGCGACTTATAGTCTGAAAAATACTGTAATAATGATAATAATGAAGCTCAAGAGAGTCAACCTGGCATAATAGAACCTTTAAAAGTGCTTTATCTGACTTTTATGATCTTATAAAAGTGAAAAACAGAACTAGTTCAATTTAAACAATTTCCACACTTTCCACCAAGGCACAGCTGGGAAGTAAAAACCACATCACGTCTGTAACATGAAGTTCGTTGGGAGAAATCCAAGGGTTTACAGCACTGTCAACAAAGCAATGGCTGAGTACTTTAAAGAATATAAAATGAAACAGTTTAGTTTTAACAATTTCATCGTGATTCATATATTTGATATCGTCTAAGCCCATTCTCAGTGTGTATCTGTTGTTGGGAGCTGGTGTAACCTGTCGACACATTATTTTAAAATGACATGTTGTTTTGTTTTGTTCTTGTAGCTTGTTGTTCCCCAATCACACGTTAAACGTTGTCCTTATTTCCAATGATGACTGGTACTGTAAAAAATGCTATGGAATTGTTTTGACCCATTTCTCAAGCTGTTGTATTTCGTCGAACAGGTCAGATTGCTCAAAATTGCACACTTGCTTCGACTCCATTGCCTGTCTATATAAAAGGACTTAGCTAAACCCTCGAGCCGCCGTGTTCTAAAGAGGAAGTGAGCACGGGGGCGTTTCTGGCTCCATCGACTCCAATTCCGTTTCCAATTGACTTTACGTTGGAAAATCATCACCCCTCTCTACAACTGCTGATGTGCGCTTTGTTATTTTGGGCTTAATTTGGTCGTATTAACCCGGTCTACATGATCGTGGTGTTTTTATTTTGTTATTTTGTCCGTAAATCAATTCCTATTCAGAATCAGAATCAGATCAGAATCAGAATCAGAATCAGAATTACTTTTATTCATCCCCGAGGGGAAATTTTCTTCATTACAGATGCAACCGACCAAGAGCATGTGGATCGAACAAGTTACAAAATACGCTAAATACAATAAGATAAAAGATAAAAATAGCTCTCTCTGGGAAATTATTTACATCATTGACCTATTTATGACTATATACATGTGTGAGCAGGAATAGGATGAAAAGGATTGAGTAGTATGTGAGTTAAAGTGAGTTAAAGTGCAGCGTTCAACAGTTTGATGGCGACAGGCAGGAAAGATTTCCTGTGTCTCTCAGTGGCGCAGCGGCAGCCGCAGTCTATGGCTGAAAGAGCTCCTCTGATTGGCCAGCACCTTGTGGAGGGGGCGGGAGGGAGAGTCCAGGATAGTCCAGATTTTGTCCAGTATTCTCCTGTCCAACACCACCGCCAGAGAGTCCAGCTCCTCCCCCACAACATGTCCAGCCTTCCTAATGATCTTCTCGAGTCTATTAGTGTCCCTCAGGCGCAGACTGCTGCCCCAGCAGACTACAGCGTACATGATGGCACTGGCCACCATAGACTCGTAGAACATCCTGAGCATTGTCCTGCAGATGTCAAAGGACCTCAGCCTCCTCAGGAAATAGAGGCGGCTCTGGCCCTTCTTGTAATCCAGCTCCAAATTCACCCCTAACGCCCACGACCTCCATGAAGTCGCCCCATCAAACTCAAACCTACACAAAAACTGTGTCAATCGTTTGTGCTGCAAAAAGTTTCGTTTGTGCTATTTTAGTTTTGGAGAAATTAACAATTCTTTTACAGGTCAAATTGGGGTCAGCCCCACAGGAAGCTTCAAAATGCTCTAAAACATCCAAAATGGAGTCAATTGTTTGTGCTTCGTTTGTGCTGCAAAAAGTTTCATTTGTGCAATTCTGGTTCTTAAGATATTTGCAGTTTTATTTCCGGCCGATGACGTCGTCCAGAACCTCAGAATGTGAAATAGAGCTCAAAACAGGCAGAAAATTATAGAAAACGTTTGTATTTCGTTTGCGCTGTTTTGTGCTGTGACCGTTTTCATTTGTGCGAGTTTATTTCTGAAATTATTATAGATGTATAGAAATGAGCAGCCCCAGCCCAAAAGTGACACAGTGCAGCTTTAACTCATTATTTAGGTTGTGTCTTTGCGCACCAAGCCTGTAATAGACTGCCGCTAAACCCAAGGATTTAAGCCTGGGTCCTCTTTTGTTTTCTCACTCTCCAGTTCGCAAACTCCAGCTAATTACTGGCGTGTCCCTCACTGCTGCTCCCGCCCTCATCCCAGCGGCTTTCATTTATGACAGAGAATTCAAATCAATGCACATGAATCATTGGGACTTTCCGCTGTGAAGAGCCGCGTCTGCACCGCGGCGAGGGCACAAAGGCTAACACAATGCACGGCTAAATTTACAGCAAATCGACGGTATTTCGTAGATTAAACCGGGGGAATGCTAAGACTTTTGAAAGCCACCACACCGTGCATATCAGCAGGTCCCAAACTGGCTCTTCTGAAGGGGCCTGACAATGGTATTACATTGTCTGGTGTTTTGAAGGATTATTGGGGAGGCAAATTGGTTCTCAAAGGGTTTGGTCTAAAAATAGCCTTGTCAACCCCATAGTGTCACTGTAGTGTTTTTAAATGGCAAGAAGTAACAGTGGAAGTTAAATGTCAATGACAGGTTCAATAATCACCCGTGAGTCTGTGTAAATCTGGATTAACTTTATTTTGAAAGGTGGTTAAACTGTTAAAATGGTTCTTACACTATTGTCACTATATAAAATTGTCCTTTCTATTGGACTGGTAAGTTAAACACAGAAATTTACAAACTGGTAACAGTATTACTGTGATACTGGCATAGGTTTATCGTACTATATCATTTAAGTCAAGAAGATTACGTTTCTTTTTTATTTTAAAGAGTCAGTTTTACATTATTTTCATATGTTAAATTGTTGTTTCTTCATCAAAAACATATTTGAAGTTGTGTTTTTTTTCTTTCACACATGTTTAACACACAAATCCTGCATTTTTAGTGTTCTTCCCTCAAACAAAATACACTGTGCTTGTGATGTCATGTGGTAATACAGGAAGTGCTCCTCCATATGCCTTAATTAGAGTCATCCATCCATTTTCTTCCACTTATCCGGGGCCGGGTCGCGGGGGCAGCAGTCTAAGCAGGGGCTCCTAGACTTCCTTCACCCCAGACACTTCCTCCAGCTCCTCCTCCTGGACCCCGAGGTGTTCCCAGGCCCAGAGACATAGTCCCTCCAGCGTGTCCTGGGTCTTCCCCGGGGCGTCCTCCGGGTGGGACATGCCCAGAACACCTCCTGAGAAAGGCGTTTAGGAAGCATCCGGCACAGATGACATGGAGGAGCAGCGACTCTACTCCGAGCTCCTCCCGTGTGACCGAGCTCCTCCCCCTCTCTCTAAGGGAGCGCCCGGCCACTCTGCGGAGGAAACTCATTTCTTTGCTTGTATCTCGATCTCGTTCTTTCGGTCGTTCCCCAGAGCTCATGACCACAGGTGAGGGGGAACGTGACTGAGGTAAATCCACAGCTTTGCCTTTGGGCTCAGCTCCTCTTCACCACAATGGCCGATACAGCGACCGCATCACTGCCGACGCTGCACCGATCCACCTGTCACCCTCACGCTCCGTCCTCCCCTCACTGTGAACAAGACCCCGAGAAACTAGAGGCAGAGACTCCCCACCCACCCGGAGAGGGCATTAATTAGAGTCATTTTGATCATTTCAGCTCTGGAATTGCAATCTCTACTGAACTAAAGGTAAATGGAAGCTGTCCACTCGAAAACTACCACTTATTGACATCACAAGGTGGAACAGAGCATTTTGAGCTTTGGAGATGTAGAAAGACTAATAAAAAAGGGTTATTCAAACATGTGAATGAAACAAAACACAACTCCAGGTTTGTTTTTGAAGAGGTAACAACATTCTAACACGACTTAAAGCTCACGAGTATAAATTTTGTGTAATATCGGACCTTTAATTACATTTTTTACCTAAATATTGGTGATTTTTAGCAAGTCATCTACACATCTTGAGAAATATTTGGCATTATGGACTAATATTTTTTTCTCTTTGTTATTATATTATATTGTGATGCGTGAGCTACTGTGTCCAAATCATTTCCCTCGTGGATTCCCTCGTGTCTAAGTCTAAGTCGAATGGCCAATTTATTTATTTTACAGCCAATTATCACATTTGAGTTTATTAGTTCAAATAAATATCCTACAAACTACTCAGCATCTGAATACAACAAGGTAACATTTCAGGCAGTGGGTCCCGGTACACGAGAGTAAAGAGGAAGCCACACATTCAGCACCTTGGTAACAGAAGCGGCCGAGCACTTGGCATTTTCCACCTGGAACAAACTCAATCTTCACACAACAAACAGCCTAGTGTAAGTGCGCTAGCAGCACATCAACAGGTAACATAACAAAAGTACTCAGGTGCTCAGGTACTGCTCCAAAAAGTACTGCTCCAAAAAGTACTGCTCCAAAAAGTACTGCTCCAAAAAGTACTGCTCCAAATGGCACTGCTGCAAAAGGTACAGCTCCAGAAGTCAAGTCATCGCATACTGTGGCCGTTTAATATGTTGTATACATACATACAAGCATATACATTATGCTTTCTTGTGGCTTTTGACCAACTTGGGATAAGTATTTCACATTTTGTAACTTAAAATAATGTCTACATTTGGAAAACACATCATAAAATTCCCTCTGCTGAGGCATTTAGGCCATTGGAGCTCCCTCTGCTGTCAGCGATGGGAATGAACAATGAAAAAATAAACAAATGAAGCCACTGGGCTGATGTGTTCAGAGCAGTTGTGCATTTGCTGAGAACTTGACATTGCACTGAATGGTCTGGTGATGGTCAGGTCGGCTATTTTTGGCAATATAGTCGTTGAATGCTGTCAGAAAAACGATCCGATGGCAATGGAGTGATTTGTTGCTTTTATGGCCACCTGACTCACACACCAAGCACTTTTTGAAACTTGTTGTTTTTTGAGCTCTATTTTTAACATCAGTTTTTTTTTTTAATCAATTAAGAAGTGCAGCATTCAAAGGAGACAATTAAGGGGCTGGTGGATTGTAATTCAGGCTTTATGTGGCAGAGGAAATACTTTGAGGGAATGAACCATGTCATCACTAACCAAAACAGTGTAGTTTAGAGTGTAGTAAGAACGAGGCTTTTTTGTTGTGTTCAGCTGATTCACAGCAGGACAGGACACAGAGGTGAGACACTTTTGTCTCTTCCTCTCAAACTGCCCAGACACAGGATCTGCACCTGCGTGAAGTCGCCCCATCAAACTCAAACCTGCACAAAAACTATGTCAATCATTTGTGCTTTTTTGTGCTGCAAAAAGTTTCGTTTGTGCTGTCATGCTTCTTAAGATATTTGCAGTTTTATTTTCAGCCGATGACGTCGTCCAGAACCTCAGAATGTGAAATAGCCTCAAAACAGGCAGAAAATTATAGAAAACGTTTGTATTTCCTTTGTGCTGTGACAATTTTCATTTGTGTGAGTTTGTTTCTAAAATTATTAATTATTATTTCTGCTGTAATTATAGGACGTCATTTCCGCTCAGCTGACGGAGGCAAACTCCACAAAACTAGTGAAGATAAACGATCTGAGGCTGTGGAAAAGTCTGTTTCAGTCTTTAGTCATTTGCTTTTGATTCATATTTTATAGAATAACACAGACTTTTCCACAGCCTGAGATCGTTTATCTTCACTAGTTTTGTGGAGTTTGTCTCCGTCAGCTGAACGGAAATGACGTCCTATAATTACCGCAGAAATAATAATTAATAATTTTAGAAACAAACTCACACAAATGAAAATTGTCACAGCACAAAACAGCACAAATGAAATACAAACGTTTTCTATAACTTTCTGCTTGTTCTGAGGCTATTTCACATTCTGAGGTTCTGGGCGACATCATCGGCCGAAAATAAAACTGCAAATATCTGAAGAACCAGAATCGCACAAACAAAACTTTTTGCAGCACAAAAAAGCACAAACGATTACATAGTTTTTGTGCAGGTTTGAGTTTGATGGGGGCGACTTCACGGAGGTAGGATCTGCTGACTCTACCTGACCAGTCCTTCCGTTAAACTGCACTGAGACCTTTGACTGAGACACAAAGGCGACTCAGAAGTGCAGCGTAAATGTTGCAGGGAAACTGAAACAGTTTGCAGCAGCAGTAGCACTAGTAACTATAAATAACCACAATAAAGTATCTCTCTCTCTCTCTGACTTAAAAAGGAAAGCACCTTGCAGTGTAAATGCACTGCAGCTCTACCACTGAGCCACACGACGACACTAAGCAACTGTGAATGTTCAGAAATACATCAACATACATACTGTATTATGGTTTCAATATTTGCCCCTAAACCAGTGTTGCCATTGCTTTAGTGGTAGAAAGTTGTGCCCTTGGAGACTGACAGGTCGCCGAACAATAGTGAAGGAAATGTGTGTGTTACTTGTGGCCCTGATCCTGGCCCCGCCTTTGGTCCTAATGGCCTCTGACAGTTAAATGACAGTTACCTCCTCGGCCCCTGCAGCACTGGGCAAACAGGGCCGATCAAATGGCTGGGGCCGACGCTTCGGATGCAGTCGTGTCTCTCACACTCGCACACAAGCAGAGCACAGAAACAGATGCATGTGGAGCTGCATGACGGGCTCACCGCTACCCCTGCTGGTCAGTCAGATGAATGAAAACCCTGAAAAGTGCAGCTGACATTTGGGGAAGTGTTCATTTTGAGGGGAAAATGTGTCAGGGTGAGGCTGTAATAAAGCATGTCCGAGCACTGGGCTGCAAGAACAAAACTACATAGCAAAGATGAGGGGTATTTTGAGCCGTTTGAGTTTTAAAAGTCGGAGATGATTTTTCGTGTCTTCTAACTGCTACTTCTGTGCTGTGAAACTTAAAATGACACATAATCAGCGTCAATCACAAATTCTATGCTCGAAAATGAGATCTTACGCTTCCCTTCATCCTAAAATTTACAAAATGTTATAAAAGATACTAATGTCTTCTGATGCATTTGAAGAGAAAATTAGCGCTGGAACATTCTGTGACATGGACCTGAATGCACTGACAACCTGGGGCAAAAATCGTGACTTCTTTTTACGCTATAACTCTGTTGGTTTATTGACTTATTCTTGTTCTCAGTATGTTTCATCTATCTAGAGTAGGCCTACTCCAGTCTGGGCTGTTTGTATTGTGGAAAACCCGCTTTATAACCGCACTTCTGTTTTCAATGATGCGTTTAGGCACTGAGCTCCCTGTGTTGTCAGCAATGGGAATGAACAAGCAGAAAAATATACAAATAAAGAAATGTGACTGCTATGCTAACAGAACCATGCGTTTGTTGTGAACACAATTTGACATTTCACAGAACGAGTCAGGCGAAGTTTTATGGACAAAGGTTCTGATTTTTACCTGTGATGCAACAATTCAGGCAAAATGTAAAACATATTTGAGTATTTGGAGAAGATGACTTTGGACTAATGGATTAATGAAATAGGATTAAATTAGCAAATTAGCACTGGAACTTTCATGACATGGAATTTCACCTGATCGATTGCTCTGTCAACCTGAGATAAGAATTAAGGATGTACTGATACGATAATGGTATCAGATATCGACTCTGATACTGAAACATTTTCTGGATAATGGATATCGGCCTGGTCATAGTGGGCCCAGAAAGCCTCACAATGTTGAACTTTTATTTACAATAAGTTTTTCTAGTTACTTGAGAGATAAATAACAGATACATAACACATTTGAATCAGTTTTGCCTTATTTTATTTGTGTTTTAAAGGAAATAAATGCTGTTCTCAGTCTCTGGACTGGTATCGGTTCATATCAGGTATTAGCAGACACTTAAAGTCAGTATCAGAACTAATTATTATTTTTTGTTTAACCAGGTAAAGACCCACTGAGATCCAGACCTCATTTACAAGGATGACGTGGCCAAGTGGTC
Source organism: Odontamblyopus lacepedii (assembly GCA_034769755.1). Classification (NCBI taxonomy): domain Eukaryota; kingdom Metazoa; phylum Chordata; class Actinopteri; order Gobiiformes; family Gobiidae; genus Odontamblyopus; species Odontamblyopus lacepedii. Next base: position 1,727,871 of record CM068356.1, on the reverse strand, counting down.
ACAGCGCACATCAAGAGCAGAAAACAACTATCAATTAAGATAAACAACAATTAAAATAAAAAAATGAAAACAAGAAAGCAACAATCAATTAAGATAAATATCAATGATGAAGGTAAAGTGCAGTGAAAGAGCAGGATCAGTGCATCTCTAGTAAAAATACTAATTAATTTTTCCCCTTTTTTACTGTATTAGTCCATTTAGTTTATTTACTTATTTTTTATTTTTCATTACTCTCCAGCTACAGTATCGGGGTAGCTATACTGTGCATGTTTTAGATGGATGACAAAGTAACACAAGCTGTGCAAACTTTACACAAAAAAATCCAGGAATCCTTTATGTTTTTCTGTTGAAGAGACTGGACCACGTTGCCCCTGTGCCTATAACACAGATACTGAACGTTCTGTGTACTATAGCTATGTGCCTGATCCACAAACACTCACCACTTTTCTGGCAGGTCGGTATAAATATCTGCTTTCCTCACGTTTTGTGCATTACCTCTCCTCTCTTGCAGCAGTCGTTAGCTCCTGTTTGGCCCTTCTCTGTGTCTCTGGGGTCTTCGGGCTGCAGTTCAGTGACAGTCGTGTCAAAACACATCAGCCCCGTCCGCGGTGCACAGGGTCTCGGTGCCATTCGGTTCCACCTCCACCTGTCCGGATCTGGAAATGGAAATATTACATCTCCCACAGGAACGGCCCTCGCCTCACCTCCTCCACAGCTAAAGCAAAGCAGAGAATGGAAAGAATTTATGGGCATTGAACAGTTTCCAAAAAAGCTCTTACTGCTGCAGATAAAAATACGATAATAGATTGTAAATATCTTCTTTCTATTTTCTGGAAACACTTTATAATGCAGTTAGCCTTAAAGGTGCACTGTGTAACTTACATACTTCATAGAAATGGCATAGATTTGCTTGGGAATGTTCCCTAGTGTGGCATTAAATTTTGCATTTTGCATTTATTCAGTTACAGGTGATTTTATTCATCCAAAATATGTTGAAAACCTTGAAAAACCTCCTCAGATTTCACCTGTAACTCGGCTTGCTGGCATCAAATGTTTGTCTCCATGACGATAGATAAGCTTAATGCCATACATGGGAACATTCCACGCAAATAATAACAATCCAAGGAGCAAAGCAAGCAATTGGTGAACAAAGACTTAAAGAGGTAGTATTATGCAAAAAAAAGTTTAGCTTTCTATGATATAATGTAGTTCCGAAAGAGGTTTCTATGGAAGTCCATTTCCGCCAGTAAATAAAAATTAAAACCTCACAGAAAGTCATAATTATGAGTTTAAAAGTCATAATTACGAGTTTAAAAGTCATAATTACGAGTTTAAAAGTCATAATTATGAGTTTAAAAGTCATAATTACGAGTTTAAAAGTCGACTCTGAATCTTCCTTTGTCGTGGAAGCACTCGGTCATTTTCCTGCAGAGTTCGTCCTCCAGGAGCTCAGGACGTCTCCACATCGCTCCATTTCCTCGTTCACTTGTGAATGTTTTAAAAAGACAAAAAAGAGAAAACCACACAAATCCTGTATGAATGACGACGTGCAAAGTGTCCACCTATGTGAATTTAAACTCATAATTATGAGTTTAAAAGTCATAATTATGAGTTTCTGTGAGGCTTTTATTTTTTATTTAATGTTGGAAATGGGTTTCCATAGGTTTCAGATGTCATCCATGCATGTTTCAGTAATTTAGCGATCTCTCCTGGGCCCTAATTGTACAAGCCTTTCTATCCAATGCTCAGCCCACAAGTCTGTGAGGGTTAGGAAAATGTAGTTATTAAAAAGTGCCACAGATTTACTTGTGCTTTACATTAAATACTCACCAACTAACATCATAGAACAGTACAGATTATTGGGTCCCAAAATTAGATGCACTGAGATACTAAAAACATATGGGCCTATTCAGAAACAGATATTATGGTTTTCGGTGTATTTTTTAATTCTCCAAAGCAAATAATTATACTCTTTTATTTCATTATTTTTGTGTACTAATAAGTATTTCGATAGTATAGCTTTAAGTGTCTGCTGATTACAGTTATCGACCAATACAGGGCAGAGACTGAAAGCAGCATTTGTTTCCTTTATACAAAAATAAAATAAAAAACTGATCCAGATGTGTTATGTAGTTATCTCTATAAAATTTAAACACTCTATAATAGTTTTATTACATGAGTTCTTATGTCAAACCTTATGTCCAGCAAATTTTTCAGTATTGGCGCAGATATCAGATGTCAGTATCAGATTGGTGCATCACTATTACCGTATTTTTCGGACTATAAGTCGCACCCTGAGGTTTGGGTGGTTCTGCAACTTATACTCACATTTACTCACATTTTATATATTACATTTTTCACACTGACAGTCCATAAACCATATATATGAACTGTATATATGAATTAAAAATAAAAAAACTAATCGTTATCCCTTTTTTCATTTTGGTTTTAGAGACAAATAATAAAGAAAAGAGTTGTTTTTTCGTTTTCTTATTTTTGGTTCTATATTGAAAAACGACACATGGATTCTTCTCTATTGGGTTGTTTTTATTACTATAACTTCTACACTGCAAAAAGGCCTATCAAAAATAAGAAAAAAATACAAATTTTGAGGTAAAAAGTGAAATTCTCTGCCAGTGCAGTAAGAAATTTCCACTTACCAAGTTTTCTTAAAACAAGACGAATCTTGTTCTAAGCAAAAAACACGAGTTTCAAGTATTTATGGCAAGATTTTTCACCTTATTGGTTTGAGAAGGAAGTTAAAGAGGCTTAACCTGGACTGAGTTAATATAAAAAGTGCTCAGAATAAGTTGTAATATCGAGATAAGATAAATCAGGATGGAATATCTTGAAACAAGTCAAAAAAAACCTCATCTTATTAAGTAAAAAAAATCTTAAAATTTATCTTTTAAGATGAATCTGCTTAATTTAAGTCAGTTTAACTATGCTAGAAAATCCTTTTTGTCGTGTATATCTCGCCTTTCAAGATGAAATGTTAGTTCCTGGTCTCTGATTTTATAAAATACATTTCCCCAAAAAACTTATTGTCCGGTGCGACTTATACATGCTTGTTTGTTTTTCTTTTTCATTGTGCATTTTTTGGCTGGTGCGACTTATACTCTGGTGCGACTTATCACCAGGAAAATACGGTAATAACTAATAACAATTTATTAATAAACGAGAATTACTTACAACATTTCATGCTTGTATTGAATGAAAACCTTTGCACTCGGATAAAGGAGCTGATCTGGAAGCAGCTAGTTGTACATTTGACAGTCAAAATCCTCCGCAGTTTGTCATCAGTCTCCTACAGAGAGCTCCAGGCAAGAGACTAAATCTAATAAGAGCCCTAAATGCGATAATGTGTTTACGTGGGAACGATAAGACGCTGAGTAGTAAAGTACATAGCGGGAGTGAGAGATGCTAAATAATGAAACGGATTACACAATTACCACCGCGGACCACGAGCTTTTAATGTTTTTGAGAGTGCGTACACCAGAACAGCCGTTTTGTACAATAAAGTCAGTTTCCAATAAAGCAGTGGATCAGTTGCTCTTATGGAGATCTATAGGGACAATGCAAACAGAGCAAATGGAAGTCTATATAAAGTCTATTAAAAGCACTCAAGGTCGACTCCAGGGCATTTCCCCAGTGATGAGGATTACATCAGTCCATTTGGTGCAGATGTATTTTTCATGATGTAACAGAAACAACAGGCTAATAAGGCTAATCCACTCCATTAGTCCATGTATGAAATATATATGGCGAAGAAGAACAAGATCCGCACTGCAGTTCTTGGAAGCTCCGCCATTTTTATTTCAGTGACACCACAATGTGACATTTCGAGTCAAGCCCTTCTTCAAACACCTTTTTCTTCTTTTGCACAATTTTTTGTCCTTGGACCCAGCGCACATTCACAATTTTTATTAAATGTGCACGGCTCTGTCTACCAGTATTGAAATATACTGTCATTTCTGGACTATAACCCGCCATTTTCTTTTTTTCTCTTTTCTGAACCACTGATTTTCAACAAAAAAATGATGAGAGTGACTGAAAAACTGTTGATTAATCGAGCTGGCTTGTGATTGTAATTTGTTTAACAGCACAAATCACAAATCAGCTCCAGCTAAGGCAGTTCATTCTGGTCACATTGTGTTAAAATAGGGTGACCAGACGTCCCTATTTACCCGGGACAGTCCCAGTTGTGAGCCCTGTGTCCCCTGTCCCAGCAGATTTATCCAAACCCATTTATTTATCCAGATTTTATACAAGAAATGTCCCCGGTGTCTCTATTTTTGACCAATCTGATCCCTGCCAACAGTAAAGAGAAGCATAAATTATCATTTGTTTCAGTAAAATACAGAAAAGCTGCTTAAAAATGACCAAAACACAAATAAAATGTGACTAAACTGACTCGCTGAGAGCATAACAATTTTCCTTTCGCACTCATTTCACTATTTTATTATTACCAACCACCCCAAACCGAGAGTGTCCCAGTTTTTATACGCCCGTGATAAAACGGGACGTATTATGGTATGGCGCTGTCCGTCCGTCCGTCCGTCCGTCTGTGGACACTTCAAAGCTTTGAAGTCTTTGAAGCTTTGTCTTCATGAAGAGGCAAAATATCAATGTGCTTTTCTGTTGTTTACAATGTATAGGATTATTGTTTCCCTCTTGCCGTAGATCTGAACTCTCTTCTCAAATGTTCTGCTGCTGAAAGCGAGAACAACCCACATTCTCTGCTTCTTTGAGCTTTGACACATTAAAGCTTTGTAGTGTCTTTAAGTTCTGTTGCTGCGATCTGATTGGTGGAATTCCGATTCTAGAATGTGATGATGTCATACTCATACTCCTACTGCAAGAGCCAGATTTCCCTATTGATTATCCGTCCGTCTGTCTGTCCGTCCGTCTGTCTGTGGACAATTTCTTGTCCGCGCTCTAACTCGACAACCGTCTCACCTAGGAATGTCAAACTTCCAAACTGCACCAACAATTCATCTTTAACTAGGTTTGACAAATTCTAACTTAATTCTATATACAATAATTCAAAGTACGGGCGTATTTTGCCCTGCTGGAGGAGCTCTTGTTGATTCTGAAATTCAGACACCATTTTGTGACTACAAATGAGTGTGTGGGTCCAAAAAAAGGAGACAAATACCTATGCGCCTGTGTTCTCTGGTGAGATTTATATAAACGTTTGGTTTATTTCGAGCACAGTGCACAAAATCATATGTACAGACATGCAAACTCCAAATACAAGAAACAAAAGGAAAGAAAATTTAAACAAGGACGATCAAATTTGTTTACATGCCCGAAAAGGAGTGGGAGGAAGTAAAAAAACGCATTAAATCCCACAACTTCTCCGAATTTAGAAAGTTAGTCCTTTTTCAATTCCTGTTAGTCTTTCATTAGGACTTAACCGAGCAACTTTACAGACCTAAGTCATCGTTCACATTTAAATTACACCACTGCAAACATTAGATAGTTCCTTTCAAACCAACAATAACAATAAGCATCTCAAAAAGAAGCTTCTTCATTAGTTTAGTGTGACAAAATATACATTTCCCCAAAAAACTTATTGTCCGGTGCGACTTATACATGTTTTTTTTTCTTCTTCATTGTGCATTTTTTGGCTGGTGCGACTTATACTCTGGTGCGACTTATAATCAGGAAAATATGGTAATAACTAATAGCAATTTATTAATAAACAAGAATTACTTACAACATTTCATGCTTGTATTGAATGAAAACCTTTGCACTCGGATAAAGGAGCTGATCTGGAAGCAGCTAGTTGTACGTTTGACAGTCAAAATCCTCCGCAGTTTGTCATCAGTTTAATTTCTTTAAACATTTTTTAAACAGTTTTAAATTTGGATATTCCTTGAGCTCCACATTTAACTTATTCCACAATTTTACTCCATAAACAGAAATACAGAAATGTCTCCTTCGCGTTTTCACCCTTGTAACTTTATAATCAAATTTCCCTCTCAAATGATCAGCCTCTTCCCTCTCTGTGAACAAACTTTGAATATTTTCAGGTAATAGTCTGTGTTTTGCCTTAAATAAAATGTGTATAGTCTGTAACTCAATAAGGTCTTTCAATTTTAATAATTTTGACTGTAAAAATAATGAATTGGTCCCTGTAACCTGCCCCGTGAACGATCCTCACGGCTTTTTTCTTTTGGAGAACAAATAGGTTTGACTCAGTTATCCTCTGGTTAGCGGGTATGAGGACTCAACCCACTGTGGCCCTGTTACTGTACGATTTCTCACCAGCACCAAGTAGCCTTAAGGACATGTACTTCATTAAGACACACAGTGACTTTCAGATGCAGCCTCCAGCGCACACGGGTTATGTAAGTAAATGTGGCCCTCGGCTTTTATACAAGCACAATATGGATGAACGACAAAACAAACACTGTGTGACGTATGAGGATTTTCAACAGGCAAAGACTAAAACATAAAAAAATATTAGTTTGTATTAAACTTTTTCAAATATTTACAGTGTCAGGTGCAAAAATCTATATTAGGATTTTTTTTTTACTACTTTCTTTAGAAACTATGAACCCGATGTTCTGTGTTCTTAGTAAAGACTGAGGCCATGTACACACGTAGCCGGGTATTTTTAAAACCAAACATTTCCCCCCCTCCGTTTCTAAAAATTGTTTTATCCACACCACCTCGTCTTCGAAAAAAATACCTTCTACACATAACCGAACATCTGCGTTTTCAACCACATTCATACGCATTCCAAACCTGTAGATGGCGTTATTTCCATTGAGCCCTCACTTCGCCGTCACTTCCACCTAAACTTATCTTATTGCTCTTGGAGCAGTAGTTGGACTTCTGCAATTAAACATGTACATAGCACCTGCACAATAATTAATGCTCCCACAGCTCTGAAGAAATGACTCCGGTCCATAGTCTGCTTTGGCTTTGGCTTTTGCAGTCGCCTAAACAAATGTCGCACGTTTGATGTCAGGGCAGATTCATATTTTTTGGCGCAGACAGTGACGTTTTAAAACACAAAACCCCAGTTATCTCTGTCCACACAAACACGCATAAACGGAGTTTTCAAAAATCTTCACTTTGGCCGGAGTTTTCCCTGAATACTCGTTTTTGATGCGTGTTCGTGTGGACGACAGGTCAAAACACAGCAAAACATCTTCGGTTTATCAGATACCCGGCTACGTGTGGACAAGGCCTGAACTGAACTAAATTCATCATGAAGCTCATTGAGAAAAGGCCAAAGGTTTGCAGCACTGTCAACAAAGCAAAGCGTGGCTACTTCGAGTGTTAAAACCTGTTAAGGCCCACCTCACACTGGCTGTTTTTCTCGACTTGTGCAAACGCAGATATAAAAGCTTATTGTCTGGGTACCTTACAGTCGAGATGCTTTGTGGATTTGAAAGCTCAGACCTTCTAGTTTATGTAGATATGCCTTAGATTTGTCTAGAAGACTCACATCTTGCAGTTCAAACGTGCCCAAAAAGTAGTGTGTTTTGGCCTCGGAAAGAAATACAAAAATAAACGGCCTTCCTGAAGACATACTTCAGGCTCTACATTTCAAACTCACCACAGCGACTGTCCATAGTTTTGGCAACAACTGTGATAAATTTCAGACCTCTAGATTCAACCATTGTGAAAATGTGGAACTTTTTGTATGAAATAGTAAATTCGGCACAACAGATCCTTTTCTGTGCTACTACACTACATGCATTTCATCACTTTTATCTACTAGCAACAGAAAACATATTTTGTCATCTTTGTTGACTATAAATATCACTTATAACCTGATTTTCAAAGTTTTTTTCACATAATTATATTTTAGCACTGTAACCATCCACAACTTATTATTATGTTTCTTTGTTCACATAAAAAAAACATAATAAATAAATAAAATAGCAAAAATATGACTTTTTAAATTTATTTTGATTTTCAGGCAAACAGTGCAAAACAACAGTGCAAACTTGGCTGAATAAAAACTCCACAGACTGATGCGTAATCATCCGGCGCAGCGCAAAATGGTGACCTGAACGGTTAATACATTTTTCTTTGCTGCCTAATTCCATATATTTGATGTCTCCTGTACGTGCATAAATGTAGAAAGTAAAAATACAGGGCTAACTCCATAATCCAGCCTGTGATAATACGTGTGTCGTATTAGTCTCCCTCATGTGTGGCTCATACGGAGGATTGGAAACTGATGCAGGAGCTTCGTCTGAAATTTTAATGGAAACAAAGTGATACAAACTTATCCACAGGCTTATGGACTCGTGCACTTATATAAAACAGCACCTGGTGTGGTCCTGTTTTAGACCACAATTAGATCTGTTTATGCTCAGAGCGTGCACCAAATATTATATCACTGCAAACCCAGATAAGCAGCATAGTTAAACCACTGATGATTTGATTAAATTATTTGCGTAACTAAATTAGAACACATTTTATGCCATTTTTATACGCCCGTTTCAATACGGGACATATTATGGTATGGCGCTGTCTGTCCGTCTGTCCGTCCGTCTGTCCGTCCGTCCGTCCGTCCGTCCGTCTGTCTGTCTGTCCGTCTGTCTGTCTGTCCGTCCGTCCGTCCGTCTGTCCGTCCGTCCGTCCGTGGACACTTCAAAGCTTTGAAGTCTTTGAAGCTTTGTCTTCATGAAGAGGCAAAATATCAATGTGCTTTTCTGTTTGAATTTGATTTAAGTGTTTTATTGATTTCCATATTCTCTAGACTGTTGTCATGACTACCATGGTGCTTGCCCCTCCCCAACTGGGCGTATGACATCATCACATTCTAGAATCTGAAATCCACCTCTTCAAAGCAAAGCCTCGATTGGCTTTGCTTTGAAGATGTCACTGGACATGCTGTTGTGTTGTCTGTAAGTGAAACACAGCTGTAGATTTAGATCATTCAGTATCCAGTGCTCTTGTAGTTGCACACAAAACTGAGAAGCAGAAACCTTAAAGTTCTGAACACTTCTAGGTGTACACTAGTGATCTTTTACGACTATTATCAAAATGATTGATAACACAGATAATTTTGTGTTATCAAAATTATTGATAACACAGCAGTCAATAAAATCCACAACAGACCGTGTGGAAGAGTAGCACCAACTTGCGCTAGAGATTTTTGGGTTTTTCCTCTTTCCTTTGGCCATCCTTTTGACTGCTGTGTTATCAATAATTTTGATAATAGTCGTAAAAGATCACTAGTGTACACCTAGAAGTGTTCAGAACTTTAAGGTTTCTGCTTCTCAGTTTTGTGTGCAACTACAAGAGCACTGGATACTGAATGATCTAAATCTACAGCTGTGTTTCACTTACAGACAACACAACAGCATGTCCAGTGACATCTTCAAAGCAAAGCCAATCGAGGCTTTGCTTTGAAGAGGTGGATTTCAGATTCTAGAATGTGATGATGTCATACGCCCAGTTGGGGAGGGGCAAGCACCATGGTAGTCATGACAACAGTCTAGAGAATATGGAAATCAATAAAACACTTAAATCAAATTCAAACAGAAAAGCACATTGATATTTTGCCTCTTCATATAGACAAAGCTTCAAAGACTTCAAAGCTTTGAAGTGTCCACAGACGGACGGACGGACAGACGGACGGACGGACGGACGGACAGCGCCATACCATAATACGTCCCGTATTGAAACGGGCGTATAAAAAGCCTCTTAAATTATAGCCGTCTTCCCTTTCACAAAAAAAAGCTGGTGGATATTTTTTGGTAGGTGCTTTTAGCTTTATACATCACTTGTGCAGTTTGGTGCATAATCAGATCATTTAGTTTAAGTCATTTGGTGTGAATAAACGATGGATTAGTGTGGTCCTGAAATCTGACATTGTAAATAGTTCTTATGGCTCTTTTTTGGAGTTTCATTCATGGTTCTATTGCAGTTTTATAGTTACAGCCCTAACTTTCTGCACAGTATGTAAAATATGAGAGCATGTGCAGTGCTCTGTGATCCAAAACATGCTTTGCTTTGTTTAATACTGCAAGATTTTTGGATTTTTTATTATGTATATACTGGATATAGACTTTCCAGTTGATCTTTTCATCAATTATGACCCCTAAAAATCCATCCATCCATCCATCCATCTTCTTCCGCTTATCCGGGGCCGGGTCGCGGGGGCAGCAGTCTAAAAATGTATTCTCATAATAAAGCTTTTAGAACACCATTATTAATTGATCTAATATGGAAACCGTATGTATGACACGCTTCTTTGTGCATCCAGCTTGGAGAAATTATTATTAGTAGTGTTTCAAAATATGATTAACAGCATTTTTGCAGCCACCACCTGTATATAAGCCGAACTGTGGTTTTCTACGGCCTGATTTGCATTGATCACAAACCCGGAAAGACCCTTAAATAAACCGTGTGATCAGACAGTGGTGCAGGGGCTTCGTGAGCCTGGCCCCGTGCGGTGTCGTGGCGGTGGGAGATGCCAGTGAACACAGTGAGCCTCAGAGCCTAATGTGAGGTGGCACATGTCAAACGCACACAACATCTCGCACTCACATCCTTCCAAGAACACACTGTACGCTCACAGCTATGAAGGAAAGCAGCAGCGGCGGCGGCGTGAGCGCGTGCTGGATTTTGCGCTCTTGAAAATGTGAAAACCCGTCTAGGTCATTTTAAAAGCTTTGCAACAGTCCAAAGTTACTCGTCTCGCATCTTAATTATTCAGTTAGTTTGTTAAAAGGCTCATGTGACGCTATTTTCTGATGTTATAATGCCGTTTCCTCATCAAAAACATATCGGGACTTGTGTTTTCAGCTCAGAATTCACACATTTAGACATAAGATTCTTCTTCTTTCTGCTCCTTTTCATTCATTTCTTGTATGTTTGATATTGTGACACTGTTAATGTCTTTTTCGACTTTATAGGGTAAAAGGGGCAGTTTTAAAAGCAAAATTGTACTTAAATTGCCCTCAGGTCTTCGGGGGTAAAAATACACTGCATGTTCTAATGTATACAGACAGGAGCTCCAGTGTCTCCATAGATTAAAGGTGAACATGTCAGAGCTCCTCACTTTTTTGAGTTTCACAGAAGTGCTTTTGTTGTGTAGGCGACTGTTGGATGTTTTGGTATTTTATACTCACGGTTTTGTGCATATTGTGACTAAAGTCATGACTGCTGGGTTAAACTGAGCCTCACGTGTGTGTCTGTGTAGAAATGCTTCATGTGCAGCATTGACAGACTTGTGTTCCGCAGTTTATAAGCGGCGTCTCTTTGGAGCTGTCATTTTCTAAAATGAGCCACAGCGATGTTTCAAATGAGCTTCTAATATAATATAACACTTGATAATAATAATAAATAATAATGCATCAGTTTCATACAGCGCTTTTCTGGACACTCAAAGACACTTTACAGAGCATTATTCATTCACTCCAGACCCGGTGGTGTAAACTACTATTGTAGCCACAGCCGACCTGGGGCAGACTGACGGAAGCGAGGCTCCAATCTGTGTCATCGGCCCCTCCGACCACCACCAACACTCACGCACACACCACTTTCATACTAGGCAATGTGTGTGAAGTGTCTTGCCTAAGGACACAATGACAGTTTTTGTGACTGGCGCCCCCCTGTGGCACCTGGAATTCCCAGTGTCTCCCATCCAAGTACTAACCAGGCCCTGCTGAGCTTCTGAGATCTGACGGGATCAGGCTTTGACGAGCCGGTTTGGCCGACTTGACTAACGCCTTTCTCTTCAGAGACGCGGCAGACGCGGCTCCAAATGCTGTTATTGCAAATAGTGATTAGATTTAGAATAGATTTTAAACTGAACAGCTTACCGATTTTAACCGGTTAACGAGGCTCAGTGGTCAGTCATGATTTTTTAAAATTTTCGCTGTCCCTACGCGGGACACACTAGAACTTAAATATGTTCAAGTTCATGGCTCTATGAACAAATGAATAAATATAGTATCTAATCGTGACTACTCAGGTCTCACACCACAGTTTACAAACTGTTAAATTCATATGAAATCTTCACAGTTTTGTGTCTGGATCAAGAAATGCAAAAAAGTGCAAAGCAGTGATCAAAGCAAATGTGGCTATTTTTAAGAAGTCTAAACAAGCTTTATTTTCAGTTTTTTTTTGTTGTTTGTTTGTTTTCTTTACACATATGTGTCTATTCATAGTTTGGATGTTTTCAGTGAAAATCTACAATGGAAATAATCATGGAAATAAAGAAACGTAAATGAAAATGTGTCCAAACTTTGAAAACATTAGTGCTGCCACTAACGACTAATTTTCTAACGATTAATCTCTCGACTAATTTTTCGATTAGTCGACTAATCTAAACGACTAATTAAAAAAAAAAAACAAGCGGTTCTAACACACACAAGTGTGTGTGTTAGATTTTCCCGGGAGGTTACCTTGTGTGTGCGAGTTGCAAAGGTTATTGCTGTTATGTCTGTTGTGTTTGTGCTCATTCGACAATGTTGAACAACGATATGCACACACAATTTAACGAGTCTGCACGAGCAGCATATGCAACGGTATTCTCAATACCTCATGCATCGTGGTCGTGCTCCCGCACCCCGGATGTAGCCGCTGCCTGCCGCGCCGGTGTCCGCCTCGAGTGTAGTACTACTAGTGGTGTGGAGGGGAAATACCTGATCTCAGGCAAGCAAAAGGTCTCTGGACGAGCTGTTTGAGACCAAAAATAAATAAAGGCGAATATTCGACCAAAAAAATTGTATTCGACTCATTTTCACATTCGATTACGTCGACAACGTCGAATAATCGCGGCAGCACTAGAAAACATATACACATACAGTGTTGTCTATGTACTTCAGTATGTATTATGTAACAAACCACTGCATCAAAACCATGCATCACCTTTCAATAACTCAAAGTAAAATGCAACACAATGTCAAAGATTTGATATTAAGATATTAAGCCTGATATTATCAAACTAAACTCCGTCTAACATGCAGGAAGGAACAAACCACTGTTCATAGCCTTGTTCTAACCAACACACTCTTTCCTGACCTTTCGTTACGCGTTTGGGGCAGGAAATAATGGGCATTGCATTCTTAAAAAATCCTATTATGCAAATGAGCAGTGTTAGTGGGCTTCAAAGGGGCCATGCAGATTAAATAAGTGAGTCTGCGAGGAACACCTGCCACTCAAAATGCGCACCATAGAAAAGCAATGGGGGTTTGAGTCAATATGCGTGTTACTTTGGGCTTAATACAGTTTGGATATAAATAAGCACTCTCAATTCTGAATAGCTCTGGAATAAAAATGGATTTGAGAAAGGTGGACCTGCAAACAAGTGTTTATTAATGTGCAAATCATCACGTACAAAGTGACATTTCAAGAAGATTGGGAACATTATCTGCTGTTATCTGCTTAAGTTGTTGCCGTCAGCCAATCACAGCCTAATGTTGGACCATTTTGAACTATTTTAACACTGGAAATGCACTCCCTCTCCCTCCAACATCTTCCTTATTTTTAAAGATCCTATAATAACCAAAACTGTTGTCTCCCCGAAAACTTACCTGGAGTCGTGTTTTGTTTCATGCCCACATTTGCGTAATCCTGCATTATTTGTCTGTCTACATCTCCAAGACTCAAACAAATTGAATAAATGCAAACTACTGTAGATACAGTATGTGCAACGTTATATTGTGGAATATTCCAGGCAAAGCAATAACATCTCCATGGAGACAAGCAGGTGGTGAACTCCCCTACTTAATAGGGATGTGTTGAAAAAATGAATGTTCCGATTCTGAATAGATTTGCATATCAATTCCTTAAGATCGATTTGTACGTCCAAAGATCGATTTGATTTTAATACATTTTCCCCCGGTGAACTTTAACCCCACTCGTCGCGTCATTGGTCTGACTGTATCAAAAGAATGAACACGGCGTCGGACACGAGTGGAAACGTGAGCCAAGTCCCGGCTTTGACGACGCCAAAACGCTCAAAGCTCCGTCTGGCTCCATTTCAGGTTCAGAAACGATAAAGACCAAGGTGCATTTGACAGAAGCGAAGCGATTTGCAAAGGCCAAATGAAGGTGAAGTACAGAAATACTACCGACCTCAGGAACCACTGGAACAGCTCAGGTACCAGCGAAAAATTATTCTAATAACACCAACCCGAATCGGGATCGGATCGGATCGAATCAAATCGTGATAATCGATTTTTAATCTTGAAAACTGGAATCAAATCGAATCTTGAAATTAGAATCGATACTCAGCCCGACTGTTCCGAAGTCCAGGCTCCGGACGAAGGCGATGGAGCCTTTTCGGTCCGGGGCCTCGGCTTTGTGATTTCTCAAAGGCGAATTATAAATCAAACTGCAGTTGAGAAATTCTCTGAATTATTTGAACCAAGTTGTTGTGACAGTTGCAATGAAGTGGATTCTTTTGCCCAGTCTTTTAATAACCATTGCCTGTCTATCTTAAATGAGGTTGCTCCTGTTAAGATCAAAATATCTCCTCCTAATAAACCCTGTCCGTGGATGAATGAGAACATCACGGCTTTTAGGAGAACATGTCGTCAGGTAGAGCGCCTGTGGAAATCTACAAAGCTTGAAGTGCACAGACTACGTTTAAGAGAGTTGATTTCATCGCTGAATGAAATGATTAAACAGGCCAGATCGGATTATTTTTCTAATCTTGTGAATTTGAACAAGAAAAATCCAAAAATCTTGTTTGATACCATCCATAACATTGCATCACCTTCAGCCCCGCTGGTGCCCATACACACAACAGAAGACTGTAACAAATTTTAAAACTTTTTTGTGAAAAAGGTTGACGATATCAGGGGAAATGTGAAGCCATCTCCGGATAGTACCCCCAGTGTTGGTTCTCCGTTGTGCTCTTGGTCTTCATTTATGCCTGTGACTTTGGAGGATGTTAATGCTTTACTAAAAAAGATGAAACCCTCTTCCTGCCCACTTGATGTTGTACCCACCTCACTGTTTTTAAATTAAAGGTGTTTGATATGATTGGTCCACATATTGTCAGATTGATAAATATTTCTCTGTCACCTGGGGTAGTACCAAGGTCTCTCAAACAGGCAGTTTTAAGTCCTATTCTGAAGAGGCCAAATTTGGATCCATCAGAGCCAGGCAATTACAGGCCAATATCAAAATTGCCTTTTCTAGCTAAGGTTATCGAGAAAGTAGTTTCAGGGCAGCTGACTTCTTTTCTGAATAGTCAGTGTATTCTTGATAAGTTTCAGTCTGGGTTCCGCAGGATGCATTCCACTGAGACTGCCCTGTTAAAGGTCTCTAATGATATATTAATGGCTGCAGACTCTGGTCAGTACAGTGTATTGGTTTTATTAGATCTGTCCTCAGCTTTTGACACAGTTGACCACAAAATACTGTTATGTCGACTGCAAAATGAGATAGGAATTTCTGGGACTGTTCTTTCATGGTTTTCTTCTTATCTGACCAACAGAACTTTTGCCATGTTTGTGAATAATATAATGTCTGAAGTCACTTCCCTGTTACACGGTGTCCCTCAGGGCTCAGTCCTAGGCCCAATTCTGTTCCTTTTGTACATCAGCCCTCTCGGTAAAATTATAAGCACCTTCAAAAATGTGTCTTACCATTTGTATGCTGATGACATCCAATTGTACTGCTCCTTCAATGATTCAGGGTTACACAAGTTAGCTGAGCTCTTAAATTGTGTCTCATCTATTGAGGACTGGCTTGCTCAGCACTGTCTTCAATTAAATTTTAGGAAAACTGAAACTCTGATCATTGCTCCTGAACAGAAAGTTCCTTTGATCAAACAACACCTGGGTTCTCTGGGCTCCTCTTCCCAGCCGAGCCTTAGAAACCTCGGTGTTCTATTTGACCAGTCAATGTCCCTGGACAGACACTCAAGACTTTTGGTTAAAAACTGCTTCTACCATCTGAGATCTATCTCTAAACTGAGTGCAATATTATCTAAATCTGATCTGGAATTGATTATCCATGCTTTTATTTCTTCTTGTTTAGATTATTGTAATTCTCTTTTTACTTGTTTTAACAAATCTGCAGTCACTCGTCTCCAGTTAGTCCAGAATGCTGCAGCGAGGCTTTTAACAGGAACCAACAGAAGAGCTCACATCACTCCGGTTTTATCTGCTTTACATTGGCTACCTGTCAAATTCAGAATTGATTTTAAAATTTTAGTCTTGACTTTTAGAGCTCTTAATGGACAGGCCCCTGAATACATTTCAGAAATGTTGTTCCCTCACACCTCTGGCCGCTCCCTCCGGTCTTCAGGCCAAAACCTCCTGAAGGTCCCAAAGACCCGATTTAAAACTCGAGGAGACCGGTCCTTTCAAGCAGTGGCCCCTAGACTGTGGAAGGCCTCTGCCTCTGTCTCTGTGTGGCTGAATCTGTTGATTCTTTTAAAAAGCAGCTAAAGACACTGTTATTCAAACAAGCTTTTAGTTAATTCACTGCTCTTGGTCTTATTTACCTGTTTTAACATTTATTATTGTTGTTTTGCATTTCATCTATTTTTACTTGCACTCTGTAAAGCACTTTGTGATTTTATCTGTGAAAGGTGCTATAGAAATAAAGTTTACTTACTTACTTACTTACTTTGGAACCACCTGCCTGAGGAGATCAGGATCATCTTTTACGTCACTTATTAAAACCATTTTTAACTGGTCTTAGTTCTTTTTGTTCCCTATTTATTTTCATTTTATCTCTTTTATTTATTAGAACTAATCTGCTTTGTGGGATCATTGACTGTTTTCTTCGTTTTATGGGCCTTTTTTATGTGTTTTGTATTGTTCATTGCTGCTTGTACAGCACTTTGTAAACCTTGTTTTTAAAAGTGCTTTAGAAATAAAGATGTATTATTATTATTATTATTATTACTACTACTACTTAGAGGTCCTGTATTATGCTAAATTGACTCTTGTGAGCTTTAAGCCATATTAAAATGTTACCTGATCAAAAACATACCTGTGTGAGTTGTGTTTCGTTCCATTCACACATGTTTTGATCCTTTATTAATCCATTATTTTTAGTCTGTCTACATCTCCAAAGCTCAGAATACTCTGTTCCACCTTGTGATGTCATGTAGTGGTATTTTTTCAAGTTCAACACCTGCCTTTTACCTTTAGGTCAGAAGAGTTCAGCAATTCCAGAGCTGAAATGACCCAAATGAGTCAAGTTAAGGTGTGCATCACAAGGAGGAACCGTTTTTAAAGCCTAAAATATGCAGGATTTGTGCGTTAAACGTGTGAATGAAACAAAACACAACCCCAGGTTTGTTTGTGATGAGGAAACAACCTTATAACATAGAGAAAATCAGAAAATAGCGTAATATGGGCCCTTTAAAACACACTTTTAAACAATGTAAATTCATTTTTTTCTTTTAACCAAAATCAAGGACAGAACTTCCCATATAACAAAATAAGAGAATAAAATATACAGCATTTAGGTCAACTTAGGGGGACCAGAATTTCAAAATAAAAACTGGGACATCGCTGTTTTTTTGCTGGTTGGTAATAATAAAATTGTGAAACGAGTGCGTAATTAAGGAAAACTGTTATGCAGAGGCCATTCATGACTGACACGTGAGTCGGTATAGTCATATTTTCTTTGTGTTTTGGCCATTTTTAAGCAGATGTTTTGTATTTTTCCAAAACAAATGACAATTTATGCCTCTTTCTACTGTTGGCAGGGATCAGATTGGTCAAAAATAGGGGATATCTGGGACATTTCTTGTATAAAACTGGGACAAATCACTGGTGCTGGGTTATTTAGAAACGCTCACATTTAGCCTATTGTTAGCTAAGTGAGATATAGTGCTTTTAACATTATTGCACTGATTGTACGCAGCCTCACACCCCAGTAACGCGCAGCATTCCCCATAAGTTCCCTCATTAACGCAATCACTCCTAAACCCCGTGAACAAGCCGTCTCTTCAGTCACATGGGGTTAAATCATAGACGGTAAAGCTCGTCTCTCCCGTCCAGAGGGAGTCCGAAGAGAGGTCCGGCTGTAACGACTTCCCTTCGGATCAAATCAGGAGCAGATAATGCAAGAGGGAGCCTGTACCACCCAGCGCTCCTTGCAGACAGTGTGGGCCCCTGTCATCAAGAATACATTTGAGTGGGACTGCAGACGGCCTTTAATGGAGGCGGAGATGGCATAGTAATACCTGGATGCCATTAAAGAGTTTTTAGCTGGAGCCTGACGTGCATCCACAATAAAAGAAGGTCCTGAAAGTGCACTATAGCAAAAGAATGGTTTCCTTGTGCAACATCCACAGTAGCAAACTTTCTACTTTGATTTGATAAAAATGTAAACTTGAACCAAACACAAAAGAAATGTTATGTTATACTTTTGGTCAGTAATTGAACAACCTGTGAAACATCCAATGCAAGTCGTAGCACCTGTGTGCAACAACATCTTAGCTTTATAACATTCTAAATAAGTGTACAAAATGGATTTAGACAACACATATATATCAGAAGTAGTAAGGAAAGATGAAAAAATATTCAAGCTGCATCTAAGAAAAGAATTTACAAAGAGTTGGTTATAACGAGATCCACCAGCACTAGACTGGACCAGGACTGGAGAGTATTTGGTGAATGTTGTTGTTTCGATTGTTGTTGATGTTTCGATTGTTGCTGGTGTTGCATTATTTTTATTGTATAGCACTTTTATTATTGGTATCAGTTCACTGTATATAACAATATTTATTTATTTATTGATTCATTCATTTAGCGTCTGTTATTCACCGTTTTAATGTAAATATTTATTAGCGCCCCATGACCCGGATATAGTTAAGTACGTCACCACAGCTACAGCTATTTAAGCGAAGCTATCCTAAGTTAAACTATACACCCGCTGGGAGTGGTAGCAAGCGGACTCGCGTCCCTGCTACATGGGAGACGTACGGCGTTATCGCCCTAAGTGTTTATTTCAACTTAAATCCAAACAAAATGTATATATATTTGCACTACAGTTGTTTTTTATGTTTCACCAGGGCTCTTCTTCATGATTCATTATTCGTCTTGTACTAAAAACTGCACTAAAATAAATGGTGAAGAAGAATCTGCTAAGTGTCATCATTTGAGTGCAAAACTGTTGTTTCGATTGTTGTTGTTGTTTCTGGTATTTGGTGAGGGAAAAATAGCGTTAAATCTTAAAGTGAAAGTGTATAAATATGATGAGCACTGGGAAAAGAGGAATGAATTCTGAAATAGGGGACAGCAGCTCAGGCTCAGGCAGAGCGTTTCTCCACTGATCCGAAGGTTTTCAGTTCAAATCCCGCTCTAGACATAAACATCATTGGTTGAACGGTCATATCCACTGACCCTGGCAGAGCGATTCCATTTCCCACAGATGAATGCCGTCCTGGTGTCCTTGGGCAGGACGCTTAACCCGCCCCTAGTGTCTGTGTACTCTGGTGAGTGAGTGAGTGTGGGTGTGTGATTCCTTGATGTAAAGCGCTTTGACCTCCTTGAAGGAGGTAAAGTGGTGTATAAAAAAGTGAGCATACACCATTTACCAAATGACACCAGTAAAATAAAATAGGATCTTAAAGTGTTATTACCAAATGTACGTACACTAAACAGTAAATAAGAACCTGTAACTCCAGACTTTTGTTTTGTTGTTTCGGTTGTTGTTGTTTCGGTTGTTGTGGTGTGATCCCTCTAAGTGGCTCGCTAAGAGATTTCTGAATCATATGTATTGTGTTGAATAAGTAAAATTTGACAAATTACCATTGTAAATTAGATGCTTTTTTTTATTGCTGCCTAATTTTGTACACTAATAAATGGATCATGGTTTATGTTTCAGAGCAGACATGTCCAAACTATGGCCCAAATGTGGCCCTCAGTCCAGTTGTTTTGGCCCTCGGGCTTCCAGGTGAATTGGTCCACGCTACCGCAAGTCGTACTTTTTACTGCATGTTTTTGAAATCCACTTTGATCAAGTAAATGTCGTGTGTCCTTTTGAGGGTCTGAGCCTGAACAAAGGTCTGGAGGGTCATTCAAACCGGTTATAAAAGCACAGATCTGAATTACTCACTGTTTTGACCCTCAGTCTATGACCCTCTGTTAGAATAAAATGCTTATAATGATGAAGTTATTAAAAATGTACATCAAGCTAATGCAGTCTCAAGGAATGATACAAGCCAGGCTCAGAGGATGAAAGAGCCTGTGTTAAAGAGGTTATGAGGCACCCAGCTAAAACCAGATGTGTGACCTTTTTGAACTCTACTTGAGGTTCCCAGACCATATTTCTGTGCTTATCTGATGAAATGTAAACCTAGCCATGATATACTTTGACCATGTTGTCTATTGTAAACCTAACACTGACATGATGTATTGTAACGAGACAATAAAAACCGTGCCAGAAGGGGAGGAGCTTTGGGAGTCTGGCGTGGACGAGCCTAGACAAGCGCACGTCTCGGCTCCCCCGTGTGCACGTAAAAAGAGAACTGGCTAAGGTGATTTAATCCTCAATTAGGTAGGAGACTGGCATTTATAAATTGTCAGAGTATTTTCACTGCTTGTGATTGTATATTTCATGACACCCTCGATCGGCCCTCACGCTGGTCTGTGTTTTAATACGTGGCCCTTGATGAAAAAAAGTCGGGACACCCCTGTTTTAGAGGCATCAAACTGTTCCCATCTAAGGCCGTGGCTCTTATATTTACTCAGCTTCTTGCGACCGCTAAAATTTGTCGCTCTCTTTGTTTTGTAAAAGTAGCTCACCAGAGAAAAAAGTCTGAAGGCCCCTGCTCTAGTGAGGAGCGTTTTCTGTTTGAGAGAAGAACTCAGCCCAAACACGCAATGTTTGAGTCTTAAACGTGCGTGAATGAAAAAAAAAAAACACATTATAACAGAGATCGGAAAATAGTTTAACACGGGCCCTTTAACTGTTACTCTGAGCGCAGCTGTTTCTACATCTATTCTCTGCGCTTACACAATACGTCAGCTGATTTCTTCCACTTACCATATTGTCTGAGGGCGTTGAGTCTGACAAGAGGGCTTACGTCAATGGGGCCAAAACAGAAAGATTATGATTATGATTACAAGGAATGCATGCTGTTTGTATTTATAGCTGATGACAGTAATAATAAAGTCGTGCGGCGGAGAATGTCACGACTGCCATGGCAAGTGAGTGGGAGAAAAACCGGAAAAAACTGCTGGGTTTCCGTGTAGGTTTTAATGGGCTGCTGTAGACTTGTCAGCTCCTTCACAATGTCCCAAGATAGAGAAGCACATTTTGCATCTTGGGAGTTCGAGTTACAAGAAACCGAACATGAAGCAGTGACAAAAAAGCGAAATGTAAGTTGCTATAAACATTTTTGTTGCTTTTTTTTTTTTTTGGCAAGACACAGTGAAATTATGTCTGTGGTTGGAGGGGGAATTGAACTGCCAATCTTCCTGTTTGTGGGTAATATAATTTTACTGCTAACTGCGATTTATAGAGCAGAAAAATTGTGTTCATCTCGAGGGTGACAAACAGCCCCCAGGTTCCAGAAGCAAACTTTCACTTCATTTTTCTCAGAGTTTTAATAAGTATTTTAAGTGCGGAAAAGGTTATCAGCTAATGTTCAGCTCCATTACGGCAGAGTGGTTAGCCTCCTGACCCCAAAGTCTAGTTAATTACTGGAACCTCAGGCATTAGCCACATGAAACTGTCGGCTAATATTTGAATAGTGCATAACTATTTGTATTTGACGTAATTATTTAAAGGGTCCATATTACGCTCTTTTCTGATCTGTGTTATAACGTTGTTTCCTCATCAAAAACAGACCTGGAGTTGTGTTTTGTTTCATTCACACGTGTTTAATACACACATCCTGCATATTTAGGCTGAGTTGCACCTTTGTGATGTCATGTGGTAATAGGGGAAGTGCTCCAGTGTGTTTTTAAACTCCATTCACCTTCACGAGAATCATTTGGATAATTTCAGGTTTGGAATCACCAATCTGAACCAGAGAACTGCAGAGTGCCAAACAGGAAGTGCTCCAGGAGGCTCTTCCGGCTCCTTCTCTCCCTTTTTCCCATTGATTTACATTGGGATCTTATGGTCCCTCTGTCTGTACCTGCTGCTCTGAGCCTCGTCATTTTGGTCTTAAAATGTTCGTATGAACCCGCGACCAATCAGACGCCTTCATTCCCCGAGGTCCCTCCCCCTAGTGTTAGCAACAGGTTTGATTGACAGCTAGTTTCATTGCTAAGTAAGTTTCCTTCCCACTTTCCTGCCCCGATTGACAATTTTTGAAATAAAATGACAAAATATCTCAAACGATTACAACAGCTAATGTTATAATGTTACTAGAATCTTAACTAGCATAATTTAACTAGCATAAAGTAAAGTGAATTTCATTAAATTGCGACTCTATTGTTGTTCGTACGTAACAGAACATAGAACATAAATCAGTGACTTAAACTTACTATTTAAAGTTTGATGATAAAAGCTAAAAGTTTCCTTATTATTCTCCAGAATCAGGTAAATCCAGTGTCCTGCAGGTGCAGAGTATCACCGCTCTGCCATGAGGAGGCGCCACATTTAACCTCCTCAATCATGATTGGCTCTTGTGTTGCTATGATACTCGCGGTCGGATTTCCAAATATGGTCCTGGCTCCAGATTCGCTCCTGTGACCGTGGCAACGGCAGCCTCATTTGAGCGACGCTGACGCTGTGGAGACGTCACACTCACTTAGAGACACTCAGATATACAGGATATGATCTGAACAAAAGGTAAAAGGCAGCTTCATGACATCAGAAGGTGGAACAGAGCATTTTGAGCTTTGGAGATGTGGACAGACCAATAATAAAGGTAATAATTTTACTCAAAATGTGAAAATATGTGAATGAAATAGAACATAACTCCAGGTATGTGTTGGATGTGGTCACAGTAGAGAATTGAATCATGACTGAAGTCCGACAGGCTCAGTCGGACTCGGACAAATATTTAGGAATTATGTTTGAGCTCAGGTCGGACAGTCAGCGGGATAAGACATGACTGGGCCCGACCTCTTGTGCTAAGGTGCTAAAGTGCACACCGAATGCCTTTATTCAGTTGATTTTTCAGTTAATTGATAATATCGGACTTTCCTCACAAATAACATCCTACATGTTAGAAAGGCCTATGAAAATAGTGTGATTTTGATTGTGTCAGGCTCAATCAGACTCGGACACAAATATCTAAATGCCTGTTTGGCTCAGTTCGGATTCAATCGCTGCTCTGTCGATCGAGGGTCTCAGACAGAAAAAACTGCCTCGATCCACACTAGGGAACAGCATTATAACATGTTTTACAGCTCACAATTTATATAATATAGGATTTTTAACATTTTTATGGCCCTGTTCCATGCTGCTTTATGGCTTAATACATCTTAGAAAAACAAGTCAAAAAGAAACGTGTGACATGATAGAAAAAATAGACCTCTTTGCCCATGTTATAACCGAGCGAACAGTGGCAGGTAATATAGACTCAGACAGAACAGTGGTGCCAGCAGTGGTCTCTATGGGCGACAGAGTAAAGCTACCACATATGGCTTT
Organism: Odontamblyopus lacepedii; assembly: GCA_034769755.1. Lineage (NCBI taxonomy): Eukaryota > Metazoa > Chordata > Actinopteri > Gobiiformes > Gobiidae > Odontamblyopus > Odontamblyopus lacepedii. The sequence goes on along the minus strand of CM068356.1, from coordinate 1,704,357 downwards.
ATAACCCCAGCGCTGGTTCACAGGGATTATTAGAGCAGCTTCTGGTTCTGAAGTGACACTGAGGACAGCACACTTTTGACAAGTGTTTTTGGCTCCGCTGATGAGTGCTCGGTACAGCCCCCTTCCTCACAGACGATATATCCGAATTATTTTAGACAAACTCAAACCCAAGTGTCACTTTTTATTCCAGCAACAGTCTGCAGGGTCAGTACACACGGTTTGCCCAGTGGACAGCTCCAGGTGTATGTGTTACCGCAAAAAAAACAAGCCGTTTAAAGCTGCATTGTGTAACTTTTCTGGTGGAGGGTTCGTTAAATGCTTTTCCACATGGAGTTGTTATTGCTTTGTCTGGAATGTTTCACAGTGTGGCATTAAACCTTCCTATGTTCACAGAGACCAAACCAGACCAAGTTACAGGTCAGAGCTCTAATAATAATAATAATAATAATAATAATAATAATAATAATAATAATAATAATAAATTAGTTTTATATAGTGCTTTTCTGGACACTCATAGACACTTTACAGAACATTCTTCATTCACTCCAGGCCCGGTGGTGGTAAACTTTCACACCACTTTCATCCTAGGCAATGTGGGTGAAGTGTCTTGCCTAAGGACACAACAACAGCCCAACCCCGTGACGCCTGATTTTCCCAGCGGTTTCCCGTCCACGTCCTGACCAGGCCCGGCTCTGCTGAGCTCCTGACGGGATCAGGCCACATGGCTGTAACTGAATAAGTGTAAAGTAGAGCTGCTCAGTCTCAGACTGCGGAACAACAAGGCAGAGCCATGACATGTCTGCAGAAACAAGCAGGTGATACACCCCCAATCAAAAAGTTACAGAGTGCTTCTTTAAAAAGTGACATTTTTGTGCTTTATCAACAATGAGCATATACAAATGAAGTGAAAGAATCAATATTATCTTCTAAACACATTCAGCCACACTCTACAGTCCCTGACAAAAGTCTTGTCGCTTATCCATTTTGTACAAACAAAAGCTTATAACCTGACTTTAAATTAATCGATTGGTTTTAGAAAAGTCTGGATCAGTCTTTAGTAATTTGCTTTTGATTCATATTTTATATAATAACACAGACTTTTCCACAGCCTGAGATCGTTTATTGTCACTAGTTTTGCTAAAGTCGCCGCCGTCAGATGAGCGGAAATGACGTCCTGTAATTACAGCAGAAATAATAATGAATCATTTTAGAAATAAACTCACACAAATGAAAATTGTCACAGCACAAACGAAATACAAACGTTTTCTATAATTTTCTGCCTGTTTTGAGTCTATTTCACATTCTGAGGTTCTGGACGACGTCATCGGCCCAAAATAAAACTGCAAATATCTGAAGAACCAGAATCGCACAAACGAAACTTTTTGCAGCACAAACGATTGACACAGTTTTTGTGCCATTACGTACCATTAGTGGTCCACGCGCCACAGTTTGAGACACACTGGTCTACACTTGCCAAAAACACACTGATGATAGTGGGAAAAGATATAAAGGAGAAACGCCGCATTACATTCTTATGATTTATGATTATGGCGTATTTGTCATGTTTTATTTGCGTACTTTAGATTGTGTTTGTCGGTTTTCAGAAGTTGAGCGATGTTATTATCTTTCCAAACAGCCTCTGCATCAAACTCCGTAGGCCACGATGGAATAATACATTTAGAGCCATCAATAACGAGCTGCTGATATGAATCTTTATTGTGTTTTCCACCATAATTCACAGCAGAAACACTCGCACATTCCAGATACCGCTGCCATTATAACTGCATTAGGTTATCCAAATAACTGGGCTTTTGCATGCTGATTTTATCACCAGTGGCAACACAATCTTTAATGCGACGTTACTGTGCTCCTCCAGCGCTATCTGCTCAGAGCTAAGTGGAATTACAATGTTCAGACGCCTAATTGTCAGCGGCTAATGAGTGAGTGTGCAATTTGGTGTTATGATTTTAAAAGACAAAAGCAATCAGGCAATGGTTTAAATATAGCCCGGACTAGATACAGACTGGAGTCTTGGAAGGTTTCATTTAAAATAGTGAGATAATGAGTATGATTCGCATAATGATCAAAAATTAAAAAGGGCTTGAATAAAGTTGAGTTGTTCACATTTAGCTGATTAGAATGCGTTTAATGGGGTTTGAGTTGCCTGGAATGATCCGCAGAATGGCGTTAATTAAATATAAGTATTTTGTTAAAGGAACGTGTTTAATTTGAATTTTAGTTTCACAATCTAGATTACATCTTATTTGGCTGCTTTTATATTTTGATACAAAGAGCATTTAACCTCACGAGTATAGGTTAAAATCAGGTACACACTATAAAATTTGCATTATACAGCGAGCGTGGTCACCTCTCCACAGATCTGACCTGTAACTTGGCCAGCTTCCACTTCCAGCAGCCCCTCCTCCTCACTATCCAGATCATTTTTGGATAGTGATAAAAAGTTGTTGACACATTCAGTGAGAAACAAACCAAACAAGAGCTCCGGCAGCAGGACAAAATACGCCCGTACTTTGAATTATTGTATATAGAATTAAGTTAGAATTTGTCAAACCTAGTTAAAGATGAATTGTTGGTGCAGTTTGGAAGATTCCAATACTGACAAGGTTTTCGCAAAGGGTCGGGCCGTGACCTTGACCTTTGACCCTGTGACCTTGAAATCAATAGGGAACATCCTTGACCCATGGGGTGTCCAGCCATGAAGTTTGACATTCCTAGGTGAGACGGTTGTCGAGGTAGAGCGCGGACAAGGTAATGTGTAGTTGTCTTGTATACTCTCTCTCCCGTTGCCTAGCAACCGCTGCAGCTGGAACTGTGTGTCACCTTTGAACTTTAAACTTCAAAGCTTTGAAGTCTTTGAAGCTTTGTCTTCATGAAGAGGCAAAACATGTGGGGCATGCGCCGATATATATATATAAGGTGACCTTGACCTTTGACCCTGTGACCTTGAAATCAATAGGGAACATCCTTGACCCATGGGGTGTCCAGCCATGAAGTTTGACATTCCTAGGTGAGACGGTTGTCCACAGACGGACAGACGGACGGACGGACGGACAGCGCCATACCATAATACGTCCCGTATTACAACGGGCGTATAAAAATTAGACATTTTGAAGCAAATCTTCAGTCTCCACAACCTGAATAAACGGGGGAATATGGACTATTCTGACCAAAAACACAAAAACACAAAAACACAAAAACAGAGGTTAGTAAACGCAGTTATAATTATTTTATTTTTACCAAACTAACTCGTCCAGACTAACACAGAAACTATTAGGACCCATCTCTTAGTCGTATAAGGAATGGACAGAATAGCAGGAGAATGGATCAGATTCTATGTTTCAGTGTGTTTAATGTTTCAGAATTTGTGTCTTTACAAAATATAAGTCGGGTAAGAAAAGGAAGTGCAGGATAAATCTGTATGGAAACATCACACATTTATATATAGTCCAGAAACAGTTAAGAGGAAGAACCTGATTTTTTAAATGTCTTTCTGTCTTTACTATTTTTTCATGAATAAACATTTGGAAAGATTCATTCAATTTTGTGTCTGCTCAGAATCGAGCTCGAAAATGACTCCAGTGCCCAACATGAATTTGAGATGGAAACAATTTGCCTGTGTTTTAATTTAAGAGACGTGTTTTCTATTAGTTATCATGTTTATATGGACGAGTGAGTTTGGTAAAAATAAAATAATGACTTGTGTGTTTTACTAACCTCTGTTTTTGTGTTTTTGTGATTTTGGTCAGAATAGTCCATATTCCCCCGTTTATTCAGGTTGTGGAGACTGAAGATTTGCTTCAAAATGTCTAATTTTTTGGTTTGTTTCTCACTGAATGTGTCGACAACTTTTTATCACTATCCAAAAATGATCTGGAAAAAAAAGTTTACCCTCACTCTACTCCTCAGTGTGTAATTTCTTACAAACATGTCCCAAATTTTAAGGTTGTGTTGCTTTCATGTTTTCACGTTTTTCTTACTCATTGGAGACAAGTCATTTTATTTTATTTTTTATATGTGATTATTTTATTTTTTTTATATTTGACTTTATTATTTTAAGTTATATTTCATCATATTTATATATAGTTTTATAGTTTTTATAGCTTTTTTCCTTATTTTGGAGCTCAACAAAATTAAATATTGACGTTTCATTCAATAATTTTATCTTGATCCAAAGCCAATTATTTAATGCGATACTTTGATAACTTTGAGATACGTTTAACCCAAGACTCTAAGAATAATGGTAAAAGTCGTGGTGACATGAAGCGAAAAAAGCATCATTTCATAAAGAGTCTGTCTCAGGTGCAGCAGGACGGAAACTCCCAAAGCTCCGCTCCGACTCGGATAACAACCGGATCGGAGCGGTCCAAACCACGTCCCACTGCTCCCCCGCCGATCCGAGAGGAGCAGGCGTTTGAGAGGAGACTAATGAAATACACCTAGCAACGGTTTAACACGGGGTCTAATGAATGATCAGGGAGGACCAGATGGATTCACACGCACCAAGAGTCCAATTTGGATGGAGCGCAGAGCAAAGGAATGAGGCAGGTCCCAGTGCCATTAACACTGTGGGTGTAAAGGAGAAACGGACCAGAAGTTAAGCTGGTTCAGATGAATACACAGGAGAACAAACTTGTTTATCAGTCTGGCTAGTGGCATTTTAAAAGTTTGAAAGGTGATAACTTGAACTGAGGAAGAAATCTGAGACAAACAACACAAAACAAATACAAAAAGTATGTCTTAATTGTAGGGAAATGTTAGTACATTTCTCCTCGCCTGGATTTTTTTTCTTAATTTTGCGTTTAAAACTGCCCCTTTTACCCCATAATGAAGTGTTCTACCTCCTTTTGTTCAGTCCAACCTGTTATTTCACAATCTGCTGCTGTAGTTGTGTCATGAGGCTGTGATAAAAGCTACAGGACCAGAAATAGAGATGAAACAAACAAAAAAAACAGAAAATAAAATTCACACTCTTTTATAGATAACACACAGTATAAAAGTATAAACAACTTTTTGGACATAAAAAAATGCTTAATTTAGGGCCTTAGCTACAAAAATGCAACATATCAAGTCTGTAAGTAAATTAAAAATCTCCTTATTGCCCTAAAAACAAAAATAGTGCAATCACCCCATTACTTTACTGTCAGGTCCAGGGCCACAGCACTTCTGCATTTTTCATGGTGTTTATTACTGTGTTAATATGTTTATTTATTATTATATTTGTTCATTTAGAGTGAAATAAACCTTTCAAATAAAAAGAGCAAAGAGATGCACAATTACGCACACCAAGATTAGCCATTTATTTGAGAATAAACTGCACTTAGAGCGACTTTTTCCCTCGTTCTAAACACACACAGTCAGAGGAGTCGACCATCTTGACTCACTTCACTCTTTGGCAAAGTTTGGCTCGATCAAAATGGACGGAGCGCATGAGTTTGGGGAAAACAAAGTTCCTATTGGACACTCGTTTTGCTCCCGTCATCACACAGCGTGAGTGTGACGTAGGATAAAGCCGCAGAAATGTACGGAAACCTCTATGTCTGCACTTTCAGAGGGGAAAAGGACGTTTCTGTCTTTTACCGTTACAAAGTTCTGGACGGTTGTAGAAAACATATTCCTCAGAGTCGTATACGATGTCGTAGGTCTTCGAATGTGCCAGATCTTACTGAAACTTATAGGTGCACTACTGTATGTACAGTAACTTTTGGTTGGCGCTCCATCACCTGTTTGTTTCTATGGATTTGCCAGTGCTCTGCCTGAAATGCTCCACAGTAATGACAATAAACAGATCTACATGTCATTTGTTTAATTACAGGTGGGTTTAAAGCTCAAAAATACCTAGAAAAAACAAGTATTCTGAGCTGGGTTGTATCTCCACAGATCTGACCTGTAAGTTGGTCTGGTTTAGTCTATACGATGATAGAAAGGTTCAATTCTCCATGGAGAAGAGCTTTTGATGGACCCTTAACCAGAAAAGTTACTCAGTGCACCTTTAAAAAGCCCATATTACAGTTTTTCTGATCTATATTATACTGTTCTTTTTGGTGATGATCAAAAAAAAGAAAATAAAGAAATGGATTAAGTGAGTGTCGGCTCCAGCCAAATGAAGCTCGCCGAGGCCAGCAGTTATAGGGGCAAATTTGGAGTTTCATATTGAGAACAGAAATTGAATTACTGACAAAGTTTGAAAGGTGACAACTGTAACGAGGAAGAAATCTGAATTAAACCCAGTTAAATTACATCAGACAATTAGCATGACTTCAATGTTGGATTCAAGGTCATTTTACATTTGACTTTATTTGTTTACACGTGCAATAAATACAGAGAAATAATCTTGGATGAGCTCATGGGTTTCAGAGTGGCCATTGTCATAGAAACAAACAATCCAAAATTCAGGAGAGTATTTCAGATTGAAAGTGGCTCCCGGATGGCAGCCGAAATGCCGCGCTTTGAAAACACTGTCCAGATGACTTCCTCTGAAACTCAGGGAGCCCTTTTGGATGAATACAGCAAATGGTTTCCAGCGAATAGTTTCTACAATTACAATTCAAAACAACATTTTTCTAAGTCTTCAAAATAACCTCCACAATAGAATAAATCAGGTTAGGAATTTGATTACCTGGCTACTCAGAACCACACGCTTTGACAAAACAAAGATGAGTGGATCTGAAGCTGTGTCCTGTCTCCCTGAGGTCAGAGGGTGTGATTGACAGGTGGATGAACCAATCAGAGAGAAGCATGCTCAGGTCACGTCACTTACAGTTGTGCTCATAAGTTCACAGACCCTGACAGAATTTGATTGATTTCTTGTCCGTCTTTCAGAGAATATGAATGAAAACACAGAAACTTTTCTTTCACTCATGGTCAGTGTTTGGGTGAAGCCGTTTATTATCAAACTCCTGTGTTTCCTCTTTTTAAATCATAATGACACAGAAACTACACAAATGACCCAGTGAAGCTTGGAGTCTTCTGTGATAGTTGTGGATGAGGCTCTTTATTTCCTCTGATGGTAAATCTGCTCATTCTTCTGGGCAAAAGGCTCCAGTTCCTGTAAATTCTTGGGCTCTTGTCTGAACTGCAGCTTGAATCTGGCCAGAGGCTCAGTGATACTGAGGTCAGAAGAGACGAACACTCCAGAACCTTCACTTTATTCTGCTGGAGCCAGTGACAGCTCCACTCGCCTTTGTGTTTTGGATCATTATCATGTTGGAATATCCAAGTACGTCCCATGTGCAGCTTCTGGACCAAGAAATCATCAATTCTGCCAGAGGATGTAAACTTATGAGCAGAGAAAAATCTACATAACTGACGGAGAAAACGATGGATTTTAACAGAATCAACATTCAAAGAACCAAACTACTATGAACTATTTTATCTCAGGTAAAAGAAGTCGTATATTTTGTTCTGAATGTTACGAGAATGCTGGAGAGGAGATGTCTTTCGCATTTGAGAGACGTGTGATACAAGTTAATGGCTGTGGTTGGATTGTTTCAAGTTTGGACGGAGGATTTTCACGCTCTACGCTCCAGTTCCAGCCCCTTCTGGAGTCAAACAGAATGTAGTTGGGCCTGGCTGGTCAGAAGGAATTTAATGAAACAAGATGGAGAAATGAGACAGGGTCATAGCTCAGAGCTGCTGTGTCCTACATTTCACCCGACATATAGTTTTTAGGCTATGTGAATGTCAGTGTTTTTAGGTTCCTGTACTGATATTGATACTATGGCTAAACACAAATGGTAAATAATTATCCAAATATGTTCATTAGTAATTATAGAGGAGCTTGGGGAAAAAAAATCTATTCAAATTTTAATACTACAAGGTGTTTGGGGCCAACAATGTTCAGTAAAATTGTCTCATTACACCAGTTTATCGCCTAAATGGGATATTAGGACCGATATCCAGTCCATCAAAACTTTCAATATCAGTGCCAATACCCAATACCAGTATCTTATGGGTGCACCCCTAATAGGAAGCTTTGGAAATGAATGCACTACTGTCGTTCCCATTGTTGATAAAGCACTTGGAGATACCAGTTTCGTAACACGTTTTGACATTTCCCAATACCCTCTTCAAAGTGGATACACTGACATCTAGACTATAATCAAAATCCTGTCAGGGTTTGGTGTCTGTTATGTGTTCCCCCTCCCTTCTGTGTCTGTCTGCTCCTCTCGGGGGCGTGGCTGGGCTAATGCTGCAGTGTGGATCACCTGCTCGGTGGTTCACCTGCAGCTAATTGTCTAATCAGCCCCACTATTTAGTTCTGTCCTCATCCTTTGTTCTTTGTCAGTTCATTCCTCCTCTATCCCTTGTCTACGTCCTCGTCCTGCTTGTCCATGTCCACGTCCACGTCGTCGTCCTGCTTGTCCACGTCGTCCTGCCTGCCCTTGTCGTCCAGTCTGTCTACCTGTGAGTCTACCCCAGTGTCTTCCCTCCGTCTATGTCTCCAGCCAGTTTCCATCACCACATCCTTCATACCCGGCAATAAACCTGTTTAAACATCTACCTGCGCCTATGTCTCTGCTTTGGGGTCCTCAACCACACTCAAACCATGACAAATCCATCTGTAAATCCAGTCTGCGTTGCCCATAGAAACAGGGAGACGGGCCTCTCTGTCCCAAACACGTCTGCGGATCTGAGGAGCGATGACCAGACCCCAGCTGGGCTCTGAGGGACGAGGCAGGCACAGTCCTGACCCCTGCTCAGCTCCATATTGTGGTGTGATGATCCCGGGTACATCAGTGGACACTGGTCTTTCTCGTCACATTCATACTTCACTGTTTGTCCGTTGAAAAGCTCGTTCCTACAGTGTTGCACATGCAAATTACTCAGGGGTTTTTACATGTGTTATTTATTTGAGAGAGCTGGATCTTACTGAAACTTAAATAAATCAGGCTTCAAAATTGAAATCTGTAAATCCTTCTGTACAGCCCACAGACATCTGGTTAAGTGCGAGATTGAAAAGTTTGGTGTTGGTGCTATTTTAAGGTGTAGTTTTATGTCCTTATGTGAGGAAAATGCATTTTGAGAGAACAGCCTTCAAAGCTACAAGGTATTATATGCAAGATGATTGAAAAAACACACAGTTCTATGTGTAAACTGGACCATTTTGTTCCATTCTTCTACTTAAAAAGATGAAATGAGAAATATTTCGACCAGAACAGACACACGAGTGATGCAAAGAGCAGTTTGAATGACTAAGTTAACTTGTTACTTACACAGGTGCATCATGGAAGCAAAGGAATGCAGTACTGCTCTGTTATGTCCTGGTAGCCATAGGGCAGAATAACTTGTGGTTTCCAACATAGTTGGCTCTTATTTATTTTTTTCAATCAGTCAGCTGATTGGACCTGTGGTCCTTCGAAAAAAGTGTGAAAAGAGGAACACTCCTTCATCACAGTTGACGCCTCACTTCCTGATTTCATTAGTTTCCTTGATTCAGCTGCTAACTGCAGTCCTCACAGTCAAGGTAAATACATCTCACTTTCAATCACAAGTTGTCTGATTAAAAGAGAATTACAATCTAACTACCACAATTGAAGACAAGATGAACATTAAAAAAGGCTCCCTGCCAACACACAGTGACCAAATCTAAAGTTTGGAATTGCTTTTTAATAGAAACACTTTTGTCAATCTCATTTATGAAAACTCCTAAATCTTAAGAAGAACAAACTTTATTGGCCTGACAATGAGAGAGTTGTGAATAGTAAATCCCACCTGAACAATCTCTCCAAGCCCCGACCAATCACACTTGACTTTAATACAAATTAGATGTATAAATAGCTGCAACAGAGGTGACAGTTTCCCATCGCAGAGACACCTGAGGACGCTGGATGATTAAAACTTGCCAGTAGTGAGTAAAAGTGGCGTGGGAATATGGATCACATCTCACACCTGATGCTCGGATTTAGTTTTCACACATTTTCTTGTGCCTGGCTTGACTTTCAGATCACGAACTGCACTCATCACAGATCGGGAGCAGGTGCTATGGAGACACAATACTCTGTTAGTCACCACATCAGCGACCACAAAGGGCCCGTCACAGTGTTTGAAGGGGCTCATGGGAGAGAAGGGGGTCTCAGGGGGTGTTTCAAACTCAGTATTCAATATATGGCAAAAATGGAAGCTGAGGAAATGTCCCTTAAGTAGATGCAGGCAATAGGGTTTTGCTAAGAATAACAGTTCAGTTTAACTTGTTTTTTTGCAGACTTCTTGGGGTTATTGTTAGTAGAAGTTTTGGGAGGATGAGATTGTGTTTTTTTCTCACTGTTGGGGAAAAGATAAATAATATGCTGTTATGTGGCTGAGTGGGCTGGACCGTTCCCCCACAGCAAGAAAGTTCCAGGTTTGATTCCCGGGTTAGTCGGAGTTTGCATGATCAGTAACGTGTCCCCCTACAGGACCTGCGTGAAGTCGCCCCCATCAAACTCAAACCCACACAGAAACTATGTCAGTCGTTTGTGCTGTTTTGTGCTGCAAAAAGTTTCGTTCGTGCGATTCTGGTTCTTAAGCTATTTGCAGTTTTATTTTCGCCCGATGACGTCGTCCAGAACCTCAAAATGTGAAATAGAGCTCAAAACAGCAGAAAATTATAGAAAACGTTTGAATTTCGTTTGTGCTGTGACAATTTTCATTTGTGTGAGTTTATTTCTAAAATTATTCATTATTATTTCTGCTGTAATTATAGGACGTCATTTCCGCTCAGCTGACGGCGGCGACTTTAGCAAAACTAGTGGCGATAAACGATCTCAGGCTGCTTTAGTAATTTGCTTTTGATGCATATTTTATATAATAGTACAGACTTTTCCACAGCCTCAGATCGTTTATTGTCACTAGTTTTGCTAAAGTCGCCTCCGTCAGCTGAGCGGAAATGACGTCCTATAATTACCGCAGAAATAATAATGAATAATTTTAGAAATATCCATCCATCTTCTCCCGCTTAATCCGGCTGGGTCGCGGGGGCAGTTTGCTGCCCAATACTCATAGCACCTGACCCCCCCTATGAACCCCTCTGCAGGTGGTGAACCCACAGGAGGGTGGACAACATGGTCCTTGATGTTAGTTCATAGGGGTGCGGGCATGTTTTGGGTTGATGGGGGAAACCGGAGCACCCGGAGGAAACCCATCCAGACACGGGGAGAACATGCAAACTCCACACAGAAAGGCCCGGGCGACCCGGGGATCGAACCCGCAACCTTCTTGCTGTGAGGCCTGAGTGTTGCCACTCAGCCATTTTAGAAATAAACTCGCACAAATGAAAATTGTCACAGCACAAACGAAATTCAAACATTTTCTATAATTTTCTGCCTGTTTTAAGCTGTATTTACCATTCTGAGGTTCTGGACGACGTCATCGGGCGAAAATAGAACTGCAAATATCTGAAGAACCAGAATCGCACAAACGAAACTTTTTGCAGCACAAAACAGCACAAACGACTGACTCCATTCTGGATGTTTTAGAGCATTTTGAAGCTTCCTGTGGGACTGACCCCAATTTGACCTGTAAAAGAATCGTTAATTTCTCCATAACTAAAAAAGCACAAACAAAACTTTCTGCAGCACAAACGAAGCAAAAACGATTGACATAGTTTTTGTGAAGGTTTGTGTTTGATGGGCCGACTTCACAGAGGTCCCTTTAGGTCCTGATCAAACCAAATTTAAGATCATCTGTGGGAGCTGGAATTGCACTTGTCCAAATTACTGAGATTGAAGAGGGTAAAATTCTAATCCCAAAATTAGTTTTACAGACTTCATTTTGTTATAAGTCCACATAATTTCCTGCTAGTTGGTTCGCATCATTATATCGTTATGAATAGTTTTGTTTCCTTAATCTTCAGTGAGTGTAATGTGTCCGAATGTGTCGGAGTCCGAACTCTGCTCCAAATTCTCTCCTATAACTGCGAGTCCTGTGTGCTTCATTTAACCGGAACGCCAGAAGAACTCCCTCAGTCCACTTCTTTGTACGGTCACAGCATGTAACACCTATAGATTACCAAAATGTATTTCATTAGTAGTTTTTAGCTCTTTTTACAGTTGAACATTATCGAAATATTCGGCAAACCTGCTGTCATTCCTCTTTCTCCTCCACATTCTCACTTCAAGCAGATGCTAAATCGGACTTACAAATCAGCCCGGCTTTCACTCACTGACTCACACTTATGAACCTGGGGCGAGCATCATTATCTACCCACACACTCGGTGATTGACAGACTGGGTATTGCATGCAAATGAGCAGCCAGTGCAGTAGTAATGGACCATTCACTCAGACCCAGAACTTGGGCTGGGAATCAATGACTCTTCACGATTCCCTCGATACGATATTATCATGATATACTTGCTATAACTGATGTATTGCACATGATACTCGGATATGTACATTTTAGCAACAGTGTTTCTTTGTTAAATCACTACTTGTGCAAAGTTACTATGAGACACGTCTCTATTAACCTATGCACAGTGAGGCAGGATGATGCATGATTTTAAACCATGACGTTTTAGTGTATTACTGATCATAGCTTTGGAAACTGTGGTCCCAGCTCTCTTTACGTCATTGACCAGCTCCTCCCGTGTAGTTCTGGGCCGATTCTTCACCTTTCTTAGCGTCACCGAGACCCCACGAGGTTCGTCTGAGGGACACTGACAGTATCTTTAGCCTCTTTCATTTTCTGACAATTGCTCCACCAGTTGTTCTTTTTTCACCAAGCTGTTTGGAAATTGCCCCGTAGCCCTTTCCAGCTTTGTAAAGGTCTACAATTTAATCTCTTGTGTCTTTTGACGACTCTTTGGTTTTGCCCATGTTGGTAGTTTGACTCTTGACTGACTGTGGGGTGCACAGGTGTTTTTTGTGAGCTGCAGCCCTCAAACAGGTGCTACTAAATTAGAATCATGAGCAGAGTGGAGTTGGCCTATTGAAGAGCAGAATAACAGGTCTTTGACGGTCAGAAATCTGGCTGATAAGCAAGTGATCACAGTAATATACAAAAATATTGTGAAAAAACAATGTGATTTCAGGATTTTTTTAACTTTAGATTCTGTCTCTCGGTGGAAATGCACCTGTAATGAAAATTTTAGACCCCTCCATGATTTCTAAGTGGGAGAACTTACAAAATCACAGGGTGATCAAATACTTATTGGACTCACTGTATCTGAGACTTGCAAGTCAAAATACAGGTTAGATCTGTGGAGAGGCGTCCCCTCACACAATAAGAATGAATTAGTTAGTTAAAGTTATTTTCAGAGCAATAAATAACACATGTATTTGAATAAATGCTGGATTACTTTAAAACCATACGGTGGACAACTGAAACCAAAGCATTAACATCTCCATGGAGACAAACGGTTTGTGTCCCCCCTCCAGAAAAGTCACACAGTGCATCTTTAGTCATCAAAACAGTGAATATGTCAAGTGTATTGCATAAACACCGTCTTCCACTCAATGAGCAACAACAATGTAGTGCGGTCACAAAAGAAATTGCTAAAAAATATCAAAAAATACTATCGGTAATATATCGATACAGCAGCTCACAATATCTACACTGTATCACCATATTTAGTATCACGATATATTGATATTTCAATATTTTTTTTGCACACCCCTAACCAGAACACAGTGCTCCACAAACAGTGTTGGGAAGTGACTGAATACAGGTTAAAATACATATTCTGAATCCTAATTTTGAGGAACTGGAGTCGGTACAGTTACTTTTGCATTTATCAGTCAATCCTCTTTATTGTCACATGTGCACACTAAACATACAGCACAGATGAAATGACTGTCCTCTCCCACCTCAGTGCAAACACTCAAGTAAAACGGAATATAAATACATACTAATACCACAACTAGACAAAACAAAAATGTGCAAATGAAAAGTGAGGCAGGTATTTGATGGTATTTAGAATTCAGATACTAAAATCAAAGGAATATATTACAGTATTTGATGGTGTAATTTAGGCTTTAAACTGCACATAATCAATGAGAAACACAGACAACTTTTCTCTTGTGTGATTTTTCCATTTCCAAACATGTGATGTGAAATGCTTTAAAAACGGTGAAGCAAATATAAAGCTATTTTTATTCACAGTCCTCATGCACACTACTCATACTCTGACTGGCCCATGTATTTAACTTACATTATCAAATACATTTTAATGCAGGTATTCAGTATTCTGTACCCAAACACATTTTCAGCGTATTCGTTCCATCGCTGACCACAAACTAGACAAATATAACCAGCAGAACTGACTCTGCAGAGAATAACCAATGTTGTGCGTATTGATTTGTGTCGCTTTTGGCGAGAGTCCCGGGCTGTTGTGCAGAGATAGGGTGAATATCAGATGTGTGTAATGGGCCTGTCCTGTATTTCAAAGGGTTCTTGTGAGTGTGCGGAGTCGGCTGGTTGTGGTCCAAAGCCCCGTCTGATCCAGAGATTACAATGGAACTCGCCTTGTGGGAGATAAGCTGCAGAAATCCTTGGGCTGTAAATGCATTCTATATTTGAGTGGAAGTTACAGCGAACTGTTGAAAGTTGCTGGTTGGTAAAGTACGGGTCAGGCGTTATGGCGATAAAAATAAGACTGTGATCTGTTCCTGCCATATTCCGGTGTTTTCTGATCCGTTGTGTTGTTTCCTCACTGAAAACATGGATCTGGAATTGCGTTTTGTTGCACTCGCACACAAACCTTGCATATTTAGGCTGTATTCTTTCATTCTCTCAAACAGAAAACGCTCTGTTCCACATTTTGATGTTATGTGGTAATACAGGAAGTGCTCTGTGTTTTTAAACTCCATACACCTTCACTAATAGAATAATTTGATTAAATTGCCATTCTCAGTTGAACAAAAGGTGAAAGGTAAGTGTTCACTTGAAAACTATGCTTCTTGACACAGAGAGAACAGAGTGTTTTGAGCTTTGGACATGCAGACAGATTAATAATAAAACAAAACATACATCTAGGGCATTTAACCCCTGAAGACCTAAGGGCAATTTGAGTACATTTCTCCTCACCTGGATTTTTTTCTTAATTTTGCTTTTAAAACTGCCCCTTTTACCCTATAATGAAGTGTTCTACCTCCTTTTGTTCAGTCCAACCTGTTATTTCACAATCTGCTGCTGTAGTTGTGTCATGAGGCTGTGATAAAAGCTACAGGACCAGAAATAGAGATGGAAAAATGAAAAAAAAAATAAATAAACTGAAAATAAAATTCACACTCTTTTATACAAAACACACAGCAAACATGTAGAAACAACTTTTTGGACATAAAAAATGCTTAATTTAGGGCCTTAGCTACAAAAATGGAAAATATCAAGTCTGTAAGTAAACTAAAAATCTCCTTATTGCCTTAAAAACAAAAACAAAAGTGCAATTGCCCCATTACTTTCCTGGTCCAGTCCTGGAAACAGCTCCTGTCAGGTCCAGGGCCAGAGCCACAGCACTTCTGCATTTCCAGGGTGGAAATTACATTTGGATTTGTTCATTTTGAGTGAAATAAACCTTTCAAATAAAAATAACAAGGGATGCGCAATTACACACACCAAGATGTGTAATTTGCCATTTATTTGAGAAAAAACTGCACTTAGAGCGACTTTTTCCCTCGTTATAAACACACACAGTCAGAGGAGTCGACCATCTTGACTCACTTCACTCTTTGGCAAAGTTTGGCTCGATCAAAATGGACGGAGCGCATGAGTTTGGGGAAAACAAAGTTCCTATTGGACACTCGTTTTGCTCCCGTCATCACACAGCGTGAGTGTGACGTAGGATAAAGCCGCAGAAATGTACGGAAACCTCTATGTCTGCACTTTCAGAGGGGAAAAGGACGTTTCTGTCTTTTACCGTTAGAAAGTTATGGACGGTTATAGAAAACATATTCCTCGGAGTCGTATACGATGTCGTAGGTCTTCGAGGTAATGACATTATAGCATTTTAAAATATGGTCCGTGACATAGGCTACTGACACTTTGCAGCTCCTCAAAAACCTGGAGTTGTGTTTTGTTTCATTCACACATGAGACTATCCAAAGCTCAAAATGCTCTGTTCCACCTTGTGATGTCATGAAGTGGTAGTTTTCGACGGTGCCTTTCACCTTTTGTTCTGTAGATATGGGCAAGTCCAAGTCTGAAATTATCCAAATGTTTCTAGTGAAAGTATACGGAGTTTAAAAACACAGTGGAGCACCTCCTGTACTGAGTGTTTTGAGAGACAAACTCATCCTAAATATGCAGGATTTGTGCGTTAAAGTGTGAATGAAACAAAACAAACCTCCAAGTATGTTTTTTTTCACGAGGAAACAACATTATAACATAGACCAGAAAACAGCGCATATAATACAGGCCTTTTAAAGACACAATTTCCTTGCTTTGAAAAATATTGAAAACACAAAAGCCTTGATTTATATGCACACACTACGCTTTGCTCTTCTTTGCCCTTCCAATGCTACCGCTTCTTATTCCCTTACAAAAACGTAATGGCATATGCAGTACTTTTAATACATTCTACTACGAAACAATAATGTACGAGCGTGGGCCTCATCGGAAGACATAAAACTGCACTTTCATTCGCAGCGCTCTCCAGAACTAATTATATTACAGACATTAAAACCTCTGTGCTAACAAAGAAGTCTCCTAATGGTATCCGCTATAAGACCCGGCTCTCTATAGCGCTCATGTTTGTGTTTGGCCCCGGTGCCCTCCATCTCTCTGTGGACATCTCCGTTCATTACCTTTACAGCGCCGGCTTATGCGGCGTGTGCCCCGAGCTGCTGCTGCTGCTGCACCAAAGAAAAAGCTTTTGAGTTGTGTCGGCTTTTATCAGCGGCGTCACAAACACGTATACAGTCAGACATGGGTCACTCACCGCAGAGAACAGACTCACTTTTGTTATTTGAGTCATTTGGAGAAGTAGGGAAAAAGTTAGCACAGGTTTGAGAAGGTTGGGGGGAAAAATACATAGTCCAAAGAAACAAACCACATTTTTAAGATCATCCAGAATAAACAAGTATTAAATCAGCATTGGCGTCATCAAAGGGTTTTCCCAGATATTGTATTTATAGCACTGCAAAAACCAAAATCTAGTCAAGCTAAAATGACTTGGATTAAGAAAGTTTTACCACGATTTGAGTAAATTTCACTTGACAAGTAAAATTATCAGCCAGTGCAGCAAGATTTTTGTACTTAAAATATGAAAATACATCTCGCTACGCTTAAAATAAGAAAAACGACAACTTTTTACACTTAAAATAAGAAATAAAATCAAATGTTGCTTGAATTAAGAAAAAAACATCAACAAACTTATTCCACTGGCAGATCATTTTACTTGCCGAGATGAATCGACTCAAATAAAGTAAAATATTCTTAATTGAAGCCATTTTAACTTGCCTAGATATAGTTTTTAGATATTTTTTCGGAGCTGTCCCACTTTCTGTCTGCCCATGTGTCAATTATAGTTTGTCGTTTGACTGATACGTGTTTCCCTCTGAATAAACTTCTACCCTTCAGTCTGGGATGAGTCTTGCCGATTGGGCGAACGGCCACAACAGTGGAACGAGCCAAAAAAAATCAAACTTTAGTTAAATCAAACTGAGAGAAAAGCACAAACATCTTCCCGTCCACTTAGCCACAAACGCACAACGCGCTTCCCTCTGGACGCTTTTCAAACTGACTAAAATAGGCTTAAGTGTATCAGTCGGCGTCACTGTGTTTGTTTTGGTTTGTTCGGCGCTCTTAATAATCTTCATCATCTTCATATCAGTGTAAAGGAAAACAGCCTTTTCCCTCACGTGTTCGCTCATTTCTGCTTAGATAAAAAATACACTTGAAACAGAAATAAAGTCCAGATAAATTACTTATCCAGATATTAGAAAGCCACACTTGTACAAGGAGTCCGTGCCGACATTCCCAGGCAGAGACTCAATATTTACACCTATACAATGACTTTTATGCGCAAACTATAGTGGGAGGAGACCGTGGTTTAGGCTTAGCGCCTCTTCGTTGGTGCACAGGCCTCTTGGCGCGTTGCACAGTCCAATCAGACCCCATCCCGAGGTGTTATCGGGTCTAATAAGTCATGACATCGTCCCTATCAGTAGTTCTTGCCCTATGCAGTTAGTTTGTTCTTAGATAGACTGGAATATCATATATTTGTCTTGACATACAGTGAGTCTATGAGTCTCACAGGTATAATCAGAGCCCTTATCTTCGCATGACCTCGGTACAATAATGAAATATAGCAGCAGTTATACAAAATAGCTAAGCCTAGTTATTTATCCCAACATCGGTATTGTTAAATATCAGTTACAGGCCAAGCAGCAAGATAGAAATTGGATATCAGTATCGCATTTCTTAACGACACCGAGTTTTGAGCCCCTGGTGGTTTTAGGGCCAGGAGCATGTCCATATCTGCCCGTATTTCAAACCCCACAAAATTCAGACGACTGTCAAACTAGTACAGCTCAGACATCGGCGCACTAATGTCAGTGGGCAGAGCCATGTTTTAGTTTTAGTTTTCGAGTGACGCGGTAAAGACTGTCAAAGCCAAAGCAGTTTCGGTGCCCTTCACATCTGTATGAAGGTGCAGTTTGACCAAGACTGAACTGTACTATATAATTTGACAGTAAAGGGGAACTCCGGCACATTTGAAGCTAAAGTCCATCGTGGTCGAATACTGTCAGAGGCCAAAAGACAGCACAGATCGGTGTTTACTAGGCGGAAATCTTGCCATAGTAGTGAGCCTGTCAAGGTAACAAACAGCGTAATGATCGAGGCAATGTCTTAAGTTCCACATAAAATTTAAATCTGCAAACTGAAGAAGCTTAACACCACTTTTTAACCCATCTCACAACATCGCCACCAGTCTAACGAACAAAACGCTCTGCCTGGCTCACTCATTAGAGGTTTGGAAACAATATAAAACTTTTTTTTTTTTTTCCAAGCGAGTCCAGGCCAAGAGGCAGCGGCAAACACAAAACACAGTCGTATTTCCACAGATAAGACATAAAAGTTTAAAGAAAAACAAGTGCAGATTGTGGAATTGGTCTCAAAAGCTCTCAGTTTGGATTTAAAAGTGCTCAAGGAAATTAAATCAGTTTCCAGTCTTTCTGTAGCATATTCCATAGAAAAGGTGCAGAGTAAAACAAATGCCTTTTTACCCAATTCTGTACGAGCAGAAGGAACAGAAAGCAACAAATACTTTCTAAGCAGCCTCACATTTACACTTGCCAATTTCCCACTGCGCATGAGAAGGCCCAAAAGACTCGATGCCTTGACAGGCTCACGAACATAGTGAGATCTCCGACTAGGCAACACTGATCTGTGCCGTTTTTTGGCTTCTGACAGTATTCGACCACCTGTAGCGATGGACTTCAGCTTCAAACGTGCCGAAGTTCCGCTTTAAGCAGGATATTTACCTCTAAACCTTTCTGTCAAAGCCTGATCTTGTCAAATCTCAGAAACTAAGCAGGTCAGGGCCTGGTTAGTTGGGACGGGAGACTGTTGGGAATATCAGTGAAATAAAATAAAAGCAAAAAAAACTGTTGTTGTGTCATTAAGCAAGACACCAGCATTCCTCAATATGAAAGTTTTGTGTTGATGGTGGTTTCAGTGTGTGGAGCAAGTGAATAATGCACAAAATTGTAACGTGACTTTGAGCGTCTACATAAAACTATATTATTATTGTTAGAAAAAGAAAATGCAAAAAGAGAAGAAGTATAAGAGCACTACAAAAAAGGATTTTCTAGCAAAGTTAAACTGACTTAATTGGCTTGATTAAGCAGATTCATCTTAAAAGATCAATTTAAAGAATTTTTTACTTAATAAGATGAGATTTTTTGACTTGTTTCAAGATATTCCATCCTGATTTATCTTATCTCGATATTACAACTTATTCTAAGCACTTTTTATATTAACTCAGTCCAGGTTAAGCCTCTTTAACTTCCTCCTCAAACCAATAAGGTGAAAAATCTGTCCATAAACACTTGAAACTCGTGTTTTCTGCTTAGAACAAGATTCATATTTCGTCTTGTTTTAAGAAAACTTGGAAAGTGGAAATTTCTTACTGCACTGGCAGAGAATTTCATTTAAAATAGGGCATTTTTTCCTCAAAATTTGTATTTTTTTCTTATTTTTTGATAGGCCTTTTTTGCTGTGAAATGCGTGTGAAAAAGTTACATAATTCACCTTTAAAAACGACATGTGATCTTGCCATTAGTACAGACCTTAATACCAAACTTGCTCTCCAGGCTGACTGTCCACACATTTTCACACCAGTCCCAGTTGTTTATAATTTGTCATGATTTTTTCTTTCATTCGAGATTTGGGCCTCTACCTCTCATGTGACGTACAGTAAATCCTATATGTCCAATGAATGAAACCATGAAATCAGCCACTCTTTCAAATCAACAGACTGTGAATAAAGCGCTACTTAGCAATCAACAGCTTTGTGTCTTCATGCGAGATAATTGCAACCCAGAGGAATCTAACTGAAATAGTTCCTCACAACTTGGCTTTTACATCCTCCGTGCGGTAAGAACTCCTAAAAGCAACTTCACAGATGTGGATCACGCTATAAGTATCTATAAAAGTCACTGTGTGTTTTACGGCACGTTAAGGTCATGCTCTTATTGATGATGTGGTCAGTAAAAAGCCTGAAGATAAACACGCTTTTAGTGGAAGAAACAAAAACCTCCTGCATTATGAAAGGAGTTACAGAGGGCGTGTGATGTGGTGCGTGCTGTATACAGGTCTATGTGTTCTGCTTTAGGCTATGAGCTTGTCAATAAAGAACAGTGCATGCAAAAAGGAACTATGGATTTTTGCATAATGACGTGATAGAAAGAGGGGTACAGTGATAAAAAGCCGTATTTTCTGGACTATAAGTTGCACTTTGTTCAGGGTTTGGGTGGGACTTATACTCAGGTGCGACTTATTATATTAGTCCATAGACCAAATATATATATGAATCGTATAAATGAATCAAAAATGAAAAAACAAATAGTTGTCCGATTTTTCATTTTGGTTTTAGAGACAAATAATAAAGAAAAGAGTTGTTTTTTTGTTTTCTTATTTTTGGTTCTATATCGAAAAACGAATGAACGAATGATACACGGATTCTTCTCTAATGGGTTCTTTTGTTGTTTTTATTACGATTACTTCTATAACTCGCCTTTCAAGACGAAATGTTGGTTCTTGGTCTCTGATTTTATAAAATAAATTTCCCCCAAAAAGTGCAACTTATCCATGCTTTTTTCTTCTTCATTGTGCATCTTTTGGCTGGTGCGACTTATAGTCCAAAAATACAGTAATATAAACAAATATATCTTTCATAATTAGTAATAATAATAATCCATCTTCTTACGCTTTTTCCGGCTTCATAATAATTAATAGTTTCATAATTATTTAACATTGGGCTGCATTATTTTCATTTTTATACTGTATATATTTCTGACAAGTGCTGTAATTTCCATTAGATTTGCAATTTACGTTTGAAAAGTAGGAGTGCACATTGTAAATAACCCCAAAAGCAATAATGTTTGACAAAAGACTGTGATATTAACTACTAAACTACTGCTACAGAGGTCGGAAAACTAAAGGGTGACTATTTTTTCCCCAATATAACATAATATTTTGTTGTTTATGATAGGGCTCTTAATTTTTCAGACTAAAATGGATAGTGGAATTTCAGAATCTAATAGGAGAAGAAAACAAACAACGCTGTCACAATTGTCACAAAAAACAACTACCTTAGCAACTACCTTTTTTATTCTGTGTAAGACCACATATTCGGCTTTTGTTAAGGATCATCGAGGCCAACAAATGTAAAATGCTGGCAAAGTATAACCTCTACTTGAATGTTACTGCAACACGTTTATTTTGTATGGTATTTTTATTTTATATTGTGTTTTTATTTATTCAAAATGTCTCCGGACTTTCCCAGACGCGGGCTGCAGCAGACAGTACAGTATGTTGACAGAAAGCCGATAGCTGAGAGGACGGTTAGCCGGGAGGCAGGTCAGTTGTACAGTGGACACAGCTCTCAGTGAAAAGGCTGGAGGCGAACATTGACCATATTCTCATATTCAATCAATCCGTCCATCGCACAGCAGGCAGCCAATGACGCGCCGTTGGCTCACACAAAGGGGGTGTGATATAATGTGGATAAAGCGACTGTACGTCTGTAAATATGCACGTCCACAGCTAAAGATTTTCAAAGAGGTTACACTTAAAGGTCCTACATTACACTAAATGGATTCTTGTCCGCTTTAAGTCATGTTACAGTGTCTACAGTTAGCGTCACACCACCAAAGCAAAGCATAAATACATGTATTTATCTACAGTACCTTCTTGGAGCACGTCTGTAACGGCGGCCGGGTACTTCTTGATCTCTCCTTTATCGGGAAACAGCATCTTCTGCTGTGGGTCGTACACCACCGAGCAGAAGAAGGCAACCTGAGAGTTAAAATGAAAAAAGTGAGATATTTGTATTAATTCTCGACTCATTTTGATTTTAAAATAACTTAAAGGTCCTATATTATGCAAAATTGACTCTTGTGAGCTTAGCTGTTACCTCCTTCCTCAAAAACATAGCTGCAGTGATGTGTCGTTTCATTCAGACGTGTTTGAATAATCCTTTATTAGTGGAAGAAGATGGAACAGAGAGTTTTCTGTTTGAAAGCAAAACACATCTGAATATGCAGGATTTGTGTGTTAAACATGTGTGAATGAAATAAAACAAAACTCTGGGTATGTTTCTGATGAGGAAACAACATTATAACAGAGCAGAAAATAGCTTAATGTGGGCTCTTTAATGCTCTCTTCAGGACCCTGGTTGAGAGTTGACTAAAATAAAAATAATAGAGTTTCAAAAATATGCATGTGTAGGCCTTCCACTTACAGAAATACAGGTTGTGACAGTGGTTTAAGTCAGTGTTACTCAAACTGTGGGACATGTACCACTGGCGTTAACCAAGCTCGTGCAAGTAGACAACTCTCAGTAGTAGTAAGTAAGAGCAGTCATCTTATAATATATATATTTCCTGCCTGTTGAACTCTGCACTTTAAATCACAAACTACTGTAACATCCTATTCCCTGCTCACACATGTATATAGTTGTAAATATGTCACTGATGTAAATAATTTCTGAGAGAGAACTATTTTTTATCTTTTATCTTATTGTATTTATCTTATCTTATTTTTGAAAACTTGATTCTAACTACTTGGTCGGTTGCATCTGTAACGAAGAAAATTTCCCCTCGGGGATGAATAAAAGTAATTCTGATTCTGATAACCAGATAATTGGTGATTCAAATCCAGCCTTCCCAATTAATGTTATTGTTGTGTCCTTGACCAAGACACTTCACCGACCTTCTCTGTGTGAATATATGCTGTGTCCAGCACAGAAAAGTTTTGGCTTTCTAAGTATGACCAGATCTAAATATATAACGGGAGTATTCCAGGTCTAATCTAATCTTAGTGATAATTCTTTCAATTAAAGGATTAGTTGTTTAAAATGTGAATGGATGTATAAGATTTGTACTAACTTTAACAGAAATGTATTTCTTTATTTAATTTTTTTTGTTTGAGATCACCTTGAGTAAAGAAAACAAAAAATTTCCTGTGTCATTTTGATGTGGTTACAGCTTTATAAAAATCTTCTCTCATCTTACGGCATCTTGCAATAATCAATCAATCAATTAACTTTGTGTACCCCCTAACTTAGGTGTATTATTATGTTGCAACTTTTATTTTGTTTGTTGTTTTATTCAATCGTTTCCTTTAATAATGAATGCGTGTGTTGCTTTGAGTTAATTTACTTTGTTTTCCTGCAGAAATAGTGATGCTCTCTGCTTGACTGGGCCCATCATTAGTGTTTGGGTCGATCCATCACTGCCCCTCACTGTCGCCTTCCTTCCTCGTGGCCTTGTTAACAGAATGGATAGACAATTGTCCAGCTCCTGTCAGAAAATAGATCAGAGTTTGCTGCAGTCTGCCTCAAGTATGGCCTCATCTGTTTGGGAGCTCTCTGTCACATGCTTCACACACCAATGGCACTAAAGTACAGGGCTCAGGCTTCCCCAACAAGAACACAAGCAGAAGGTTACAAGAATTCACCGGCACGGAGTCCTGATTGTTGGATTTAACAGATTTCAAGGAAGGACAGAAGAAAATAGTAGCTAAAGTTGTGTGAGGCAGATGGGAATATATTTCTAGAGCTTAAAGTTGTTTTTTTCTTTTTCTTTTTTTTCCTTTTTTTTTACATTGCTTACTCAACTGCAAAAAAGATTAAGATATAAACCAAAAATTGATTAAAACTATTATCTTGCTGCATGGACAGATAATTTTACTTGGCAAGTTATCTTAAAATAAACTACCTCTAGACTAGAATTAAGATGTCTCAGAACTAGTAAGTAGACAATAAATCTGAAAACAAGATGAATAACCTGATATACGTTTTAAAATCTTGGCAGTATCAGAGAAATTTGCAGTGTACCTATCCAGGCTATTAAGAGAAACACTCAATTTCTCAGCGTTTAAAGGGAAATATACAATCCAACTTCTCATGGTAGCATCTGTGAACCCCCAGATTGCAAAAACGCGTGTGTGAAAAAGGCCACGCCACAGCCAGGCCACGCTTAATTAAACAAACAAATATGACTGAACTTTATTCCATATACTGCACGAATAAATAAAATAAAGCTAAAATATTGCATTTCTTTGCGTCTCCACAACAGAGTAGCACAGATCACGTGAATGAAAGCGTTACCTTTGACCCGCCGCCGCCGGAGGACGTTGAGCCAATCAGGACGCGCCTTGTTGGGACGTGCTTCAGTTTCCACAGGGCCGATCGTCAACATGGTGAGTGCCGAGCCATTCAAAAGAATAGTTTACATTTAGGAGAGATAAAACCACTATAGCCCACTGTACACGCACCGATTGTGTTTAAACTACTAGTTACATGACTGTACGGTGTTTGTGTGAGTAGGTTTGATGTAGGGAGACGGATATTAGCTGTTAGCATATCATCCTTAGCGTTAGCGCCAAGCTAGGGGCTCACACAAGGCAGTGATCAAAGAGAAACTTTATTACCTTTTTCTCAAGTGTGTTCAAAGTATAAGTATCTGTGACATGAGGTGGTGCATACTGTGATAATCGTGCTCTGTTCCATCAACACTTCGTGTGCAGGACTTGGATATTGACTTTGTTTGATAATAGTGGTGGTGTTTGCGAGTTTTTGAGAAGGAAATAAAAGGGCTACTCTAGTTAAATGTAAAACTTTTATTTTCTTTGCTTTGTGTTTAATACCAGAATCTAAAATTCTTAGGTTTTCACTTTCGACAAACATATTGAACATTTGTGAATGAAACCTAGTGATTAAAGTGTGCAGGTTGGGAGCTGATGCCACAAACATGCTTCATTAACATTGTGGCTGTCTCTTATTCATGACAGTCTTCATCAGAGGCTAATAATGGCCCGAGCCAAGCGCCACCTTACGCAGGTGTACCGCCCTCGGGGATGCCTCCGCCGTTTGTAAGTCTCAAAGTACAATCACAAAGTGCCAAAACGATTACAAACTATTACAAACTTTTAGCTTTATGCAAGTGTAGTTTCCTCTGCAGCATACACACACACGTCCTGGTACTTTCAATTCAATTCAATTCAATTTCCTTTATTGTCACATGTGCATATACATACAAAATATATATAGCACAGATGAAATTGCTGTCCTCTCCCACCTCAGTGCAAGCATTAAAAAACATTCCAATAAAAAAATTCAAGTATAAAACAAATGTGCAAACAGACAGAAATGTGCAAACAGGACAGAAGTGCGCAAACAAGACAAATGTGCAAACACTCAAAGTAAACAGACACAATAGACAAAACAATATTTACAGATAAAAAAGTGAAGTAGTGCAAAAATGTATGAATAACAGTCACTGATTGTCCATATAATGTAAAAAAAAAAAAAGAAGTGAGGTAGTGCTTCAGAGTTTACAGTTACTTGTTCTAATTCTTACATTTTCTGAATTGTGTAGATGGGACCACCGGGAATCCCACCTCACTTCCCTCCAATGGGGATTCCTCCGATGGGGCAGCGGCCCAGTATGACCCCAATGCCTCCAGGAATCATACCCCCTGGAATCATGCCCCCGATGGGGGCACCACCCATGGGACAGGTGAGTAACCTGACGTGACCATTTTAGATAAAAGTTTTAGCAGTTTATGTAAACAACATCTGAAAAGACCACACATTTATGACATTGGAAGTACACTTGTTCATGGTATTGAGCATTCAATAATTTCTAATACTGGACAAGCACTTAATATCACCACCTAATCTATTTATGTTGATAGCCATTGCTACAGACTAAACGAATAAACACTATTGTAGTTTTGTATTTTTTTTTACGATTGTAGTTGTGTGATGCTTATATTTTTTGCTACTTCTACTTCAATTGGTCAATGTATTTTTGTGTATTTTAACACATATCTGAGTTAATAATGCACAAAAATGCATAATGCGATGTAACTGTAGCACATTATCACAGACTTATGGCATCCACCCTTCATCCTAGCAAACTCACCAAAGCCATCTTGGCTGTTCTAAATAAATTATATTAGCATATTATTCTACTGCTGTGAGACCAAAGTGCCAGTGTCGCCATCCAAAAAGGTGACATGAACTTTTGCTGTGATGCTGCTGATACCAAACGGGTCACAGTTAAATAAGTTTAAACCCTCCCCTTCCTCCCGGGCCCCGAGCATCTCCACACACCATCAAACAGGGGCCCCCTGCTGTGCCCAAGTGCCTTTGCCGCCACTTGGAGCTATGGAAATGCCAGATGAATATTTCATGATGGCTCTTTTCTTAGATGGCGGGCATGATGCCACCTATGATGCCAGGAATGATGATGCCGCGGATGCCAGCTGCGACGGTGCAACCAGCGGGACCGGTGAGTCTCCACACTTCAGTCTCTTCACCCACTCACACCTCCAAAAATACTCCCCAAGCTGAGAAATACCCAGCAACACATAAAGGGCAGGTTTTTATTTTTGAGCTTTTAACTCATTAGATGAAGTTGCCCCGTATCAAAATTATTATTGCTCAAATGCAACATGGAATGGACAAAATTGTAATTTTTGGATTCAGAACAATTTCAGCCAGATTGCGAAATTAAATAATTTGTCGTAAGACCCACTGCCACTTCTTTTCTCCCAAGACACCTCACCCACCTTGCCTCGTATGAATGTGATGTGTGCGTGAGTGTTGGTGATTGTTACAGGAGCAGATCAGCAGCCCCAGGGCAGCTGATATGATAGTTTACCACTACGTAGTGAGTGAATGAATACTGACCACAGTGTAGCACTTTGAGAGACTTTGACAAGCTTGTGAAACACAGTGTACATTAGTGACATTATTATCATTGTTATACCCCAGAATCTGATGGTTGTCTTGGTAAATGTTTTTTTTTTTTACTTTATTCTGTTTTATCATTTTATGTTTAATGCCACATACAAAACCCACTCTAATTAGTTCATTTCAGTTTTGCAAATGATCAGCTTAATTATTTAACACAAGAGCATCCAGAGAGAAATTCTATTTTAGCTTTTTTTGCAAGCATGGTATTGTGTTCCAATAAGGAGTTTTAACAGACTGCCTGGCACTGATAAGTAAGTGTTAGCTAAACCACTTGTTGGCGTGATGTGACGAAAACCATAAATAATCCATATGAATCTTCCTTTGTTTTCCACAGCCTGGAGTCGAAGCTGCAGGTAAGATTGGCCATAATTATTACATTTATATGTAAATATGAATATATATATTTATGTTTGATGAATAAGTAACATGAGCTCTTTTGTTTCTTCATAGCGGCTGTACCTGGGGCAGCTGTAAGTTTTACAGTTTTACTTATTTTAATTGTCAAAATGTGTGTGGCTACTACTGCCTGGAAATGAAAAAAATGAATCACTTAAAATCATATTGTTTTGCAGAGTACTACTAATGGTTCTCCGCCTGAAGACGCCCCAAAGAAGGTCTGTGTCAAATCAAACTGAGCTGTGTTGAATTGTCCTTTTAAACGGCTAATCTTTTGTCCGCTGTAGAAGTCTGTGTGGACCGAACACAAGTCACTGGATGGAAAGACGTACTATTACAACACAGAGACCAAGCAGTCCATCTGGGAGAAACCGGACGAGCTAAAGTCACCGGCTGAGGTACGCATCATTATTAATAACTTTATGTAGCTGCACACTTTGAACTATTTTATGGATAGTGTACATAAATATATATTTCTATTACCGGTAGTAGTTTAATTGGGAAACATATTATTGGTAACATGGTCAGTTGCTTCTTCTTGGGGGATTAAAAAAAACATGTTAATTTAAGGTGCTTTCACACTCGTATTTGCCACATCACAATTGGGACTAAACTGAGCGGCAGTGGCTCAGTTGGTGGAGTGTTCATCTGCTGATCCGAAGGTTCAGTTGCCACTCGACACTGACATCATTGGTCAGATCCCGATGAACGCTGCTGCTGTGTGCCTGGGAAAGACACTTAACATGTATGAACCGTGTACTGGTGGATGAATGTGAGTGGTGCCTTGCTGTAAAGTGCTTTGAATGCTTTGAAGGTAGAAAAACGCTATATAAAAATGTGATCAAATTAAACGGGACTGAACCCAAAATTAGACGCTGAGATTTTGACTAAACAAGCACTAGATCTAGGCCAAACCATGTTCACATCAAGACTAAAATCAGTTGAATTTAGGGCCAAAAAACAAGTGTGAACGCATCAGTTTCACATATGTTGGGGTTTTAGACAGTAAAGAGTATGGACGATAGAGGCTTATACTGTAAATTTTAGCTTGTAAAGTACATTAATAAAAAAAAATAAGAAAAGACCAGGACTAAGAGTTGTATTTATATCACGGAATAAATTGATTTCAGATGTAATTTTATGATCTTACTTTTAAAACTCTTGTGAATCTTCCTATAAAAATGTGTTAAAATTAAACGGGACTCTGACTAAACAAGCACTAGAATTAGCTCAAACTACTGTATGTTCACATCAGGACTAAAATCAGTTGAATTTAGGGCCAAAAAACAAGTGTGAATGCATCAGTTTCACATA
The DNA here is from genome assembly GCA_034769755.1 of Odontamblyopus lacepedii. Classification (NCBI taxonomy): domain Eukaryota; kingdom Metazoa; phylum Chordata; class Actinopteri; order Gobiiformes; family Gobiidae; genus Odontamblyopus; species Odontamblyopus lacepedii. Next base: position 1,675,225 of record CM068356.1, on the reverse strand, counting down.
TGCTGGGGTTTTAAACCGTGAAGACTATGGACAACATGGAGGCCACTGGGTTATACTGTAAATTTTTAGCTTGTAAAGTACATTAATAAAAATAATAAAAGGCCAGGACCAACAGTTGGATTTATATCGCAGAATAAATTGATTTCAGATGTAATTTTATGCTCTTACTTTTAAAAGTCTTGTGAATCTTCCTCCTTTCACCCCTGTAGCAAATGCTTTCCAAATGTCTGTGGAAAGAGTACAAGTCGGACACTGGGAAGCCTTACTACTACAACTCCCAGACCAAGGAATCCAGATGGACCAAACCCAAGGAGCTCGAGGATCTGGAAGGTAAGAGTGATGCGAGATTTGTATTATTTATTTTTGGTCCAGACTGGATGGGCCTCTAATGGCACCATCAAAGGCAGATTGGTGCATGTTGTCATCTGCGTTATGGGCTCAGGGCATCGCTCATGGAGGCTTCTTGGCTATATTTGTCTATATTAAGCTTTGAAATGAATGAACAGGAGCATACCCTGACAGACCTCTGCTTTTGTTTATTTCAGCCATGATCAAAGCCGAGGAGAATGGGTAAGAGTTTCCTGTTTCCTCCACAGTGCATTATGTCTCCACTTTGAAGCAAGTTAATAATAGAAATAGACAACACAGATTTCATAATGATAATTGAGTGTTGTGCATTAAAAATCTGAATAATATCACAATGATCTCACAGAAAAGTTCAATTTCATCATTCATTTCCCATTTTGAGCTAATATTTCTATTAATCAAATGAATATTTAAATGTCACTGATCATATCTTTTGTTGTAAGTACGTACAGTGGGGTTGCACAATTTTGGAATAATACATTTTCTGACGCTGTAGTGGTTAAATTTGCGATATATTTTGAAAACGTTGAATTCTGTTAAGAGCGTTCATTGTAAACAGCTCCAGGAACATTCGCTTTTGAGAGTGAAGACTGAAATATGGACTGGCAAAATAATCCAAGAATGCAAGACAATACAAGAATCCCATGAATTTCTGAACACGTTTGATGAGCTCCAACTACAGGTGCACCAAGAGTTTTCCATAAAAAGACAAGATATTTTGTTCTTGGCAGAGGAAATTCTTTAGCTATTTGATTGAAATTTGTGATTTTTGAATTCAGTATTTTGTGCAGCCCTATACTGTACTGTAGCATATCTGAGTCTTCCCACTTTTCGACCTTTTTTAAGATTTGTTTTTATTCCCGATGTTTAATAGTGTTCCATAATGTTCATGATGATGTTTTTATTCCAGGACTGGAGACGCGGCTGCCAGCAGCAGTGTGACTCCGGTGGTGCAGTCGGTCCCCGTCGCTGTTATGGCGACGGGGGCGGAGGCGGACAGCTCGGGGCAAGTCTCAGAGGAGCAGCAGTCCCACAGCGCCACCCTCCTCCACACAGACACACCTGCGGTCGAGGTCGCCCCCGCCACAGAGGCCGTGGTCAGGTGAGCGCCCAAACATGTGTGACCAGCATGTCTGTCATTCACAGGGTAAAGGTGCACTGTGTAACTTTTCTAGCAGAGGGTCCACCACTTGCTTGACTGAGTGTTGTTTTTTCTTGAAATGTTTCCTGAAATGTTTCCTGAAATCTTCTGAATGGAGACATGTATCCCACATCACCAGGCCAAGTTCTAGGTCTTTGGAGAAGTGGACCTGCTCACAGTAATATCGCATGTTTTTGCAGTTTTGAGAAATAAAAACACCCGTGGGAACATCCTCTGTGTGGTTAGCACTCACACTTCACTGCAAGAAGGTTCCAGATTCGACCCCTGGAAAAAAGCTACACAGTGCACCTTTAAAGAGTAGATTAATGTTTGATACAAATTGTGACCAGATTTTGTGTTGTGTTTTAGCACTGAAGCCCCAAAGGAGGAACGTCCTGAGCTTCAGAAGAAAACTTACAAATGGAACACAAAAGAAGAGGCCAAACAGGCTTTCAAAGAACTGCTCAAGGAGAAGGTGAGTCTGACGATGTCAGCTGGACTCAACAAATGCAGACAACAGAATGGTTTCTGTTCTCAAAAGTGCTGATGCACTGATCCAGCTCTTTCAGTTCTGAAACTATTCTGCCACTACCTGATATAAGAGATAAGATGAGATAAGATAAGACAGGACTTTATTGATCTCCCAGTGGAGAAATTCAACAGTCACAGTAGCTCCAGGACAGTTTAGTGCAAAAAAGGAAAAAAGTGTGATGCACTCAAGATAAACAACAATAATACAAAAATAGAAATAATATAAAGTGAATAAGTATATGTACAAAATTTACAAATAGAATGGAAGATAAGAAAATAACAGTAAAGTAAACCGGGTCTCACTACTGTACAGAATGGAATGCTGTAAAGTGCAGATGAGTGGATATCAACCAATACCAGAGCAGAGGCAGGTATTTATTTCCTTAAACACAACTGAACACAACTCGGCAAAACTGATTTAAATGTATTTTTAGTGGCCATTCCAGCTTATCAAAGCCTGATCCCAGCAGATCTCAGAAGCTAAGCAAGTCCGGGCCTGGTTAGTACTTAGTACTAGTCATTGTGTCCTTAGGCACTTCACCCACATTGCCTGGTATGAAAGTGGTGTGTACGTGAGTCAGTCTGCCCCAGGGCAGCTGTGGTTAGTTTACCACCACTGAGTGTGGAGTGAGTGAATAATGTTCTGTAAAGCATCTTTGAGTGTCCACAAAACCTCGATATAAAACTGATGCATTATTATTATTATTTGTTGAGTATCAGTAACTCTGCCCTTCAAGTAGCCAAAGAATCGCTTTGTATAATAAAAGTTAAAACATGAGACATTCAGGGCCAGTAATAGCCATTAAATGGTTTAAAGCTACAGTATGTAACCTTTTAGCCAAAAAATTGACAAAAATAAAAGCATATTATTTTCCCCCATTTTGTGTTTATTGCACTGAAAAACTTATAAAAAACATGCATTCTTACTCTCAGTGGACTTGCCTCTCCACAAACCTGACTCTTATTTGGCCTGGAGGAGGGCCTCTTTTTGTTTGTTTCCATGGAAATGTTGTAAAACCATACTTCGGAACATTCTCCATACTGTGGAATATTTTAAACTTTTTATTTTCATGGAAGAACCAGAAGGTGACATACTTTCTGACTCTTTGAACAGTTCTCTGATCCAGCAAATATTTTTGGATTGGCACAGATATTCAGTCACGTGTCTGTGCATCCCTACTCAAAAATATAAAAACTTTCAAAAAACAAATTGGGTTTTCTTCCAGGCCTGGAGCTTTCCCAAAAATGATTTACTGCTAGAGCTCGCCTGGGTACCTTATGTTTTTGTGCCAGTACTTAAGTAATTCGTATCATAAACCAGCGATTTTCTCCACCTCTGCTGTGTGCATCATTGTCTCGAACCATAACGCAAAACTGAACAAACATAAATGTCTTTTATATGGGAGAAAACGGTTAAGAATAAATTCACGGCCTCCTTCTGTTCTATAGCCTGTTGTCAAGCAGCTCATTCATACGGTACATGTAGATCCCCATCTAATCCATATTTTCCCATCAGCCTCTGGGAGGTCTTAGCCCCGAGCTAAACTCGCCTCCTGTTGCCGTGGATCCGTCGTACTTTGGGGGCCGAGTCACAGAAGCCCCGCCCACCCCCAGGGCTCCGGCTATAATTAGTCTCTATTTAATTTTGCGCACAAAGCCGTCCTCTTGAGATTGTTCGCCATTTCCTGCGCTCCCCTCATGTCGCCGTCTTTATGATTGGCTCCATTGGATCAAAGGTCCAGGATTAAGACAGTCGGAGAAAGCGGCACGGACGACTGAGCTGGAACAAGCGTGACGGCGACGGGAGCTGGAGTGATGGACGGGCATCGCCACAAACGCTCGGGGCAGAGCAGTCATTTTGTCCTCAACTGAACTGCAACTTTAAATGTGACAGTTATTGGTGCGAGCAGATGTGAATGAAAAGTTATAACTGCAGTATTTTGGTTAAGGGTACATTGTGTTAACTTATCTGGTGGAGGGTCTGTCGGAGGATATTCTTCAGGGAGATGTTATTGCTTTATCTGGAAGGGTTCACATTATGGTATTAAACCTTTCTATCTGCTTGGAGACCAAACCAGACCAAGTTACAGGTCAGATCTGTGGAGAGGCGACCCCGCTCACAGTCAGAACGCCTGTTTTTCTAGGTATTTTTGAGCTATAAAACCACCTGTTATTGAATAAATGTAAATTAGAGCTGTTTAAAGTCACACTGTGGAACATTCCAGGCAGATAAATGACATATCCAGGCCAACATAGTGCATCTTTAAATGAAATGAATACATGAAAGCAGCATTGACTGACTTATAAGAAAATAAAATTGTTTCAGAAGAGTTGATATAATCTGAAACTACACTGTTTGATTATAGCTTTGTAGTGAATATTTCTGGAGTCATTATTTTTGAAACATGAAAGGCCAGTCGTCCAATAGTCTATAAGTAATAATAAGCTTGAGTAATATGTACTAATAGGATCTGTAGTTAAAAGAAAGGTCTGTTCCACTATCCAAAAACTAGGGATGGGCAGGATTAATCGATAAATGATTATTAAGAATTTAGTCGATCACGTTCATTTTAATGGACAAACTGAATGTAGGTCTCTGTGTAACGTAGCGTGAGGAGTCGAGGCTGCGTCTCACAGCACAAACACTGGAGCTGTGGCCCCACAGTCCCACGTCTCGGCTCTGGCTCCTTGGAGATCACTATATTCCTCAGAGTGCGTTTACCTGCACATCAGTATCACAGTAATGATCTTTTTTTTTTTTGCGTATCGCTGTTTACGCAGCATCTCCAACGCGACATACGCACAGAACAGACTCACAGCCTCATCACATCCTCTGTCACAGGGAGAACACTCATATTCCACTGAGTCGAGTCCTTTAGTCCAACAGAAACTGAACCACATCAGCACAAGGAAAGAGCTGCTTTTTTCACTAACTGTTTATGCAAATGAGTCATGTGGTTTTAAGTTTAGTTTCTGTAAGACGTAAACAAATGTTTAAAGCTGCATTAAACACATTCTGATCTCACACTGATGAGGCTCTGGAGTGATTATGGTTTATATGGTGTAAAGTTGAGTTTATTTATGCAGATTAGTAATAGTAATAATAGTGATGATAATTTTAATATAAAATGTTAATGATCAATCGAAAATCGATCGTTAATTTTCCCGACAATCGATTAACACAATTTAATCGAGTGCCCATCCCTAATCCAAACTATGTACGAACCACACAGGATGCCGGATTTTAGCTCACACTTTTATCAATAGTTAAAAAACGACTTCAGGTAACATTCTCCTCTGTCTTTGCAGGGAGTCTCCTCAAACTCCTCTTGGGAACAGGCCATGAAACTTATCATCAACGACCCGCGCTACAGGTGAGCCGCACTCTCAGGGTTCATTTTACTTTCATCCTTATGCTGATCTCGTCACATCTCAGAAGCAAAGCAGGGCCGGGCCTGGGTCGTACGTCGTGACCATTCCCCCCTGTAGCTTGTGTAGTGTCATATTATTTTGTAGTAGTAAAATTATTGAAGAATTGAGAAAGAACAATTCATTTATCGTTGACACTCACAAAAATCAATACGGATTTAAGTTCAGCATTTATTTTGAGTTATTGATAATAATGTTTTCTGTCATTTAGGCTTGTCACAGTTACAATTTTGAATAAAAAAACGTATTGTGATATATTCAGGGTTCCAACGGTGTCTTAAAAAGTCTTAAATCCATTGGATTTATGAATTTGGAAATAATACCTTAAAAAGACTTGAAAACGTCTTAAAATTTGTGCAGTATATCACTTCTCCGTATCACATTTCTCCTTAAAAGTTTAATTTGTCCAGCATCATTATTTGGTTAAATAACGTCGCTTAAATAAAGAGCAGCGGAAACAATAATTGAGAACACAACGCAGCCCCAGGTCAAAAGACTCCGAACACGTCACTGAAGATCACCACAAGCAACGCGCTAAACAGCAGAGTCAAATCAAAGAAAATCTCAGCAGAACACAAAGTTTAACTAACGGCGTTATGTTGTTTTTTAATGTTGGTTTTACGTTATCGAGTGAGTTATGGGGTAGAGTCTCTACTACAAACACTTTGAGAAATAAATGAACACATTTAGTTTTTTTGCTGGTAGGTCTATGAAATAGTATTAAGTTTTGATATAAATGGTCTTAAAAAGGTTTTGAATTTAACTTGAAAAAACCTGTAGGAACCCTGTATATTAACCCCCGAAGACCTAAGGGCAATTTTAGTACATTTCTCCTCGCCTGGATTTTTTTCTTAATTTTTTTCTTAAAACTGCCCCTTTTACCCCATAATGAAGTGTTCTACCTCCTTTTGTTCAGTCCAACCTGTTATTTCACAATCTGCTGCTGTAGTTGTGCCATGAGGCTGTGATAAAAGCTACAGGACCAGAAATAGAGATGAAAAAAAACCTGAAAATAAAATTCACACTCTTTTATAAAAAACACAGAGCAAACATGTATAAACAACTTTTTGGACATAAAAAATGCTTAATTTAGGGCCTTAGCTACAAAAATGCAGAATATCGAGTCTGTAAATAAACTAAAAATCTCCTTATTGCCCTAAAAACAAAAAAAAGTGCAATCGCTCCATTACTTTCCTGGTCCAGTCCTGGAAACAGCTCCTGTCAGGTCCAGGGCCAGAGCCACAGCACTTCTGCATTTCCCTGGTGGAAATTACATTTGTGTTTGTTCATTTTGAGGGAAATAAACCTTTCAAATAAAAATCGCAAAGGATGCGCAATTACGCACAACAAGATGTGTAATTTGCCATTTATTTGAGAAAAAAAACTCCACTTAGAGCGACTTTTTCCCTCGTTCTAAACACACACAGTCAGAGGAGTCGACCATCTTGACTCACTTCACTCTTTGGCAAAGTTTGGCTCGATCAAAATGGACGGAGCGCATGAGTTTGGGGAAAACAAAGTTCCTATTGGACACTCGTTTTGCTCACGTCATCACACAGCGTGAGTGTGACGTAGGATAAAGCCGCAGAAATGTACGGAAACCTCTATGTCTGCACTTTCAGAGGGGAAAAGGAAGTTTCTCTTTGTTACAGTTAGAAAGTTCTGCGCGGTTATAGAAAACATATTCCTCGGAATCGTATACGATGCCGTAGGTCTTTGAGTGTTAAAACAAGATTTTGGATATGGAAGGCTTAATTTTTCACTTAATTTCTCATCCCCACTGGACAACCTCAGTAAACCCTTTTTTTAAGTTTGCCATATTGTAAAAAACAAGTAAATGATGGTAAATGGCCTGATGCAATAAAAGTTTGTTTAAATGAAACACTATAGGACTTTTGCAGGTACATAGTGACTATAATAAATCACTGATATGTTACTTATTTAACCTTCTGCAGCTCAAGTGTGATAGTCCCAGCCTCTTACTTTCACTCATTGTCTTGTCCTTTGCCACCGCAGCGCCCTGCCCAAACTCAGCGAGAAGAAACAGGCCTTTAACGCCTACAAAGTCCAGACGGAGAAGGAGGAGAAGGAGGAGGCCCGGATAAAGTACAAGGAATCTAAAGAGACGTTTCAGAGATTCCTGGAGAACCACGAGAAGATGACGTCCAATACGAGATACAAGTGAGCACCACTCTCTTCCGGTTATCGACTCGCACTTCTCTGTATTGTCAATGGGCAATGATGTGCACAGGATCAATGTGGGGGTCACGTATTGACCAGTTCACACCATCAGCTGTTGTGACCGTGCCAGGGCTATAGGGATGTGTCTTTGCTCTGCCGAGAATGTTCCACAATATGACATTAAACAGTAGGGTGGAGTGAAAAAAACTTGTTTTCCAGATCATTTTTGGATAGTGATAAAAAGTTGCCGACACATTCAGTGAGTAACAAACCAAAAAAAATTAGACATTTTGAAGCAACAGACCTGAATAAACGGGGTAATATGGGCTATTCTGACCAAAATCACAAAAACAGAGGTTTGTAAACACAGTTATAATTATTTTATTTTTACAAAACGAGTTAGTCCAGACTAACATGGAAACTATTAGGAACCATCTCTTAGTCATATCAGGAATGGATGGAATAGCAGGAGAATGGATCAGATTCTGTTTCCAAAAAATGCAAAATGAAGACGTTAAAAACATGTATAAGTTGCACTTTTTGTGGGAAATTTATTTAATAAAATCAGAGACCAAGAACCGTCATTTCATCTTGAAAGGCGAGTTATAGAAGTTATAGTAATAAAAACAACCCAACAGAGAAGAACCTGTGTATCATTCGTTTTTCAATATAGAACCAAAAATAAGAAAATGAAAAAACAATTATTATTATTATTTGTCTCTAAAACCAAAATGAAAAAATGGATAATGATTTGTTTTTTCATTTTAGATTCATATATACCATTCATATATTTGGTCTATGGGCTGTCAGTGTGAAAAATGTAATATATAAGTCACACCTGAGTATAAGTCGCAGGAGCCACCCAAACCCTGAAAAAAAGTGTGACTTATAGTCCGAAAAATACAGTCCTGGAATAGAAACAAATATATTGAATCAAATAATTAAAATTCTGAGTTCAAAATTGAAAACTGAATCTTGAAATGTATATTTTAGTGTATATATTGTGCTAAAATCTCGTCTTGTCTCGTTCTTGTCAACCCAATTTCGTATTTAAAAAAAGAAAAATAACAAAGACAGAAAATTAAGACAGATAATAATTGAGTGAGGTTCTAATTTTTCCTTTTTTTTTTTTCTCCTGGTGTTGTCAAGTTAATGATGTAACAGTGCGGTTTGAAAGTTAAAAATAGAAAAGCATTGTATGGGTGCAGTACATTATTTATCTCGCTGGTGGTTAGGTTCTGAGTAGCATGAATTGATTGATATGCACAGACAGAAACAGACGGGCTGCTGGGAAATGGAATATAGAGGAGGAGATAAAAGCATGTTGTGTCAATGGTCGCGCGATATGACGAGGGCTGCGTGTTTATAATCGTGTGAGATGCTCCTGCCTTTGAAATATAAATGAATTGTACAGGATTGGCACGCGTAGGCTCACATTTGTGTAGCAAAACAAATGAAAACAGGCGGGAAATGCATTATATTAAGTCAGAATTAGAATTTATTTGTCATTTCAGTATCAAAATTGCACAGAAACCAAACACTGTACTCAGATCCAGGTTAAAAACAGCACAATAAATAGCTCAAAATATTGTGCTGGTAAAATGCAGTTTTTAATGTTGTAATGAGGGGCGTAAGAACCAGATATTTTATTATTTTATTGTTTTTATGTTATATTTTATGTATTTTCATTATTTTTTTATTTTTAAGGGCTCATATCACACCATTTTCTTATTTATGTTATCTTATTTTGTTTTTTGTTTCATTCACATGTTTAACACACAAACCTGCATATTTAGGCTGAGTTCTTCTCAAACAAAAAAACACTCTGTTCCACCATGTGATGTCATGCGGTGATACAGGAAGTGCTCCGCCGTGTTTTTAAACTCCACACACCTTCATTAGAATCATACGGGTGATTTTAGCCCTGGAATTGCCCGTCTCTACTGAACTAAAGGTAAAAGTCGGCTGTGGTAACTTGAAAACGACCACGTCATGACATCACAAGGTGGAACAGAGCGTTTTGAGCTTCCTCAGACATGTGTGAATGACAAAAAACACAACTGCTGGTATGTTCATGAGTCTATATGATGTATGGGTTTGACTTTCTGAAATGAGTGCCAAAAAAATTCACTTTTTCCTTTTCTTTTTTTTATATCTTGCTTCAAAATGTGTTATCGTGACAGGCCCACTTGCTGTGTCATGTTTTGCTATAGGCCTGCATAACAAATATTGATGTCTGTTTTCATTTGATGGATGAAGCGCAGATCGACAGACAGACCGAGGGCTGAACCTTGGCTCCCGTTTGATCCCTGCTCTGCTCTCGCCTCTCAGCCTCTAAACTGGGGCACAGTCAGGCGCTGCACAGCTACTTTTTACTTTTTACTTACCCAATTCCCCCCGTGTTATACCTCTGTCCTCTCCTGAACATCTAAAATTAGTCCAAAACCCATCTCTCAACTTCAAAATTTAGCATTTTCCTAAACACAAGTGTGCAATCGAACAGCAGTTCTAGTGTATGGCTGTGGAATGCTGCCCCCCGGTGGACTGCTGTGTAAACTTGCCGTTAATGGGCTGTTATGGTGTGTTTTTTGTGCACCAGGAAAGCAGAGCAGATGTTTGCGGAGCAGGAGGTGTGGAGCTGTGTGCCAGAGAGAGACCGTCTGGAGATCTACGAGGATGTGCTCTTTTATCTCGCCAAGAAGGAAAAGGTAATAAAAGAGTTTCGCGTAACTGAAGCTACATCATGTATGACTCTGTTCTGTGCTATGTTGGACACGCTTTCTATCCACGGGTGTCAGAGCGAAGAAAAACTAACAATTCAGAAGAAAAAATATATTAAAATGGCGCCATAACACGCTACAGCGTACTGTAGACTGTAGATGCTTTCTATCTATGGGGTTCAGAATGATGAAAAATTAGGGCCGTTGCCATAGTAACTAAGAATTGAGAAGTAAATGTGAAGAAATTGGTGAATAGTGGTCAAAATGGCGCCGTAACACGCTAAAGCTAAATAAAGCTACACAATCCTTAAAATGCAATTCTATATTCTGGCCGCCACACACGACAGGAGAATTTGCCTGATTTTGGCTGCGATTTCTTCTCCCTTGACCCGACTTTTTGTCTCCGTGTGCGACTCTGAAGCCGCTGCTCCTCATGTGTGGAGTCAGTGTCAGATCAGAACCACCGAACATCAACAACGCGACGGAAACAGACGATAAAACAGAGTCAGGGGCAGAGGAGCGACGGACACAGAGACGCAACAAACAAACTCAGGATACAGAGAAAATAAAGACTTTATTCCTCACCTAAAAGTGGTAAAGTGGAACATTTAAAGTGCAGCGTCTGATCCACATTATCCATAGAAATTGTCCTCCACAAATAATGACTCCAGTCCACAAAACCGCACTATTAATGCAGTTTGAAGTGTTTTGAAAGTAAAAAGACAAAGGATGTTACTCTCATGTGTTTGTTTACGTCCACAGAGCGTAAAGCTGCAGATCATCGACAGTGACTCTACTTCCTGTGGACTTTATCGCTAATGTTTTCTGCTTTAAAAATCCTGTATCTGAAGTATTGCTCCACATTTCACAAATAATAATAACACAGTTTTGACTTGTGTCTAAACTAGAAGTGCAGAGCTCTGATCTTTGAACACTTCAGAGTCTCAGAGCGAGTGGTTTTACTGTAGACAGGAAACAGCTGACGTGATCGAGCTCACAGCTTTACAGCCTGTTTTACACAGACAGATCCTGCTGAAGTCTTTGTGATCAGAGATTTTTAGTCTCATAAGTTTCTCCTCGTGTCTGTGGTTTGCGCATTTTGTCGCACATTTAAAAATCTTTAAGACCGAAAAATCCTCTAGTGTGTAGCGGTCTTTAGTGAGGCTTTCTATCCATGGGTTTCAGAGAAAAATGAAGACTGTTGCCATAGTAACTAATAATAAAGTACAACATACTATCTTTTGAATGGGAAATAGTACTCAAAATAACGCTATAAACACAAAGTTGTAACCCCTGAATACTCTTTTGTGTACAGTGGCTTTGAATTTTCAAACAAATCAAATTATTACATTTCTGATTTTTATTTACACCAATGGGCAGTCGAAGGCACAGAAAACAAAGAAGTTTATTGTCAATTTTTCATGCAAAACATTTGAAAAATCGAAATGGTGTTTCTCCCAAGCATATAAATAAATAATAATAATTGGAAAAGTCCAAGTGTTCTTTCTTTGGGGAGACGCAGATTCCCGTTTTCCTGGCAGCCTGGTGAGTAGAGAGGGGAAAGTTCAGCATCCTAACAGCCTGCTGGATGAAGCTGCACAGATTGTGTGCATGAGGTCACTTGCGTCACTCACAAATGTGATGGCTTTGCATGTGAGATGGGTGGTGTACACTGTGTGTCTTGCAGGGAGGAGAGTGCTGCACCAATGAGGAAAAACTGAGGCACACTGAGGAAAAATAAAAAATGCCAGCTGCTAGAATTGTATTGTAAAGTATTTTTTTTGTAAATAGTTGACAAAATATATTATGGTTAAAGCTCAGAAAGACAGTTTAAGAGTGTACATAGCCTCTAATATACTGGATAAGTTACATTGTTGTATGTTTCTAGAGAAGCAGTCCAAATATTCAGATATATATTTGTATGTATTAACCAGGAACAAGCGAAGCAGCTGCGTAAGAGGAACTGGGAGGCTCTGAAGAACATCTTGGACAACATGGCTAACGTCACCTACCGCACCACGTGGTCTGAGGCCCAGCAGTATCTCCTGGACAACCCCACCTTCGCCGAGGATGAGGAGCTGCAGAGTACGGCCTTAAATCAGGAAACATGGAGCTGGTTTTGGTCTTTAAAGTTTAATATTGTTGTTGTTGTTGTTTTGGACCCACAGACATGGACAAAGAAGACGCCCTGATCTGCTTTGAGGAGCACATCCGAGCTCTGGAGAAAGAAGAGGAGGAGGAGAAACAGAAGACTCTGCTCAGAGAGAGGAGGCGGCAGAGAAAGAACAGGGAGTGTTTCCAGGTGAAGTCCATCGATTTCTGTCGTATGAAATCAGCTTTATGTTTAATTCATTTTATCCCTGAGGGGCAGATGAAGCAGATTGAGCCACCAGAACACGGTTCATCTTGATTTTGAACACGTTTTTGCTCAAAACAATCACAACAAAGGGTGTAATTAAATATGTATTTTAACCTTAATCCCTTCTAATCTGAATGTCATGTCCAAATTTGGTCACTTTTGTCCAATTTACAGTAACTTTAAAACAAGAATCACCAAATAAAGTGTAGTATAGTATTTTTCTACAGGTTAAATTGTGATGACAGTACATTATTGTTTTATAAAATTGATATATGATTACAATTTTCATACAGATGCGTTCAGATGCAGCCCAGAAAATGCTCTCTGGGATTAAAAAAAAACACCAAATGCAGTCTGGGTTAAAAACACTTAATTTGGATTTTGCTCTCTTGGAACTTAGAAATTTGTGAATACAACAAAAATACAACAAAAATGACCTAAAATATCATGTATATGTATATATTGGGGATGGCACATGATCTTGAGAGACCAGAGATTTTTTTTGTTTTTTGTTTTGTGTTTTTTTTTTTAAGTGTTTATGTTTTGATTGGACAAAAAAAGGGTCAAACGCTGGTGAGTTTTGCCTTCTGGAGAAGCTGTGGTTCCAGGACGTACTGCTATAATGACAGCAAAAATAGGAAAAGAATGTAAGCCAAAATTGTGAGCTGGATTGCACAATGTATTTATTACAAAGTTCAAGAGATCAACTGATATGGATTGTTTTGGTGGTTGATGCTGATTGTGTCTCATAAACTCTGCTGATATTTTTTGGGCCAATATATGGGGCCAATTTAGATTATTTTTCCCAAATTATGTCATTTAAATTTACTACAAACTCCCCCACACCCCCTTTTTTAACCATAAGTCTTTAAAAGAGCTGTGTACCATATTTTTTGGACTATAGGTTGCGTTTTCTTTCACGGGTTGGGTGGTTCCTTATACTCAGGTGCGACTTATATATTACATTTTTCACACTGACAGCCCATAGACCAAATATATGAATTGTATATATGAATCAAAAATGAAAAAATAAATCATTATTAGATTTTTCATTTTGGTTTTAGAGATAAATAATAAAGAAAAAAGTTGTTTTTTCATTTTTTTTTATTTTATTTTTGTTTTATATTGAAAAACGAATGATACACGGAATCTTCTCTATTGGGTTGTTTTTATTACTATAACTTCTATAACTTTCCTTTCAAGATGAAATGTTGGTTCTTGGTCTCTGATTTTATCAAATAAATTTCCCCCAAAAAGTGACTCATACTCCGGAGCAACTTATAGTCCAAAAATTACAATAGTCACATTTTGTGCAGCTTTGTATTAAACTGTTAAATTTTTTGACCAAAACTACATTTCTGCCTGTGCTGGAGATTTAATTCCGATGCCAATATGCTAAAAAGTCCCAATATCGGCCCAATATATCAGTCGGTCTCTGCAAAATATCGTCAGTACCTCTAACCCAGTTTCGTGTCTCATCTCATCTTCACCTCTAGTAAATACGCAAGGTCTTTTTATCTGACTGTTTTCCCTTTTCAGAAATTCCTGGACGAGCTCCACGACCACGGGCAGCTCCACTCCATGTCGGCCTGGATGGAAATGTACCCAACCCTGAGTTCAGACATCCGCTTCGCCAACATGCTGGGCCAGCCGGGTAGGACAGCAGGCCCTCCCCACACACCCTGCCCCCTTCCCCCTCCCCTCGGTGCCGCCTCACGTGGCAGGGACATGCTCACAAAAACACTCTGCATTCACGGCTCAGAGCTCATTATATTTGTGCATGTTTAATTTAATTGCGCTTGTTCTCCAGGCTCCACTCCTCTGGACCTGTTCAAGTTCTACGTGGAGGATCTGAAGGCACGCTACCACGACGAGAAGAGGATCATTAAAGATATACTCAAGGTTCGGAGCAAATCAAATGAGAATGTGCCGGCTTTCTTTATCAATTATGAACATCCAATATATTCTCATACAGTGCGGTCATGTTTATTTTGTATTCGTAATCGAGCCGTGCAGCAAATTTGTTTTATGTGGGAATAACTGTAAAGAAAAAAAATAAAACACAATTTCCTAAAACACCAAAACATCTGTAGATCCGTAAGCTTTTCTCTATGTAGATGTTATTGCTTCGTCTGGGATGTTTCACTGTATGGCGTTAAACATGTATTTCCGTTTCTTACAGGACAAAAACTTCCTGGTTGAGGTAAACACCAGCTTTGACGATTTTGGCTCCGTGATCAGCTCGGACAAAAGAGCCACTACGCTGGACGCAGGCAACATCAAACTGGCCTTCAACAGCGTAAGATACAGTCATTGCTCGTTTAAAGGGGACGTTTGAAGCTAAAGTCCGTTGCTAGAGGTGGTCGAATACTGTCAGAAGCCAAAAAACGGCACAGATCAGTTAACTCCAGCGGCGGCAAAGTGGCTAGTAGCTGCCAGAAGCAACAAGTGAGGATCGACTACTGACGGTGAAGAAGAAGAGAAACTCAAAGTTGTTGAAAGAAGTTGGTCCGGGAATGTATTTTTTAGCGTTTTTCGTAAAATAGAACTCACTCGTAAATAAATGGGATTAGAAACCAAATCGGTAATCGAGTGTTTTGGGCTTTGGCCTGTGCACTGGGAAATCAACAGAGGGAAGTGTAAGGTGCTTATAAAGTTGTTTTCTAACGTTTCCAGACACTAATGAGTGAACCAGGCAGAGCGTTTTGTTTGTTAGACTCGTGGTTATGTTGTAAGATGGGTTAAGGCCGCTACACACTAGATGACAACAATGACGACAAAATGCGCACACCACAGACATGAGGAGAAATTTATAAGACTAAAAATCTCTGATCACTGCAACAGGATCTGTCTGTGTAAAACAGGCTGTAAAGCTGTGAGCTCGATCTCATCAGCTGTTTCCTGTCTACAGTAAAACCACTCGCTCTGAGACTCTGAAGTGTTCAAAGATCAGAGCTCTGCACTTCTAGTTTAGACACAAGTCAAAACTGTGTTATTATTTGTAAAATGTGGAGCAATACTTCAGATTCAGGATTTTTATAGCATAAAAGAGGAGATAAAGTCCACAGGAAGTAGAGTCACTGTCGCTGATCTGCAGCTTTACGCTCTGTGGACGTAAACAAACACATGTGAGGAACAACTTTCACCTTTTTACTTTCAAAGAACGCTTCAAACTGGATTAATAGCGCAGTTTTGTGGACTGGGGTCATTATTTGCGGAGGACAATTTCTATAGATAATGTGGATCAGACGCTGCACTTTAAATTTACCACTTTACATTAGGTGAGGAATAAAGTCTTTATTTTCGCTCTGTCCTGAGTTTGTTTGTTGCGTCTCTGTGTCCGTCGCTCCTCTGCCCCTGACTCTGTTTTATCGTCTGTTTCCGTCGCGTTGTTGATGTTCGGTGGTTCTGATCTGACACTGACTCCACACATGAGGAGCAGCGGCTTCAGAGTCGCACACGGAGACAAAAAGTCGGGTCACTCCTCCTGAACTCGGGGAGAAGAAATCGCAGCCAAAATCGGGCAAATTCTCCTGTAGTGTGTGGCGGCCTTTAGAAAGTGGTGTTAAGCTTCTTCAGTCTGAAGCAAATTGGTGTTTTACGTGGAAGTTCAGAACTTGCCCCCATCACTGCACTAGTTTGTTGCCTTGACAGACTCACTGCCACAGTGAGATCTCCACCGAGGAAACACTGATCTGTGCCGTTTTTTGGCTTCTGACAGAATTCCACCACCTCTAGAAATGGACTTTAGCTTCAAACGTGCCGGAGTTCCCCTTTAAAGCTGCACTACGTAATATTTCTAGTGGAGGGTCCGTCACCTGCTTGACTCCATAGAATTGTTACTGCTTTGTCTAGAATGTTCCACAGTATAGATTAATCCATATAGTTTCCTATGAGTCACTTGTTTGTATTTGTGTGCAGTTGTTAGAAAAGGCGGAGGCCCGAGAGAGGGAGAGAGAGAAAGAGGAGGCGAGGAAGATGAAGAGGAAAGAGGCAGCGTTCAAGAACATGCTGAAGCAGTCCACGCCCGCCCTGGAGCCCGAGAACACGTGGGAGGGGGTACGCGCTCTTATCATTTCAATTATCCCACATCAAGCACTAAGATCTCTAAAAACGTAACATTATCGCCTTCTCCTGGTGTTTAATGAAACTATCATCTTCTATTGGGACACTTTGGAGCGAAAAGTGAGCATGAAACCCTTTGGTAAACGGTGAACTAAATGGATTACCTAATGCATTAACTTAAAAATAGTATTAATATTAAAATGGTAATTGAATATAGCAAACTGTCAAACCATAGAAAGTTGTGTAATTAAACATTTTGGCATTTAAAGAAGAGATATTGTGCTCGTGTCTGCTATATAGGTATAATATATGACACCCGTGGATCTTCATGTTATAATATTCATCTAAAACGACTTCATAAAATACCGTAAATTCCGGACTACAGCGCGCACCCGATTAAGAGCCGCGTGCTCAGATTTATGAAGAAAAATCAATTTTGTAATTATATGAGCCGCACCATATTATAAACCGCTGGCCAAAGACTAGGCGGGGGGTTCGCTTCTGCGTCCCCGCCGCCTGGAGCGCCTCCGGGATGGGACGCGATGGACGCGTCCCCGCTGAACTCTGGGGACGGACTCGCTCACTGGTGACACTTGGGACACACACGCGCCACAGGCACTTACACACCTTCACACAGTTGGGACACACACACGCGACATGCACATACACACCTTGGCGCTCTGGGAATAAACCACGGTAGCGATCGCTTTAGCCTTCAGTCTGATTTGTACAGTGGAAACACCGCGGCCGCTCTTTGCGTGTTAACCCAGTCCTCCAGAAAGTTTTCAAGCTCAGGCCATCTGCTATGGTTACCTCTGAAAGCTTTGGTTGTCTTTTTACACTGGCTCAGTTCTTCTTGCTGGAGCCTCCACCTTCGCACTATCTACTCGTTTATGCCAATTTTACGGGCAGCAGCTCGATTTCCTTCTTTAACTGCCAGAGTGATCGCTTTTAGTTTAAAAGCTGCATCATATGCTTTTTGTCTGGTATTCTCCATGTTGATGAGGGTTAGCAGAAAGACTGAAATAAGGAAGTTGTGATTAATCATACAATTTCATTGGACCTCAGTGAACTACTTATTCATTTTATTGGTCCATGTTTTTCCCGCGATGAAAAAAAAAATAAAAAAGCTGCTTCATATTACGAGCCGCAGTGTTGAAAGTGTAGAAAAAAAGTAGCCGCTTGTGATCCGGAATTTACGGTATATATAATAAAAACACACTTTTACTCATTGGCTTTTAACACGGCATGAGAATTGTGTGGTCCTCTGACTTTCTTTTATTGATTTTATTTGTTTTCTATTTGCTAATTTAGTATTTTAAGGTTTTTTTTTTTATTGACCTGCTGTTTATTTATTTTATGCTTTATATTAATTAATGTGCTAGTTTATATTGTGCTGACTCTGTGCAGCACTTTGGAGACTTTGTGTTGGTAAAATGTGCGATACAAATTGGATTGAATTGGAATAAAACACATTAGTCAACTGTCGGTGCTGTAAATGTCATCACAACAAAGAGATGCGAGGTTTTTTACATCTCGCGTAGACTGCAGCACATCACGCACGCATTTAATACCAAAATGCGTACGAAACGCTGCAGAATTCTGTGCATATCACTGATTTAGGAAATAAACCTGGACAGGGCAGTGGGCCTATGGCGGTGGCGGTGAAAGCGCGTCAAGTTAATCGGCAAAATGGCGTCTTGAATATCACCCGTAACAGTGATTATTAAAGGTGTAGTATGTAACTTTCTGAAGGTGGCACGTCACCTGCGTTATTCTGTGGGAAGTTAAAACCATTCTTCAGAAAACTCCCCATGCAGATGAGTTGGTTACACTTTATAATAAGGTGCCATGATAAACGGCAAACTAATCATGACCTAACCCTTCATTAATATTTATTAATTGTTCCTAAAATGTTTATTTCCACCCTCCTGTGGGCTCACCACTCACAGAGGGGTTCATGGGGGGGTGAGGTGCACAGTGGACCCGCGACCCAGCCGGATTAAGCGGGAGAAGACGGATGTTTTAACAAACAGAAAATAATCTATTAACTAATATTGTACTAATATTTTGGCTCCGCTCCTCTCCTCACAGGATCCTCGTTGGTTAAGTTGGTTAAGCGTAATTAATATAATAGTATTATGTAGGTATCAGTGTGGGGCGACTTATAATAAAGTTGGAACAGTGATTATGAACTATTTACAAATAATTCTGATAACATTTATTAACCATAGAAAATATTTTATAGTGGGTCTCACACTGAGTGATTCAGACTGAGATAAGCAGAGCCAATGAGACATTTAGTTAACACATATTAGTACAATATAAGTTAATATTTTCTATTTGTTAAAACATTAATACACCAATTTTATGCAAACAATTAATGTTCAGTTAATGATGAAAAAACTATTAACTTGTGCAAAATAGATATTTTAGTGACAATTAATAAATATTAATGAAGGGTTAGTTTGCTGTTTATTATGGCACCTTATTATAAAGTGCTACCGATAAGTTTTATGCCGTACAGTGGAATATTATAGCCAATTTAGTGTAAGGACGCAAAGTTTTCAGTCCAATAAACAAAACCAAAATGAAAAAAATGAACCATCTACTTTAGTCTAACCTTTAATTTTTAGTAAACTAGTTGTAAATTCATATTGTACCTCTCTAAATCAGGGCAGAATTGGAACTCGCGGTATGTATTTCGTATATATTTTCCATTAAATACCATCTTTTCCCCCGCTGCTCCAGGTCAGAGAGCGCTTTCTGAAGGAGCCTGCGTTTGAGGACGTCACCCTGGAGTCCGAGAGGAAGAGGATATTCAAAGACTTCATGCACGTCCTGGAGGTACAGCTGCCGTTACTTTGAAAACACTTCCCGTACATCCACAGTGTGTAACGTGTGTGTGTGTGTGTGTGTGTGTGTGTGTGTGTGTGTGTGTGTGTGTGTGTGTGTGTGTGTGTGTGTGTGTGCGCGCGCTCTCCCCCACAGCACGAGTGTCAGCACCACCATTCCAAGACCAAAAAGCACTCCAAGAAGTCCAAGAAGCACCACAGGAAACGCTCCCGCTCCCGATCGGTCAGTGCGTCCACCCTTTCTCCACTCTACTCTAAGTTCGGGCTTTTGTTGTTGTTTTCGTTGGTGTTGTTGCAAACCGAAATGTCCGGTGGGTAAGATGTTGTCTCTGTAAATCCTGAAACTAAACTTCTGGAATAGTATTTACACTGTGTGGACCTAAATTTACATAAACTTTAGTTTTCATTTTGTGATACAGAATTAAAAATGCCATGAGGTTCATTCTATATTTCTAAATTTATGGTAATTGTGATAGAGATAAATACTTAAATTCATTTCCTATCACGAGAAATATTGTTACATAATAATAAGAATACCACTACTACTACTACTACTACTACTACTACTACTACTACGAATAATACTACTGCTACGAATATTACTACTACTACGAATAATACTACTACTAATACTACAAATACTACGAATAATATTACTACTACTACTACGAATACCACTACTACTACTACTACTACTACTACTACTAAGAATACTACGAATAATATTACTACTACTACTACGAATACTACTACTATGAATAAGAATACTATGAATAATACTACGAATAATACTACTACTACTACTACTACTACAAATAATACTACTACTACTACTACGAATAATACTACTACTACTGGTACTACAAATAATACTACTACTACTACTACGAATAAGAATACTACGAATAATACTACTACTACGAATATTACTACTACTAATACTACTATGAATAAGAATACTACTCCTACAAATAATACTACGAATAATAATACTACGAATAATACTACTACTAAGAATAAGAATACTACGGATAATACTACTACATCGAATATTACTACTACTACTAATACTACTATGAATAAGAATACTACGGATAATACTAATACTACTAGTACGAATACGAATAATACTACTACTACGAATACTGCTAGTACGAATAATACTACTACTACAACGAATATTATTACTACTACTACTACTACTACTACTACTACTACTACTACTACTACTACTACTACTACTACTACTACTACTACTACTACTACTACTACTACTAATTCAATTCAATTCAATTCAATTTATTTTGTAGCGCCCAAAATCGCAACAACAGTAGCCTCTAAGGGCGTTCCAAGATATGGATGAGTAAAACATACACACAGACATATCAAAACAGGAATAAACAACATTCATGTAAAGCAGCAAATGAAACATTGTCCAGTCATCCCCTGTCCTTAGACCCTCCTTCTCAGCAAGGAAAAACTCCAAAAAACCCAGGGTCCTGGGAAAAAGAAGAAACCTCGGGGAGAACTACAGTGAAGGAGGGATCCACTCCCATGGACGGACAGGCTATAGATGTCCAGGCCCGTGGGCCAGAGGAGGAGGAGGAGCCGGGCGAGGAGGAGGAGCCAGGCGAGGAGGAGGAGCCAGGCGAAGAGGAGGAGCCAGGCGAGGAGGAGGAGAGAGGTCCAGCTGCCATCAGGCGTCTGAAAGAGTTCCACTCCACAGGGGGAGTGGGACAGGGGACAACATGTGAATAGCAATGAACAAACTACAGATGAGAACATAGTGAGTGATGCTGGTGAGAAAAAAGGAGGAAACAGAGGACAGTGCTCAGGTTGCCACACTTCCCCCAGCTTGTTATCTCCTGCGGCAGCTTATCTTAGTGACATCAACTAAGTAACCTGGTCATAAGCTATTCCGAAGAGGAAGGTTTTAAGCCTGGTCTTAAATAAAGAGACTGTGGGTGCCTGTTTAACATCAACAGGGAGTTGATTCCATAACACAGGAGCTTGGTAACTGAAGGCTCTCCCCCCCACTGTACTTTTAGACACTCTAGGAACCACTAATAATCCTGCATTCTGAGAGCGAAGTGCTCTATTTGGCTGATAGGGGACAATGGCATCCTGAAGATATGATGGGGCCATATTGTTTAAGGCTTTGTATGTCAGGAGGAGAACTTTGAATTTAATTCTAAACTCGACAGGAAGCCAGTGAAGTGATTTTAACACAGGACTGATGTGATCACATCTTTTAGTTCCTGTTAGGACCCTGGCCGCTGCATTTTGGACCAACTGGAAGCTTCTTAAAGTACCTTTAGTGCAGACGGTGAGCAGAGAATTACAGTAATCTAGTCTGGATGTAACAAATGCATGGATAAGTTTTTCAGCATCATTTTTAGGCAAAATTTTTCTGATTTTAGTTATGTTTCGCAGGTGAAAATATGCAGTTTTACAAGCTTGGTTTATATGAGCTGTGAATGAGAGATTTTGGTCAAATCGACTCCAAGGTTTTTACAGTAGAGCTAGAGGCTATACTCACATTGTCAAGTGAGATTATCTGGTCTGACAGAGAATCTCTCTGACCTTTAGGACCGACAACAATGACCTCTGTTTTTCAGGGTTTAAGAGGAGGTAATTCAGGGTCATCAGGTTTTGATGTCCTTCACACAGGCACTGAGCTTATCGATTTGATCGGTCTGATTAGGTTTCATTGATAAGTACAGCTGAGTGTCATCAGCATAGCAGTGGAAATTAATGCCATGTTTTCTGATAATGTTACCTAATGGCAACATATACAGAGTAAACAGGATTGGACCAAGCACAGATCCTTGTGGAACACCACAAGCTACTTTAGAGCAGGGAGAGGTGCACTGGTTTACACTAACAAACTGGTACCTATCTGATAGATAGGATTTAAACCATTTGAGGGCGGTCCCTCTGACACCTATGTCACATTCTAACCTCTGCAGTAGAATGTTGTGATCAATGGTGTCAAACGCTGCACTGAGGTCCAGTAGGACCAGGACTGAAGCCAGCCCGTTATCAGCAGCTAGTAGCAAATCATTTGTCACTTTAAGCAGAGCAGTTTCTGTGCTGTGGTGAGCTCTGAAACCAGACTGAAATGAACTAATAATAATATAATATTGCTACTGATACTACAGCGGTAATTCACTTTACAGAGCTGTGTTCTCGTAGGAAGGTCTGATTTTACGGATTAGTTTTTTCCAACTTTAACATTAATTGAAACCTTGCGTGAGTCTGATTGATTTTTACACAGTTAAAGGGGGATTTACATTTCCTTGTTTATTTTTTTATTAGGATCCTCATTAGCTGCCCGTAGGTCCTCTCAAAAATAATCATTACACAATAAAATTCATCACATTTACAGTATTAAAAATTGCAGTAAAAGGGGAAATGGCTGCGTTGATAATCAAAGAAAATGAACATGAGAGCGAGTCTCGCTTTGACACATTTTAGTCTTGATTTAACTGTTCAGAATCAGAATCAGAATCATTTATCAGAATCATTTATTAATGGCCACACAACAAGTTGGTGGAATATGTTTCCAGTACAGCAAGAAATGCTCACATCTTCTGTGTCTGTTGCAGAACAAAACAATTTTACAACACACTTGCACGATACAACACACACAACAGATAAATATCCAGTTATGAACAGGATCGGTTTAGACTCCGAATGGCAACGGGAAAGAAACTATTCTTGAATCTGACAGATTTGGATATGATGGACCTGTAGCGCCTCCCAGAGGGCAGGAGTTTGAACAGATTATTGGCAGGATGTGTGGGGTCTGAGGTGATTCTTTTGGCTCTCTGTGTGATGCGTCTGTGATAAAGTGTCTGTGGAGGGGAGAGTGTGACCGATGATTTTAGATGATTTGTTTACAATACGCTGAAGTTTGTTTTGTGAATGTGAGTCCAAATTACCGAACCAGACTATTATTGATGAAGTGAGAACGCTTTCAATTATTGCTGTGTAAAAGTGGAGAAGGATGTTGTGTCTGATTCTGAAGAAATCTGTTGAAATGATATATTGATTCAACATTTCCTATCATATTTTCAGCATTTCTGTCTCCGAGTACATGGTATTATGGACCAATCCTCTGTACTTTCCTCTACTTTTCCAGGGCTCGGAGTCGGAGGAGGACGAGTACCACAAGAAGAAAAAACGCTCTCAGTCCAAGTCCCCGTCTGAGCGCTCGTCCAGCGGAGAGTCCGGTGAGTGCTTTTACCCATAATGCACCTGCTCTTTCCTCACGAGTGCACTGCCACTCACCGTCTGACTCCTGTGCCTCTGGGCTGCACACAGAGAGGAGCTATAAGAAGTCCAAGAAGCACAAGAAGAAGGCCAAGAAGAGACGCCACAAGTCTGTGAGTAACGTACAAAGCTCATAGTACCGCTTACATTTTACATAAGGCTCACACAATACTGATGAAATCTGATTTTCTTATTTACCGTATTTTTCGGACTATAAATCGTACTTTTTTTTCAGAGTTTGGGTGTTTCCTATGACATATAAGGTGTGACTTATATATGACATTTATGACATTATATATGACATTTGAATTAAAAATGAAAAAATAACATTACATCATTAATATTCTTTATTCAAAATAATCTTTATATTGCATTTTATTTTTTCTTCTGTAGCCAGGAGTCCGTCAAAATTTCGTTATGCTCGCATGACAATAAAGAATCTTGAAGTGACTAGACAACACCAGGAGAGAAAAAGGAAAAACTGGAACCTCACTCAATTATTATCTGTCTTAATTTTCTGCCTTTTCCCTTTTATTATTTTTTATTTTTTTAGATACGAGATTGGGTTGACGAGAACGAGACAAGATGAGACTTTACACAATTCCAAAATAAATATACATTTCAAGATTCATTTTCCAATTTTGACCTCAGAATTTTAATTATTTGATTCAGTATTTTTGTTTCTATTCCAGTACCATATTTTTCGGACTTTAAGTTGCACTTTTTTTCAGGGTTTGGGTGGTGCGACTTATACTCAGGTGCGACTTGTATATAAAATTTTTCACACTGACAGCCCATAGACCAAATATATGAATTGTATATATGAATCAAAAATGAAAAAACAAATCGTTATTCAATTTTTCATTTTGTTTTTAGGGACAAATAATAAAGAAGAGTTGCTTTTTCATTCATTTTCTTATTTTTGGTTCTATAAACGAATGAACAAATGATACACAGATTCTTCTCTATTCGGTTGTTTTTATTACTATAACTTTTATAATTTACCTTTCAAAACGAAAAGTCGGTCCTTGGTCTCTGATTTTATAAAATAAATTTCCCCGAAAAAGTGCGACTTATACATGTTTTTTCTTCTTCATTGTGCATTTTTTGGCTTTTCGACTTATACTCCGGTGCGAAAAATACAGTAAATGCAGTAAAAGCAAACTGACTGAAAAGTGCACTTTGTAATGTTTTTGGTGAAGGGGTCTTCCGCAATCTTGTCGCCATGGAGATGTTATGCTGGAATATTCCCCAGTATGCCATTAAACTTGTCTATCTAGCATTTATTTTATGTATGGGTGTTTTCGTTGACAAAAAATTCTGGAAAAGACTTGGCCAGAAGAGTTTAATGCTTTTAATTTTCAAATATGTACTGGATTTTTCGGACCAGCCAAAAAATGCACAATGAAGAAGAAAAAAACATGTACAAGTTGCACTTTTTGGGGGAAATCTATTTTATAAAATCAGAGACCGAGAACCAACATTTCATCTTGAAAGGCGAGTTATAGAAGTTATAGTAATAAAAACAACTCGATAGAGAAGAATCTGTGTATCATTCGTTCATTCGTTCATTCGTTTTTCAATACAGAACCAAAAATAAGAAAACGAAAAAACAACTCTGTTCTTTTGTTTCTAAAACCACAATGAAAAAACGGATAATGATTAGCTTTTTCATTTTTGATTCATATATACGATTCATATATTTGGCCTATGGGCTGTCAGTGTGAAAAATTTAATATACAAGTCGCATCTGAGTATAAGTCGCAGGAACCACCCAAACCCTGAAAAAAGTGTGACTTATAGTCTGAAAAATACAGTATTCATCTTGATTCAGTGCCCATTTCTATTCCTATTCTTGAACTGTATGTTGCAACCCTGGAAAATTTCCCATCGTGGAACATATAAAGGTTTTCTGGAGAGCTGCAGTTGGTTTATCCTCCTCTAGAAAAAGACAATTCCAATAAAAACAAGATGCTTATTGTAGTTCTTAACGTCTACATCATGTAAACAGTAACTCTACTTTGCCAGAGTTTATCATTTACATTTAACGATCATATACACATTTCTTCATAGTCTGGTTTCTTAAATATACATTTTTCATAGCACAAACCTTGAGATAATTTGATCGCTGGTTAAAGACTGAAATACACCCAGGTCGTCCTTTACACTTTTCATCATTTTTACATTAGCCTAGTATAACAATGAAGTCGATAATCGTCACGTTCACGGTTTTATTTTTGTTCCCAGGGTTCGCCGGAGTCTGAGAGTGAGAAAAAGAGGGAGCGCGATGTGAAGAGAGAGAAGGACGACAAAGACAAAGAAAACGACAAATCTCGAAGCAAATCTCACTCGGATTCCAAACAGAAGTCTCCTAAAAAGAAAGCTGTCAAAGAGGAGGTCAGGACGCTTTACGTATTTGTTCAAACCATAAACAGGAAGTGAGCACGGGGGCACTTCTGGCTCCTATTCAGTTTACATTGAAAAACTGTCACTCCTCTTTCTGTAACTGCAGCACTGAGACTCGTCATTTTGGTGTTAAAATCCTCTCTACATATTATCCTGCTCTACACGATCCTGGGGTTTTTATTTCACTATTTTCTCCGTTAATAAATTCCTATTCCTAATATGGACCAGGCTCCAAATTCGCTCCTATAACCGCCAGCGTCGATGAGCTTCGTTTGACTGGAGCTTAATGCTATAGATCCTTTTAAGGCGAAAGTGTTAAAGAAAAGCTGCATGTGCATTTAGGCAACAGAAGTGGCATTTTTCCCCATTCATTCTGATTCATTCAGACTGAACATGGACAGAAAAAGACTGAGATAAAAACATTTCCAGCACCAAAATGTCTGGTTGTTCTGTGTGTGTTTGTCAGAATCAATATTCTACCGACGGACTAAAGTTTTAAAGTTTGACTCACTGATCGCACGAGGACCTGGCGGTCGGACACCATTTGTCAAAGTCAGTTTGTCGAGGAAATATTCTCGATCTTTTGACGATAATCCTTTCTCAGACCTCGACAAGCTGCTGAATTCTGCCAAACTTCTGTCGCCAAAATACGTCACCACTGTTTACAAGCACTAAAAGAGTCTATAGTGTAGTCACACTCCCTCAGTCCGTTTCTTTACAGTCTATGGTTTAAGGCGAGGCAAGTTTATTTATATAGCACAATTCGTACACAAAGTACCGTATTTTTCTGACTATAAGTCGCTCCGGAGTATAAGTCGCACCAGCCAAAAAATGTGTAATGAAGAAGAAAAAAACATAAGTCGCACTTTTGAAGGAAATTTATTTTATAAAATCAGACACCAAGAACCGACATGTCATCTTGAAAGGCGAGTTATAGTAATAAAATGTTCAGCTCCACTTAAATGAAGCTCCTGATGCTCTCAGTTACGGGAGCGAATCTGGAGCCAGGCTCTATGTTATGAAGAGGATTTATTTGGACGGACAAAATAGCAAAAAAAAAAAATCTTTTTATACATTTTAAGACCCAAATGACGAGGCCACAGCAGCAGTTACAGAGACGAGTGACAAGAGCCTAAGCGCATTAACTTCGTCCATTTATATATACGGTCTATGAGTGTGAAAAATGTAATATATACAGTAAGTCACACCTGAGTATAAGTCGCAGGAACCACCCAAACCATGAAAAAAGTGTGACTTATAGTCTGACAAATATGGTAATTCAAAGTGATTTACAGAATAAGAAATACATTAAATCGCAATACAAACAAATCAAAACATAAATAATCATCATAAAATTAGAAAGAGAGAGACATTAAAGAGAGAAGAGAAAATGAATTATTAGGCCCGAGTCCCTACAGGGCGTAGGGCCAACGATTCGCCCAGGCATCATCGTTGTCAACTGTCAATCACTGTCGATCACTCTCTCGATCACTCTCTCCGTGAACAGCAGTATCCTAGCAACCCATGCCGAAGGCATGGGACATGCATATTTGTTCTTGCTAACAAGTCATCGTCACTCAATGTTGACAAAAGTAGCGCGAAGCGCTCCTGTCCCCAAAAGACACTCCTGACATCAAGCTGTATCCAAGCCCCCAGGCCAAAGGCATGGGCCATATTTATAGCTGCTAAAATGAATGGAAATCAATGGGGGTCAATGAGGGACTCCGACGAGATGGTAAGCCCCCGTCATTCACCAATGACCCCACGGTGACGTGGGGAATCTCGAAAGCTTTTAAAAAATGTATAATATGCATTTCCTATGTAAAAGGATATATTGTTTTTGCTAAAATTATTAGGCCCGAACCCCTACAGGGCGTAGGGCCTATTGCTTTCACAAAGATGATGCCTGGGCGAAGTTCTTGTTAACAATTCATCGTCAACATTGATGTTATCCTAATGGGAAAAATTCAACAATTTCTTACATTTCAAAGTGATATAACGGCTTAATAGTTTTATTGAAGAACGTGAAATTTGGCACAGTGATTCTTCAAGTCAGCCCGAACAAAAAAGTCCGGGGGCCAAAGTTGTATTTTGCACGGTGTTGCCATGGCGATGTCCCAAAGTGCCCATGTTTGTCTATGTTGGCACATCAGCATTTCCAGTGTGTGGATTTTATGTGTTTAGTGACAAGTTCAGCCCAAAGCCACAGAGACAAGAGGCTCATCAGTGCCACCCGGGGGAGCGTCAGCTGCGATGCGCGGCACGCGAGGGCCGTTCGATGCCGCTTGCGGCTTTAATATTTTTATTCTTATTTGTTTTGTCAATCCTAAACGTGTGTATTTTGAGCAGGGCGACTGGGACACGTCTGGCAGTGAGCTGAGTGAAGGCGAGCTGGAAAAACGGAGGAGGACTTTACTGGAACAACTGGACGCACCTTGATGATGTCGCAGCTCCGCAACGTTTTACAAACGCGTATTCACACATTCACTGAGGCGAGAAGGACATGGACATGATTATTTCCCCGTTTACTGTCTGCCAGGCTCCTCTTCTGTCATTATTCAGTCACGCGGTTAATTTGAGATTAAAACATCAGGACTGAACAGTTTTACACCCAGGTTAAATCGCTTTAGAAATGTTTTTTTTGACGATAGCTGTACTTGTTTTCCGTTGGTCTTTCGTTTTTAACTTGAAGCGCATTGATGTGACACTGATGATGTACAGTGTGACTTTTCTACTGGAGGCTCCGTCAGACACTTTTTTCCATGGACGTGTTATTACCTGCGTGAAGTCGCCCCATCAAACTCAAACCTGCACAAACACTGTCAGTCGTTTGTGCTGCAAAAAGTTTCGTTTGTGTGATTCTGGTTCTTCAGATATTTGCGGTTTTATTTTTGGCCGATGACGTCGTCCAGAACCTCAGAATGTGAAACAGACTCAAAACAGGCAGAAAATTATAGAAGACGTTTGTATTTCATTTGTGTGAGTTTATTTCTAAAATTATTCATTATTATTCCTGCGGTAATTATAGGACGTCATTTCCGCTCAGCTGACGGTGGCAAAAACTAGTGGTGAGAAACGATCTCAGGCTGTGGAAAAGTGTCTATTATTCTATAAAATATGAATCAAAAGCAAATAACAAAAGACTGAGACAGACTTTTCCTCAGCCTCAGATCGTTTAGCTTCACTAGTTTTACGAAGTTTTGCTAAAGTCGCCGCCGTCAGCTGAGCGGAAATGACGTCCGATAATTACCGCAGGAATAATGATGAATAATTTTAGAAATAAACTTGTACAAATAAAAATTGTCACAGCACAAATGTAATACAACTGTTTTCTATAATTTTCTGCCTGTTTTGAGTCTGTTTCACATTCTGAGGTTCTGGACGACGTCATCGGCCCAAAATATCGCAAATATCTGAAGAACCAGAATCGCACAAACGAAACTTTTTGCAGCACAAACGACTGACATAGTTTTTGTGCAGGTTTGAGTTTTATGGGGGCGACTTCACCGATGTCGTGTTATTGCGTCGTCTGGAATTTTAATTTTTTCTAATCTCCACGGAGACCAAACCAGACCGAGTTACAGGTCAGATCTGTGGAGAGGCGACCCCGCTCACAGTCAGAACGCCTGTTTTTTAGGTGTTTTTGAGCTATAAAATCACCTGTAATTTAATATTAGTGTAAACTTTAGAGCTGTTTAAAGTCATACTGTGGAACATTCCAGTCAGAGCAATGACAAATCCATAGAAACAAGCAGGTGACGGACCCACAAACAGAAAGTTACGCAGTGCACCTTTAGGGGTTCATAAGGCACTTGAGACATATCGCTCGTATCACAGACGGCGTCAATGGGCTTTTATTTACTACTTTTGTTTAGATCCACATGACTTTGCTTATTGTAATAAAAAAAAAATGATGGGACTTTCTTTTTGCGTTATTTTTTATATATTTCCAATTGCCGGTCACACTAAGGAAACCATTTTTTCACCTAAAATATAGTCTCATACCAACACAATGAAAACAGTTTATTTAAGATGGCCAGAGGTGGGTCGGAATAAGTTGAATTTTTGAAGAAATAAGGAGCGATTTCTCACTAATTTACTTTAAAAAATATTATTTAAGTACGTTTCTGCTGAGCCCAATACTGCCAAATGTTTCTGGTTGATTAGACTGCATATTAGGATTGTTTAAAGTATAGAAAATAGGATACTAATTTATTAACAATATCTCTCAATAGATAAAACTATAATATACAAATAAATGTAAAAACAAAAAAAACCCCAAAAACCTCTAAAACCCTGTCCAGGGGTTAAAATATTTACTATTTACAAAGTTGAAATAAATTATTCGATTCGATAGTTTTTGACTATGTCGCATTTTCAAAGTCATTGTTCAGTTTCTTGATGGTTCTCGATCCTCTCAGACTTAATCCTGCTGATTTGGTCAGACTGAGTGACAGTTTGACTCTGAGCCAGTGTAGGACAGGACTGTAATCTTGGTCCTTTTTCCTTGAAACTTTAATTGATAATTCGCTAATGAAACGTTCCGCTTCCCTTCCGTTCCCTCCATAGGGGGTGAAGACTAAAGGTGTGAAGGAACCATGTTCAGTCTGAATGACGCGTCGGTTATATTGCCGTTTCTTTTCGTTCTCGTTAGTGGTGAATGTTGTTTCTAGTTTCTGGTTCAGGCTCTTAGCAAATGGGTTGAACACCCTTACATCAAAAAATGCTCGTTGCCCCCTTATCCAGAAGTCTCTTGTGCAGACATCTAACCTGGCTTCATCTGATGAGTTGGCGCTGCAGTGCAAAGCTTCACCGATTAACGTTTCAAGTTGTGGCTCGATTTGAACATCGTGACGTACATCGTTGAGTAAATCTGCAAAAAGATCTCTCACTTCATTGTGGCGTCTGTGTATAAAACCGCCTTTCATACATGACATGGCGTGGTCGACATCAAAACGTTTACCACAGGCGCACGTTGTTGGTAGGTACTTTGGAGTCCAGCGGTATCTAAGGCAAAGAGCATCATAGACTAGATACTAATCGATACGAAAACTGCTTTAGTTTTAGTATCAGATTAATCGATACTAAACTCGATAGTAGACGCTCATTTTCGACACCGCAAAGAATTCACAGGACAAAATGTGGCTTTCCTGAACATTTGGGTCATTTCGAGCTTTATCGAAACATGTACAAGAAAAGACCTACTGTTTTATAAATGAAAATTACTTTCTATTACTAAAAAAAAGTAGCTTTTAAACTTTTCATTGTGCTTAGGTAATTGGTATTGAGTGAAGTCCTGGATATTGAAATTAAAGTTTGAAATTTAATGATGAAAACACGACTATTTACAGCTCAGGGAAAGTAAAATAAGAGACCGCTGCAAAATCCAGTCCAACTTTATTTGTACCACCACAAAGTCTCCAAAGTGCTGCAAAATGATCTCAGATTTTACTCCTTATAGGTTTGTGTTTGAGTAAAATGAACAGTTTTGTTTCATTCTATAAACTACTGACGACATTTCTCCCAAATTCCAAATAAAAATATTGTCATTTAGAGCGTTTATTTGCAGAAAATGACAAATGGTCAAAATAACAAAAGATTTTTTCAGACCTCAAATAATGTGAAGAAAACGAGATAATTTTAAAACAACACAATACTAATGTTTAAACTGAGGAAGAGTTCAGAAAACAATATTTAGTGGAATAATAATAATAATGCTATTAATAATATGCTTTTCCTCCTTAAATCAGATGTAGAGTAGGGTGGAGGGAAAAGAACTTTTTTTCCAGATCATTTTTGGACAGTGATAAAAAGTTTTCAACACATTCAGCGAGAAACAAACCAAAAAATTTGACGTTTTGAAGCAAATCTTCAGTCTCCACAACCTGAATAAACGGGGGAATATGGACTATTCTGACCAAAGTCACAAAAACACAAAAACAGAGGTTAGTAAACGCAGTTATAATTATTTTATTTTTACCAAACTCACTCGTCCAGACTAACACAGAAACTATTAGGACCCATCTCTTAGTCGTATAAGGAATGGACAGAACAGCAGGAGAATGGATCAGATTCTATGTTTCAGTGTGTTTAATGTTTCAGAATTTGTGTCTTTACAAAATATAAGTCGGGTAAGAAAAGGAAGTGCAGGATAAATCTGTATGGAAACATCACACATTTATATATAGTCCAGAAACAGTTCAGAGGAAGAACCTGATTTTTTAAATGTCTTTCTGTCTTTACTATTTTTTCAGGAATAAACATTTGGAAAGATTCATTCAATTTTGTGTCTGCTCAGAATCGAGCTCGAAAATGACTCCAGTGCCCAACATGAATTTGAGATGGAAACAATTTGCCTGTGTTTTAATTTAAGAGACGTGTTTTCTATTAGTTATCATGTTTATATGGACGAGTGAGTTTGGTAAAAATAAAATAATGACTTGTGTGTTTTACTAACCTCTGTTTTTGTGTTTTTGTGATTTTGGTCAGAATAGTCCATATTCCCCCGTTTATTCAGGTTGTGGAGACTGAAGATTTGCTTCAAAACGTCAAATTTTTTGGTTTGTTTCTCACCGAATGTGTCGACAACTTTTTATCACTATATAAACATGATCTGGAAAAAAGTTTTTTTCACTCCGCCCTTATGCAGAGATGCTGAGTTCAGAAAAAAAAAATGCAGTTGTCTCTAAGTTTTTTTCCATCTTTGGTCAATTCTTTTGGGGAAACGCACCACTACTTAGATCAATATATCATTTCCAAGTATTTCTTTTTCTACTACTACTAAATATTTCATAGTAATTTGAGGTTTGTAGTTGTAATTTTCTAACCCGACAGCAGAAGACGTCATGAAGAGTCCAGACATTCATATTATTCAACATAGTTTATTTGATCATATCCACTGAAAATCTAAATTGTTATTTGATAATAACCATGAACTGCCTAAAGTATAAAACATGCCGGAGCAGAGCCGTGACCGTTACAGAGTGAGACGCTTTAGTGAAGGTAAAACCACGAGCTCCACAGATGACCACCGTTCTGAACGAGAATAATAATGAAAAATGAAAAAAAAAAAAAAAGAAGATGATTATGATCCATTTTCTGCGTCGCCACACGCTTCCCGCGTTAATAATAACCGACTTCGATCCGCCTTTCAGCGTTTGCGATCCAGTGTCCCCCCTTTGTGGAGTGAGATGTCCGATTTTGGCTTCTTATTAAATACACAAAAATGACACGTAACAAAGACAATAAAAACTATAAGTTAAAATAAAACATTCGAGGCAATGTTTGAACAGTATGTACAATATTAACCATCTGGTCGTGTTAAGTAGAAAAGTAGCAAAATATCTGTACATATAAGAAGTCTTTGTGACGGGTGACCACACAAAGCGGACGAGTTTCAAGAGGTTAAATACTATACATCAAATTACAATAAGGTGAGTAGTAGACACAGCCTGGTACATGAGAAACGCATTAAATGACATTTTATAGGTTTATATCCAGTTCTGAAAGTGGGTTCAGTCCATTGTTTTGTATTGTAACGCGTAGTAAACACATTATGAAGTAACGTGTCACAATTAAAGGTCCTAAATTACGCAAAATGAACTCTCTTGAGAGCTTTTAGTTGTGTTAGAACGTCGTCATCTCCCCAAAAACACTCCTGGAGTTGTGTTTTGAGTAATCCTTCATTATTAGTCTGTCTATTTTTGGTATATTTTACTAATATTTTGTTACAGCGCTACAGTTTTGTTGCTCGTTTAGAGGAAGGAAATGGTTTTGATGATTAAAATGAGTGTGTTTCATATTAACTTTGCACAAGAAGTGGTTTAAACAAAGACTTTTAGTATCACAGCCTTGATTTAGCCTTGATTTTTAATTGGACCATATCGAATTGAGTTGAAATATATCGTATTGAACTGAAAGTGCACTGTATCGAGGTTTACTGTATTTTTTGCACTATAAGTCGCACTTTTTTCAGGGTGCGACTTATACTCAGATGCGACTTATATGTTACATTTTTCACACTGACAGCCCATAGACCAAATATATGAATTGTACAGATGAATTAAAAACAAAAAGACAAATCGTTATCCAGTTTTCATTTTCGTTTTGAGAGACAAATAAGAGTTTGTTTTTTCGTTTTATTATTTTTGGTTCTATATTGAAAAACGAATGAACAATGAAACACTGATTCTTCTCTATTGAGTTGTTTTTATTACTATAACTTCTATAACTCGCCTTTCAAGATGAAATGTCGGTTCTTGAGTTTATAAAATAAATTTCCCCCAAAAAGTGCGACTTATACATGTTTTTTTCTTCTTCATTGTGCATTTTTTGGCGACTTATACTCCGAAAAATACTGTATATATCATATCTGTATATATATTTGTGTGTTAAACGTGTGTGAATGAAACAAAACACAGCTCCAGGTCTGTTTGCGACGAGGAAACAACATTAAAACCGACCAGAAAAAGGCGTAATACGGCCCCTTTAAGCTGCAAAGTTAGATTTTTGAAATGCCATCGTTGTCGCTCGTGGCCCTTTCGTTAAACCTCGGATGAGACGAAACGCCCGCTACACCGTTCTATTGTGAGAGGAATGGTAAAGTGGAGGAATGTACAGATATATCTGGAGCTTTAGCCCGGCCAGCGGCTTTTCAGTGGTCCCTGTTCAATCAGTTTGGGTTTAGGAAGGGCAAAATAACTGGAAAAGCAGATCTACCTACTGCAGGGTGAGATATATGTGGAATTCAAGGGCGGAAAGTAACTCAATATGAAGTAAGTTACTAAAATGTGCGATTATTGTAAATCATAGACGTTACTGAGCACAGAACAGTCCCATTTATTCCAATTTAAGGGGGACTCACTGTGTCTCTGCTCTTTTCTCAGATTCCGATCTCAAATTTAAGAGATTTAAAAAACTTAATTCAGCTTCAAACTGTTAATTAATCATGTTTTGCACAAAAGATGCGTCAGAAAATTCAGCTAAAATTGTGTTAAAGTAACTAGTACTTTTTCCATGCTTTCTTTACTTATTTACAATTTTTGGCCATAGTCTTTGAGTTCAATTTTAACCACATTTTTAAACAAAATGTCAATATTCTTTTCACTTTTGGATTAAGCAGAAGACGTGGATTCAAGTCTTGTTCCTTTACTGACCCCTAGTGGCCACACGGCGTAATATTTGTTCATTCTTAACTGAGTCTAGTTAAAATAGTGTTTCCTTTTTTGTTATTATTAAAATAACAGCCTTAAAGGTGCATTGTGTAACTTTTCTGTAACCTGCTTGTTTCTATGTCATTGCTCCGCCTTGAATGTTCCATATTATGACATTAAACCTCACGTTTATTCAATTACAGGTGGTTTTATAGCTCAAAAATACCCCAAAAAACAGGCGTTCTGACTGTGAGCGGGGTCGCCGCTCCACAGATCTGACCCGTAACTTGGTCCGGTTTGGTCTCTATGAAGATAAGAAAAGTTACACAACGCACCCCGAAACCAAAATGGAAAATAATCCTCATACAAAAGCCTAAAATAAGCTTAAATTAGTTGAAAATACGGGTTGTGCCGGGCCAGGCTAATCCCTACTGTAACAGCTACATAAACATTCACCGTTTCTTCATACAAAAGTCCAGTTTTGCATGTTTTTTTCCCAGATTAAAGCCTGGTTGGATCTTGTATTGCTCCAAAAAAAAATCAACAAACAGACACAGAGGCACTTGTCTGGGTTTAAGGTTTTCCCATAAACCTTTGGAAAACTGTCCGTTCGGTCCAGTCCTTCATAAAACATCTGCGGCTACACCACAGTTCCGCAGTTCCTTATGTAAAATACAGATACATAATCACCGCTATGGTTTCTGCTACGTTCGCTCGTCCTTCTTTCAACCTCCTTTGCGCTTTCCGTTCTCGCACTTGTCCTTCCTCGTTCCTCACCCTTCACTTTCTCGCTCTCTCTCTCCCTCTCTCTTTACATGAACACTTCTCCGTTGTTGATCGGACGCAGGTTTTGGTCGTCAAATTTCCTCCGGACACTCCTGCGCACGGCGTCGGCTCTCCTGTACGGCTGGTTCCTCAAATCTGGGAGGAAGAAGGGAAGAAGGGAAGGAAAAAAGAGGGGGAAAACGGGGGGTAAGGGAGAGGGAGGTGAACAGGTTTGTCAGTCGTTTATCAGGAAGTGAAGGAGGAGTCATTGCTCATTGCGCTGGCAGCCTGACAGTCCAAAGCAGCACCAGTTCTAATGAGAATAAAGTGTTTACGTCGCTAAACATGCAAAGTACTGGTAAAAATAGCAAAGATATAAACCAAAAACTAAAATGTAGATAGAAAAATTGAATACCATAATGTGCAATTCTTGTGAAACCTTCTTATACTCACAATAGACAATGTGGATTTAAAATTTTGTGTGAAAATCTTACGTGAAACTCCAACAAAATCCTGATAAATTCATTCTTAATTTAAGCCCTCGATTGTGTTAAATACAAAATATCAAACTATTTATAGAGCGCTTTTCATACAAAAATGCAACACAAAGTGCTTATAATGACCATAAGTTGTTGGAGGATCATTATAAAACAATTCTCAAATATATTTTTCAGAATTTTATATTTTTTATAAAAATTACATCTGGTCGGATTTCACAATTAGCAGATTTTTTAGATTTTTTTATTTATTTTTTACTTTTTTACATATTTGTTTCAATTTTTAAAATAATTTACGTTTCACAGTAAATACCGACTTATTTGGTTCAATATTTTTGGAGCAGTTAAGATTTCAACACAATTGAAATCACAATTTTTTTCAAATTCAAAATTTTATATTTTTTATTAAAATTAAACCTTATTTTTATTTTATTTATTTATTTTTACTTTTTTACATAGCGGTTTCAATTTTTTAAATAATTTACGTTTCACAGTAAATACCGACTTATTTGGTTCGATATTTTTGGAGCAGTTAAGATTTCAGTATTTCAGATGTTACTGCAGGTCTTTCCCTTTATCATATTAAACATTTAACCATTTTTTAAAAATTCGAAATTTTATGTTTTTTATTGAAATCAAACCTTGTCAACTTTCCACAATTAGCAGATTTTTTTAAATTAATTTTTTTTTTTTTTTTTTTTTTTTACACAATTTTTTTAATGTAATTTCGCAGTAAATCCCGACTTATTTATTTCAATATTTTTGGAGCACTTAAGATTTCAGTATTTCACATATCTTACTACATGCCTTTCTCTTTATCATATTATTTAACTTTTTTTTTTTTTTTTTTTTACAAATTTTATAGTTTTTATTGAAATTAAACCTTGTCAACTTTTAAAATTCTACAATTAGCAGAATTTTTTATTTTTATTTATTTTATTTTTTTTACTTTTTTACATATCAGTTTCAAGTAATTAAAAAGTAATTTATGTTTCACAGTAAATACCTTATTTATTTATTTGGTTCGACATTTTTGGAGCAGTTAAGATTTCAGTATTTCAAATGTTACTGCAGGTCTTTCCTTTTATCATATTAAACATTTAACCATTTTTTACATCAGTTTAAGTTTGATTTAACAATTTTTTACATCAGTTTAAAATTTTTTTTTACAAGAATTTGCACATTACGGCACTGACCTTAATATTGGTACATTTTGCACTGTCCCCGTCAGAATCCAAAGCCTCGAAGCAAAAGAATATGCGCTTCTATAATGCCTAAAGTGCAGAGCGAGATAATAAAGAGATGCTTGCCAGGTTTGGGTCACATCCATTACAGGGGTGCTACTGGAGGCCTTCCTGACCCTCGAGTAGACATTTGGAAATTTAGTAATATTATTCTTCTTTAGGGCTGAATAAAGACAAGAAGAAATCAGGATTAAGTCGCGTTTAACAGGCCACTCTGACATTTGACAGCGGCAAAAATCGGCAAAGCAAGAGATGGCGTCAGCGGCTTATGGGAATAGCCCTGTGAACTTGAGCAGAATGGGACTACCGGGGGGTTAGGTTTGACTACAGTGGCGACTTTCACATTTCTGAACGACGGCTGCTTTGCAAAGAGGCTACCAGCAGGACAGAGGAAGCTCAAATCCTACAGAGCAACGTACACACACAGAACATGCAAAAAAAAAAAAACCATCACAAAATGTCTGTTTAAGAAAGGGTTACTGGAATTAAACTGTGAATTAGATACGCAGATTGGAGATTTTAAACAAGCGGATGAGTTAGGAAGCCGGCACGACCACAAATGAGAAGTTATTGAGCAGAAAAAGTGATTAAATTAAACAAAAACGAGGAGGTGCAGAGGTGCATGGTGGGAAAGAAGCGGAAAAGCATGCGGCAGGCTGAGGAGCAATCAACGCAGGTGTAAAACATTCCTTAAAAATTAAAATTCAAAATACACAGGTATGTTATAATGTCACAGAAAGCTGCAACTGAATTAAACATCGAATACATGAATCATAGTTTGGCCCATTATATTCTAGAGAGTTCTATTTCTGACCACAAGAGGGCAGCAGCGCTTCATCTCAATTACTGTTTCCCGGTTTGTTTGGCTCTTCTGTGACATTACAAAAGGAAAACTTAAAGCTCCACTTGGTAACTTTTCACGTAGAGGGTCCGCCGCCTGCTCGTCTCCATGGAGATGTTATTGTTTTACCTGCAATGTTCCACAGTAGGGCATTAAACGCGTCTATCTTTCCTGTATTCAGTTATAGGTTTTTTTATTGCCTTGAAAAACATCCGATTCTCGCTGCTTGCTGCGTCGCCTCTCCGCAGATCTGACCTGTAATTTGGCCTGATGGGGTCCCCTGTTTGGTCTTTATAGCGGTGTACAGTAAGTTTAATCTAAGTTTTGTGTGTGTTTTTTGTGTGTTTTTTTCGGCGCGTCTATTTGCACCCCGGGAGTTAAGAGTTAAACGGACACGATTCTTCTGTTTACACCCATCTCAAGAAAAAAGGAAATGTGGACGTGCGTGTGAATCCAACCAAATAAAATTCAAAACAAACTGATGTAGGATAAGACAAAAGATAAGTCTGCAAAGCCCGTCCGACCGTTACTCTTTGTGTAATTAAGTTAAAGCGTCACAGCATCGTGAGCAGTTTGTTTAGCTTGTGCGACGTGCAGCTCGCGGTTATGCTAGCTGTTCAAAAGTGGGGATTTGGCCCTCGTAAGCAGCAACTCAGCCCCATTCACTAAACAATTGGCTTATTTTCTTTTAAAGCTGTGAGTTAACTTGGGCTAAGACACGAATATCGAATCGTCGAATATTCATTACACGTACAAATATTGAATAGTAATTTCGAATACCATTTTAGCCATATCTCACCGTGCCATTAAAGGGAAATCATCAGCCCGTTTGAGATGATAATGTGTTTAATGCAGCTTTGCGCACAAAAACAAAACTTAACTCTACAAGGCTAATGTGCATAAAATACTCGCTGGAAAAAAAAAAAAAAACTGTTGCTCTGAGCCCTGACTGACAAAGACCTGGGTGTAAACAGCGTCTAGGAACACCCGGGTGTCCGTCTATGTGCCAGGCTGAATACACCCGGATGTAAACAGCAACAGTATTTGCCCCATGTGTGAATTTACACCCTGGGTGCAAAATAGTATCTGCCTTTTTTATTGTGACGTCCACAGCCAAATGCTCTGTCCATAAAAGGATGTGGTTTGGAGACTGAATTGCCATGTTTCTGGACATGTTTAAAATTTATGTTCATGAAATTAACACTAAACACATTTTTATTTTGTTTTTGTAAAAGAAAATTTAAAAAAAAGAATAAAAAACCTACATAGACCCATGTTAGATGTAGATATCTCGAGCCCTCGTTCAACACCGTACTGCAGAACATTTCTGACAAAGCAACAACATCTCTTCTAAGACAGGTTCTCCACTAGAAAAGTGCCACAGTGCAGCTTTAACCCACGCTTCCACATGCTGGGGAGAGGAACACCGTGTCCGTCCAAACACAAATCACACACTCCGGCGTGTCCAGTGCACTTTCGAGAGTGTGCGAGTGCGGAGGTCGTGGCAGTGAACATGCAGGTGCGGAGGAGGAACCAGGAGGTCAAAACATTCACATTTCAGCGACCTTTGAGAAGAGAGAGAAGCTCTAAAGTTTAGTAATGGTACTCGTCAGTGAGGGGCTCGCAGAAGAACCTGGAGCTGCGCTTGGCTGTGCGCGCTGTAAAGGGGACTGTCTTCAACACTGCACAGGGACAGAAGACAGCCACAAGACAACACACACCGTTAAGAAAAAGCAGATCTATGTAGAGACTGTTAGCGCTATGCAAATACTCACACCGGGCTAAAGAAGGGGCTACAGAGGCTACAGAAGCGACACACGTCACTACGATTCTAATCTAAAGGCGTGATTTAGGCTGTTAGATGTGCGATTATGGCCAGAAAATACAGATAGAGTCGCCGATAATGGTTAAAGGGCCCATTCTACGCCGTTTTCGGATCTGTGTTATAATGTTTCCTCGTCAAAAACAGACCCGGAGTTGCGTTTTGTTTCATTCGCACACAAATCCTGCATATTTAGGCTGAGTTCTCAAACAGAAAACACTCCACTGTGTTTTTAAACTCCATACACCTTCACTAGACTCATTTCAGAATCAAAAAGGATTATAAAAACATGCGTGAATGAAGCAAAACACAACTCCGGGTATGTTTTTAAGGAGGTAACAACATTATAACATGGCTAAAAGCTCATAAGAGTCCATTTAGCATAGCATGAGACCTTTAACATGATGGCGCCTACTATTGATGCTTAAATAAGTAAATAAAAGTAATATTATACTAGCATATTCCTTAAAGATGGACATAGGAGGTATATCAAAACATGGAAAATTTCACAGAGATAATTGGAGATCAAATTAGGACATTAAGTTTCTAAAAGGCTCAAAAAAAAGAGCTGAAGAACCTTAAAATTAACCATTTTTTTGAGAGTATTTTTCTGAACAACACTATTTTTTTTGTCAATGTCGCCCACCCCTAGTTGAAGTACTTTGAAATCTAATATATAATAATAACAGTGTATGTGCCAGGTTTATGTACAGTTTAATACATATAATAATAACAGATAATTCATTAAGTATATTGGATGTAACCTGTGAAGTCGCCCCATCAAACTCAAACCTGCACAAAAACTGTGTCAATCATTTGTGCTGCAAAAAGTTTCGTTTGTGCTGTTTTAGTTTTGGAGAAATTAACGATTCTTTTACAGGTCAAACTGGGGTCAGCTCCACAGGAAGCTTCAAAATGCTCTAAAACATCCAAAATGGAGTCAGTCGTTTGTGCTGCAAAAAGTTTCGTTTGTGTGATTCTGGTTCTTCAGATATTTGCAGTTTTATTTTCGGCCGATGACGTCGTCCAGAACCTCAGAATGTGAAATAGAGCTCAAAACAGCAGAAAATTATAGGAAACGTTTGTATTTCATTTGTGCTGTGACAGTTTTCATTTCTAAAATTATTCATTATTATTTCTGCGACAATTATGGGACAACTTTAGCAAAACTAGTGACGATAAACGATCTGAGGCTGTGGAAAAGTCTGTATCAGTCTTCAGTATTTTGCTTTTGATTCATATTTTATATAATAACACAGACTTTTCCACAGCCTGAGATCGTTTCTCTTCACTAGTTTTGCTAAAGTCGCCGCCGTCAACTGAGCGGAAATGACGTCCTATAATTACAGCAGAAATAATAATGAATAATTTTAGAAATAAACAAATTAAATTTGTCACAGCACAAATGAAATACAAACGTTTTCTATAATTTTCTTCCTGTTTTGAGCCTATTTCACATTCTGAGGTTCTGGACGACGTCATCGGCCGAAAATAAAACTGCAAATATCTTAAGAACCAGAATCACACAAATGAAACTTTTTGCAGCACAAACGAAGCACAAACGACTGACACAGTTTTTGTGCAGGTTTGAGTTTGATGCAGGTTAATATATTGGCTGTTGTGCTAACGCTACTCTGTACAGTACTGATGCTAACACACATAATCCAAAGTAACATTAAACTGTAGCTAAGAAGCGCAGCCCTGGAGACAGAAACAGTGTTACAAAGCCACAGAAAGAGCAGATTATTTAAGCACTGAGTCTCACATTGGAGCTGCCTCCAAATGTAGCTGCACAGAGCTCCAAATGTCAGCACATGTTTGGACTTGTGAACAAAAAGCACCAGTCAAACATATAAG
Source organism: Odontamblyopus lacepedii (assembly GCA_034769755.1). NCBI lineage: Eukaryota > Metazoa > Chordata > Actinopteri > Gobiiformes > Gobiidae > Odontamblyopus > Odontamblyopus lacepedii. The sequence goes on along the minus strand of CM068356.1, from coordinate 1,632,719 downwards.
AGCTGAGGGTTTCTGTTAGTGGCTCCAGTAGATTTCCCTGTGTTAATAACAGCACCGAGACCATTCATGCAGAGAGGCCCGTTTGCATGTATGGTTATAGTGGAGATAAAGTGTGTGTGTGTGTGTGTGTGTGTGTGTGTGTGTGTGTCTGTGTGTGTGTGTGTGTGTGTGTGTGTGTGTTACCCGTGATGATGTCTTCTATGGCTCCGTCTTTCCCTTCGTACACGTGCCGATTGTCCTTAACCTGTTTCCTCCTCAGTTCCTGGATCAGTTCTTGCTGCTGCTGCCTCTTGTTCTTTTGTGATGGAGACTGCAGAAAAGAAGAAGGATAAAAAACACTGTTCAGTTACGACATTAACATTTAAGGCTTTCTGTACCGGGTTGGCACACGGGCAGCTTCACTTTAGTTTCCGTTCATAAAGCATCTCTGAGTGTCCAAAAAATGCTATATTCCGTATTTTTCGGACTATAACTCACAGTATTAATTATAAGTCGCACCAGCCAAAAAATGCACAGTGAAGAAGAAAAAAACATGTATAAGTCGCACTTTTTGGGGGAAATTTACATTATAAAGTCAGAGACCCAGAACCGACATTTCATCTTGAAGTTATAGTAATAAAAACAACCAAATAGAGAAGAATCCGTGCGTCATTCATTCGTTTTTCAGTATAGAAGCAAAAATACGAAAACGAAAAAAACAACTCTTTCCTTTATTATTTGTCTCTAAAACCAAAATGAAAAATCAAATAACGATTTATTTTTTCATTTTTGATTCATAAATACGATTCATATATTTGGTCTATGGGCTGTCAGTGTGAAAAATGTAGTATATAAGTCGCACCTGAGGATAAGTCACAGGAACCACCCAAATCAAGAAAAAAATACGGTATTTTGTTATAATAATGTTGTTTTTCACCATAATTATGTTTTTTATGACTTACAGTCCGAAAAATACGGTACACAAAGACAGATTGAGAATATAAATTTACATCACAGTACTGTATGTATGTACTTGCCTCTCCACAGATCTGCCCTGCCCACACAGTGCAGCAAAACTGTAATATCTCCATCACGAGGAGGAGGAGGAAGTGTTCATGTGGTGCAGTAGTTTCTCATCTCTGTTCTAAAGCTGTATTTTTATCACAAACAGACCTGGAGCTTTGTTTTGTTTCATTCACACGTTTAACACACAAACCTGCACATTTAGGCTGAGTTCTTCTTCTCTGTTCCACCTTGTGATGTCAAGTGGTAAAACAGGAAACGCTCCACTGTGTTTTTAAACTCCGCACACCATCACGACAAGAATATGGATAATTACAGCCCTGGAATTGCAAATCTCGACTGCATGACATCACAAGGTGGAACAGAGCATTGTGAGCTCTGGAGATGTAGACAGAGTATTAATAAAGAATTACTCAAACATGTGTGAATGAAACAAACACAACTCCAAGTCTGTTTTTGATAAGATAACATTATTATAACATGATATAACACTCAAAGACCTACGATTCTGAGGAATATGTTTTCTATAACCACAGAACTTTGTAACGGTAAAAGACAGAAACTTCCTTTTCCCCTCTGAAAGTGCAGACATAGAGGTTTCCGTACATTTCTGCGGCTTTATCCTACGTCACACTCACGCTGTGTGATGACGGGAGCAAAACGAGTGTCCAATAGGAACTTTGTTTTCCCTAAACTCATGCGCTCCGTCCATTTTGATCGAGCCAAACTTTGCCAAAGAGTGAAATGAGTCAAGATGGTCGACTCCTCTGACTGTGTGTGTTTATAACGAGGGAAAAAGTCGCTCTAAGTGCAGTTTTTTCTCAAATAAATGGAAAATTACACATCTTGGTGTGTGTAATTGCGCATCTCTTACTATTTTTATTTAAAGGTTTATTTCCCTCAAAATGAACAAATCCAAATGTAATTTCCACCCTGGAAATGCAGAAGTGCTGTGGCTCTGGCCCTAGACCTGACAGGAGCTGTTTCCAGGACTGGACCAGGAAATTAATGGGGCGATTGCACTTTTTTTTGTTTTTAGGGCAATAAGGAGATTTTTAGTTTATTTACAGACTTGATATTCTACATTTTTGTAGCTAAGGCCCTAAATTAAGCATTTTTATGAGTGTGAATTTAATTTTTATTATTTTTTTTTCATCTCTATTTCTGGTCCTGTAGCTTTTATCACAGCCTCATGACACAACTACAGCAGCAGATTGTGAAATAACAGGTTGGACTGAACAAAAGGAGGTAGAACACTTCATTATAGGGTAAAAGGGGCAGTTTTAAAAGCAAAATTAATTTTTAAAAATCCAGGCGAGGAGAAATGTATTAAAATTGCCCTTAGGTCTTCGGGGGTTAAAGCTCATAAGAATCCATTTTCTGTAATAAAGGACCTTTAAAATGAATTTGCATATTGGCCCAAATGCTCTTTAGTCAACTAAATTATTCCCAGTGCTTTTAGGGCATTCTGGCTCTAAAAAGTGAGCAAGTTCTCACAGGTCTATACTATATACACTATACTATTCACATACCGAACGGGTGTTTTGCAATAAAGTGCTGTAGTTACAGACGGTGACAGTTAACATTTCTCAGCATGAACCTGGGCTTTCTATAACTCAGCCTCGGTTTTATTGCTTTTAGTGACACATAACGCATTGTGCAGCATCCAGACATTTAATATCAAGTGCACACTCTGGTACTAGGAACAAAATGGAGCCATAACTCACAAAAGACCAAAATGCAAAGATAACATTTATCACCTTGAACTGTAATACCGGATCTGCGGCTGCAATTTTCCAAGCGTCTGTATCTTTCTGTAAACCTTTAGAAAAATGTGTTTGTTTTAGGTTTAAAGTGGCGGCAGAATCTCCCCGTTCTGAGTGTGAGAATATAGTAAAAATATCTCAAACCTTCTGGTCCTCCTCCAACATGGCCTGCTCCTGTTCCAGAAGTTTCTCCATCAAGAGCTGCTCCTGCCTCCTCTTCTGCTCATTGTCCTCCTCTGCTTGCTGAAAACACACAAAAAAAACATAATTATGGTGAAAAAGAACATTATTTTAACAAAGTATTTCAGCAGCATTACTTCAACTTATCTTGCAGTTACTAACTTAATCAATTTTCTACTTTATTATTGTCCTAAAGGGAAAGTAAACCACCAGTAAATAAAAAAATAAAAGCCTCACAGAAAGTCATAATTACGAGTTTAAAAGTCATAATTATAAGATTAAAAGTCATAATTACGAGTTTAAAAGTCATAATTATGATTTTAAAAGTCATAATTAGAAGATTAAAAGTCATAATTATGAGTTTAAGTCATAATTACGAGTTTAAAAGTCATAATTATAAGATTAAAAGTCATAATTACGAGTTTAAAAGTCATAATTAGAAGATTAAAAGTCATAATTACGAGTTTAAAAGTCAATTACGAGTTTAAAAGTCATAATTATGAGTTTAAGTCATAATTACGAGTTTAAAAGTCATAATTATAAGATTAAAAGTCATAATTACGAGTTTAAAAGTCATAATTATGAGTTTAAAAGTCATAATTAGAAGATTAAAAGTCATAATTACGAGTTTAAAAGTCATAATTACGAGTATAAAGTCATAATTATAAGATTAAAAGTCATAATTACGAGTTTAAAAGTCATAATTATGAGTTTGAACCTCCCTGTTTGGACTGAACCAGCTCCATGGACAGAGTCACATAGATGGACACTTTGCACGTCGTCATTCATATGTTTGTGTTTCTTGTTTAATGCTACCAGACAACTTGGTTCTCCTCATGGGGATGAATAAAGTATATATGTATATCTATCTATATGGGATTTGTGTGGTTTTCTCACACTCTCTCTTTTTAAAACATTCACAAGTGAACGAGGAAATGGAGCGATGTGGAGACGTCCTGAGCTCCTGGAGGACGAACTCTGCAGGAAAATGACCGAGTGCTTCCACGACAAAGAAAGATTCAGAATCGACTTTAGAACTCATAATTATGACTTTTAAACTCATAATTACGACTTTTAAACTCATAATTATAACTTTCTGAAAGGCTTTCATTTTTATTAACTGGCGGAAATGGTCTTCCATAGAATACTCCTCTGAATAGTGAATACTGAATATATTTTTAGTAAACTCACCCTATAAGCCTTCACAAATCTCACAAACACTGGGAAGAAGACTGACGGCGGTGTCGTTTTGGCGTTTTCCCCGAAGAATTTCACCACCTCGTCAAACGCGTCCTGTTCACACATAAACACAAATCACATTATGACATCACAATATTTTCACAACAAAAAGTCCCACTTTATTAAAATGCGGTTTCCTCATCACAAACAGACCTGGAGTTTTGTTTTGTTTCATTCACACACGTTTAACACACAAACCCCGAGCTCTTCTCCCGAACTGAAAACACTCTGTTCCACCTTGTGATGTCATGTGAAGTCAAATAGTTCAGTAAGTGGTTATTAAGGTGTTTATAGTGTTAACAATAAGAACAGCCACACAAACCCCTTCCTAACATCACCTGAGCGATCTTAGCGTCGTCTTGTAGCTTCTTTAGCTTAGCGTCGTTGTGTGAGATGAACTCTTTGAGCATGGTGTTGTGTCCGTGCATGCTGTACTCCCTCTTGGTCAGCTCCATCCCTCGCTGCAGCTCCTTCACATCCAAAAGGACATTTTCTAAAGATACTGCGGACAAAAATAATCAGGAATTAGACACAGTTTTTTTGTGTGTGTAATTTGGATAAATCCAGTCAGTGGCGACGGCGTGTTGATATCCATTATTTAGTTGTTGTTGCCGTCTTTCTTGCTTCTGCTATAATTTCTCAATGATTGTTGTATTTAACATTATTATTATTTATCTCTATTTGTCTTTCTTACAGAGATTAACACATTTATTAGAGTATCAGGTGTTTGCCACTGCAGTTATATGTAATTTAACAGTATTTCTCTTTACCAAAATATCTACTACTACTACTGCTACTACTACTACTACTACTACTACTGCTACTACTACTACAGCTACTACTACTACAGCTACTACTACTACTACTGCTGCTACTACTACTACTCCTGCTGCTACTACTACTACTCCTGCTGCTACTACTACTACTACTACTCCTGCTGCTACTACTACTACTCCTGCTGCTACTACTACTACTACTGCTACAGCTACTACTACTACTACTACTACTACTGCTACTACCACTCTGCTGCAACACTACCACACCAGCTACTACTACTGCTGGCAGCAGCCAACTACCACTACTACCACTACTACCACAGCAACTAACAGCCACTACAACTACTACTACAGCCACTACCTGCGGAACAGCAGCTACCACTACTACAGCTACTACAACCAACTACAGCAACTGCTGCCACCACTACTACTCCCGCTGCATCACTACCATCAGCCAACAGCCAACTACTACTACATGCTGCTGCTACCACTACCAGCATGCTACTCGCTGGCGGCTACTAACAGCAGCCACAGCTATCAACTACTAACAGCTGCTACCACTACTACGCTACTACCACAACAGCCACAGCAACACTACTACCACTACACCCTGCCGGCTACCACTACTCAGCCACTACCACTACTACCACTACAGCTGCCACCACTAACCCTGCCGCTACTACCACCACGCCGCTACAGCCACAGCAACTACTACCCTGCTAGCAACTACTACTGCAACAGCCACTACACTACCTGGCGCTGCACAACACTACTACTACTACCACTACTACAGCAACAGCAGCTACTACTACTACTGGCAACAACAGCAGCAACTACTACCACTGCAACAGCCACTACTACCACTACTACTGGCGGCCACTACTACTACCCTGCTGCTACTACTACCACTGCCACAGCCACTACTACTGCTACTACCCTGCTGCTACAACCACTACCACTGCCACAGCCAACTACTAGCATTACTAGCTGCCACTACACTACCCGCTGCTGCCACTACTACTACTACTACCACTACCACCCTGCTGCCACTATCAGCAACTACTACAGCCACTACCACTACTAACAATGCTACCACTACTGCTGCTACACTACCACTGCCACAGCCACTACAACTACTACTACCCCGCTGCTGCTACTACTACTACCAGCAACAGCTACCAACTACTACTACTACTACTGCTACAGCTACTACTACTACAGCTACTACTACTACTCCTGCTGCTACTACTACTACTCCTGCTGCTACTACTACTACTACTACTACTACTACTACTACTACTACTACTACTACTACTACAGCTACTACTACTACTGCTGCTACTACTACTACTGCTACTGCTGCTGCTGCTACTACTACTTTCAAGTTTAATGTTTTCCAAAAGTTTCATCTGTAGTAAGTCTCTGGGAACAGGTAGAAACTATTTGAAACTCAATAACAAAAGAGACTTTGTAAAACTACATAAAAAAATTCAACAAGAATGCAGCTGTTACCTGTGCCAAAATCTTTACATTTTTGCTTATTATTTGTTAATAAGGACTATTTTTTTTATTGCTATTGGTCATTTTCTTCAAGAATAACAATGAAACTGGCAATTTGAAACAAGTTTTTGATAAACTATGGAGTTATTTATGTTTTCTTGACAGGCTGTGTGTGTGGGTGTGAGGTATATGCACATATTTGTAGATTTTTTTTTTATGTATAACTGCAAATGATAATATTTGATTTAAAAAAATGTCCACAAAACATAGTAATTTTCACAAAAACTTGACAAAGCAGTGCTGGGTGCCTTGCTCCGCCTCTCACCTGCCGCTGCCTTCTCGACGTAGTGGATTTCGTTGTAGAAAAGCGAGACTTGCTGGTACTTTTCTTTGACCACGTTGGCGATGTAGTGCAGGAGCGTCATTTTACGGTCCGTCGACTTGGTTTCGAGGAGCTGGGGAGAGCGTAAAATAAATGTAGACGGGGTTTACGCGAGGCAAAATCATGGATAATGGGCCTGGTAATAGTGGGAAACGTACCAAGTCTAAACTCTGAAGCTTGAATCCATAAACAGCTCCTCTTTTGCTGCTGTTCATGTAGTTTCCGAGTGCCAGGATAATCTAAAGACGAGAATATGTGATGTAATAATTGGTGGATAAACTTCTGTGAGAAAAATTTAACTTAATTTGTTTACCTCTAAGATTTTCTTGAGTTTCTGTGAGGACTTGATGGAAACAGATGCAGCAATAACAGCGTGGAGTTGCTAAAGAGAAAAAAGAAAATATTTTTTGCTTATTAGACACTGTTATTCTACTGTATTATACACGGCTACATATACGAGTTTACTATTACTACAACTTCTGCAGTAACTAGACCACAACTACTACTGTTACATATTGCTATCACTACTACTACTACTACTACTACTACTACTACTACTACTACTACAACTACTACTACTACTACTACTACTGCTACTACTACTACTACTACTACTACAGCTACTGCTACTACTACAACTACTACTACTACTACTACTACTACTACTACTACTGCTACTACTACAGATACTGCTACTACTACTACTACTACTACTACTACTACTACTACAACTACTACAACTACTACTACAACTACTACTACTACTACTACTACTACTACTACTACTACTACTGCTACTACTACAGATACTGCTACTACTACTACTACTACTACAACTACTACTACTACTACTACTACTACTACTACTACAACTACTACTACTACTACTACTGAAAATAGGCCTATTAGTTCTGCTGATACTTACAGTACTATTACTATGACATTGTTAATATTTATATTAGGTTTTATTAGTGTATTTATTTTGGAATGGCCCTAAACAAATCCTACTACTACTACTACTACTAATACTAATACTACTACTACTACTAATAGTACTACTACTAGTAGTAGTAGTAGTACTGCTACTACTATTACAACTGCTACTACTACTACTAATAGTAGTAGTAGTAGTACTGCTACTACTCTTACTACTGCTACAACTACTACTACTACTACTCCTACTACAGCTGCTACTATTATTACTATATTTACTAAACTAAACATTACTTCCATAACACAAATATCCCTTACTCATAATTTCTGCTGCTACTACCATAAAATAAGAGTTACAGTTTCTACTGCACTTCACTCTGCACATCACTCCCTATAATATTTGATCCCTTTGAATTTATACTTTTACTGCCATAAAATAACAGTTATTATCAGTTCTTGTTGATCCTGATGCCCAAACCGCAGCTCTATTATATTATATTATATCTCTATTGATATTTCAGTAGCTAATGGGGATCTTAATAAACTAAACTAAACTCTCACCGGCGTCAGCATCTGCACGCTCTCACAGAAGTTCCCCACGAAGGCCATGATGGTCATTTTCTGCATGAGCCTCTCGATTTTACTGAACTGCATCATGAACCTGTCCTCGTCCGTCAGGCTCTCCACAGGTTTCCGCTCCTTCTCGAACTGCCTCAGGACCTTCACCTCGTTCTCCGTGGGCTGGAAGCGCATCAGGCACTCCACATAGTCCACGGGCAGCGTCCGGAGGTCAAACCTGGAGGGACGGAGAGTATTAAGTGGGAGAATGGAGCAGAATAATCCTATTGTCGAAGAAAGAAAAGGCAGGAAGTGGTCTTTTGACTTTCGCTCAGGCATTATAATCCTTTGTCTGGTCTATAGAATCAGTTGGTGAAGTCGGTTTGAATGAAAAGGTTGTGCATGTCGCTTTTCTTTAATATTGTGAATATATTTGTCAAGCTTAAAGGTGCACTGTGTTAGTGTTACTGAGAATGCAGGTACTTAACCCACAAAGACCTTCAATTTTAGTACATTTCTCCTCGCCTGGATTTTTTTTTTCTTAATTTTGCTTTTAAAACTGCCCCTTTTACCCTATAATGAAGTGTTCTACCTCCTTTTGTTCAGTCCAACCTGTTATTTCACAATCTGCTGCTGTAGTTGTGTCATGTGGCTGTAATAAAAGCTACAGGACCAGAAATAGAGATGAAAAAAAAAAAGATTCACACTCACTTTTATGCAAAACACATTAAAAATGCTTAATTTAGGGCCTTAGCTACAAAAATGCAAAGTATCAAGTCTGTAAGTAAACTAAAAATCTCCTTATTGCCCTAAAAACAAAACAAAAAGTGCAATCGCTCCATTACTTTTCTGGTCCAGTCCTGGAAACAGCTCCTGTCAGGTCCAGGGCCAGAGCCACAGCACTTCTGCATTTCCAGGGTGGAAATTACATTTGTATTTGTTCATTTTGAGTGAAATAAACCTTTAAATAAAAATAGCAAAGGGATGTGCAATTACGCACACTAAGATGTGTAATTTGCCATTTATTTGAGAAAAAACTGCACTTAGAGCGACTTTTTCAGTTGTTATAAACACACACAGTCAGAGGAGCCGACCATCTTGACTCACTTCACTCTTTGGCAAAGTTTGGCTCGATCAAAATGGACGGAGCGCATGAGTTTGGGGAAAACAAAGTTCCTATTGGACACTCGTTTTGCTCCCGTCATCACACAGCGTGAGTGTGACGTAGGATAAAGCCGCAGAAATGTACGGAAACCTCTATGTCTGCACTTTCAGAGGGGAAAAGGACGTTTCTGTCTTTTACGGTAAGAAAGTTCTGCGCGGTTATAGAAAACATATTCCTCGGAGTCGTATACGATGTTGTACGTCTTCGAGTGTAAATATGCAGCGGAAATCACATATCAATAATGCATTGTTATTTATTATGGTGGTCTGGAGGAGCACAAACAAAACAAAAATACAGACAATTTATTATTAAAATTTAAACAGAAATGATCTACAGTTAAATAAGTAATGTACAATAGTGCGCATGATTTGAATTGCAATTTGAATAGGTGCAACCGGCAAATCTCAACATAATTTCCAATGCAAAATAGTTTGTGTTGTGTGAAAAGCGTCTGACCCTCTATAGTTTACTCTGTTTAGAAAAGCATTTGATTCTTGGAGTAGTTTAACAGTTCATAATTCAGTCTTGTCTCAAATACTAACGCTCCTGGATGTGAACTTTAAACAGAATACAACTATTACAATATAAATCTAATTCCAGTAATTGCAGAGTTTGTTAGAAAAGTCGGTAACACTTTAGTTTAGGGACCACATATTGATATCTAGTTAAGTAAGTAAAATGCATAATAAGTGCTTAATTATGTCTTTGTTTGTATTTATAAAGTATTTTCAGTGCATTTTTAAGACTATATTTTGAAAGTTATTAAACCCTTATCATTTTTCTTCCCATTTAAGTAGTGAAGATCACAATACACGCACTAAAATCATAATAAGCATTAATAAGTGTTTGATAAATACCAATTAATAGCTAAGTAACAGCTAATTAGCTTATAAATGACCATTTCATTAGCGATTATTATGTGGTCCCTAAACTAAAGTATCACCGAAAAGTCACAATTCAATATTTTCCAAAAAGATACAGTATAATCAAAATATTTTAGTTAACTGTGTAACTTTCCAGGGGAGGGTTCGCCACCTGCTTGTCTGACTGGAATGTTTAGTTTAGTTTATTTGATTTATTTGACAGGGACAATGTACAGGAGCATTAATCACAAAAATGAAAAGATGCTTTGTACCAGACTCTCATTCTCAGAGATAATTTTCATCTGCAACAACATTACAGACAGTGTTTGTGAATTTTATAGTAATAATATAAATATTCCACAGTTTGCCATAAATTAAACATATCCACCTTACATTTGTTCAATTAAAGTTGTTTTTATTGCTCAAAAATACCTTTAACACTCGAAGACCTACGACATCGTATACGACTCCGAGGAATATGTTTTCTATAACCGCGCAGAACTTTCTAACGGTAAAAGACAGAAACGTCCTTTTCCCCTCTGAAAGTGCAGACATAGAGGTTTCCGTACATTTCTGCGGCTTTATCCTACGTCACACTCACGCTGTGTGATGACGTGAGCAAAACGAGTGTCCAATAGGAACTTTGTTTTCCCCAAACTCATGCGCTCCGTCCATTTTGATCGAGCCAAACTTTGCCAAAGAGTGAAGTGAGTCAAGATGGTCGACTCCTCTGACTGTGTGTGTTTATAACGAGTGAAAAAGTCGCTCTAAGTGCAGTTTTTTCTCAAATAAATGGAAAATTACGCATCTTGGTGTGTGTAAAATGAACAAAATGTAATGTAAAAATGTAATTTCCACCCTGGAAATGCAGAAGTGCTGTGGCTCTGGCCCTGGACCTGACAGGAGCTGTTTCCAGGACTGGACCAGAAAAGTAATGGAGCGATTACACTTTTTTTAGTTTTTAGGGCAATAAGGAGATTTTTAATTTACTTACAGACTTGATATTTTGCATTTTTGTAGCTAAGGCCCTAAATTAAGCATTTTTATGTCCAAAAAGTTGTTTCTACATGTTTGCTGTGTGTTTTGTATAAAAGAGTGTGAATTTTATTTTCTGTTTTTTTTTTCATCTCTATTTCTGGTCCTGTAGCTTTTATCACAGCCTCATGACACAACTACAGCAGCAGATTGTGAAATAACAGGTTGGACTGAACAAAAGGAGGTAGAACACTTCATTATAGGGCAAAAGAGGCAGTTTAAAAAAAGAAAAAAATCCAGGCGAGGAGAAATGTACTAAAATTGCCCTTAAGTCTTGGGGGTTAAACAAAAAAATCTACAGTAAAGTGCAAGAAAGAGGTGAATTTCAATTTGAATTTTGAATATTGGATGTATTTTCGTCTCGCCTGTGCTCCAGCAGACAGTCTCAATCCTCGTCATCGCCGTGTTTAATATTCTGAGTGACTCACAGTTGTATGGCCCTGCAGATCTCCTCTGGCGCCTTGCCCACCTTCCTCAGGGTAATGGCCAGGTTCTTGGCGCGATTGGAGTCGAGCAGAGTCACCTTGTTTGGTCCCTTCTGGATCACCTTCTGTTTGCTCATGCCCAGATCGATGGGCGGGCCCTGGGCTTTGGTCTTGAACATCTCCTCAAACTCGTCCACGTTCAGATCCTAAAACGGCGCAAAAGCAACTCGGTGTTCATCCTCTATAGGCTTTTTTTTTTTTTTACCGTCACAACGAATCAGACATGAGTAGTGATCACAAGTATGGCTCCAATCAATTACTAAAGTGTGTAATCAGAGAAAACAATCATTACATTTTGTTGTGAGTGCGTAGGGAGCGCGTTCGGCCGCTCCCCTCTCAAAACCTGGAGCGGAGCCACTTGTCTAATCTAATACTGGGGCTTTTAAAATGAATCACAAAACAGAGCAAATGAATCACATCTGGATATTGCCACTACAGGTAGAGGTCTGAACAGCGCATACTTTACCACGATATAAAAACTACACCTTATTTAGCCTTAATAAACCATGAACAAAGACTCATAATGAACAAATGGGCTCATATTACTCTTACTCTTATATTTTTGGATCTGTGTTACAGCACACGACACACAAACCCTACACACAAACAGCAAAAAGGAGCTGCTAACTTTAAAACTACCACAAAACGGAGCATTTTGAGCTTCGGAGATGTAGACAGACTGATAATAAAAGGTTCCTCAAACGTGTGAATGAAACAAAACACGACTTTATGTACGTTTTTGGGGAGGTAACAATGATCTAAGTCAGCTTTACGTAATATAGGACTTTTAAGAATGATTCAGGGATCAAGTATGTGAAGCTGTGGTTGGTTTTGGTTTTTGGTTTGGTTTAGTCGTGGTTTATTTGGTCCTTTTGCAGCGCTACAAAGCAAAACAAAACGAAACATAGACTACAACCCCATGGATCATGACCAAAAGGGTTTAGGCTGAAGTAAAACCGTATTAAAGAATGACAGAATTAAAAGAAAAGCAGCGTATGAAGGGCAAGTTTGCATTTACATTTTCACTTGTAACTTACTGTATATATAAGAGACAAAATATAAGTGAATTTAATGCACAATTCATTCATTCCAGAGCTCTATAGCTTTAGGCCCCGTTTACACGTACACGGATATTTTTAGAAACAAATATTTCCCTCGCTCCGTTTTCCGAAATAACATCGTGCGAACAGCATCGTTTACAAAAAAGTTTACGTTTACGTGAACCCGCATAAATACGTCGTCGAGAAGCGTCATAACTACGCCGAGCCTCTAGGGGCCAGTGTGGGAAGAAGGAAAACGCTCTGCAGCCAACGGGGCCTCACTTTCAGTAGTTTTGACGCAGTAAGTCGGAGAGTAACAGCAGTGATGAGCGCGACATCCTAAAATTTTCACATCGCTCTTCCAGGACAAACACTTCATTTTCACAATGATCCCACCAGACAGCGTCCGCTCAGGTCGGACCCAGAAACGGTGACGTTGGCGGTGACGGCGACTGGGTCTTTGGGTCGTAAGGAGAAGAGGGAAAACTGCTGAGCTCTGAGCCTCATTCGTCTCTTCGTGGATATGAAACATCAGCTGTGCAAATGCAAACACAGGACAAGTGTTTGCAGCAGAAGTGACGCGACTGCTGCTCTGACGCTTCTGATCATCACCACAGAAAAACGTTAACACTGGTCACACTTTGGCGTCAACTGCCTAAAACGCCGTTTATGTCACTTTACGCAAACGCCAAACCGTAGTTTTCCGAAATCTCCACTTTAGCCGGAGTTTTTAGAAAGATTCGTCGTTTTCAGAGATGAATTCTACATTTGCAAATGAAGGGAAATTTCTCCGTTTTTAAAAATATCCGTGTACGTGTAAATGGGGCCTAACAGAAATACAATCGCTTTTTTTCTTAGTTCTTATCTTCATTTTCTTAAAGATGCCTGTGTTCTTTGTTGCTGTTGTTTTTTTTTTCTTTTAGTTTATGGTCGTATAACTAATAATAATGCTTGTGAGCTGAGTACTGTTGAGTACTCATAAAGAGTTCAAATAGTCATCGGGATTGCTATATAAAACCACTTCAGACATGTTTTTGATGAGAGAACAATGTTATAACATGGTGGACAGCTCCAAAAGGTCAATTCTGTTACTCTGTGTTCAAGTTTTATTAAGGCAAAGTGAACTTATCATAAAGCGGTCCCCATAAGTGTTTTAAATCACCTTCATTTCAGTTTTAACCCAAATTACGGTGATTTTTCCCCCCCCCATAATCTAACAGCTCTACATTTTTCGCCCCGTACCTCCAGTATCCTCTCGTCGTCGATCTCGTTGAAGACGGTGCCGTTGATCTGGTTGGGTTTCAGCGCCACCCAGTTGAAGACGGGCATCCGGAACTTGGTCTTGATGGGCTTCTTGATCTTCACAGCTGAACAGGAAGCACACACATTAGCGTTAGCATGACCGCGGCTCTCTGCTGCTGCACGCTGTATTTGGACACGCTACATCCACAGACGTACAGAGCGCAGAGGAATGTGGGGGATGTATGACTCTTTATGGACATGTCTCTGGAGTGGACAAACAGTGGACAAAAAGCAGAGAGTGAAGTCGGTTTGTTTGCGCCTGGACGAGGAATGTCAAAATTTTAAGTTAAAGGTGCATTGACGTCTAACTGTCGGAGCGGCGGCACATTCGCTTTTTTTCCCCCAACATTAGGGTGCATCAGTTGCCCCGATATCAGAACTTTACAACGGCCCTATACTTTTCGTGTTCCATTCGCTGAGAAAAAAATTTAGAAAAAAAATTATGAAATTCCGAGTTGATCTACCGGGTCCACATCGAGGTCAAAGTTTGGCCAAGGTCCCAGTGTATAAGACAGTATAGGCCTATACTGTCTTATACACTGGGGCATTGCCCAAACTTCATAATAGGCAGGTTCGGTAGACTTTAGAAAGCATGGTAGAACCACATATTTGCTTTATGTTTTTCAGAATTGGAGTGTTACAGTGTAGTTATTAAAAGAAGAATTGTCAGAACATAGCTGTAAGAAGGCTCGCATGGAGCAGCCTAAACCAATAACCCGCCAAGACTGTGCAGTATTTGGGTTAGGAGCGAAAATTACCACTGTTTCTGTTGATCTCTCATTTTTAACGATTTTTTTAGAAATTTCCAGAATTTTACAAGGGATGTGGACCCGGTAGATGACATTCGAATTACAAAAAAATTTACCAGGAATTTTTTCTAGTTGAATGGAACACTAAAACATTAGGGCCGTTTGCAAGTTCTCGATTTTTAAAAAAAAGGGGGCAACTGATGCACCCTACCCAACATCCCACCATTCCGACGTGTAATTATCAAGTTTGGACTGCGCTCTTTTCGGGATCATATTTTCACGGACTGGAGGCGTAGGAGCGCTGAGGGCGGCCGGAGGAGGCGCGGCCCGGTGTAATCCTGGTTAAATCCTGTTTTAGTCCTGGTTTAGACCTGGATTCATCCTGTTTTAGATCTGGTTTAGACCTGGTTTGAGTCCTGATTTTAGTCCTGGTTTAGTTTTAGACCTGGTTTTAGTCCTGTTTTAGACCTGGTTTTAGTCCTGTTATAGACCTGGTTTCATCCTGTTTTAGACCTGGTTTTAGTCCTGTTTTAGACCCGGTTTTAGTCCTGTTTTAGACCTGGTTTTAGTCCTGTTATAGACCTGGTTTCATCCTGTTTTAGATCTGGTTTAGACCTGGTTTAGTCCTGCTTTAGACCTGGTTTTAGTCCTGGTTTAGTCCTTGTTTTAGTCCTGGTATAGACCTGTTTTAGTCCTGGTTTAAAAGCCAGGACTAAAACCAGGTCTATACCAGGTCGAAACCAGGTCTTAATCAAGACTAAAACCAGGTCTAAAGCAGAACTAAACAAGGTCTAAACCAGGTCTAAACCAAGACTAAAACCAGGTCTAAATCAGGACTAAAACGAAGTCTTAATCAGGACTAAACCAGGTCTAAATCAGGACTAAAACGAAGTCTTAATCAGGACTAAACCAGGTCTAAATCAGGACTAAAACGAAGTCTTAATCAGGACTAAACCAGGTCTAAATCAGGACTAAACCAGGTCTAAATCAGGACTAAACCAGGTCTAAATCAGGACTAAACCAGGTCTAAATCAGGACTAAAACCAGGTCTAAACCAGGACTAAAACCAGGTCTAAACCAGGACTAAAACCATGCCGCACCTCCTCTCGCCGCTGCCTCATGAGTAAATTGTCGGAATGGCAACATAAAAGGTGTCAGAATGGCGGTGTCAAAAAGTGTCGGAGTGGCGGGTGAACCCCGGGAGGAGGAACTACTATGAAATTACTCTGAAACTAACACCCCACTTGTTTACAGTTTCTGGTTGATGGTCAGAGCTATTGAGAAGCACGCGGTAAGAATTCGTGTTGTTGTTTTTTTTTTTTTAAAGGTATTTCTGAGCTGTAAAACACTTGCAATCGAATAAATGCAAGGGGGATGTGTTTAATGCCCTATTGTGGAACATTCCAGGCATAGAGCTAATAATTCAATGGGGACAAGAAAAAAGCGGACCTCCCACCTTAGAAGTTACATTGTTCACCTTTAATCATTAGTTGCGATAATTCAGAGAATATAATTATTAAAAAATGTAATTTTTACCATTTTAGAAGCAAATATTCAATCATTTACGTTCCATTTATGGTCCAAAATTAAAGGTACAATGCTATTTTTTACCTGGCTGTTAATTTAACTTTATCATTCAGAAAGTTTGACTGGAAAGGAACTGTACGTAAGAGTTTGATCATGAATTCCTTAAAAGTGTCCACGGATACAAGGCTCGTTCAAATCAAGTATAGCTTTTAATGACTTAATTATTAATTAATTACACATTTCCTTTGTTACACTTTTTATCCTTTCTTTACTTCATTTTAATCCTTTTTTACATATCAGACCATATAAGATTCAAGGTTTTTACTGTTGTTGTTAAATTGTTAATAATTAACATTAAATCACTATTTTTTTTATTTTGTCACAACAATTTTAACACTACATTTTAACCTCCCTATAGCCTGGACAGTGAAGAGTGTATGTGGCACATACAGAGCGTATATCTGAGTGGACTAAGTGAGTGTGACGTCTCCACAGCGTCGCTCAAATGAGGCTCCTGTTGCCACGGTTACAGGAGCGAATCTGGAGCCAGGTCCATATTTGGAAATCCGACCGCGAGTATCATAGCAACACAAGAGCCAATCATGACTGAGGAGGTTAAAGGTGGCGCCTCCTCATGGCAGAGCGGTGATACTCTGCACCTGCAGGACACTGGATTTACCTGATTCTGGAGAATAATAAGGAAACTTTTAGCTTTCATCATCAAACTTTAAATAGTAAGTTTAAGTCATTGATTTATGTTCTGTTACGTGCGAACAACAATAGAGTCGCAATTTAACGAACTTCACTTTACTTTATGCTAGTTAAATTATGCTAGTTAAGATTCTAGTAACGTTAGCTATTGTAATCGTTTGATTTTTTTTCAAAAATAGTCAGTTGGGGCCATAGACTGTATATATGATCTATGGTCGGAGCAGGAAAGCGGGAAGGGAACTTACTTAGCAGCAAAACGCACTAGGTGTCAATCAGACCTGTTGCTAACGCTAGGCGGCAGCGACCTCGGGGAATGAAGGCGTCTGATTGGTCCGTTATTTACGTTCATATCTTGATTTAGGAACAAGATAATGAAATGAACGCTTTAGCCATGTCCACTCATAGATAACGGTCTATGGTGGAACAGGAGGATTTTGTTGCACGACGACAGAGCTCAGAGTCACTCGTGGACACCTGGTGCGCAGAGGGCGGTGCTACGTCAGGCGCATGAGGAGTAACAGCAGATTCAGAGCGATAAGGCCGTCGTGGGAAAGGTAAACAGGCTCCAGCTCTGAGCTTTGTCCGTCACTGCGGAGTCTGCACGATCCGATCTGCTCATGCACGAGTCCTGTACGAGTTATGGAGCCGACGCTTCACTACACACAAACAAACCCACAGCAAAGTGTCCAAGTGAACCATGCAATGTGATGAAATGAGCTGTTTTTCTCATTTGCATTGACATAAAAGAGTACAACTATAATGGTACCGTATTCCTGAATAAAAATATGTGAAAATATGTCATTGTAATTCGATATTTTAAGCTTTTAAATATCTTTGTAGAAGTTCACGCATCTCACAAAATGAAAATGATCGTGAAATTAAGCCGAAAAGTCAAATAATACTTATAATAATAGTATTCCCTTGACTCAGTGGTGCTAGCAACTGTTTTTATAGACAAAACTTTCAATATTTTATCTTCAATCTTCAAAAAAAACATATTTACTGTATATAACAAATGGCAAGTAGGCTTCACAACGTATAGTTACGCATGATTTGAAATAGGATTTTAGAGATTCGCTTCAATATTTGTCTGTTTTTATGTCTTTAATTATAAATAAACAATAAACAAACAACAATTAGCCAAACCAAATGAGAAAACCCCCCAAAAAATGCATTGAAATCCGATGAACGACACGTCAAAACAAACAGAAAACGTGAAACAGAAAAGTCGACAGGCAGAACCTACAGAAGAGCTTGATGGGTCCCTCTGGTCGGCAAGAGAAAGATCATTGAGAAGCAGAGTTAGTGACAGAGTTATAGCGGCTCCTGGATAAATATACTAAGTGCTATGTGTCCCTAACAGATTTTTACAGAGGAGATAAGTGTTGCCTTTGACTCTTATCTGAATTCCTCTGGGGCCGGCGTGCTCTGACAGGAGCCCAGATACGCGCCGACATTGAAAAGGCTTTGAAAACACTTAATAACTTTGTCAACAGAAAAGCAAACATCAGAGACCACCGGCAGAAAAAATATATTTGAGTTAAAGTTAAGTTAAATCCTCAAAATAGAGCCTAGGAATTAACTAGGTTTCGAAAATTCCGTGAATTTTAAAATGTGGTAACTTTCTGCGGGAATTTTCAGGAATGAACGGGAATTTTCGGGAATTAACAAGAATAAATTGGGAATTATTCAAGTTGAAGGTCAGGAGCATCAGTAAAGTTGGTAGAAAGAAATGCAGCACAATATTGTAGCACAGTCTTGGCTGTAACAGACAGATTTGTGTGAGTAAAGTCGTGTGTCGCTGCTGTTCCTCACTCATATGGACAAAGACACTGTTTTCTGAAGAGCCACTGAAGCCACAGCCCCGACATGCATTTTGTGTCCCTCTGTCACTGCACAAGAACTTCTATAATTCTGAAGAGGTTGGGGTGACCAGAATTTCAAAATCAAAAACTGGGACACTCGGTTTGTGGTGGTTGGTAATAATAAAATTGTGAAACAAGTACGTAAGGAAATTGTTCTGCACTTGGTGAGTCAGTATAGTCACATTTTCATTGTGTTTTGGTTATTTTCAATCAGCTTTTCTGTATTTTACACAAACAAATTACAATTTATGCCTCTTTTTACTGTTGGCAGGGATCAGATTGGTCCAAAATAGGGACACCTGGGACACATCCCTGGTTTTGGATTGGTCGGTAATAGTTGGCAATAAAACTGGTTGGTAATAGTTGGTAATAAAACTGTTAAACGAATGCATAATTAAGGGAAACTGTTATGCACTAGGTACAAATGTGAGTCAGTATAGTCACATTTTCTTTGTGTTTTGGTCATTTTTAAACAGCTTTTCTGTGTTTTACCTAAACAAATGACAATTTAAGTGTCTCTTTACTGTTGGCAGGTATAAGATCGGTCAAAAATAGGGACGCCTGGGACATTTCTTGTGTAAAACTGGGACAAATCACTGATTTTGGATAAATCTGCTGGTACAGGGGACAGAGGGCTCAAAACTGGGACTGTCCTGGGTAAATAGGGACGTCTGGTCACCCTAGAAGAGGTAGAACTGCTTTTCTGAGCAACAACAACAAATACAGACGACTGAGAGCAACATTACAGCCAAAGGACGACAGCAGCGAGTCAGTTTGAGGAAATATGAGGTGGAGGATATTTGATCTGCGATATTAAAGTAGAAATGAAAGAGTAAAGAAGAATAAAATCAATCTAGTGCTAGTTTACTTGCAAATTAGGCTTGTGCCATGTCATTGAAGTAGTTAGCTTATGATGCTAGTTACTGGAAAAACGTGCTAGTGCTAGCTTAAACCAGATATGCTAAATGTAGCTTTCTATGGACTGGAAAGAATGGAGAACAAGCAAAAATAAGGTTTGAGAAACTAGAAATAACTAGAAATAAGGCTTTGAGTTTTTGAGACCACAATTTTTTGTTTTTGTTTTGTTTTTTTCATTTTTAATTTTGAAGTGGGAGCTGTAAGCAACATTTTAGCAAACGTTCAGGTTTTGTTCAGTAAAAGAAATAAGCATAAGTTCTTCTGACAAATAAATCATGTGTTAATTATCTCCCTTTTGCAATAATGTTACTGATGACAAAATAAAATGTTTATATTTTTGTCACAATAATTCCCCTAAATTCCTGTGCAAAGTTACCAATTTGAAAATTCCCAAAATTCCCATGACAAAGTTTCCATTGAAATTTTCCGGAAACTTTCTGGATATTTTCCGTAAATTGTCCACCCCTTTGCAACCCTAGAATTAACTAACTAAATAAAAAGTGCCTAGTCTCATATCAATCCTTGCTAACATCACTTATATCTATCCACGGGTTTCAGAATGATGAAATATTATGAGTGTTTCCATAGAAATTGTCAATTTAGATTAAAATGTATCAATTATTTTAGGAATTGTGACCTCAAAATGTCACCTAGAACAGAAAGCTGAGGTAAATAAAAACAAAACACATAAATACTATTGATCATTTGTAGTGACATTACGCTGGGGATGTTTTACACGTATCTCTAATGGTGGAATATTCAGCAGTTACCATAGTGATACGAGGGACAATACATTTTTAGGAGCCTGTGAGCAAAGCAAGCGTCCATAGTCACGTTTAGGTTTGACTGTAATGTGCGGGAGAGATTTGTTTAAGAGCACAAATCATCTCACCTATTGTCCAGCTAAAGGCCGCCACACACGACAGGAGAATTTGCCCGATTTTGGCTGCAATTTCTTCTCCCCGAGTTCAGGAGGCGTGACCCGACTTTTTGTCTCCTCCGTGTGCGATTCTGAAGCCGCTGCTCCTCATGTGTGGAGTCAGTGTCAGATCAGAACCACCGAACATCAACAACGCGACGGAAACAGACGATAAAACAGAGTCAGGGGCAGAGGAGCGACGGACACAGAGACGCAACAAACAAACTCAGGATAGAGCGAAAATAAAGACTTTATTCCTCACCTAATGTAAAGTGGAACATTTAAAGTGCAGCGTCTGATCCACATTATCCATAGACATTTTCCTCCGCAAATAATGACTCCAGTCCACAAAACCGCGCTGTTAATGCAGTTTGAAGCGTTGTTTGAAATGTAAAAAGGTGAAAGTTGTTCCTCACATGTGTTTGTTTACGTCCACAGAGCGTAAAGCTGCAGATCAGCGACAGTGACTCTACTTCCTGTGGACTTTATCTCCTCTTTTCTGCTTTAAAAATCCTGTATCTGAAGTATTGCTCCACATTTCACAAATAATAATAACACAGTTTTGACTTGTGTCTAAACTAGAAGTGCAGAGCTCTGATCTTTGAACACTTCAGAGTCTCAGAGCGAGTGGTTTTACTGTAGACAGGAAACAGCTGACGTGATCGAGCTCACAGCTTTACAGCCTGTTTTACACAGACAGATCCTGCTGAAGTGTTTGAGATCAGAGATTTTAAGTCTCATAAGTTTCTCCTCGTGTCTGTGGTGTTTGCGCATTTTGTTGCACGTTTAAAAATCGTTTAAGACCGAAAAATCCTCTAGTGTGTAGCGGCCTTTTAGTCAGTTCTTTAGACAGAGCAGTGCCTACAGTTAGCATCACATCCCCAGGGGACGTTGAAGCCATCAGCGGCGAAGTATCTACAGCTTTAACTTCTCCCCCTTTGCTTACCTGCCAGGCCAGAGTTCATGATGACCGTGGGAGTACCAGATCCGGGCAGAGGGGGCGCTACAGGCGGCGGCGGCGGGGGCAGTGGGACGGACATGTCTGGTCCTGGAGGAGGGGGCGGTGGAGGGGGAGGCGGCGGGGGCGGGGGAGCTGCTGGGGTGGGGACTGACAGTGGTCCGTTTGGTACTGGGGCAGAAGAGAGGACAGGGTCACATTAAACCTGGAACACCAAATAATTCAGGCACTTTTATTTGCACATTTTTGCCCACTGAAATATATCAAGTTTAAGGTGTAATGTGTAAAATCTTTGGTGAAATTAAACGAGGGGCCAAAGAGCTACTAATTTGAGCATAGGAAAGCCTTAGATGGGGAACAATAAGCTACACCTACAAAATATAAACATATATTAGTGCACAAAGTTAGGCATTAATGAGCTAGTTTAATTAGTTAATTCAGAAATCTCTTGGAGATCTACTCAGAAGAGGCTGGAGAGAGAGACACCTGTGTGAAGTCGCCCCATCAAACTCAAACCTGCACAAAAACTATGACAATCGTTTGTGTTTCGTTTGTGCTGCAAAAAGTTTCATTTGTGTGATTCTGGTTCTTCAGATATTTGCAGTTTTATTTTCGGCCGATGACGTCGTCCAGAACCTCAGAATGTGAAACAGCCTCAAAACAGGAAGAAAATTATAGAAAACGTTTGTATTTCGTTTGTGCTGTTTTGTGCTGTGACCATTTTCATTTGTGTGAGTTTATTTCTAAAATTATTATTTATTCCTGAGGTAATTATAGGACGTCATTTCCGCTCAGGTGACGGCGACAAACTCCACAAAATTAGTGACGATAAACGATCTCAGGCTGTGGAAAAGTCTGTTTCAGTCTTGCTTTTGATTCATATTTTGTATAATAACACAGACTTTTCCACAGCCTCAGATCGTTTCTCTTCACTAGTTTTGTGGAGTTTGTCTCCGTCAGCTGAGCGGAAATGACGTCCTATAATTACCGCAGAAATAATAATTAATAATTTTAGAAATAAACTCACACAAATGAAAATTGTCACAGCACAAACCAAATACAAACGTTTTCTATAATTTTCTTCCTGTTTTGAGGCTGTTTCACATTCTGAGGTTCTGGACGACGTCATCGGCTGAAAATAAAACTGCAAATATCTTAAGAACCAGAATCACACAAACCAAACTTTTTGCAGCACAATCGACTGCCACAGTTTTTGTGCAGGTTTCAGTTCGATGGGGCGACTTGACGCAGGTCTTGATGCTCTCGGCTGAATTAGACTTTTTCCTCGACGTTCTCCATCGTCCACACGGTTCACACACGGTTCAAACTCACATGTGCCGTTGACGGGAGGTGGAGGCGGGGGCGGAGGAGGAGCAGCCGTGCCCCCGGTGACCTCCACGTGGTTGGGGCTGAGTGCAGCGGCGTTTGGGCCCAGGACGGCCCCGGGCACAGCTCCTCCTCCTCCTCCCGCCGTGGGGGAAGTCAGGATGGATATGTCGCCATCTCCTTTCTTCTGGATCTTGATGGTGCCCTGCTTTTCTAACTCATGAATCTTCTTCTCCAGCTTCGAGCTTCTCTGGATGGCCTCGTCTTTCTCCTTCAGCATCTGCCTCAGTGCTAGGACCTGGGACGTGGTTTCTTTGTAGTGTTCCTGTAAGCAGATATAAGCAGATAGCTTTTAGGTCTTGTGTACACTGAACCCTCGGCTATAACGAGGTTCACAGTTTGCGGCTTTGCTGTTTCACAGATTTTGCATTGTGTTCTGAATCCTGATTGGCTCAGGGACTGTAGTATAAATGTGAAAAAAGTCACATTGGTCTTTCACTTAGACCAATGTCCACAGTTTCTGTGCCTCGTCTCTGTTCAGCCCGACAAATTTACATTTGCACATTTTCTCCACGACAAAACCCACAATGTGGAGGAAACGTTCTGCACGACAAAGGCAAAAGGCCGAGGAAGATGAAACTATCACAGAAAAAGAGAAACTTCTGGACCTGCTGAAGGTAGAAGCTCTGCGGCTGTAGGCGCCTTTACGGAATAAATGAATCTTTGGTTTGTTCTGGGAAAAAGACGCTGCAGCACAGCTTCAGTAGAAAAAGACGCTACAGGAGTCAGGACGAAGAGGCTCAGTCAGAGGGACTGAGAAATACGCCTGAGTCACAATGTCCAACCTCCTATTCATTATTAAAATGATTATTTTACAGTATTTTTTAAAACTATCAGAGTTATTTGTAAGAAAGCGTTTATATTTTTATTTCTTAAACAAATGCTTGGGCCTGAAAACGGGTTTGGATCTTTGCTTTCACACTGCAAAAAAGGATTTTCTACCATAGTTAAACTGACTTGAATTAAGCAGATTCTTAAAAGATCAATTTAAAGATTTTTTTTACTTAATAAGATGAGATTTTTTTACTTGTTTCAAGATATTCCATCCTGATTTATCTTATCTCGATATTACAACTTATTCTAAGCACTTTTTATATTAACTCAGTCCAGGTTAAGCCTCTTTAACTTCCTTCTCAAACCAATAAGGGGAAAAATCTTGCCATAAATACTTGAAACTCGTGTTTTCTGCTTAGAACAAGATTCATATTTCGTCTTGTTTTAAGAAAACTTGGTAAGTGGAAATTTCTTACTGCACTGACAGAAAATTTCACTTTAATTTTTTTCTTATTTTTTGATAGGCCTTTTTGCTGTGCAGTCTATAGTTCAGTGTTGTATTGTATAATAATTGTAAAAAATAAAGCTGATACTTCACGGATTTCGCGTGTCGCGGGTTCTTTTTGGAACATGACCCCCGCGATAAACCAGGGTTCACTGAACATAAGAAAATAAATAAACATAAAAAGTACTGACCCTTATGGAATCGAGGTCCTTGTTTCTTTGCATCAGCTGTTTCTCCAACTCCACAATTTTGGCCATGGCTTCGTTCTCTGTGTCCTGCAGTTTTTCTGTCATCTGCAAGAGGAAAAAGTGTAACGTTGTTGGTGGCGTCTCTGCTCTGTCTCTCCTCTCCCATTTATCTCCATGGAGATGTTATTACTTTGCTTGGAATGTTCCATGGTATGACATTAAACATACACTGCAAATTTCATAGAACTAACCAAGATTTATTCTCTTAAATCTAGACAAAAAATAGAGATGTACTAAATGACTGCTAA
This sequence comes from Odontamblyopus lacepedii, assembly GCA_034769755.1. Classification (NCBI taxonomy): domain Eukaryota; kingdom Metazoa; phylum Chordata; class Actinopteri; order Gobiiformes; family Gobiidae; genus Odontamblyopus; species Odontamblyopus lacepedii. The sequence goes on along the minus strand of CM068356.1, from coordinate 1,607,685 downwards.
ATATGTAAGATTATTAAGATTATTTCAAGATTTTTTTTCTTATTTAGTTTTTATATCTATAAATGAGTTAGAATGCACAAAAGCAAAACAAGTATTAAGATGGTGTTTAAGACATTTTTTATGGATGTAAATCAATTAATTTTGAGCTGAAACTGTCCAGTATCATCTCTGTACCTTCTGTTTGTAAGATGGAAAGATTAAAAGATGTAAAAGTTTTAGGAGAGCGCTGCAGTTTGTCAGTGTGTTACCAAGTGGTAATTAGTCTTAAAATAAAAAACTTAACTAGTTAACTACACTGCAAATATACTTTTTTGTATATTTTATTTTCCTCAAATTATGAATGTCTTAAAAAATACAGCCTCAGCTTCTTCAGTAGGTGTAAAACTATAATGAAGAATCCTTTCACTTTTCAGTCCTGGTCAAAAATGTACAGTACAGACACCTGCTCTCAGTAAAAATAAAACAATCCCACTTTAAAATGTAGTTCAGTAAAGTGCAGATACCTAAAGTTTATATAGTACAGTACTTTTACTTCGCTATGCTCCACCACCTGAAGTAATTTTCTTATTTCTTATGACGTAAATAAACGAAAAACACAACGCACATGAGACATATTCTCCTCCAGCTCCTCCACTCGCTCCAGGGCGGCGTTTTTGGTCTCGGCGTCTTCCAGAAGCGCTCCCACGTCGAACACGTTGTCCAAGTACGCCTGGATCTGCACCTGGAGTTTATCGCTCTCCGTGTGCTTCAGTTTCTGCAGCACAAACTCGTTACACACGGCGACGAGCTGCAATATTAAAGATCATTCGGTATTGATCCGCACTCACGTCTAAGTAGTCGTCCAGGAGCAGCTTGGTGAAGTCGTACTGGAGGTGGACTCTGAAGTTCATGTCCTCCACCGAGTGCACGACGATGTTTATGAACTGCATACAGGCCACCTGGGAATACACAAGGACACGGGATTACTGCGTGGTACATGTGCAACGGCCCTTATAGCATATATGCTGCTAATAATTAATAAGGCGCATTGTGTGCCGAGGGATTTAACTTTCTAGTGCTTTCTAGACATCATTTCTTCATGCTATTGTCGTTAGACGTTACATATTGTCATTGTTAAACATCGAAATGAAATATATTATGTATTTATTATTCATATTATTCCTTAAAGTGTCTGTAACTGATTTTTTTCGCCATGTACTTGAGCAAAATTTCAACTTTCAAAAAGCAATTAGGGTCAAAATAGTTGCTATCTACATCTAATTTTAATCCACCGTATTTTTCGGCCTATGTCGCGCCCGAGTATGAGTCGCACCAGCCAAAAAATGCAAAATGAAGAAGAAAAAAACATGTATAAGTCTTTATGAAATCAAGAACCGACATTTCATATTGAAAGGCGAGTTATAGAAGTTATAGTAATAAAAACGACCCATTAGAGAAGAATCTGTGTGTTATTTGTTCGTTCGTTTTTCAATATAGAACCAAAAATAGGAAAACGAAAAAACAACTATTTTCTTTATTATTTGTCTCTAAAACCAAAATGAAAACTGGAAAATTATTTGTTTTTTAATTTTTGATTCATATATATATACGATCCATATTATTTGGTCTATGGGCTGTCAGTGTGAAAAATGTAATACATAAGTCGCACCTGAGTATAAGTGGCAGGAACCACCCAAACCCTGAAAAAAGTGCGATTTATAGTAAGAAAAATACTGTAATTATAAAGCGTTTTATCCTCCAAGAACTAGAAAGTGTGTTGTTAGCATGCTAGCTGTCATTAGTTATCACCGTCGTAACACAACCCCAGTCTGGTCTGTGAAATTGCTTATAAACTTGGGTGAATAATTAAGATGCGAGGAATGTCTTCGTTAATGGTTAAGTGAGGAAAAGCTTTGGGCAGCTACAGCCCATTCAAACTGAAATAGTTACGTTTGTCGAATTTTTAAGGGAGTAAAATCAGGTATGTACAAAGCGAGACACTTACGGCACACTCCGGTTTTCCAATCCTTTTTAGTATCTCTATTCTATCTATTCCCTTTTTCCCATTGATTTACATTAGGATCTTATCGCTCCTCTGTCTGTACCTGCTGCTCTGAGCCTCGTCATTTTGGTCTTAAATGTTCGTATGAACCCACGACACAGGATCCTGAATTTTTCATTTCGCTGTTTTGTTCCTAAATCAAGGTATGAACATAAATAACAGACCAATCAGACGCCTTCATTCCCCGAGGTCCCTCCCCCTAGCGTTAGCAACAGGTTTGATTGACAGCTCATTTCGCTGCTAAGTAAGTTCCCTTCCCGCTTTCCCCCGAGTGACTATTTCTGAAATAAAATGACAAAATATCTCAAACAATTACAACAGCTAATGTTACTAGAATCTTAACTAGCATAATTTAACTAGCATAAAGTAAAGTGAATTTCGTTAAATTGCGACTCTATTGTTGTTCGCACGTAACAGAACATAGAACATAAATCAGTGACTTAAAGTTTGATGATAAAAGCTAAAAGTTTCCTTATTATTCTCCAGAATCAGGTAAATCCAGTGTCCTGCAGGTGCAGAGTATCACCGCTCTGCCAGGAGGAGGCGCCACATTTAACCTCCTCAATCCTGATTGGCTCTTGTGGTTGCTATGATACTCGCGGTAGGATTACCAAATATGGAGCCTGGCGATGATTGAATATTTTAAATACATTTCATTACAAAAGCCTAGTTGGATCAGATCTCATGAAGGAGCATCTTGCGGCAGAATTCTGGGCTCTGGGTACAAACTCGGCGAGCTTCTTCATATTCTCACATCTTCTCTATAATATGACAAATCTGCATTTTCATGGCCGCGTAGCATCAGTGAAGAAACAGTTCATCTCATCAACGCACCACGGGGATGATTTCTTGTCAGTCTCAGCCTCTCCTGATTGAGTTCCAGTTCAATAACCGGTTTCACTTCTTTACAAAAACACAATTTGACGCCATATTTGAGCTGCGCTTTCTTTCCTGACTTGTACAGAATATAAAACTAAGGCAAACGTAAATCTAAACTCCTGGTATATATGATTAATGATGGATCTGCGTCTCATCTGGGCCTGCAGTTCCTCACAGCCTCTTGCTCAGCAGAGACTTAAAGCTCCCGGCGAAAGCGTAAGGGAGGCAGTATGACTCTTTTATTAAGCTTTTCTCCAGGTGAAAAAAGACCTCCTCTGCAGTGACGTGCGCAGGATTCTGGGGATTAGAGCCGCGTCGATGGCCATTTGGAGAGTGAAACGCACCATGAAGTCGATGTTGTTGTCCTCGTTCTTAAAATACTCCATGAGCTTCTCGAAACGCTGCTCCTCGGCACAGACCTGCAAAAAGCACAGCGCAAGTCAGTCACTCGCTACTCGTAAAAACACGAATAGCAGTCGCGTTTGCTGACTCGATTTCTCTTTGATTAAATAAAGTAGCAACGAACGTGTAAGAAAGCGTTAACCGAGGGAAAACGGCTGAGGTGAAGGAAAATAAAAATGAGCGAGTGGCGTAGGGCACAGTGTGTACTTAAAGGCTAAAGATGTATTATTAAGAGATGTCTAGAGGAGTGAAACATGAGATTTTCAAGTTTTTATACAAGTATTCAGCTAGAAAATAACAAATAAGCCCCTAAAATGGGACATAATACACATAAAAAAGCAGAGATCTGAGGTTTTTCTGGAGTTTTTGTTTTGCTGCTGCCCTCTTGTAGCTGCGGTAGCTTTGGTTTTAACTCTCTTAAAGGTGCACTGTGTAAATGTTATGGGAGAGGGACCTTTCTTGTCTCCATGGAGATGTAATGTTTGGCCATGAAATGTTCCACAGTACTGCATTAAACTCGTCTAATTCTCAAAAATCCCCCGTGTAAATCAGGCCGTCCTGTGGGCCAACTCAAAGTAAGAATACACGGGTTTTTCAAGGTATTTTTGATCAATATAAATATTCCAGGACAACGAAAACAAATGGTGCATAGGAAACAAACCAAAAATGCAACTTTAAAACATTTTACCTCCAAATTTATGTCACATAAAAATCCCTAATTTCATCACTGCAAAAAAGCGTGGCCAAAATGTAAGATATAAACACTTAAATCTATCAGAAACTGACTTAAAAGTAGTGAAATTATCCGTCCATGCAGCAAATTGACAAGTTATCTTAAAATAAACTACCTCTAGCCTAGAATTAAGCAGTTTCAGAACTAGTAAGTAGATAATAAATCTGTAAACAAGATAAATAACATGATATAAGTTTTAAAATCTTGGCCAGATCAGAGAAAGTTGCAGTGATGTTCTGTCATTTCCAGTCAATAAACAATAAAACTTACCAAACTAGGCAGACAAAGCGGTTTTGGATACACTTCAGTAGCATCTTTTTGTATTACTATATGTTTCTATATTTATTTTTACTTCTACACTTACAGTTATATAATTATGCCTCATTTAGCACCAGTCTCACTGCAAAAAGCAAAATCTAGTCGAGCTAAAATGACTTGGATTAAGAAATTTTTACCATGATTTAAGTAAATTTCACTTGACAAGTAAAATTTTCTGCCAGTGCAGCAAGATTTTTGTACTTAAAATATGGAATTACATCTTGCTGCACTTAAAATAAGAAAAACAACTTTTTGCACTTAAAATAAGAAATAAAATCAAATGTTGCTTGTATTAAGAAAAAAACGCAGATAATTTCACTTGTCAAGTTGAGTCCACTCAAATAAAGTAAAATGTTCTTAATTAAAGTCATTTTTACTTACCCAGATAGTGTTTTTTTCCAGTGCTCTTGCTATTTTTGCTGCTTATTCTGAATTTATTATTACCATTTATATCTTTGCTCTTTGTTATTATAATTGACTGTGACGTTTGAGCTGCTGTGTCGATAGAATTTCCCTTATGGATCAATACATTTTGTCGATCCGAACGCTTAGGCTTGAATCTTTTCTGTGTGTGAGCCGCTGCCGTCAGTACGACATGAGGAAATCTGTGAAATACGAAAAAGTGAAGATGAAGGTACTGAGAAGACGATGTTTTGAGTTCAGTGAGTTCAGTCTGGGGGAGAAAAAAGAGACAAAAGAGAGAAAAGAGAGATGTGATAAACCAGTGGGAAAAGAGAAAGGGGTAAGTGCACTGCAAAAAAGGATTTTCTACCATAGTTAAACTGACTTGAATTAAGCAGATTCATCTTAAAAGATCAATTTTAAGATTTTTTTACTGAATAAGATGAGATTTTTTTTACTTGTTTCAAGATATTCCATCCTGATTTATCTTATCTCGATATTACAACTTATTCTCAGCACTTTTTATATTAACTCAGTCCAGGTTAAGCCTCTTTAACTTCCTTCTCAAACCAATAAAGTGAAAAATCTGTCCATAAATACTTGAAACTCGTGTTTTCTGCTTAGAACAAGATTCATATTTCGTCTTGTTTTAAGAAAACTTGGTAAGTGAAAATTTCTTACTGCACTGGCAGAGAATTTCACTTAAAATCGGGCATTTTTACCTCAAAATTAGTATTTTTTTCTTATTTTTGATAGGCCTTTTTGCAGCCTGGGTTACTGGAAGGGGGCGTCCAAAACCACGCATCAACTGTTTTGATCATATCTTGTTATTTTCTTACACTATTTCATCGCGTGTACAAAAAAAGGTGATTCTAGTCCAAGCGTTATATATTAACAACCTCCAGAATCCCACTCTCATTAAACCCCTGCATCTCCCAGCTCCTTAATCTGAGTCTAATGCCGTTCCTCCCAGAGCTTCACTCAATATTTCATTCACCCGTGTAAATATTGCATTAACGGCAGTCAGTCCGTGTTTGCCGACCCCCAGATTGGAAAAAGGAGGAAATGTTAGACCACTTCATCACAAACCCCCCCGCAGGCTCCATGCAGACAACAAAGGTCAAGTGAGGCAGCGGGTCTGTCTCCGTCTGCGGTTTTCTCCAGGTTTTTTCTTTTCAAGGGACATTCAAAAAAAATCAATAGTTGCAAATTGAGGTGGAGGGTTTGTTAGAATTCTTTGGTGGAATAAATGTGTTTTGTCAGAAGGCTGATGTTTCAGAATGGTTTAGGGTTCATTTCCAGGTTAAAATCTGTTACCACTGCAAAAATACAATCGAGACGTGCTTAATAACTGCTTAAAACAATCACTAGTTATCTTGATTTGAGTCTATTTTGATCGTTTAAAGTAAGATTTGCCAGTAGAACACACAGTTTTATCTTATTTCAAGCACTGTTGTGATTAAACTTGACAAAAGTATCAAAAATCAGATACCAATTGATCTAAAACTGGTATCGAAACTAGATACTCATGTAAGCAAGTATTGATACTGAAATCTGGGTAAAATTTGACTTTTTCTTTAACAGTTTCATCTTTTATCATAACTAGTGTAAGATCACATGGTTTAATAAGCAGATACTATTGTTTTGTGTTGAAAATATTACAATATTGTCTAAAAAAGAGCTTAATCAAAATCCATACTGAGCGTAGAGTTTATTCTTTAGTATCAAAATCGAGTTTGAGATTTTAATATAGTGACAATATCAGTCACAATTGTCTCCTTATTTCAAGTGAGAAAATACTTGTACAGTCAAAATGTACTGAAGACCTAAGGGCATTTTTAGTACATTTCTCCTCACTTGGATTTTTTTCTTAATTTTGCTTTTAAAACTGCCCCTTTCACCCTATAATGAAGTGTTCGACCTCCTTTTGTTCAGTCCAACCTGTTATTTCACAATCTGCTGCTGTAGTTGTGTCATGAGGCTGTGATAAAAGCTACAGGACCAGAAATAGAGATGAAAAAATGAAAATAAAATTCACACTCTTTTATACAAAACCCACAGCAAAAATGTTTAAACAACTTTTTGGACATAAAAAATGCTTAATTTAGGGCCTTAGCTACAAAAATGCAAAATCTCAAGTCTGTAAGTAAAAAAAAAATCTCCTTATTGCCCTAAAAACAAAAAAAGTGCAGTGGCTCCATTACTTTCCTGGTCCAGTCCTGGAAACAGCTCCTGTCAGGTCCAGGGCCAGAGCCACAGCACTTCTGCATTTCCAGGGTGGAAATTACATTTGGATTTGTTCATTTGGACTGAAATAAACCTTTAAATAAAAATAGCAAAGGGATGTGCCATTATGCACACCAAGATGTGTCATTTTCCATTTATTTGAGAATAAACTGCACTTAGAGCGACTTTTTCACTGGTTATAAACACACACAGTCAGAGGAGTCGACCATCTTGACTCACTTCACTCTTTGGCAAAGTTTGGGTCGATCAAAATGGACGGAGCGCATGAGTTTGGGGAAAACAAAGTTCCTATTGGACACTCGTTTTGCTCCCGTCATCACACAGCGTGAGTGTGACGTAGGATAAAGCCGCAGAAATGTACGGAAACCTCTATGTCTGCACTTTCAGAGGGGAAAAGGACGTTTCTGTCTTTTACCGTTAGAAAGTTCTGCGGTGATAGAAAACATATTCCTCGGAGTCGTATACGATGTCGATGTCGTAGGTCTTCGAGTGTTACATTATTGTCTTACAATTATAACGTGATTCAAGTAAAGCTTTACACACATGAAATCTAACATGACTCACACCTTTATTTCCAGCTATGGATTTTTTAAAAGGTTTTGTTTTATTTTATTTACTTTTTTGTTTATTTGTCTTTTTTTTTGTTTGTTTTAGTTCTGGAAAACATTGTTAAGTAAAAAAAAAAAAAAAAAAGTTTGTCGAGTGGATTCTTAAGCTCCAAAATCCGTAATCCCTCTTGAGCCTCGTTCCCAGACACAATCGGCAGCAGAAGTGTGTCAGGAGAGCACATTCCTCCGCTCTGACTCACGCCTCTGAAACTCCACAGTGCAAATGTAATGACATATATTACTGTGGATGCAGCGCAGCCCCTCGCCTCCCTCCTCGCCTCCCTCCTCGCCTCCCTCCTCGCCTCCCTCCTCGCCTCCCTCCTCCCCTCGTGAGCTGCTACGTACCTCCTTAAAGTTGTCAAACGCAGAGAGGATGATTTCGTGGCCGCCCCTCACGAGACAAACGGCCGCCAGGAGTTCCAAGACGAGAGCTTTTGTTCTGCAAGAGAAATGAAAAGGCAACGGTCCGGAAATGAAACCCTGAAGAGTGCAAGTGTGCGTTTAAAAGCAGTGGCCATGATGCAAACGGTGATCTAAAAACTGCCATACATTATAACAGAATGGAGTGATATGGGCATAACTCTGATAAAGTAGATTAGGGCTGCAAAATTAAACGCGTTTGAATCGAAATCGCATTATTAATGGACGGAAAATCGCGACGGATGCAATTTTAAAGGTCCATATTACACTGTTTTCTGATTATAATGTAGTTTCCTCGTCACAAACACACCTGGAGTGGTGTTTTCTTTCATTCAGAGTCCTGCACGGGTCTGATTTGAACAAACCGCACCCATACCCGTCATACCTCAATCTGCACCCGACCCGTTTTCCAACAGAATTGAAATAAAATCCCGCACCCGATCTGAGCCGCTCTAAATACACACCGACACCCGAACCGACAGACTTGAGCTTAGTCGAGGTGTTGGCCACAACTTTATACTCTCCACTCGCTAATTTACGTTGAAAATGAAAGTGGCAGAGATTTGTGGTGATGTGTGCAGCAAAAACATATGGATTTTACATTTAATCACCTTGTAAAAACAGTGGAATGTTGGGATTTCACTAGAATACAGCCTTGGGTTTTGGTTCGCACATGATGCTTTATAAACCGCGCAACATTTTTCATTAAAATTTGCGGTTCATCCGATGGATATCCCCGTGCAGGACTCACTAGCCGTGCATATTTAGGCTAACACTCTGTTCCTCCTTATGATTTCACGTGGTGATACGGGAAGTGCTCCTCTGTGTTTTTAAACTCCACACACCTTCACGGGAATCATTTGGATAATTTCAGCCCTGGAATCGCTAATTTTTACTGAACAAAAGGTAAAACGCAGCTGTTCACTTACAAACTACTACTTCATGAATCATGGCATCGCAATTTTGATTATAAATCGCACTTTTTTTCAGGGTTTGGGTAGTTCTGCGACTTATACTCGGGTGCGACTTATATATTACATTTTTTACACTGACAGCCCATAGACCATCCATCCATCCATCTTCTCCCGCTTAATCCAGCTGGGTCGCGGGGGCAGCTTGCTGCCCAATACTCATAGCACCTGACCCCCCCTATGAACCCCTCTGCAGGTGGTGAGCCCACAGGAGGGTGGACAACATGGTCCTTGATGTTAGTTCATAGGGGTGCGGGCATGTTTTGGGTTGATGGGGGAAACCGGAGCACCCGGAGGAAACCCATCCAGACACGGGGAGGAACATGCAAACTCCGCCCATAGACCAAATATACAAATTGTATATATGAATCAAAAATGAAAAAAACAAATCATTATCCATTTTTTCATTTTGGTTTTAGAGACAAATAATAAACTGAACCAAGATGGCGCCGCGGACGGTCGCCCTGGTGCTTCGGAGCGTCGTCCTTGTCTTGTTTTTGTGCGTAATTTGTGTTTTTTTGGTCACTCTACACCAGAGAAGAGCTTCTAAACTACAGGACTACAACACCTGTGGATTTATTTCTACTTTATTTTATTCTGTTTTATTTGTTGCATGTTTAGTGTTTGTCTACGTTCCGCTCCAAGTACCGCAGCAGTTTCCTAATGTTGTGAACCTGTTCACTCATATGGCAATAAAACCTTTCTGATTCTGATAAAGAAAAGAGTTGTTTTTTTTCGTTTTCTTATTTTTGGTTCTGTATTGAAAAACGAACAAATGATACGTTTGATCCATGAATTCTTCTCTGTTGGGTTGTTTTTATTACTATAACTTCTATAACTCGCCTTTCAAGATGAAATGTCGGTTCTTGGTCTTTGATTTTATAAAATAAATTTCCCTCCAAAAAATACAGTAATAATGCAGGATTACTCAAACATTTGTGAAAGAAACAGGACATAATTCCAGGTGTGTTTTTGAGGAGGTAACAACATCATAACAAGGCTTAAACCTCCCAAGAATCATTTCACATAATAGACGCCCTTTAAGCACCATCATTTCCTCCACAAAGAACAACTGTCTGCATAAAAACTGCACACCCTGTAGTTCAGATCTGTACAAAAATGTTCTGAAATGTGATCCTTGCATTAGTTTGTCAGTTCATATTTCTGTCTTTTTGTCAATTCTCCTGGGCACATTTTAATGGAAGAAATGTGTTAGGAAAATTACCGATTCTTTGTTTGGTAATGTTGTGCAAAAATATCATAAAAAGTGAATGTTTAAGGTGCGCAGACTGCCCACTCGTCCCTGCAGGTCTGACGTAACTCGAGCTGACAGGAGCAGTGTGAGAGTTCGAGTCTTTGTGGTTTGACTTTTGAGGAAACCCTGGAGCCCGGGGCGGGAGGGAGACACGCCCCGACACACGCACACTGCACGGGGTCGTTTATTATTTTCTTCTTTAAAATGACAGCGCTCGGAACCAGACTCTGAAGCGGCGCGAGTCATGACGCAGCTCGGTTGCGGCGGTGATACTTTACCTGGGGTTTTTATTGTTGAGACTTAGTGCAATTTCATTCACAGCGTGCGGGTGCGACATGACCATGTTGAATCCGTACTGCAACGAGAATCGAGACAAACAAGCGAATTAACAAGGAACGAGGAGCAAACAGAAGGAGGTTCAGTCAGTTTGGCTTTGGCGAGATGTATTCCTCAGTGCTCGTGGACACTGCATTATATTATACTGGATTATAGAGATCTCATTGTTTAATCTCATTACATTTTCCATTTTTTCCTCTCATCAAAATGCACAGTATTACAATGAATAACACATTATGTAAATGTACATAACAGAAGATTAGAAAAGGAGCAGATATGGAGCAAAAATCTTATTAGTCTGCCCTTGTATTTACATTTAAATTAAATTATTTGTTGATCTTACCGTTTTCCCCATACCCTAACCTGTGTGAACCAGAATTCTTTATATTTGACATTTGTCAGTCATCCAGACTTTCCAGTTCGTAGATTTCAGACACACGTCACATCGTTCTAGGGGTCTCCGACCTTTTTTCCTTGAGTGAGCTGCCTTTACAACACGAACATTTCAGAGAGCTACTCATTTGAGTCATATAGGAAATAAAGTTCACATAAGAGCCATGGCAAGACTTAGACTGGGTGCAGTTCGATAAAACATGAACCATTATTTACTTGCACAAGGTCAGGCATCGAAATGATAGATATACAATAATAATAGGGAACATCAGAATTCAGAAATCCTTTGGCGAGCTACGAGAAAGGGGACGGAGAGCTACAGGATGGAGACCCCTATAAGCTACAGGCCAATAATAATATAAATGTAAATGGTCAAATATTTACATAAAGCTTTTCCACCCTCAGGGCAGTAAAAGCGCTTTACATCAAGATATTTAGGCCCTGTTTACACAGATATTTTTAAAAACAGAGAAATTCCCCTTTTCCCTTTTGTGCCCATCTTTTACAAACAAACGGAGAATTCGTCTCTGAAAACGACGAATCTTTCTAAAAACTCCGGCTAAAATGGAGATTTTGGAAAACTCCGGTTTGGCGTTTGTCTGTAAAGTGACATAAACGTTTTCTGCAGTTCACACCAAAGTGTGACCAGTGTGAACGTTTTTCTGTGGTGATGATCAGAAGCGTCAGAGCAGCAGTCGCGTCACTTCTGCTGCAAACACTTGTCCTGTGTTTGCATTTGCACAGCTGATGTTTCATATCCATGAAGAGACGAATGAGGCTCGGAGCTCAGCAGTTTTCCCTCTTCTCCTTATGACCCAAAGACCCAGTCGCCGTCACCGCCAACGTCGCCGTTTTTGCCTGAGCGGACGCTGTTTGAAAATGAAGTGGTCGTCCCGGAGGAGGCGTGAAAATGTTAGGATGTTGGAGTCATCACTGCTGTTACTCTCCGACTCGCTCCTCACATCGAGGGTGAGACGACCGTCATCGCTCGACGCCGTATTTATGCGGGTTCATGTAAACGGAAACTTTTTTGTAAACGATGCTGTTCGCACGACGTTATTTTGGAAAACGGAGCGAGGGAAATATTTGTTTTTAAAAATATCCGTGTACGTGTAAACTGGGCCTTAATATTAAATACAGATGGGGTCAGCTAAAATGAATACTGTTAAAATGCAGATTTCACTACAAAAAAGGATTTTCTAACATTGTTAAACTGACTTGAATTAAGCAGATTCATCTTAAAAGATCAATTTTAAGATTTTTTTTTACTTGTTTCAAGATATTCCATCCTGATTTATCTTATCTCGATATTACAACTTATTCTAAGCACTTTTTATATTAACTCAGTCCAGGTTAAGCCTCTTTAACTTCCTTCTCAAACCAATAAGGTGAAAAATCTTGCCATAAATACTTGAAATTCGTGTTTTCTGCTTAGAACAAGATTCATATTTTGTCTTGTTTTAAGAAAACTTGGTAAGTGGAAATTTCTTGCTGCACTGGCAGAAAATTTCACTTAAAATAGGGCATTTTTACCTCAAAATTTGTATTTTTTTCTTATTTTTCATAGGCCTTTTTTGCAGATTTCTGTTGTAATATGGGGAGTTCTTAGGTTTAGTCACCAATATAAATAATCAGGTTCAACGTTTCTAAATTTAGTGCGATATAATCAATAGGGAAAACAGTCTCTTGCCCCCATCCTGGTGTACGTATCACATCATCACATTGGTTTTCTCCATAGATCTGACCTGGTAGTTCATGATGGCGCGTAGACACATGATGCAAACGTGGACGTCGTCCTTCTTACACACCAGCCTGGAGTTCTTGAGCGTTCTCCGGCTGGGCAGAGTGTTACATCTGAAAACACACGTAAAATAAAACCACCACAGTGAGTTCAGTGAATGGAGCTGGAGTGCCCTTTTGACAGTGAGTGGGGTATTGGCACCGGAGAGCACGCACAGCCTGGACAAACTGCTCTTAACAGATGCCATTTGTGACCGCAGCCCTCACACGCCACTGGCTTTATAAACAAGAGCGATTAAACTGCCAGAGCTGCGAACGCGAACGCACACAAAGACTAAATAATCTACAGCCTCGCCAGGGACCACGGCGATGCCCGCTTTGAATTGTTTTACACATCCTTCGCAGATTATGGCGAGCGTGAACACAATAGCGGTCGTTTGTATGCGAGGCGTTGTGCGGTTACTCCTGCGCGGCGGCGAGAGGAAGCGCCCGTTTATCGGTGATATTCTCAGCGGGCGACAACAAGACTGTTTATTTTCAGAGTTTTCGGTCACAAAGCTCAATTACCAAACACGGAGAAGGGAGAAAATGTGTGAACGTAATGAAGTAAAAGTAGTAAAGCACTGTATTTAAGTATCTGTACTTTACTTTAACCCCCGAAGACCTAAGGGCAATTTGAGTACATTTCTCCTCGTCTGGATTTTTTTTCTTAATTTTGCTTTTAAAACTGCCCCTTTTACCCCCTAATGAAGTGTTCTACCTCCTTTTGTTCAGTCCAACCTGTTATTTCACAATCTGCTGCTGTAGTTGTGTCATGAGGCTGTGATAAAAGCTACAGGACCAGAAATAGAGATGAAAAAAAAAACTGAAAATAAAATTCACACTCTTTTATACAAAACACACAGCAAACGTGTATAAACAACTTTTTGGACATAAAAAAATGCTTAATTTAGGGCCTTAGCTACAAAAATGCAGAATATCAAGTCTGTAAGTAAATTAAAAATCTCCTTATTGCCCTAAAAACAAAAAAAAAGTGCAGTGGCTCCATTACTTTTCTGGTCCAGTCCTGGAAACAGCTCCTGTCAGGTCCAGGGCCAGAGCCACAGCACTTCTGCATTTCCAGGGTGGAAATTACATTTGGATTTGTTCATTTGGACTGAAATAAACCTTTAAATAAAAATAGAAAGAGATGCACAATTACACACACCAAGATGTGTCATTTTGCATTTATTTGAGAAAAAAACTGCACTTAGAGCGACTTTTTCACTTGTTCTAAAGACACACGCGTGTGAGATGCCGCAGAAATGTACGGAAACCTCTTTGTCTGCACTTTCAGAGGGAAAAAAGCAAGTTTCTATCTTTCACTGTTAGAAAGTTATGCCAGAAAATTTACAGAATGCAGCTTTAAGTACATTTAATGAGGGTACGTTTTACTTTTACTTCACTACGTTTGAGAGCAGGTGTCTGGACTTTCTACTCCATTAAATTTTGTAAAGTAAAAGTATTTTTTATTTTGTTTTGAGACCTGATGGAAAGGCTGAGGGTTTAACACGTTCATAGTTTGAGCAAACAAAAATATACAACTTAAAGTCGCTATAAACAAACAAACAAGATTCAAACACAAACCTTTATCAGCATCTTGACATTTGAACTTTTCGATTTAGATCTAAAAGTTAAATATTTTTACCTTTTAAGTTAATTTTCACAGGAATTTTAACACTTTTACTTGAGAAGATTTTTTTTTACGATACTTTTATTTATGTTTTTATTTATTTTTCGCTCCAGTACTGTATTTTTTACATGACTTCTTCCGCCGCCCGTCACGAATCCCAACCTGAGGACATGTCTCCCTCGTGAAAACTAACATAAACTTAAAAGGAAGGTGTAGTATTTTGTAAGTGTTATATTCTGTAAATGTTTAACGGATACTTTTAGGCCTAGTTTATCCTTTGTGTGCAGTAAAGATGTAATCATACTCCCCCCCGTCCCTGTTCGAAGCAAAACCGCTGTACTCGATTCAGTTTTCCCCATTGTTTTTGAGCCAAATCTGTCAGATACATCGTCTACGCAGCTCTGCAGGTCAAAATAATTGCCCCACTGCATGCCGTTTGCATCTAAATACAAAGCATTTCGTTGCCCGATAATCAGGAAGGGCTCATTTGCATGCTAGATTTATCGTCACTGCAAAACTCTGCGCCGGCCTCTGAGAATAAGTTGGGAAAAGATCTTAAAAAGTCATCGCAGTGAATAATTAGGATGCTTAAAATGCAGAAGCTGACCTAAGTGAGCCGGAACTTTGGACCTCTGCAAATGATGATGAAAATGTATTCGTTTTTCACACTTTTTCACACTTTTAAGGCAGTAAAAATCAGGTATAAACACCTTTTATAAATGCATAGTTAGAAAAGACCAATAGTAAAGCCAAGATATGAGCAAAACTACAGATATTCTTCACAGTGCAGCTGATTTTTATGGTCTAAAATATGTGATTTAAACAAAGCCAGGGAGTATTTTGGCAGTGTAACCTATAAACAAGTAGCTCTATCAAATCAGAGCGTAGCCTCGTTAATGTTATGACCATGTTTTCAATACATAAACTAAAATAAAGAATATATATGGAGATAAAACATGTAGCCTGGGCCTCTTGATTGGCATGTTTGGGATTGTGAAGTTCCCCTATTGTCTTTGTAGTCTGTTTCCATTGTCTGCGCTCCTTTTGTGGAGCCACATGTGAGGCACGGCCCACGTCAAAATAAACAGGCTACAGTAGATTTATGAGACAATTATGACAGAAGTGTGGCGGCCACTTCAATAGGAAAAGTCACGAGGCGAATCCTTCTGCTGTGGGTTCTTTTACAAGCAAAACTACACGACTACGCTATTTATACGGTGGAAAACGACTTCGCTAACGTGCCAAAAGAGCTCACGGTGTGTTTCAAGACAAAAGAACTACAGTACAGACAGTAATATACACCTACTGCTGTTCCACTAGTAACTATTATAATATATACCTGCTGCTAACTCTCCTAACACACATACTGTACCTTTTCATCTGAGCACACCTGGGACAGCTCAGGGAACTCGGGGCCCTTCAGAACGCACAGAAACAAACATCAATCTTAATCAACATTTTACAAGAACTTTGGAAGTAAATGAAGCTTAAAGGGCCCATACTACGCTATGTTCTGAGCTACAGTACAGTTATAATGTTATTTCCTCGTCACAAACAGACCCGGGGTTTTGTTTTGTTTCATTCACACATGTTTAACACACAAACCCTGCAGATTTAGGCGGAGTTCTTCTCTCAAATGGAAAACACACGCTCCCACCTTGTGATGTCATGTGCACTGCAAGAAAGGCCTTTCAAAAAATAAGAAAAAAATACAAATTCTGAGGTAAAAATGCCCTATTTTAAGTGAAATTCTCTGCCAGTGCAGTAAGAGATTTTCACTTACCAAGTTTTCTTAAAACAAGACGAAATACGAATCTTGTTCTAAGCAAAAAACACGAGTTTTAAGTATTTATGGCAAGATTTTTCACCTTATTGGTGTGAGAAGAGGCTTAACCTGGACTGAGTTAATATAAAAAGTGCTTAGAATAAGTTGTAATATCTAGATAAGATAAATCAGGATGGAATATCTTGAAACAAGTAAAAAAAAATCTCATCTTAATAAGTAAAAAAATCTTAAAATTGGTCTTTTAAGATGAATCTGCTTAATTCAAGTCAATTTAACTATGTCAGAAAATCCTTTTTTGTAGTGTGGGAATAAGAGTCCTGCACCGGTGCCCACAAATAGTTGCTGAAACAGGCGGGTTTTCACGGGCGGCTTTGCAGGCAGGTAGAGCGATCACACACGGGCGGGTCGGGTGGTGTGATCTCAATCCCACATCCAGCGCTGCAGTGAAAGAGACTTTTCCTCCGCTGGATTTGTGATCCAAGAACACAGAACGCAGCTGAAACCTGGACTGAGGACGATACACCGTTCCTTTCATTGTTATTGTGCGATTTAGGGCTCAGGTGGAGCAAAGCTTAGTTTCGCGGCGACCTGCTACTGCTGTTTGTTGGTTGGGACGCGCATCGAAGGAAATAAAGTGTTCAAATGCTGCGAATTTATGTGTGATTTATCAGGGGCCCGGGCGGGTAACGGGTGGAATATTAACGGGTCCGGGCGGGTGCGGATTTAACTTTAATTAATAATAATAATAATAATAATAATAATAATAATAATAATAATAATAATAATAATAATAATAATAATAATAATAATACAGCAGTATTATAGTGATGATTAGAGGGTATGAATTCCACAGTGATAGTAATGGCAGTCATCTATAGTGGTTAATTATAGAACATATGAATATATAATGAATATACAACTATAAAGATTGAATTAAGGAAGGCAAACTTATGGCTTAACATAAAGAAAGTAATTAGGGGTGGGAGTCAATAAGTTTTTACTTCTTCCCACTCCCTTTCGAGCGTACCATATTTTATTATTTATTATAAGAATTGTATTATGTATATGTATATATAGATGTTTATTTGTGTTTATATATATCTGTATATGTATATATGTGTATGTGTATATAAACATGTTTTCTCTCATGCTCGAAATAAAGCAGCAAACTTTGATATAATTCAAGTGATTTCAGCCTTAATGACTGCGATTCTCTAGCCTACTAAACAAAAATTAAAAGGTGGTGACATCACAAGGTGGAACGGAGCATTTTGAGCTTTGGAGACGTGGACAGACTAAACCGGGATCACTCAAACATGTGAATGAAACAAAACACAATTCCAGGTCTGTTTTTGGCGAGGTAACAACATTATAACAATACAGGACCTTTAAGGGAGGACAACTTGATAACCATGGAGGGTTTTCATACAAAAGCACATCTATAACGACTCTCACAGCTGCGTCCGTGCTCGATACTGAGGTTTTTCAACGTTTTAGTGCTTTAGGGGCTGTTGTGGAAACTAGACTAGCTTCTGTTGGCGGTGGCATTTGGGGAGCCACACAAGCAGCACACAACCAGAACAATGGAAAGCAGAAAAAAGCCATTTGGTCCGAGGAAAAAAGAAGATTTCAGTGGTGAGCGCGGGAGGGGAGGCTGGCAGCGCGATAACTCACATCCCTGGCAAAGACACGGGGACACAGCAGCGGCTAAAGCTACTGCAGCGGGGAGGCACAATGAGGCGAAGGGGATCGGGCGACTACGTATTTATGTGGTGGTGTTTTTGTTACAGGCCCTGTTCACGGAGCCGCCTGGGTCGTTCCGATTCTCTCAGAACCGGGGATCCACACGTCCTGCTCCATTCAGTGTGTATTGGGAATCAACAGAGTCTTGCTAAAATTAATTTATATTTAAATATTAGACAGAGGGCAGCGACATAATCAAAGACAGCGTGTTAACTTAGGGCGGCCAGGTGTTCCTGTTTACCCGGGACGGCCCCAGTTTTGAGCCGTGTCCCCTGGTCCTGCAGATTTATCCAAAACCAGTGATTTGTCCCAGTTTTGTACAAGAAATATACCAGGTGCCCCTGTTTTTGACCAATTTGATCAAAACCAGGACTAAACTAGGACTAAAGCAAGAGCATATCAGGTCTATTTCAGGTCTAAACCAAGTCTAAACCAGGTCTAAACTAAGACTAAACCAAGAGTATATCAGGTCTATTTCAGGTCTAAACAAAGTCTAAATCAGGGCTAAACTAGGACTAAACTAGGGCTAAAATATAATTATTTCAGGTCTATATCAGGTCTATATCAGATCTAAACCAGGAATAAACTAGGATTAAACCAGGACTATATCAGGTCTAAACCAGGACTATATCAGGTCTAAACTAGGACTAAACCAGGACTAAACTAAGGCCAAATTAAGGCTATATCAGTTCTAAACCAGGACTAAACTACGGCTAAACCAGATCTAAACCAGGTCTATTTCAGTTCTATTTCAGGTTTAAACCAGGTCTAAAGCAGGTCAAAACTAGGGCTAAACCAAGTCTATTTCAGGTCTAAACCAGGACTAAACCAGGACTAAACCAGGATTATATCAAGTCTAAACCAGGTCTAAACCAGGTCTGAACCAGGTCTAAACCAGGTCTAAACCAGGTCTAAACCAGGTCTAAACCAGGTCTAAACCAGGTCTAAACCATGTCTAAACCAGGGCTAAACTAGGGGTAAACCAGGAGTATTTCAGGTCTAAACCAGGACTAAACCAGGACTATATCAAGTCTAAACCAGGTCTAAACCACAGACACAGCAGCTTCCTCCAGTGAAGTCTGTGGATTGTCGTAAAGGTCTTTAAGACGCTTTCTGTGATCATCCGTGTGCAACCTTCTGTCCTCAGTCCGATATTCAAACACCGATGAATAAAAGGAGCAGGAAGTGCGGCTCCACGGTTCCGAGAGAAGCCGAGGTTCTCCGGCGTCTCCGTGAACAGAGCTCGCGGGGAGGACGGGGGAGCGAAGCTGAGACCTGCTCTCCAGGACCGGCAGACAGTGGAGAACTTCACTGCGAGGCCGCACAGAAGAGAGGAGACAGACACAGTGTTACGCAAACGCATCGACCCGCCCGCTGCAACCCCAGGCCAGTATTGATTATTTAGCAAAGAAAACATCAATAAGAGAGAGAGAATTCGCCCGATACATCAGGCTTAAAAGATGGGCGCATGTCGATGAAAACAAGGTTGGACTGAGTAAGTATAACTGAGTAAAAGTGTTTTGGTACAGAAAATGACATTGCCAACAGGCTGATCAAATTGGCATTGAAAAGTTAGCCCGTGGTAAGCTAACCATGCACATGTTTAATCTAAAAATCGATCTGTGAATCTTTTATTTTGAAAGAGATCGCAGCAAAGTGAAAAGTGAACTAAAAAAAAAACTAAAGAACAATCTAAAACAGAAGCCAAATAAATAAATGTTTACATAAGAAATAAGTACATTTACACATATTTACCTAGAAATAATGACACCGATTATTACTTTACTTCATATGGGAAAACAATTTAACTTAAAGGTGCATTGTGTAACTTTTCTGGTGGAGGATGAGTCGATAAATGGTTGCCACTTTCTAAAAAGATGGTTTATGTTCCCTAATCTTCTCTATTTTCAGACATAACGACATGAATCCACTGAGTGCTGGATGGGGCATTGAGTTCATCATTTTTGCCTCACATTTTTTGCTTTATTTAATGCAGTTTTGCTGTCATTCTAGCAGTGTTTTGGGTATCGTAGCTTCTTAAGATGAGTTACTCGGCAAAGTTGAAACCATTTTCATCCAAAGCAAATATAAAAATTCAAGGAAAAAGTCTTGCCAGATAAAGTCATTTTCCTCATGTGTGCACATGAGTTTTCCAGATCATTTTTGGATAGTGATAAAAAGTTGTCGACACATTCAGTGAGAAACAAACCAAAAGATTAGACATTTTGAAGCAAATCTTCAGTCTCCACAATAACAGGGGAATATGGACTATTCTGACCAAAATCACAAAAACACAAAAACAGAGGTTAGTAAAACACACAAGTCATTATTTTATTTTTACCAAACTCACTCGTCCATATAAACATGATAACTAATAGAAAACACGTCTCTTAAATTAAAACACAGGCAAATTGTTTCCATCTCAAATTCATGTTGGGCACTGGAGTCATTTTCGAGCTCGATTCTGAGCAGACACAAAATTGAATGAATCTTTCCAAATGTTTATTCATGAAAAAATAGTAAAGACAAAAAGACATTTAAAAAATCAGGTTCTTCCTCTGAACTGTTTCTGGACTATATATAAATGTGTGATGTTTCCATACAGATTTATCCTGCACTTCCTTTTCTTACCCGACTTATATTTTGTAAAGACACAAATTCTGAAACATTAAACACACTGAAACATAGAATCTGATCCATTCTCCTGCTATTCTGTCCATTCCTTATACGACTAAGAGATGGTTCCTAATAGTTTCTGTGTTAGTCTGGACGAGTGAGTTTGGTAAAAATAAAACAATTATAACTGCGTTTACTAACCTCTGTTTTAGTGTTTTTGTGATTTTGGTCAGAATAGTCCATATTCCCCGTTTATTCAGGTTGTGGAGACTGAAGATTTGCTTCAAAATGTCTCATTTTTTGGTTTGTTTCTTACTTACTTTAATCTTTATTTGAGGGACAATGCACAGAAACATTAAATCGAAAGACAGAGATGCACTGTACCAGATTATAGCTGAATAGCTAGTTTCCATCTGTAGTCCCTTTTCTCACTGAATGTGTCGACAACTTTTTATCACTGTCCAAAAATGATCTGGAGAAAAAAAAGTTTTTTTCACTCCACCCTCATGTAAACGATCTTGAGGCGATTTAGTTTCTCGAGATCTTGTCCCATCCCTACTAATGATTCTAACTTTAGTGGCTTTAAACAGTTAATATTTGCATTTTGGAGGTGGGCAGCTGGTGTCTGCTCAGCTCCAGTTCAGCTTATTGTAAGATGGACAAATGCAACAGCAGCCGGCTCGATGTGACATTTACCCATCGACATTATGTTTATCCAAATCTTTAGCTGTGATCTGAACTGTGACCTGTACATGTCCTGCCTCTTTAACAAATGTGTTGATTTGTCTGGACAAATAACATAAATAACTTCATAGTTTATCAAAAACTTGTTTCAAATGAACACTTTCGTTGTTCTTCATTGAAAATGACCAACTGGAATAACTAAATGGTCCTTGTTAACAAATAATAACCAAAAATGTGAATATTTTGTGTGAGAGAAGCAGATCACAGCTGCATTCTTCCTGCTCTGTTTTTATGGAGTTTTACAAAGTCTCTTTTGTTATTGAGTTCCAAATAGTTTCTAGCTGTTCCCACTTGCTTTGGATGAGACTTTGGTGTCATTTTTGGAAAATATTAAACTTGAAAATTTATGGATGGCAACAGTAGTTCTATACATATTTTAGCATTAAAGATATGGTTTTGATCAAAAGATCTTGGATATACTGGCAGATTAACCATTATAGATATTTTGGCAACAGAAATACTGTTAAATTACATATGGCAGGAGTGGCAAACACCTTCCACTGGGTGGTGGTCTAATAAATTTGTTGAGTTAACTGCATCTTCATGGAAACCAACAGCCCACAGCCAGAATCCCTGTTTTTCTAGGTATTTTTGAGCTATAAAACCACCTGTAATTGAATAAATGTAAAGTAGAGCTGTTTACACGTACACAGATATTTAAAAAAAAACGGAGAATTCACCTCTGAAAACAAATCTTTTTAAAAACTCCGGCTAAAGTGGAGATTTTGGAAAACTCCGGTTTGGCGTTTGTGTAAAGTGACATAAACGGCGTTTTAGGCAGTTGACGCCAAAGTGTGACCAGTGTTAACGTTTTTCTGTGGTGATGATCAGAAGCGTCAGAGCAGCAGTCGCGTCACTTCTGCTCAAACACTTGTCCTGTGTTTGCATTTGCACAGCTGATGTTTCATATCCATGAAGAGACGAATGAGGCTCGGAGCTCGGCAGTTTTCCCTCTTCTCCTTACGACCGCAGTGGAGAAATTCAACAGTCACAGCAGCTCCAGGACAGTTCAGTGCAAAAAAGGAAAAAAGTGGTCGTCCCGGAGGAGCGGCGTGAAAATTTTAGGATGTCGCGCTCATCACTGCTGTTACTCTCCGACTTACTGCGTCAAAACTACTGAAACTGAGGCCCCGTTGGCTGCAGAGCGTTTTCCTTCTTCCTACACTGGCCCCTAGAGGCTCGGCGTAGTTATGACGGCGCTCGACGGCGTATTTATGCGGGTTCACGTAAACGGAAACTTTTTTGAAAACGATGCTGCGTGAACGATGCTATTTCGGAAAACGGAGCGAGGGAAATATTAGTTTCTAAAAATATCCGTGTACGTGTAAACGGGGCCTTAATGTCACACTGTGGAACATTCCAGGCAAAGCGATGACATGTAGATAGAAACAAACAGGTGACAAACCCCCGGCGCAAAAGTTAGACAAGTTCATGTTAAGCTCAAGTGGAACATGAGCCGTATTGTATGATTGGGGCTTTTGTGTGCACTGTTTTTAGTTCTTGTAGCGAACAGATTAGCGGCCACAAAAGTCAGAGCTGCTGCCAAGACGTCAGTGAAGTGACAGAAAGGATTAGCGAAGAAATGCTGATCCGTATGAGTGACTCTGTGCCTTGGGCCTTATATTTCCAGTGGGGTTATGAATGAACCACTGGGAAATCACACACACACACCAGTCTTGTTTTTGAAAACTGCAGTCTAAACAAATTTACTCAAAGAAGTGTGTCAGCGGTCACCGGGTAAATTCTTGTCATCCGTGCGAGATTGCGTCACACAAACTTGAGTAATGAGCATTTTTATAGGGCCCGTATTGCGCTATTTTCGGATCTGCTGTATGTTATGTTGTTGTTTCCTCATCAAAAACATCCCTGCAGTTGTGTTTTATTTCATTCACACATTTAACACAACAAATCCTGCATATTTCTGCATAGTTCTTCTCCCAAACGGAAACACAAAGTGCTCCACTGTGTTTTTAACCCCTAAGGGCAATTTTAGTACATTTCTCGTCACCGGGATTTTTTTCTTAATTTTGCTTTTAAAACTGCCCCTTTTACCCTATAATGAAGTGTTCTACCTCCTTTTGTTCAGTCCAACCTGTTATTTCACAATCTGCTGCTGTAGTTGTGTCATGAGGCTGTGATAAAAGCTACAGGACCAGAAATAGAGATGAAAAAAAAAATAATAATAAAATTCACACCTTAAACTTTCAAATAAAAATAGCAAGGGATGTGTTATTACACACACCAAGATGCGTAATTTGCCATTTATTTGAGAAAAAACTGCACTTAGAGCGACTTTTTCAGTTGTTCTAAACACACACAGTCAGAGGAGTCGACCATCTTGACTCACTTCACTCTTTGGCAGTTTGGCTCGATCAAAATGGACGGAGCGCATGAGTTTGGGGAAAACAAAGTTCCTATTGGACACTCGTTTTGCTCACGTCATCACACAGCGTGAGTGTGACGTAGGATAAAGCCGCAGAAATGTACGGAAACCTCTATGTCTGCACTTTCAGAGGGGAAAAGGACGTTTCTGTCTTTTACCGTTAGAAAGTTCTGCACGGTTATAGAAAACATATTCCTCAGAGTCGTATACGATGCCGTAGGTCTTCGAGTGTTAAACAACATACACCTTCACTATAATCATTTGGATGATTTCAGACCTGGAATTGGCCAATCTCTGCTGAACAAAAGGTAAAACGTATCTGTTTACTTGACGTCACAAGGTGGAACTGAGCATTTTGAGTTTTGGAGACGTGGACAGAAACAAAACACAACTCCAGGTATGTTTTTGAGGAGGTAAACAACATTATAACAGGCTTTAAACCTCACAAGAATCAATTTTGTGTCATACAAGACCTTTACAATCCAGTTTAATGCCATTGTCCTTGTATCTTAAGCCATTTAACGTCTTACAGGACACATGACCACATGAAGGAGTCATAAGAAATGTGTGACTTCTTAAAATAATCTCCTTCACACAGCCTGAACAAACATCTGAAGCGAAAAACAAATTCTACAAAGACAAAAGTTAAGTTCACAGGTTCAACTTCAGTATTTTCACCTGTTCGGGCAATGAGCAATGTCTTATCAGTGTAAAAAAAAACTATTGTGTTGTAAAAACCAAGCTTTAAGGTCATAATAATACAAGACTTATTTGCAGGCCTGTCATAATTACTATTTCAACTTATCGTTCAGTTATTTTTGTTGTAATACGATAAGATTTGAGCAGCTTTTGTGGCGAATTATTTGCTTCATTTTGCATCTCAGTCCTTTTATACAGATGAAGTATATTTGAAAATGGTTTACTGGGATGATCCTGCTTTATTTTAATGCGTCAGTGCCATAAAGTCGTTTCAGTTTCATCTTTCATCGCAATATTTCTCTGTAGTTTAAAAGTTTGTTACCGTGACAGTCCTATTTATTTGTATTCTGCACTGAAAATTATACAAATATAAAACTACATAGATGTAATACAGTAGCTCTCATTTTCTACAATTTTATTATTCCCACCTCCGTGAAGTCGCCCCATCGAACTCAAACCTGCACAAAAACTGTGTCAATCGTTTGTGCTGCAAAAAGTTTCATTTGTGCGATTCTGGTTCTTCAGATATTTGCAGTTTTATTTTTGGCCGATGACGTCGTCCAGAACCTCAGAATATGGAACAGAGCTCAAAACAGGAAGAAAATTATAAAAAAAAACATTTGTGCTTTGTTTGTGCTGTTTTGTGCTGTGACAATTTTCATTTGTGTGAGTTTATTTCTAAAATTATTCATTATTATTTCTGCTGTAATTATAGGACGTCATTTCCGCTCAGCTGACGGCGGCGACTTTAGCTAAACTAGTGGCGATAAACGACCTGAGGCTGAGGAAAAGTCTGTATTATTATATAAAATATGAATCAAAAGCAAATGACTAAAGACTGAAACAGACTTTTCCACAGCCTCAGATCGTTTCTCTTCTCTAGTTTTGTGGAGTTTGTCGCCGTCAGCTGAGCGGAAATGACGTCCTATAATTACCACAGAAATAATAAACAATTTTCAAAATAAACTCACACAAATAAAAAATTGTCACAGCACAAAACAGCACAAACGAACTACAAAATACAAAATAAAAATGTTTTCTATAATTTTCTTCCTGTTTTGAGGCTGTTTCACATTCTGAGGTTCTGGACGACGTCATCGGCTGAAAATAAAACTGCAAATATCTGAAGAACCAGAATCGCACAAATGAAACTTTTTGCAGCACAAAACAGCACAAACGACTGACTCCATTTTGGATGTTTTAGAGCATTTTGAAGCTTCCTGTGGGGCTGACCCCAATTTGACCTGTAAAAGAATAATTAATTTCCCCAAAAGTAAAGCAGCACAAATTAAACTTTTTGCAGCACAAACGAACCACAAAGTTTGACATAGTTTTTGTGCAGGTTTGAGTTTGATGCGGGTATTATTCCCTGGTAGTTATACAGTACACACAAAGTTAGTAGTGGATCTGATCAGACATGGATAAGATCTGAGCAGGACCAAGTCTCTCGTCTCCTCCTTCCCAAAGCAAAGATACTGCCCACACATTCCAGCTTATGCCAGTCAGAGCACTTCCCATTCATATAAACACATTACAAACAAAGGCGGGTCAGAAAAGTTTAACAAAAAACAAAAAACAAAACTTGAACGTTATTTTAAAGGTGCACTGTGTAACTTTTTGGTTGGGGGTTCATCACCTGCTTGTTTCTATGGATTTCTATGGATATTTTTGCTCATTGCTCTGCCAGGAATGTTCCACAGTATGACATTAAACTGGTCTACCTTATATTTATTCAGCTACAGGTGTTTTATAGTTCAAAAATGCCTAGAAAAACAGGCGTTCTGACGGTGAGCGGGGTCGCCTCGCCACAGATCTGACCTGTAACTTGGTCTGGTTTGGTCTCCACAAAGATTGAAAAGTTTACCACGTTTACATGAGAGCTTTAAGTCCGAATAAAAATGATTTAATTCTGAATAAAAATGAATTATGCTTTAAAAAGATCACTTTCTAATAAAGTTTAGTTTCTAATAAAAAAAATGTATTTATTCCTGGATCATGTAAACCTTTCTTCTTTTTAAAAATAATCCCGGTGGTTGGAGCTCGTTGGCTCGTCCTTCTGATCCGGCTCCTCCAGTCGTCTCTCGGGACTTTCCTCCACGTCTCTTTGGATTTGTGAGCGGGATGTGGGAGTGGGCTGAGGTGTGGCAGCCTCAGACTCAGTTTGTCTTCTTCCTCCTTCTCCCACACTCTTCCCTTCTCCTCCTCAGCTCACAGACGGAAAGCGTGAGGAGAGAATTCTCCAGCCGCTGCTTCATTATCATCGGAACGGCCGCGGAAAAAGTTTGGATCGTGTTTGTGTCGGCGGCGTAACGACAAATCGAGATGATGGAAAAGCCGGGAGCAGCTGAAGTGTGTTTTTTTTCTTCCCAAAGACGTAAATACATTCGTGTCGCTGTCCAATCAGCACCTTCCCCACCCCCAGATGTTGAGCGGAATTAAATAAAGACGATTTCACGTGTTTTCCAGGTAAACCTCAATTCGGAATTATTATTTCCATGTAAACTCGAAGGAGAATATTTTGATTCCAAACTATTTAATTCAGAACAATTTATTTGGGATTAAAAGACATAATATAGACGTGGCCACTGTGAAACATTCCAGACAAAGCAATAACATTTCCATAGAGAAAAGCTTTTGACAGAAAAGTTACACAATCCACGGCCCAGGTTTTGTATTATTTTGAACTTTCACCGTTGTCATACTCCGCTTCCTTTGTTACGTTTTTCTGAGCTAGGGCCATAACAACACCTTTAAAAAGTGAATCATTATAATATTCGAAAAGAGCCGGCGTTGCATTTAGTGGCATTGTTAATATTTGTGGAAATAAGCTTGATGCGGGTGCCAGATCTGTTCAAATATATTCCGAAAGTAAAACTACATTAAACCAAATTAACGTGGTGAATATACTTAAGTGGGGGGTGCTTGTTTTCACTCAGATGCCCTACCTGAGCGTAGAGTGTCGTCCCATGCGACTGAGTCCGTTCCCGGTGATGGGCGACGGCAAAGTGCTTCCTCCATGCAGGTCTTCGATGGAGCGACCCCACGGCTTGTTCTTATCCAGGGCATCTGGGTTGTTTTCCAAGCAGTCGCCATCGAATCTGCAGCAAGAACAAAAGTAAGTAAGTAAAAGTCATTTATTTAGAGACGAGTCAGACCATAAACTGACACAATCTGAGGACAGGGTGTAAAATGGGAAATCTACTGTTGTTCATTTTTGTGTAAAACTTTAACCTCAGACAAGACATTTACAGGATCGTTTTGTGGTATTTGACTAAAAAGTTTACTCAGTTACCTGTACCTCTGTAAAATTTGTACTTAAATGCGCACTGTGTAACCTGTAACCTGCTTGTCTCAGTGGAAATGTTATTGCTTTGTCTGGAATATTCCACAGTATGACATTAAACGTACATCTATCTCAATGGAGACAAGAAAGTGATGCCACTTGGCCAGAATACATGTTTTTCCAGGAATTTTTGAGCAATAACCGCCTTTGTAATCAACCAAACTAAATTCCAGGTAAAGTATTAACGTTTCCATTGTGAAAATAAGGTGCTGGAAGTTACATAGTGCACTTAAACATGGAACTTGTTTGCACATTCTTAGTGTTTTTTAACAGTTTTAGCGGCATTTTACAGTTCAGTTACATAAAAAACTGAAAATTACCCCAAAAAATCAACACATTTGCAATAACATTAGTGTTTGTAATTAGTTATTTTGATTTTTTTGATTAATTGATTGATTTATTTCGGTCACAAGCATATTCTCACATTATTCTACAGACAGTCACATTTAACATACCGTATTTTTCAGACTATAAGTCGCACCGGAGTACAAGTCTTTTGGGGAAATTTATTTTATAAAATCAGAGACTAAGAACCAACAGTTCATCTTGAAAGGCGAGTTATAGAAGTTATAGTAATAAAAACAACCCAAAAGAGAATAATTCATGTATCATTCGTTTTTTAATACAGAGCCAAAAATAATAAAATGAAAAAACAGCTCTTTTCTTTCTTATTTGTCTCTAAAAATAAAATGAAAAAACGGATAACAAATTGTTTTTTTCATTTTTGATTCATATATACGATTCATATATTTGGTCTATGGGCTGTCAGTGTGAAAAATGTAATATACAAGTCACACCTGAGTATAAGTCGCAGGAAACGCCCAAACCCTGAAAAAAAAGTGTGACTTATAATCTGAAAAATACGGTACACAGACCGAAAAGGTGTCGGCTGAGGCCTGAGGTTATTCTGCCTTTCCCCTTTATTCCTCATTGCATCATCTCGGCACCGGTTCATAAATACAGCAAACAATTTAGTAACAGCACAGCAGAGACTACAGCACAAACTAAGTCTCAAAGTTAAACATTTAAACTTGTTCTTAAAGTGGAAGAGAGCAGTGGTTTGATTTTCTTTTCGTTAAACACGGCCGTACCTCTGAGCTCATATTTCCACCTCTAAATTATAGAAATATTATCGGGTAATTGTTAATAGTAAAAGCCCACCAAAACATTGTGATCTTCATTTAACCACTAACTCTAAATGACACGGCTCATGTTCCAGCTGATGTCAGAGCACCGGGATGTACGAGAGTGGTCAGTTTTACCCAGAACGCCCTCGGATTTCACGGTTTGGTCCCCGATGTCCACCGCGTTTGTTTTCCTCGGTGGATGTGCGCCGCGGAGAGCCTGGCTAACTGCAGTCTTACACACAGCCGCTCTGTTTCCATGACTTCCAGCGGCTGCGGCAGAGGCACCCACGGGTGAGCGGGGCTTTAATGCGAGCCATCCATAACGCGGACAGGCCGTAATAACATATGGTGCGGAAGGGGGTGCTGGGGTTTCAAATGACCTGCCAAACCCCGTGGCCCCGGAGAGTGACTAATAATGACAAGTTGGATCTATGAATAGGCCGAAATACACCAAGTCAGTGGATCAACAAATAATGAGTCAGGATTTCTCCGGCCAGAACCGCACGCTTTGACAGAACTTTACAAAGACGAGTGAATGTGGAGCTGTGTCCTGCCTCTGTCGCTGATTTCAGACGACGTGATTGACAACCGGATTAGCCAATCGGAGAGAAGCATGATCAGTTTACGTCCAAAACAGCAAACACGGCTGTTTACTAGGGGTGTAACGATATCCAATCTCACGATATTTATTGCGATATCCTGGGAAAGCTCACGATATTACGATATTCTACATAATAACAAGACTGAGATTATAAAACGCTTTGACCAGTCATTTGGTACAACATTTATTGCCATTAGGGATGGAACGATATCCAAATCTCTCTGTACGATATTTTCACCATGTGCATCTCACCGTACCAGATTTATTGCGATATTTTGTGTGAATCTGCTCCTTTTTCCTCTAAAAATGCTTCACAAGACTTAATCCAAAGAATGAAGATGTAAAAGTGCTTAGAACAGTTATTTCTTCATGTCGTCTGCACTGAAACGGAGCAAAGGATCATGGTCTATGTAGTTCCCACTGTTTTTTTTTAGCTATTTCTGCATCAGAACTGTTCATTTAAGCAAAGAGACTTGGGATTCGATATATTGTGATGGTCCACGATATTATTGTGAGACCTTTGACGATACGATATCACCAGATTTCGGTTATCGTTACATCCCTACTGCTTACACTTAAAAACGAGAAAGATTTTCCATAAAAGACTCACCATTATGTAATAATTTTGATCTATTTGGACAGTTTTGCGGTCATTGTAGCAGTGCTTTTTGGTATCACAGCCTCTTAAAAGGAGTTTCTCAGCTTAGTTAACCCCTTTTTTCATCCAAATTTGAAAATGTAAGGAAAAAATAAAGATTAGATTATTTTCCCCATGTGTGCACAATCTTGCTGCAAATTTGTCTCGCAAGATCTTGATCGCATCCCTAGTACTACACCATAATATTATACATTATTATTGATAAATCATAATATATCGTCCTTTGTTTTAGCATCGTATATTGTGATATATTGTGCTGTATTTTTTGCACCTGTCTATTTGCACTGATCATTACCTGCACTGTTATATTCTTATATTCTTGTAAATTTGTAAATTTTTGTGTTATATTCTAGTTTATTGTTTTCTACTTTATTTTATTCTATTTTATTTGCTGCATGTTTAGTGTCTGTCTACATTCCGCTCCAAGTTTCTCAGCAATTCCCTAATGTTGTGAACCTGTTCACTCATATGGCAATAAAACCTTTCTGATTCTGATTCTGATTCTGATGAATCGATAAGTATCATAATGCCAAATTCACGGTAATGCACGGCCCTACTTTTCGCACTCTACGCTCCAGTTAAAGTCCCTTCTGGAGTCACACAGAAAGCAGAAGGGACTGACTGGTGAGGCAAGTGTCCCTCGTGAGTGACTAATATTCACAAGTTGGATCTATGAATAGGCTGAAATACACTGAGCCAGTATATCAACAAACAGTGAGTCAGGGTTTCTGGTGGTGCGGTTTGTCACTGTCGGTGCAGAATGGAGTCATTGTGAAGGAGGACAGTGCAGATGAGTGCGGAGAAGGGGGGAGGAAAGGGCTCAGAGTGACTTACGTGACTGCATACTGTGCAAAAGAAAGATACTCCACCAGCACGTCCAGCCCCTTGTTCTCTTCGTTGAGGAACTCCCTCACCCACCTGCAGCACAAAAGGGCACAAAACAAGGTTAGAAGGTAAAACGGTACAGCATGACGTCAGTAAAAGCCATACTGTAGTAAAACTGCGTAGACTGTCTGACTCAAAGTTTGAAAATCCCTCTTACTTAGACTTTATGTTGACAGAAAGTCACTCAGGACTCTTTATCTGCGCTGGTTGAAAGTGTAAACACATGTGAGGGTGACACATTTCATTTGCTCAGCCTGTTTTCACACGGAGGAATCGAGGCAGACTTTTCATTTTTTGTGGTTGTGGTTGATTAGCAAAATAATCTAATATGAAATTTTCATTTAAAAATCGATGTTAAGATCACATATTCAGGCACATTTTTACACTCAGCATTAGAACTATGAACATATCTAAGTTTTCCTTGTACACAAAAAAGATATATAGTTTTTTCTTGTGCATATACTTTACTTGACCCCATTCTCTTTCTATTTTGGCTACTTATTTTGATTTTGTTATAAGCATTTAGTTTGTTTAAGTCTAATTTTCATTTAAAGGTGCATTATGTAACTTTTCTGGTGAGGTTCTGCCAGCTGTTTGTCATGACAGAGTTGTTAAAGCTGATCTGATCTATAACTTTGCCAAGTTATAGGACCTGTGTGAAGTCGCCCCATCAAACTCAAACCTACACAAAAACTGTGCCCGCCGTTTGTGCTGCAAAAAGTTTCATTTGTGCTGCTTTAGTTTTGGAGAAATTAACGATTCTTTTACAGGTCAAATTGGGGTCAGCCCCACAGGAAGCTTCAAAATGCTCTAAAACATCCAAAATGGAGTCAGTCGTTTGTGCTGCAAAAAGTTTTGTTTGTGCGATTCTGGTTCTTCAGATATTTGCAGTTTTATTTTCGGCCGATGACGTCGTCCAGAACCTCAGAATGTGAAATAGAGCTGAAAATAGGCAGAAAATTATAGAAAACGTTTGTATTTCGTTTGTGCTGTTTTGTGCTGTGACAATTTTCATTTGTGTGAGTTTATTTCTAAAATTATTCATTATTATTTCTGCTGTAATTATAGGACGTCATTTCTGCTCAGCTGACGGTGGCAAACTCCACAAAACTAGTGAAGAGAAACGATCTCAGGCTGCGGAAAAGTCTGTATCAGTCTTTAGTCATTTGCTTTTGATTCATATTTTATATAATAATACAGACTTTTCCACAGCCTCAGATCGTTTATCGCCACTAGATTTGCTAAATTCGCCGCCATCAGCTGAACGGAAATGACGTCCTATAATTACTGCAGAAATAATAATTAATCATTTTAGAAATAAACTCACACAAATGAAAATTGTCACAGCACAAACAAAACGTTTTCTATAATTTTCTGCCTGTTTTGAGCTCTATTTGCGGCACAAACGAAGCATAAACGACTGACACAGATTTGTGTAGGTTTGAGTTTGATGGAGGCGACTTCACGCAGGTAGTTTATAGGTCAAATTTGTGGAGAGGCAAACCAACATGCATAAAAAATATCGTTTTTCAGGGTGTTTTTGGCAATAGAAACACCTGCAATTGACAACGATAGGTAAGTTTAATGCCATACTATGAAACATTCCAGACAAAGCGATAACAAATGCATGTAGGAGAGGAAAGTAGGAGGCGCACCCAACAGTATAACAATTACATAGTCATAGTGCAAGTGTAATTTTCATGGATTTAATTTTTTGTCAAAATAAATGTACAGAATTATTATCTTTTAATATCATTTCACAAAAGAAACGGGTTGATTTTTGATAAAGATCAGTCATTTTAGCCTGACCTCAATATGCTGAGGTATGCACTGTGAAAATGTGAGAATAACAAATCCTTTACGGCACGAAACATTTCCACAGGGCCGACCTTGGTTAGAGAAACATGCAGATTTCCCTCACGTATGTGTAATGACTCATGCAGGAAACTTCAAAGCTGAGTCAACTTCACCGCAAAAAAGCAGCAGCAGAAGTGGAAGGAGTAGTAGCAATAATAGTATTTGCAGTAGCAGTTTTTTTTGTAGTTGTTGTAGTAGTATTTGTTGTTGTTGTTGTTGTTATTGTAGTTGTTGTAGAAGTTGTTTTAGTAGTAAAATTTGCAGTAGTAGTAGTAGCCGTTGTTGTAGTAGTAGTCGTACTAGTAGTAGTAGTTAGTAGTAGTAGTAGTAGCAGCAGCAGCAGCAGCAGTAGTAGTAGTAGTAGTTAGTAATAGTAGTAGTAGTTAGTAGTACTAGTAGTAATTAGTAGTAGTAGTAGCAGCAGCAGCAGCAGCAGCAGCAGCAGCAGCAGCAGTAGTAGTAGTAGTTAGTAATAGTAGTAGTGGTAGTAGTAGTAGCAGTAGTAGGAGTATTAGTAGTAGCAGTAGTAGTAGTAGCAGTAGTAGTAGTAGTTAGTAATAGTAGTAGCAGTAGCAGCAGCAGCAGTAGTAGTAATAGTAGTAGTAGGAGTATTAGTAGCAGTAGTAGTAGTAGTAGTAGTAGTAGTAGTAGTAGTAGTAATAGTAGTTATAGCAGTAAAAAGTAGTACAAGATGAAGTATATAGTGTTATGGACTTTTAGGAATATGTCATGCTTCAAATGTTGTTACGGTGACAGGCCGACACGTAAATAATCCGATCTGTCTGATTTTGTATTCTGCCCCTCGCTCGTCTCCTTCCTCCTTACAGAGCGGCAGGAGGAGACATCTAGGGGAGAGGAGACATCTCGGGGGCAGGGTTTGTAGTCTGCCCCCTCTCCTCTGGCTCCTCTCTCCTCCTCACAGGTCCTGAATGATCAAACGCACAGTCCGCACACTCAGACCTGCTTTCGCTTTCCAACACGGCCACAGCTCTTCATAACAAACACTTCAGAGCCACAGCCGTGCACTGAAGTAGAGGCACGAGGGGAGGGAGAAGTATTAGTACTGCTGGACGCGGGGGTAGAAGTAAAAGTACTCTGAAACGTGGACTAGTAGCTGTCGCGATAGTATAATAGTAGAAGTAGTGGTAACTGTAAAAGTGAGCATTCGTTGTAGAAGTTGCAGTAATAGAAGACGTAGTGTCCTCAAAGTGCAAAGAAAAGTAAACAGTATTAGTAAAAATGTATGTGGCATAGTAGTCGTAGTAGTAGTAGTAACAGTAGTAGTAGTAGTAGTAACAGTAGTAGTAGTAGTAGTAACAGTAGTAGTAGCAGTAGTAGCAGTAGTAATGATAGTAGTAGCAGTAGCAGTTGTAGTGTAGTAGTAGTAGTAACAGTAGTAGTAGTAGTAGTAACAGTAGTAGTAGTAGTAGTAGTAGTAGTAGTAGTAGTAGTAGTAGTAGTAGTAGTAGTAGTAGTAGTAGTAGTAGTAGTTGTAGTGTTGTAGTAGTAGTGGTAGTAGCAGCAGTAGTAGTAGTAGTAGTTGTAGTGTTGTAGTAGTAGTGGTAGTAGTAGTAGCAGTAGCAGTAGTAGTAGTAGTAGTAGTAGTTGTAGTGTTGTAGTAGTAGTGGTAGTAGCAGTAGTAGTAGTTGTTTGCAGTGTTGTAGTAGTAGTAGCAGCAGCAGCAGTAGTAGTAGTAGTAGTTGTAGTGTTGTAGTAGTAGTGGTAGTAGTAGTAGCAGTAGCAGTAGTAGTGGTAGTAGCAGTAGCAGTAGTTGTTGTAGTAGTAGTAGTAATATTATCAATAGTAGTAGTAGTAGTAGTAGTAGTAGTAGTTGTTTGTAGTGTTGTAGTAGTAGTGGTAGTAGTAGTAGTAGCAGTAGTAGTAGTAGTAGATGTAGTGTTGTAGTATTAGTGGTAGTAGTAGTAGCAGCAGCAGTAGTAGTAGTAGTAGTAGTAGTTGTTGTTGTAGTGTTGTAGTAGTAGCAGCAGCAGCAGTAGTAGTAGTAGTAGTAGTAGTAGTTGTTGTTGTAGTGTTGTAGTAGTAGCAGTAGCAGCAGCAGTAGTAGTAGTAGTAGTAGTAGTTGTTGTTTGTAATGTTGTAGTAGTAGCAGCAGCAGTAGTAGTAATAGTAGTAGTAGTAGTAGTTGTTGTTGTAGTGTTGTAGTAGTAGCAGCAGCAGCAGTAGTAGTAGTAGTAGTAGTAGTAGTTGTTGTTGTAGTGTTGTAGTAGTAGCAGTAGCAGTAGTAGTAGTAGTAGCAGCAATAATAGTAAATTTATTAACATAGAGGTAGTAGCACTAGTGTTTGCCATAAAGGTTAAGGCACAAAGTAATGTAGTAGCAGTAGCAGTAGTAAGCAACATAGTAAAAAAAAAAGTCATATTTGATGTAGTTGTAGAAGCAAAAAGTAGTACTACTAGTAGTTTTAATAGTAGCAGTTAAGAGAATCGGTAATAGTTATGGATATTATCAATATAATAGTAGTAATTATAGTAAAACCAATGGTACATGTATCCTAGTAACACCACTTTATTATACAGTACACGCTTTTTTCACTCCCTGACTCATATTCTTAACCATCCTCCACATAACACAGCCCAGGTGGCCCAAAGTCCATCTTTTTCCGTCCTTTTACCCCTTCAAACAGAGGTGCTATGACTTTTATAGGACCGCTGATTGCTTGTAGATTATTAGAAACATTCACAGGACATAAACACAGCATGATGCGCACAGGCTTCCTCCAGATAACTCCGACTATAACGAAAGCACATCAGCCTCTCGTTTATGGACTCCCCTGCGGTGTAACTTCATGGGAGCGAGTTAGCCCCGTCCAATAAAGCCCTGCCTCCGGGTCCCAAGCTGTGTTTTTAAAAAAGGACCAGGCAGAGGTGTGGCCTGCTATAGCCACATGGTAATGATTAGCGCAGGATAGCCGCTAACAATCCTCCCATTCACCACATGTTGTTCACGAGCATAGACAGTCCCATTCTTCACTGCCTGTGTGATAGATACCACTCTGGACCTCACCTCTCAAAAGGAGGTCTTATTATTCACTGTCCGAGCGGGTGACATCTTGTTCCATCGCTAAGGCCCCCCCACCACCCGCCATTGTCGCGTTAGCGCTGCATTAGCTGTGGTTCTGTGCGCATATTTCTATAGCCGGGGATAAATCATTGTCAGTCAAGGCAGTGAGGGACCAGACGAGTGTTGATACTTTGCAGCCGACGTCATCAACATTCCCCGGGGGTGTGGCGCTAACTGAAAGCACTGCTCTGTTAGGCGCTCTGTTACGCAAGTTAAAATAAAGCTCAGATTACGTCCAACACAATCTGACCAGAAAGAACGGACTTGGTTGCAACTACCGCAGGTGACATGATCTCTCACACAGATACATTTTTTGGTTAAAATCAAACACCTGAACAGTAGGGATGCAACAATGTCTGATATAATATTGAATTGTTCGATACAGGTGCCACGATTCGATACACGTGTTCGGTCAATATCACCCGCTCCCTTTTTCCCATTGACTCACATTAGGATCTTCTCGCTCCTCTCTCTGTACCTGCTGCTCTGAGCCTCGTCATTTTGGTCTTAAAATGTTCGTCTGAACCCGCGACACAGGATCCTGAATTTTTCATTTCACTGTTTTGTTCCTAAATCAAGATATGAATATAAATAACGGACCAATCAAACGCCTTCATTCCCCGAGGTCCCTCCCCCTAGAGTTAGCAACAGGTTTGATTGACAGCTAGTTTGGCTGCTAAGTAAGTTTCCTTCTTGCTTTCCTGCCCCGATTGACTATTTTTGAAATAAAATGACAAAATATCTCAAACAATTATAATTGCTAATGTTACTAGAATCTTAA
Organism: Odontamblyopus lacepedii; assembly: GCA_034769755.1. NCBI lineage: Eukaryota > Metazoa > Chordata > Actinopteri > Gobiiformes > Gobiidae > Odontamblyopus > Odontamblyopus lacepedii. The sequence continues at coordinate 1,570,964 of CM068356.1, read as the reverse complement.
CTAGCATAATTTAACTAGCATAAAGTAAAGTGAATTTCGTTAAATTGTGACTCTATTGTTCGCACGTAACAGAACATAGAACATAAATCAGTGACTTAAACTTACTATTTAAAGTTTGATGATAAAAGCTAAAAGTTTCCTTATTATTCTCCAGAATCAGGTAAATCCAGTGTCCTGCAGGTGCAGAGTATCACCGCTCTGCCATGAGGAGGCGCCACATTTAACCTCCTCAATCATGATTGGCTCTTGTGGTTGCTATGATACTGGCAGTCGGATTTCCAAATATGGAGCCTGGCTCCAAATTCGCTCCTGTAACCGTGGCAATGAGAGCCTCATTTGAGCGATGCTGTGGAGACGTCACACGCACTTAGACACTCAGATATATGTTCTATGGTTGATATACATGTGTTCTCCATCCGCTCTGTGTTGTCATTTATTTTGGTCCCAATGGAAAACAGTTGTCACCTCCTCCTCAAATGCAGCAGGAAAACAGCTCTATAGGGACTTATAGCTGAAATATTCTAGTAGAGGTGAATTTTATCGTTCAGTCAATTTTTTATTTTACGTTGATAGACCCAGGAATGACAAAGATATTCACTTTTTTAATACTTTAGAATCGCTTTTGGCTTTACATTGGCTTAACTTACTTTAGTCAAGAGCAGTGCTACTCTAATTGAAAATGTAGACTTTTCCTGTATAACAATACTGGTATACAGAATTAGCCTAACAGTTACATAAAATATACAGTAATAAACATGTAGCACTGATGTATCTAACCATATTGCCTAAATTGTACTTCTGCAGTGACGTTGTTGATACTATTTTGCCTACTGCTTCATCACAAACTGACTCATTAGGTCTTTAAGTGCTGAAGCAGACAATGGGCATCTCTGGTTTCATTTGATTTGGTTTAAAGTCCAGACTATGTAAACGTGCATGTCAGGCGGAAACTCGAGAGCTGCCGAAAGGGTTGATAAATACGACTTTTAATAGAGAAGGAACGAGAAAAACAGTGTGGAGTTGGCATCTTGACCTGGTTTGGCAGCGTATCTAGACTTCCTACACATCCCACAATGCACTAGGCTCACGAATTAGACATGTATCAGTATGTAATCTATCAAAATATCGATATACAAAATTTGGTGATACAGTATCGTTATCGCGGGCTGCTGTATCAACATATATCTAAGAGTATTTTTGGTATCTTTAAGCCATTTTTTGTGACTGTACCATCGTTTTGTTGCATATTTTGTGGAAGGAAACTTGACATTTTCACAGTTTTGATGATTAAACATTGTAAGCAGTGGTTTAACAATGAAATATAGTTGCTCAGATCTATTTGGTCCTTAATAAGCAGCAATATATCACAGAGTATCATGTAGCATATAGTGATTATTTCACGTAATCGCCATGCCGTGATAATATTGTATCGTGAGCCAGGTATTGAGTATCGTATCGAAACAGGAGGGACCCTGTGATTCCCAGCCCTAATGCAATCATGCAAAAGTATCAAACTAGACAGAGCAGATTCTTGAAACAGCACGACGGTCCTAAAGAGGTATTGATCTTTCCTAGACGCTCAAAGAGAAACAGCGAATCGATAAGAAACAGCAGGTAGAGACTTGTTAACCACAAATGCAATGAATGACATTAGTGTGTGTGTGTGTGTGTGTGTGTGTGTGTGTCTGTGTGTGTGTGTGTGTGTGTGTGTGTGTGTGTGTGTGTGTGTGTGTGTGTGTGTGTGTGTGTGTGTGTGTGTGTGTGTGTGTGTGTGTGTGTGTGTGTGTGTGTGTGTGTGTGTGTGTGTGTGTGTGTGTGGGTGTGTGTGTGTGTGTGTGTGTGTGTGTGTGTGGAGATGTGTGTGTGTGTGTGTGTGTGTGTGTGGAGGTGTGTGTGTGTGTGTGTGTGTGGAGGTGTGTGTGTGTGTGTGTGTGTGTGTGTGTGTGTGGAGGTGTGTGTGTGTGTGTGTGGAGGTGTGTGTGTGTGTGTGTGGAGGTGTGTGTGTGTGTGTGTGTGTGTGTGTGTGTGTGTGTGTGTGCGTGCCTGTTGTGAAATTGGTTAAAGGCTCATTGTTCATTCCAGCATCAGGGGTCTGACTATTACGAAATAAACAAACGTATGATCCAAAGCCTGTCACGGTAACATTTTTGAAGTGCTTATGACAGGTTAAAGCTGCCACACACTACAAGAAAATTTGCCTGATTTTGGCTGCGATTTCTTCTCCCCGAGTTCAGGAGGCGTGACCCGACTTTTTGTCTCCATGTGCGACTCTGAAGCCGCTGCTCCTCATGTGTGGAGTCAGTGTCAGATCAGAACCACCGAACATCAACAACGCGACGGAAACAGACGATAAAACAGAGTCAGGGGCAGAGGAGCGACGGACACAGAGACGCAACAAACAAACTCAGGATAGAGCGAAAATAAAGACTTTATTCCTCACCTAATGTAAAGTGGTAAATTTAAAGTGCAGCGTCTGATCCACTTTATCCATAGAAATTATTCTCCGCAAATAATGACTCCAGTCCACAAAACTGCACTATTAATCCAGTTTGAAGTGTTGTTTGAAAGTAAAAAGGTGAAAGTTGTTCCTCATGTGTTTGTTTACGTCCACAGAGCGTAAAGCTGCAGATCAGCGACAGTGACTCTACTTCCTGTGGACTTTATCTCCTCTTTTCTGCTTTAAAAATCCTGTATCTGAAGTATTGCTCCACATTTCACAAATAATAATAACACAGTTTTGACTTGTGTCTAAACTAGAAGTGCAGAGCTCTGATCTTTGAACACTTCAGAGTCTCAGAGCGAGTGGTTTTACTGTAGACAGGAAACAGCTGACGTGATCGCGCTCACAGCTTTACAGCCTGTTTTACACAGACAGATCCTGCTGAAGTCTTTGTGATCAGAGATTTTAAGTCTCATAAGTTTCTCCTCGTGTCTGTGGTGTTTGCGCATTTTGTCGCACGTTTAAGACCGAAAAATCCTCTAGTGTGTCGCGGCCTTAAGACTACTCATTTCACTTAAGATGGTTATAATTAAGATTTTTGCAAAAACTTTCTCACTCATTTTCACAATTTGACAATTTTTTTTAAGTTTAAAATTGTACTTCCTGGTTGGAAATTCCCATAACCGTTACATAACAAAACTCCTCTAAAGTTCACTGAAATTATTATCTGACAAATGCAAATATGAGAAAACAAAATGTGTGCAGAATCCCTCAGTCATCCTGGTAGAATCCAGGGCAAGTACAGAGCAAGAGGCAAGTTAGTGCAGACGAAAAGGCCTTGCATACAAACCGAAATTGTAAACAAATAGGGTGTTAGTTTCAGAGTAGTTTCAGTGTAGTTAGCTCTTCCTTGCAGGCAGATATAAGGCAGTGTCCACCAGCGTCCGACCAGAACTGAAGAATGTTTTCGACCTAAATAAACTGAATATCTCCTTTGCCTTAAGAAAACACCTTTAAGTTATTGAAATCATGTCTAAACTATCAGAAAAATGTGTTTCTTAAGTGTAAATCGCGCTGAACTCTTTGTAATTTTCAATATATTTGAACTTTTTCTCACAAAATTGCTCCTTGATTTGTGTAAAATTATAATTTATATATTTACAACATGTATTAAGACAAAATTGGAGAATCATAAAATCCCCTAAAAATGTTCTAAATGTACCAAATTGTTAAAAATCACAAACTGCAGTAAATAAATAACAGAATGCAACACATTAGAAGAGTTAGAAGATCATAATTCAACCTTTTGCAGCTCAAATATGATCTAAAGTGCAAGAAATAACCAAAATCTTGCTTCTAGGACAAAATAAAAAAAGCAGAAAACCGAAACAAAAAGTATTGGCCCCAAAATGTAAGTAAATGGCTTATGGTTCAAAGTCCTTTCGCAACAAGCGCTTCTTTGGGGATGAATAATGCCGCCACTCTCTGAAGCTATGGAGGAAAATGCATTTGTTTATTTACTGGCAGAGGAGACGCTGAACTTTGTGCCATTTTTTTGTTTTTTTTGTTTCATGTGGATGAGCAAATCTGCAGTGTGACAGTTTAAAGGCAGCTACAGAAGTCTGAGCTGTCCTCCGTAGCTCAGGTTTAAATTAAAGATTACTTCATGTGAACGCAAACCTATGACGGATACGGCTATTTAAATTATCCAGTGAGTCTTCCAGCTGTCTGCAGCCGCTGTTAAAAAGGTTAGGAGCTAGCAGCCTCAATGTGATTACAGTCTGAGGGTCTAAATTTATATCAGAATTGTTTAAATATCTCAAAATAATTGACCACAAATGAAAATGGCTCAGGGGTTTGGTCATATGATACATGAGTGGCTCTATTCCCAGTTCCCTGATAATTTGTTGAATATTTCTTCACTCTTCACCCCATTACTTCTTACTGTCCTCCCACATCAGAACAATTCATCAGTGTCACGCAGTTTGACCACGGCAATTTATTACTGGCACAGAAAACAGGCAACAGCTCATGTGTTTAATGCAAATGTAATGAAGGCAATAGGGCTGTTTTAAAACACAGTGGAGCACTTCCTGTATCCGCACATGACATCCCAAGAGCGTTTTCAGTTTGAGAGAAGAACTCAGCCTAAATATGCAGCGTTTGTGTGTTAAACATGTGTGAATGAAACAAAACAACATTCTAATATAAATAAGAAAAGTGTAGTTTAGGCCTTTTAAAAACTCTGTGAAAGAAACTAAGAAAACATTAACCGTGATGACATCGAAATCGTAACCTGGCTCGAAGAAAATTGTGATTTTTTTTGTTTATCGTCCACTCCTAGTAGACAATATCACCTCCTTGTTTCCATGGATGTGTCATTGCTCTGCCTGTAATGTTCCGCAGTATGACATTAAACAGCTCTACTTTACACTTATTTAATTACAGGTGGTTTTATAGCTCAAAAATACCTAGAAGATCAGCCATTCTGACTGTGCTGTATCGTCAAAGGTCTCACAATAATATCGTGGAGCATCACAATATATCGAAACACAAGTTTCTTTGCTTAAATGAACAGTTCTGATGCAGAAATATCTTTAAAAAAGCAGAGGGAACTACATAGACCATGATCCTTTGCTCCGTTTCAGTGCAGACGACATGAAGAAATAACTGTTCTAAGCACTTTTACATCTTCATTCTTTGGATTAAGTCTGTGAAGCATTTTTAGAGGAAAAAGGAGCAAATTCACACAGAATATTGGAATAAATATCGTAGCGTGAGATGTTTATGGTGAAAATATCGTACAGAGAGATTTGGATTTCGTTCCATCCCTAATGACAATAAATGTACCAAATGACTGGGCAAAGCATTTTATAATCTCAGTCTTGTTATTATGTAGAATATCGTAATATCGTGAGCTTTCCCACGATATCGCAATAAATATCGTATCGTGAGGTTCAGACCATGACAATATCGTATCGTGAGACTTGGATATCGTTACACCCCGACTGAAACGATTTTATGTCGCTAATACAAGTAAAATAAAGCAATTTAATCTCAATAAAATCATATCAACACTAAAGAATCATAAGCCTGGTCATGGTGGAAGGTCCGTCAAGTTCTTTTCTTCATGGAGGTGTTATCGCTTTGTCTGGAAAGTTTCACAGTGTGATATTAAACCTTTCTATCTCCATGGAGACCAAACCAGACCAAGTTACAGGTCAGATCTGTGGAGAGGCGACCCCGCTCACAGCCAGAATTACTGTTTTTCTAGGTATTTTTGAGTTATAAAACCACCTGTAATTGAATAAATGTAAAATAGAGCTGTTTAATGTCACACTGTGGAACATTCAAGGCAGAGCAATGACATATCCATAAAAACAAGCAGGTGACGGCACCAAAAAGTCACATAGTGCACCTTTAACATTAATATGGCAAGTACTGGGTGACCAGATGTTCCTATTTACCCGGGACAGTTCCAGTTTTGAGCCCTGTGTCCCCTGTCCCAGCAGATTTATCCAAAGCCAGTGATTCTTCCCAGTTTTATACAAGAAATGTCCCTATTTTTGACCAATTTAATCCCTGCCAACAGTAAAAAGAGGCTTAAATTGTGATTTTTTGTTTGCGTAAAATACAGAAAAGCATCTTAAAAATGACTATACTGATGTGGATATCGTTCCATCCCTAATGACAATAAATGTTGTACCAAATGGTCAAAGCGTTTTAGAATATCAGTCTTGTTATTATGTAGAATATCGTAATATCGTGAGCTTTCCCACGATTTTCGCAATAGATTTTCGTACGGTGAAACTCCACAGATCTGTCCATGCTGTGAAATATTCCAGACAAAGCAATGACATGGGGAAAAAAAACAAACATTTGACAGACCCTCCACCAGAAAAGTTACACAATGCACCTTTAAACAGCTGTACGTCAGTGACAGGCCTTTCCCTCCGAGACAGAGTCCATGTGTCAGCCCCAAACAATCAATGAATTCATGTTTTTCCACAGCCCCAAAGCTCTGTGTAATATTAGGGTCCGTTAGCGTCTGGGTGTCTGGAATGTCGGACTTTTCCTCCCTCTGTAATCTCGCCGTGTTTTGTACGATTCAGTTCAATTCTCCGTACGTGACTCACCCGATATGATTGGTCCGTAACGAAATCTCCAGCTCTCTCAAGACTTGGGTGGACTCCTGAACTCTCCGGCGGAATTTCTGCGGAGAGAAAAGAAAAGTGAAAAGTGTTTTATTGTTACGGTAAAGGTAAAAGCGGTGATTGGATTGGGTTTCCCCCGAAGAGGAAGTGCGAACATAAAGGCATTTAAAAGTGAAAACGCTGAAAACAAATCAGACGGAGGACATCTGAGAGCGGTGAAATATGATGACAGACATTAATATTTATTTAGTTCACAGTTTTCTATTTGGAAAGCAGCAGCCAGGTCATTTATATCTACAGTTTAGGGTTCACGAGGGTTCATTCGTCCACTCTTCTTGTCACCTTGGAACAACTATTGCCAACAGCGCCTCTTCAAAACACATTTTATATCTCAGAGTTTTGTTTAACCAATAAAACACAGCTCAGTTCAATTGCAGAAAGGGAAGACTTACCGTATTTTTCGGACTATAAGTCACACTTTTTTTCAGGGTTTGGGTGGACTTATACTCCGGTGCGACTTATATATTACATTTTTCACACTGACAGCCCATAAACCAAATATATGAATCCTATATATGAATCAAAAATGAAAAAACAAATCGTTATCCATTTTTTCACTTTGATTTTAGTAGTGCTGCCGCGATTATTCGACGTTGTCGACGTAATCAAATATGAAAATGAGTCGACTACAATTTTTTTGGTCGAATATTCGCCTTTATTTATTTTTGGTCTCAAACGGCTCGTCCAGAGACCTTTCGCTTGCCTGAGATCAGGTATTTCCCCTCCACACCACTAGTAGTACTACACTCGAGGCGGACACCGGTGCTGCTGACAGCGGCTACATCCGGGGTTGACGCCGAGGTGGCTAACCTCGGCTTCACCAAAGGCTAACAGCAGTGGTATATAATGGCACCGCCAAAGAAAACAAACTTGAGGAAGTATTTGCCGTGCGCACTCTGCTGGCTGGTCTCTCTCTTTCTCTCTTCCCCCTTCCCCCGATTTGAGCATTTGAGAAAATGCCAGCGGCCGGAGTCGGACCAAGACCTAAAGCCTCGAAAGTCTGGGAATACTTTCGGACAGATGGTGATAGAGTGGTTTGTACACTCTGTAAGACTTCTTTGGCTTATCACGGGAGCACGACCACGATGCATGAGGTATTGAGAATACCGTTGCATATGCTGCTCGTGCAGACTCGTTAAATTGTGTGTGCATATCGTTGTTCAACATTGTCGAATGAGCACACACAACAGACATAACAGCAACTTTACAACTCGCACACACAAGGTAACCTCCCGGGAAAATCTAACACACACAGTGTGTGTGTTAGATTTTTTTTTTAGATTGTTTTTTTTAGATTGTTGTTTGTTTTTTTTAATTAGTCATTTAGATTAGTCGACTAATCGAAAAATTAGTCGAGAGATTAATCGTTAGAAAATTAGTCGTTAGTGGCAGCACTAGATTTTAGAGAGAAATAATAAAGAAAAGAGTTGTTTTTTTTGTTTTCTTATTTTTGGTTCTATATATTATAGGGAGCCATCCAATCCATTATTTGTTCAACTTAAAGTGTTGAAAATGTGTGATATTGTCGACTTAAGTGTCCTCAAAGTCATGTACAAAGTAAAGTGCAGAGTGTTACCTGGAAATATTCAAAGACCGTTTGAGATGAGAACGAGACACTACAATTTAAAAGGAACGTATGTGTTTAAAAAGCCCAGATTCAGAACCAAAGTGATGGAGCGAAGCGTCGCTGTGAAAGGTTCAGTTATGGAAAAGTCTTGGAAAAAAAAAAAATCTAAGAATCAAGTACAATGACGACATTTAAAAAACACATAAAATCCAGTGCAATGTGTATGTATGAAAAAGAAAACTAAAATGATGTGCTTAAAAGGGAAGATTTCTGTTTGCAATTGATCCATAATTGTGACTGAAATGAAATGTACTTAAAGGTTTCACAGCGATTATCAGTGTGAATGTGTCTGGAAAAGGGAAAAGGGGCAGATGACATAAGACGACTCTTCTTTCTGCTCCTTTTCATTCATTTCTTGTATGTTTGATATTGTGACACAGTTAATGTCTTTTTATACTTTATGAATGAAATAAACAAACAAATAAACACATATTGAAAAATGAATGAACGATACACGGATTCTTCTCTATTCGGTTGTTTTTATTACTATAATTTCTATAATTCGCCTTTCAAGACGAAATGTTGTTTTTTTTGGTCTCTGATTTTATAAAATAAGTTTCCCCCAAAAAGTGCGACATGTTTTTGTCTTCTTCATTGTGCATTTTTTGGCTGGTTTGCATTGCCGTGGCTGGAATGTTCCATAGTATGACTTAAACTTCTATCCAACTCCATTGACATAAGCAGGCGATGCCACTGGAATAAGCTACAGGCTAGATCTCTGGAGAGGCAAGCCAGGAAGAATACATGTTTTTTAAGGTATTACTGAGCAATAAAAACCTACAAACCTGCGATTTAAAAAAACATAAGCTGGACGAGTTTCATGTCAGGCCGTAGAACATCCTAAGTACCAGAAACGACAACATATTATTTTCGGAAAAACTGTGTGTCCAAGGAATATATCCAGACAACTTTACTATCGGCTCTAAAAGTAAGACTCTGATTGACTTTGGCCTCCTGCAGACGAGGAGAGAAGAGGCTGAAGTTTCTTCTGAATAAGAGAAATGACTCTGTTTGTTACACTGGAAAAGCTGATTTACATCTTTAGAGGTAAAACACAAGAATTTGAAGACGTCTGGACTCCCTTAATGGACTTTCTCAGGAAACTATAGTTGTGAGAACGTGTGGAAATTAAGTTATTCTTCTTCTTTATTTTTATTACTTTTATTTTGTGTACATCTTTTTTTGTTATTATTGTTTTAAATGTAACCATATTATTATTATTTCTTAATATTGCATGTATATATGCGTATATAGTTTTATATATATGCCAGGGCTCCCTTGAAAAAGAGGTTTTTAATCTCAATGGGCCTTCCCTGGAAAAATAAAGGTTAAATAAATAACATTTGGAGATAGAAAATTGGACAAATCAGAGCTTAAAATCGTTGGTCAAACAATATTTTCATCAGAAGCTCAGACATTGTATTTACATGATATTGTAGAATGGTTAGTGGTGGTGAACTGGTTTATAAATATTGCAATTTCGGAGAAGGGTTGAAACTGGAGCTACTATGGGAGGATTTTTTGGGATCACTGCAGCCTTAAATACATCTCTCGTCGCCAACAGAAAATCAACAAGTACAGAAACGGAGCTGAGTCACTGGAAAAAGCAGCATACGGACATTAGCGTTATCTCGTTTACTCACGCCGGCTCTTTACATAACCATCCCTGCCTGGTAGCCACACGATAACATCGAGCTTCCTAATTGGTTACCTCGCCAGTACACAAGACGACACTGCACATTCTCGGAGCGGTTACCGTGGCGACCGGAGAGAAAAAAGAGAAAGCTCGGAGAGAGGTATGAGCTGCCAAAGTGTAAAAGAGACACAGTATCTGAAGAACAGCCTCTGAATGAGCTGACGAGGGAGGGATGTGTTGCAGGCGAAAAGAAAAGAAGGTTTGGAGGCATTGCCAGAGTGAATGGTTAGTCGAGATCAAACGCACTTAGCGGGATAAGAACACCCGAAAATCCCTGATGATGGAGGGATAGAGGAGGAGAGGGGGGGCGAGGGGAGAGGCGGGAGTTACTGTGTCTTTGGGCCAAGGAGGTGGAGAGACGAGAAGCAGATGTGGTACAAAGAAAATGGGACACTGGTCACTAAGTATTGAGAAACAACATGGGAAGTTGATTACAGTAACAGCCCAGTAAAGCTGGTCTTGCGAATCATTCTTTTGTGGACAAATTACCGTATTTTTCGGGGTTTGGGTGGTGCGACTTGTACTCAGGTGCGACTTATATATTACATTTTTCACACTGACAGCCCATAGACCAAATATATGAATCGTATTTATGAATCAAAAATGAAAAAACAAATCATCTGTTTTTTCATTTTGGTTTTAGAGACAAATAATAAAGAAAAGAGTTGTTTTACGTCTCTGAGGGAACTACATAGACCATGATCCTTCGCTCCGTTTCAGTGCAGACGACATGAAGAAATAACTGTTCTAAGCACTTTGAAATCTTCATTCTTTGGATTAAGTCTTGTGACGACATTTTTAGAGGTATATTGACAGTTTAATATTGCAATAAATCTGGTACGGTGAGATGTTTATGGTGAAAATATCGCACAGAGAGATTTTGATATCGTTAAATCCCTAATGACAATAAATGTTGTACCAAATGACTTGTCAAAGCATTTATAATGTCACTCTTGAATAGAAAATCGTAATATCGTGAGCCTCCCCACCGTATCGTGAGACTTGGATATCGTTACACCCATACTTCTACAGTATTGACACTTGCTCAAATTTCGATACTAGTTTTAGTAGAAATTTGTCTGATTTCTGAGACTTTCGATAATCCTGATTCAAGTACTAAACCTGGATTTAAATTTCTTGGTTGACGAAATGTCGTGGAGTAAATGGAGGAAGATAAATCTACAGCTAAATGTAATTAAACGGACACAGATGGATGGGCCGGCAGATGGTCAGTGGGAAAGGTGACAGACGAGTGACCTTGTAAAATAAGAGGTCAGTCTGGGAATGTTTTTAACACTCGAAGACCTACGACATTGTATACGATACCGAGGAATATGTTTTCTATAACCGCGCAGAACTTTCTAACCATAAAAGATAGAAATTTACTTTTTTCCCCTCTGAAAGTGCAGACATAGAGGTTTCCGTACATTTCTGCGGCTTTATCCTACGTCACACTCACGCTGTGTGATGACGGGAGCAAAACGAGTGTCCAATAGGAACTTTGTTTTCCCCAAACTCATGCGCTCCGTCCATTTTGATCGAGCCAAACTTTGCCAAAGAGTGAAGTGAGTCAAGATGGTCGTCTCCTCTGACTGTGTGTGTTTATAACCAGTGAAAAAGTCGCTCTAAGTGCAGTTTTTTCTCAAATAAATGGTAAAGTACGGATCTTGGTGTGTGTAATTGTGCATCCTTTGCCTTTATTTAAACCTTTATTTAAAGGTTTATTTCACTCAAAATGAACAAATACAAATGTAATAAACACCAGGGAAATGCAGAAGTGCTGTGGCTCTGGCCCTGGACCTGACAGGAGCTGTTTCCAGGACTGGACCAGAAAAGTAATGGGGCAATTGCACTTTTTTTTTGTTTTTAGGGCAATAAGGAGATTTTTTGTTTCCTTACAGACTTGATATTTTGCATTTTTGTAGCTATCCATCCATCCATCCATCCATCCATCTTCTCCCGCTTAATCCGGCTGGGTCGCGGGGGCAGTTTGCTGCCCAATCCTCATAGCACTTGATCCCCCCATGAAACCCTCTGCAGGTGGTGAGTCCACAGGAGGGATTTTTGTAGCTAAGGCCCTAAATTAAGCATTTTTATGTCCAAAAAGTTGTTTATACATGATTGCTGTGTGTTTTGTATAAAAGAGTGTGAATTTTATTTTCTGTTTTTTTTTTCATCTCTGTTTCTGGTCCTGTAGCTTTTATCACAGACTCATGACACAACTACAGCAGCAGATTGTGAAATAACAGCTTGGACTGAACAAAAGGAGGTAGAACCCAATATTATAGGGTAAAAGGGGCAGTTTTAAAAGCAAAAATTAAGAAAAAAAATCCAGGCGAGGAGAAATGTACTAAAATTGCCCTTAGGTCTTCGGGGGTTAATATTATTGGTCCTATATTAGACAAAATGGACTCTGTGAGCTTTAAGCCGTGTTATGATGTTCTACTCAAAAACATACCTGGAGTTGTGTTTTGCACCTTAAATATGCAGGATTTGATGTCAAACATGTGTGAATGAAACAAAACGCAACTCCAAGTCTGTTTGTGATGAGGAAACAACATTACAACCGTTCAGAAAATAGCGTAATATGGGCGCTACAAATAGCTGTAATAAAAAATGACCCAAAATAGTTTAACAAGTTATTTTCAAACGCTTCCTGGTTCAGTGTAGTGTTCCAGTGTTCTATTTCCAACCATATCTTTTTATTAGGGAAGAGTTCTTTGTGTTTGTGGAGAGAGGAGCATATTTGGGGCCAGGACAGAGGCAGCCCTTTCCTTTCTCCAACCCAACCCTCTAAACACTACCAGCTGCACCAACGACAGATGGAGAAGACTGAAAACTGCACAAATCATTCATGTTCAGAATAAGAAGAATAAGCATAATGTAGCTGAAAATGTTTTGAAAATGTATGTCTAATTGCAATTTTTCATTGCGTAGAGTAGATTTGCAATGTTGTTTTAAAGACTTAAAGGCTCCGTGACCTGCTTTTCTATGGATATGTCTTTGCTAGGCCTGGAATGTTCCACAGTATGACATTAAACAAGTCATATATTAACCCCCGAAGACCTAAGGGCAATTTTAGTACATTTCTCCTTGCCTGGATATTTTTCTTAATTTTGCTTTTAAAACTGCCCCTTTTACCCTATAATGAAGTGTTCTACCTCCTTCTGTTCAGTACAACCTGTTATTTCACAATCTGCTGCTGTAGTTGTGTCATGAGGCTGTGATAAAAGCTACAGGACCAGAAATAGAGATGAAAAAATATTGAAAATAAAATTCACACTCTTTTATACATAACACACAGAAAAAATGTATAAACAACTTTTTGGACATAAAATTGCTTAATTTAGGGCCTAAGCGACAGAAATGCAAAATATCAAGTCTGTACGTAAATTAAAAATCTCCTTATTGCCCTAAAAACAAAAAAGTGCAATCGCCCCATTACTTTCCTGGTCCAGTCCTGGAAACAGCTCCTGTCAGGTCCAGGGCCAGAGCCACAGCACTTCTGCATTTCCATGTGTTTATTACATTTGGATTTGTTCATTTTGAGTGAAATAAACCTTTAAATAAAAATAGCAAAGGATGCGCAATTACACACATAAAGATGTGTAATTTGCCATTTATTTGAGAAAAAACTGCACTTAGAGCGGCTTTTTCAATTGTTATAAACACACACAGTCAGAGGAGTCGACCATCTTGACTCACTTCACTCTTTGGCAAAGTTTGGCTCGATCAAAATGGACGGAGCGCATGAGTTTGGGGAAAACAAAGTTCCTATTGGACACTCGTTTTGCTCACGTCGTCACACAGCGTGAGTGTGACGTAGGATAAAGCCGCAGAAATGTACGGAAACCTCTATGTCTGCACTTTCAGAGGGGAAAAGGACGTTTCTGTCTTTTACCGTTAGAAAGTTCTGCGCGTTTATATAAAACATATTCCTCAGAGTCGTATATGATGTCGTAGGTCTTTAAGGGTTAAATTACACCTGGTTTAATAGCTCAAAAATATCTAGAAAAACAGGTACTCTGACTGTAACTTGGTCTTGTTTGGTTTCCATGAAGATAGAAAGATTTAATGCCACACAGTGAAACATTCCAGACAAAGCAATAACATCTCCATGAAGAAAAGCATTTGACGGACCCTCCAGCAGGAAAGTTACACAACGCACCTTTAAAAAACTCTATGAGAAACACTGGATTTGGTTTAATTTACTCGCTGAAATTCTAAATCCGCCACAACTGGTGCACTGGGGTCTATCCTGGAAACAAATCAATAGCTGATAGATTCTTGGAGGCTCGCTGGACCGCGGATCTGGCTCGCCGGGTTTTGATTGGCTGAGGGCGGCTGAAGGAATGCGCCGGAGCCTGCCTATGGAAAGCAGAGGAGCAGTGACCTCCAGCTCTCGCCGAGGCACAAAGTGGCAATTGTTTGAGTTGGAAGAAAAAGGGGGATGGAGCAGGAATGTAGAGAGAAGCCTATAACTCTTTCTCTAGTCCTGCTCTGGTCTCATGGCTGGTTTTGTCCTGTTCGCACTGTTAGTCCACAGTCCTCTGCCCTACACACTTTAGTTTACTTTTAGCTCATAGCCCAGTGTGCATTCAGTCATTTTGCTCGCCACAGACTGTGAAAGTAACACAAATTCGGCAAATTCTAGGAAGTCCAATGGGGTTTGGCTAATGCACATGGTGAATATTACACACACAACATTTTACCATGAATAAAACATTAATGGTTTAATTAAGATCGAGACTCAGTCATTTCTAATGACTCACCGCGGCTCCACAGCCAGTCCTCTAAAAGCATGTGGTCTGGAGAAGAGCTGGCACTTTGAAGAACATTTATTCTGTATAAAACAGCACTGAAGTATTTATTGTTCATGTTCAGGAAGTCAATGCTGTAGAAATGTGTATTTATATATATGACATAAAGTATAATGCAACCAAGAGTGTGGTCATGATGTCTAGAACCAAAGAAGACGAGCATATGAGGTATCCAGACTTTTGCCTGTCAAATGTTGTGTTTCCGTTACAACAAAAATTAAATATCTTGGACACATCATCACTGTGGACACGGCAGATGATGATGATGTGTACAGACGGTGCAGACGCTCTGTGCTCAGGCAAACACTCTTATGCGTAAGTTTGGCTCTTGTATGAATGATGTAAAGTTGATTAAAGTTGTTTAAATCATATTGTGCACTGTTGTACACAGCCCACCTCTGGGTTAATTACAAAAAAGCCAGTCTGTGTGATGGTTAGAGTGGCACTGTGTAAATGTTCTTGTAAAATCTGTGATCGACTGTTAAGCCTGCGATCTGTTTTTTTGGTGATTGGTAAGGCCTTCACCCACCACTTGGGGGATTTCGCACTCTTTCTCTCCATTGTATTAAACTTCTATATGAGAGAAGCAGCACGAAATCACCCTGTGGTTCTTCTTGTTTCAGGTGGGGCTTACCACGTATTTTACAGCTTTTGGATGTACACTGTTGAAATACTTAACGGTTGGAATAACTAGGAAAATGTTTTATTGCTTTGCTTTGATAAATAAGAGCTGCCGTTATTTTGCATTGTGGACTCCGCCATCTTGTGTCTCTACGGGCTAATGAGTCACACGTAAAACACTGTTTATATTTTGATTGTATTAACCTTCTATATGAGAGAAGCAGCACGAAATCACCCTGTGGATCTTCAGGAGTATAGAACAACATTCCCCTTTTTCAGGGGTACAACATCTGCAAAGGCTCCAGGTGCCACAGTGACACTTTGCGGGTGGTTTTGAGGAGGCCACGATGGACAAGTGCGACTGAGATGTTTGTTACTGCAGAGTGAACAGTCTGCAGGCTCGACTAAGAACTTTAATGCACAGTTTTATCTGCAGACTGAACAAATCGGACAATGAAATAATAATGTCCCTCACAGATATGAGATTCAGTGCAACACAATATCAGTCCAGTACGTGGAGACACTGGTGTGGCTTTTTTTAAAATATAAATGTTTGTTTTATATTATCACTGTCCTTGTCTATTTTTAAAAATGGATCATGAGACTGGAATAAAGATGAACTGAACTATATGTAACTTTATTACAGACAGTTAGTCCAAATCACATACAATAAAAGAAAAATATAAGAATGCAGATACAAAATGTGTAAAATTATAAGAGGTATAAACTATTGCACTGATCCGTCTCAGTTTAGATCCATTTCTGTAGCAGCTTTTCTGAGGACTGACCAAAGCTGCTATTACTTGGTTTTCTGAGTTCAGGCGACACATAAAACTAAACATTATCTGTCTTAAAAGTGCCTCACAAGCTGCTAATCTTGTGGATACAAACAGTTGACTCGCACTGTGCCACCGAGGGACTCGAAGGAGCTTCTCAAAGCATCATTATAGGCGACTTTTAACCTCTGCAAACTTGATTTCTTATCATTTAACCACAATTGGGTGGTCAGAGCACATGTAAAACTTCCTTAACAACATGTTAGCTATGTTATTTGTTTGAAAGTAAAGAGCCTCATCCACAACTGTCACAAAAGACTCCAAGCTTCACTGGGTCATTTGTGTAGTTTCTGTGGTCATTATGATTTAAAAAGAGGAAACACAGTTGTTTGATAATAAATTGCTTCAAAATCAAGACTGATCAATGCAAGGAGAAAAAAATGATGATATCGTTATATTAATTTTGTCATTTTGCACAAGTTTTGAAACAATATTATCTGGCTTTTTTGATACGTCATCATCATTTGTACGTAACGGTGCAGTGCGTAAGACACATCGCCTGCATGAAAGTAAAAGTAAATTAAAGTTAAAAACATACTTTCCATGAAAACAAGCAGGAGGAGGCCTTCTCCAAGCCAAAACAGAGTCAGGTTTGTGTAGCTGCAAGCCTCCTCACGGTTAAGAACATACAGTATGTTTTCCCATGTGTTCCAGTGCAATAAATACAGGGTTTGAATGGGCTTATACTCAGGTGCGACTTATATATTACATTTTTCACACTGACAGCCCATAGACCAAATATATGAATCGTATATATGAATCAAAAATGAAAAAACAAATCATTATTAAATTTTTCATTTTGGTTTTAGAGACAAATAATAAAGAAAAGAGCTGTTTTTCGTTTTATTATTTTTGGTTCTATATTGAAAAACAAATGAACGAATGATACACGGATTCTTCTCTATTGGGTTGTTTTTATTACTATAACTTCTATAATTTGCCTTTCAAGATGACATGTTCTTGGTCTCTGATTTTATAAAATAAATTTCCCCCAAAATGTTTTTACATGTTTTTTTCTTCTTCATGATGTATTTTTTGGCTGGTGCGACTTATACTCCGGTGCGACTTATAGCCAGAAAAATACGGTACTATGGCTGTTGTAGCGATGTTGTGGAAATAATAGTTTTATTTTTTTAAGACAATGTTTTTATTGGCCTTTTGGAAATACTGCCAAATGTGCAGACAATTCAACACCAAGAACCATGTGAATAACTGTGGACGCCCTGTAGTTTGCTATGGTGTCATTTGGTCCTAAAACCAGCTGTTGAAACATTTATTGTCCGTCCGTCCCCATAACAAACAGAAAAACAACAAAAGTGTGGGTTTCTTTGATTTCCAGGTATTTGAGTTTGTTTGTGACACATTTACAGCAGCAAATATTACAGCTCAGACTCAGCTCTTGTTATAGTCCAGGTAAAATAGCCGTAACATAACAGATTTGGGCTGAGGTTAACAAGTCTACGTGACTACAGCTTATATACAGTTCAAATACTCCGAGAATAAGCTGTTCGCCGGGTTATTTCCCACTTGTAACGCCCAGTGCACAAACACAAAGCTTCAGGGCCAAATAATGGCCTTGGGTGACATAAGATCTATAGAAAAAACAAAGAAAAATCAAGTTACCGTGTCCTGTGCAATAAGTAGTGTCAAAAACCCAATATCCAGGTGCACTACGTAACTTTTAGGTTATGGGCCCATCACCTGCTTGTTTTTATGGATATGTTTTTATGTCATTGCTCTGCCTATGTTCCACAGTATGACATTAAACAGCCCCACATTACATTTATTAAATTACAGATGATTTCATGGCTCAAAAATATGGAGAAAAACTGGCATTCTGAATTCTATATGAAGTAGCCCTCTTAAACTGTACTTTTACCATTTTATAAACCATATTTTTGCATAGCTATGATCCCTTTTTAGATATATACTAGGGCCCGACCGATATATCGGTTGGCCAATATTATCGGCCAATATTGGCACTTGGAAACATATCGGCTATTGGCCTAAATCTTGCCGATATCAGCCAATAGTCCACGTGGACATGTTTTACCTTGTTCTAAAGCTCAGACTTTATATTCTGCCCATTTAATCCAGTTTACAGGCAGATAAATGTCCTGATCTGTGGCGCTGCATCAGCGTTTATCTGAGGAGTCATTTGTCTGTGTCCTGAACGCATCACCATGTGCTCTTGTTTACAGCCGCAGCCTTAGATCCATGTGCACATATACGGTCTATGTGTGCACAACACTGAGATTCTCTTGTTTTTTGTTGATGCTCAGTGTGATTCTGGATTAAAGGACAGTTCTTAGTGCAGACTTGTGATCTGAGTGTTGAAATGTGTCGGTTTGAAGCTCGTTTTGGTTCTTTCTCATTGGTTAGCGATTAGCTGCTGTAGCTTGCACACATAAACAGGCTGTTTTCTCTTCTGTTAGCGACTGTAAAGTGACTATAGTGGCCGTATATATGTTACTGGACACACACTGATATGGAAATGAGCTGTGAATAGAAGTGTGAATTATCAGCATTTAGCAGATCATTAATTACCGCGGCGCACACACATTTACCGCTAAAGGCTAATAGCGGTAGTTTACTTACAGCACTTTCTTTACAGGCTAGAATATCATACAAAAACACCATTAGGCCGAATGACTGTCTTTAAATATGACGTAAAGAGGCAGAAGAACAATAAATGTCGCCTAAATAAACCCAACTGAAAATCCAATAGAGCCAAACCTAAGTTTTATAAACAACTGAAGATTTACAGTGAATTTTTACGTCATAAATATATCGGTGATTATATCGGCAGCTCCAACTCCCATTTTATCGGTATCAAATCGGCCGCAACAAAATCCATATCGGTCGGGCCCTAATATATACGATCAATTTTAACATGATTAAAGCTTAAAACCAAATGTATTTACCAAAACACAGTTGCTCTGGCTGGTTCAAAGAGGCAAAATGCCACCGTGACCAGTGAGTAAACTAGTGAACACATTGATTGATAATGTCAGTTTATTTCAGTCCCATGTTCGGCTGTGATCAATATCCTTCTCATTATTTACTATATTATCCTCTCATCTGGGAAATTCAGAGCTAAGATCTTCCATTTTGTGCAGAATAATTTTGTGATTTCTATGATAGTACAAGGGAGCAGTGTTTGGAATTGGAAATGTAAGACCCGTCTGCGCCATTAACCATTTTGTATCTTGATTTTACATCAGTTTGTCCTGTTTTCGGATTAGCCCGATAATACGGCGAGAGAGGGGACACTGATGGAAGCAACATTATCTTATTTCATTTTAACCTGATCCTGAAGAGAACCACAACCAACGGGAATCTTTTAATCCACACAGGAAGAATGTTACATCGACTGATCCAATTCTTGCTGTGAGGCAGGAAACTAGTGTCTTTTTTTTACTCTAAACCCTAGAACTCACTGTTAAAATGCAAAGTTATGTTGTAAACTCTGCATTTTAACAGTTTTAATTTTATAGTTGTGCTCATAAGTTGACAGACCCTGACAGAATTTGATTGATTTCTTGTCCGTCTTTCAGAGAATATGAATGAAAACACAAAAACTTTTCTTTCACTCATGGTCAGTGCTTCTTGGGTGAAGCCGTTTATTACCAAACAACTGTGTTTCCTCTTTTTAAATCATAATCCACTTTATTTCTATCGCACATTTACAAACAGAGCAGCTTCCAAAGTGCTGCACAGAGATAAAACAAAAAGAATGCTAAAATTTGGTCATACACTGGAAGAAACAATATCTAGGCAAGTTAAAATAATTTAAATTAAGAACATTTCACTTTATTTGAGTAGGTTCATCTTGACAAGTGAAATTATCTGCCAGTGGAATAAGTGTTTTCTTAATTCAAGCAACATTTGATTTTATTTCTTATTTTAAGTGCAAAAAGTTGTTTTTCTTATTTTAAGTGCAGCAAGATGTATTTCCATATTTTAAGTACAAAAATCTTATTGTACCGGCAGATAATTTTACTTGTCAAGTGAAATTTACTCAAATCATGGTAAAACTTTCTTAATTCAAGTCATTTTAGCTTGACTAGATTTTTTTTTTTTTTTTTGCAGTGTACCAGTCCTAAAATATCAAAACCAGCAAAATCAAATTAAAGCAGCACCATTAAAATCACAAAGTAGAATTAAATAAATAAAAGACATGTCAACAATGAGAACAGAAACTACACAAATGACCCAGTGAAGCTGGAGTCTTTTGTGATAGTTGTGGATGAGGCTCTTTATTTCCTCTGATGGTAAATCTGCTCATTCTTCTTGGCAAAAGGCTCCAGTTCCTGTAAATTCTTGGGCTCTTGTCTGAACTGCAGCTTGAATCTGCCCAGAGGCTCAGTGATACTGAGGTCAGAAGAGACGAACACTCCAGAACCTTCACTTTATTCTGCTGGAGCCAGTGACAGCTCCACTCGCCTTTGTGTTTTGGATCATTATCATGTTGAATATCCAAGTACGTCCCATGTGCAGCTTCTGGACCAAGAAACCATCAATTCTGCCAGAGGATGTAAACTTATGAGCACAACTGTCTGTGTTCATCTATATTAATTAATATAGAAAGGTGCAATATAGTTTGAAACGCAGCAATGTTTGTGTTTAACTTGATTAAATAACCCACTGTGTGACATATTGCAGAGGGAAACTGAAGCCTCACTAACAAAGGCAGCTGATTCACTGAGTGATTTCTAGTCATTTTGGCCGGGCCGGACAGTTAATGTGTTCATCACAGAACTCTCTCTTTCACTGCGCCAAAAAGACTTGATTCTCCAGTCCGATAGAGCTGCTCCTCTCACCACCGTCTCAGTCCAAAAGCCCAAAGACTGGAGTGGATTTTCTAAAGGTTTACAACAGCTCTGACGTCCCCGGCACACAGACATGTGAGGTCTCTGCTGTAACATTTTGCTTAAAGATGCATTGTGTAACATTTTGGTCGGGGGTAGGGATGGGCATTCGATTCGGTTTCCTTTTTAACATAGGGTGACCAGATTTTCCAAATAAAAAACTGGGACATTTGGGTTTTTTGGTGGTTAATACTAATAAAATTGTGAAACGAATGCGTAATTAAGGAAAACTGTTCTGCACTCGGCCCATTCATGACTAACATATGAGTCAGTATAGTCACATTTTCTTTGTGTTTTGGTCATTTTTAAGCTGTTTTCTGCATTTTACCTAAACCAATTACAATTTATGCCTCTCTTTACTGTTGGCAGGGATCAAACTGGTCAAAAATAGGGACACCAGGGACATTTCTCGTATAGAACTGGGACAAATCACTGGTTTTGGATAAATCTGCTGGGACAGGGGACACAGGGCTCAAAACTGGGACTGTCCCGGGTAAATAGGGACGTCTGGTCACCGCAGGTTAACATGAAGCTGCAGCATTAGCTAGTGATATTGTCAGCACGCTAAAGCAGTTTATCAGAAGTAAAAGTATAAGTTATGATGCTAAATGAAGTGAGAATTAGTGAATGGGATACGACTTAATGGCCCATATGCGTTAAATGCAGGTGAGTGTGTAAATGACGAGAGGAAACGTCTCAAACTTCTGTAGCTGAACATACATTCATAACTGATCGATACAACTATCCCAGGAGAGCCTGAAATCTGCTGAAATCCTACAAGACACTGACATGTTACCAGACAGGACAGGAGACATGTGCAGTAGAGCGGGAAGAGACGGGGGTGCGAGAGCGAAACAGGCAGGTGGAAGAGATGATGCGGCGCGGAAGATGCTCGTCTGATTGTGTTTAGAACAGTTATTTTGCACTTCATGCACACACCCTCCTCATGGAATACACACAAAGAAACGCAGATGAAGCAGCTGTCGTAGGGGGAAAGAAAACGTAAGCTCGGCATCAGTGAGTCGACGGTGAGACGTTGGCGACGGCAGCGTGACGAAGGCAGCGTGACGAACCGACAATGCAAAAAGACGACAAAAGCGATAAAAGCAGATGGGCTGAACTTGAAAACGTTCTTGAAGACGTGGACACTGCGGCTTATAGACAAGTGCAGCCAGTATATATGTAATAATAATAATAATAATAATAATAATGATAATAATAATAATGCATTTTATTTATTTGGCGCCTTTCTGGACACCCAAGGTCGCCTTACAACAGCAGCTACAGCGCTTTTTCACAGACACATGTCCTCAAAGACGCTTTACAGAGCATTATTAACAGAGCATTGTTCATACCCCCTATGAACTAACATCAAGGACCATGTTGTCCACCCTCCTGTGGGCTCACCACCTGCAGAGGGGTTCATAGGGGGGGTCAGGTGCTATGAGTATTGGGCAGCAAACTGCCCCCGCGACCCAGCCGGATTAAGCGGGAGAAGATGGATGGATGTTCATTCGCTCCAGACCCGATGGTAGTACCATATTTTCAGACTATAAGTCGCACCGGAATATAAATCGCACCACCCAAAAAATGCATAATGAAGAAGAAAAAAACATGTATAAGTCACACTGGACTATAAGTCGCACTTTTTGGGGGAAATTTATTTTATAAAATCAGACCAAGAACCAACGTTTCATCTTGAAAGGCGAGTTATAGAAGTTATAGTAATAAAAATAACCCAATAGAGAAGAATCCGTGTATCATTCATTCATTCGTTTTTCAATATAGAAACAAAAATAAGAAAATGAAAAAACAACTCTTTTCTTTATTATTTGTCTCTAAAACCAAAATGAAAAATCTAATTTGTTTTTTCATTTTTGATTCAAATATACGATTCATATATTTGGTTTATGGGCTGTCAGTGTGAAAAATGTAATATATAAGTCGCACCTGAGTATAAGTCACAGGAACCGCCCAAACCCTGAAAAAAAGTGTGACTTATAGTCATAGAACTATAATAAAATCTGGAAGATGAATCCAAGATGGCGCCCTGTTGTTTTCAATGGTCTGTGCTCATTGGTGCATGGCCGCAAAAAAAAAGTTCACTTCTGCATTTACTTCCTTGTTTGCAGCCCAACGCAGCCCAGGCCTGTTGGGCTGTGACGTCAGAAACGCCGTTCTGACCAATCAGAGCGCGAGCTGCTAGAGCGGAGCTGTCGCGGGCTCAGAGCGGGGCTAGGCTAACTCTTACAAAGCTGATTTTTAGGCGATTACATTTTTTTTTTTTTTAAGTTCATATTGTAAGAACACAGAAGAATCCCTAGAAAATCTGACCTTTATAAAAGCTGTGGACGCCCTGTCAGCTGAACACGGGCAGTTTGATTTATCAAAAAATACATTGTGCTTCTATGGGAGATTTTTTCTTGGGCTGCAGTACCTCGCTCGGCCACACGTCAGTCTGCGGTCACTGACAGAGGGGGCGTGCCTCATCCAGCTCTTATTATACATCCATGCTTATAGTCCGAAAAATACAGTAAGCTGCCACCAACACTCATACAGACACCACTTTCACGCCTACAGTGCAGTTTTTTTTTCTTTTAATATGTAGTTTGTGAATTATTCTCTTTGTGTTAATATTAAGGAATGATTAAACAAGTACGTATCTGCTTCTTTCTTATTCTGACTGTATAACCTATGCTCAACTTCAAATGCCATAGGAGCATGTTCACCTTGTGACCCTTGTCTATTTAAACAGATGTGCCGTCTCTGCAAGGGCCTGCTTTAAACGATGGCCTAAACGTTGGGCTAGACGCTCAATTTCGTGAATTTTACGTAAGCAACAACGATAGAATTACACCTGCATGCATCATCAAGTGTTGTAATCAGCAAGTCCTGCTATAAAAAGGTCTCGCAGAAAGGGCTTTGCAGAGACGGGGGAGCGAAGACCCATCATAAAGGCCGGTATCCTGTTGAATCCTGTTGTGGCTAAAATAAAGATCTTCTTAAAACTGCTCTACGACTTCCACGTGTTTGTTTTAAGGTGCCTCGAGGAGTCAGAAGTTTACAAGTTGATGCGGCTTATTTTATGTAACAGTGCACCTTTATGTGTTCCTTTACAATAATTGAGTCCTCGTCCTAATAACCATTTGAACTGAGCCGCATTAGCACGACTACGACCAAAACTAAATCAAAATATGGTCTCTACTTGATCATTTGCAACACAATCCCTCCCAACGCTGTGTAATCGTGGGCGTCTTTAGATAAACAACGGACTATCTGGTGGTTTTTGTCACAGCCGTTCCCACAGCGCGTCCCCTCGTTTCTCAGCCGTGGGGGGAAATCCTGTACAGAGGGTCAGGGACGGCAGGGGCCGACAGGGACTGGCAGGAGCACTCACCTTCCTTGTGACTGCAGGGTCCAGATAACTGCGCAACTTTTGGATGTACGTGTGAGGGGGGTTTTTCACTTGGAACCGTTCCTGTGAAAAGAAAAGAAAGAGAAAGTTAGAAAGCGTGGACTTATACTGGCTTTGGAACAAAATGTATTCAAGTTAAAGAAAATATGACGCCGTTTCTGATTCCTTTCTTTATTCTTTATTTAGTTTATTTGACAGGGACCGCATACATCAACATTAATCACAAAAGAAAATCTGCCTAATACCAGATTTTAGCCTCACAACTAATTTCCATCTGTGTCCCTGGACTAACAGGACACACAAACATGTTTTAAACACAGAACAATGCAGGAAATACAAAAGTTCAACATTTCATAATAAAACAGTAAAAATGACCACAGTAAAAAGCATCTGAACCCCCCTGTCCCCTGTAAAGTGCAAAGTGACACTTTTCTGACAAAGGGAAAACCAACGTTTAGTTTAAATACACACATCTGTGTATTTAAAAGATGTTTTTTTTTTGTTTCTGTACAGAACATTTTTCAGTTTTTGCATAATTTAAGTTCTGCTGGAAGTTTATTCCATTCTGTGATTGTTTTAAATGATAATGATGATCGTCCTAGAGCTGTTTTTATACGCCCGTTTTGAAGACGGGACGTATTATGGTATGGCGCTGTCCGTCCGTCCGTCCGCTGCAGCTCGAACTGTGTGTCACCTTTGACCTTTAAACTTCAAAGCTTCAAAGACTTCAAAGATTTGAAGTGTCCGTCCGTCCGTCCGTCCGTCCGCTCGAGCTCGACAACCGTCTCACCTAGGAATGTCAAACTTCATGGCTGGACACCCCATGGGTCAAGGATGTTCCCTATTGATTTCAAGGTCACAAGGTCAAAGGTCAAGGTCACGGCCCGACCCTTTGCGAAAACCTTGTCAGTATTGGAATCTTCCAAACTGCACCAACAATTCATCTTTAACTAGGTTTGACAAATTCTAACTTAATTCTATATACAATAATTCAAAGTACGGGCGTATTTTGCCCCGCTGGAGGAGCTCTTGTTCTTTTTGGTACGGCACATTTTGCCCAGTTGTCGCTGAGCGTGTCGTTCTGCTCATTTGTTCAGATGTTAGAGTAACTTTCTGAGAGGTGGAGGTGCCGCCTTTATCAAAGAGATTTTATGGAGATACACAAGCCTTAATTCATCAGTATTTTTATGTTTTATTGATGCATCTAAGGCTTTTGGTAGAATTAACCATGAAAAATCATTTCTATAACTGTTAGGAAGAGGTGTCCCTGCATTTTTAGTGAAAATCTTGGTCTTTTGGTATATCAAACCTCATCAAACATTTAGGTGGGTCTTATAGTCTTATCTGCTCCATTTTGTGTCAGCAATGGGGTGAGACAAGGAGGAATTTTATCTCCTATTTTATTTAATGTATATATGGATCGACGATCACACCAGCTGAATAACACAAACACCAGATGTCTTGTGGGCAACACGCTTGTCAATCACCTTATGTACAGTTGTGGCCAAAAGTTTTGAGAATGACACAAATATTAATTTTGGTACCAGAACGTCCTCCGAGAGCAACTTCCCCCAACCGTCCAAGAGCAGTGTGGTGATGAACAAAGCCTTTTCCAGCATGAAGAAGCACCTTTCCATAAAGCAAATGTAATAACTAAATGGCTCAGGGAACAAAGCATAAAGATTTTAGGTCCATGACCACGAAACTCCCCAGATCTTAATCCCACTGAGAACTCATGGTCAATCCTCAAGAGGCGGGTGGACAAACAAAAACCCACAAATTCTGACAAACTCCAAGCATTGATTGTGTAAGAATGGACGGACATCAGTCAGGATTTGGTCCAGAAACTGACCGTCAGCTGCGCCGGGGGAACTGCAGAGGTCTGGAAAAAGAAGGATCAACACTGCAAATACTGACTTGTTGCATGAACTCGGTGTAATTGTCAATAAAAGCTTTGGATACTTATGAAATGCTTGTAATTATATTTGAGTAAACCATAAAAACATCTGAGAAAAACACCTAAAAACCCTGAAGCAGCAGCAGAACCTGTGAAAATGTCATATTTGTGTCATTCTCAAAACTTTTGGCCCTGACTGTACTTTGTACCTCTTATAACTCTACACATTTTCTATCTGCACTCTTATATTTTTCTTTTATTGTATGTGAATTGGACTAACTGTCTGTAATAAAGTTATATATTTATGTTATAGTGTTTCCTCAGAGTTGTGTTTTGTTTCATTCACACATTTAACACAGCAAGTGCTCCAATGTGTTTTTAAACTCCACACACCTTCACTAGAATCATGTGGATGAATTCAGCAAACAAAAAAGTAGTTAAGTTTCAATATTAAAGTTAATATTGAAACTTCATGACATCACAAGGTGGAACAGTGCATTTTGAGCTTTGGAGATGTTGACAGACTAACACTGCAAAAAAAGGCCTGTCAAAAAAGGAAAAAATACAAATGCTGAGGTAAAAATGCCCTATTTTAAGTGAAATTATCTGTCAGTGCAGTAAGAAATTTCCACTTACCAAGTTTTCTTAAAACAAGACGAAAAATGAATCTTGTTCTAAGCAGAAAACACGAGTTTCAAGTATTTATGGCAAGATTTTTCACCTTATTGGTTTGAGAAGGAAGTTAAAGAGGCTTAACCTGGACTGAGTTAATATAAAAAGTGCTTAGAATAAGTTGTAATATCGAGATAAGATAAATCAGGATGGAATATCTTGAAACAAGTTAAAAAAATCTCATTTTATGAAGTAAAAAAATCTTAAAATTGGTCTTTTAAGATGAATCTGCTTAATTCAAGTCAGTTTAACTATGCTAGAAAATCCTTTTTTGTGGCAAATAAAGCGTTACTCAAACATGAATGAAACAAAACACAACTTGTTTTTGAGGAGGTAAAACATTGAAACACGGCTTAAAGCTCACACGAATCTATTTTAATATCACCTTTAACAAGCTGGAGCATGTAAACAGACTGTGGAGAGCGTTCTGTGTAAAATGTACCAGCTACTTATGAATAAATTGAATTAAATGGATTCCTATGAAAAGAAATGGCCAGAGATTAACCTTAATAATGGCGAGTAATTAGCCTATTTCGAACGTGATTTGAGCCGAACAATGGACGCACACAAAGGCGCTCTTCTCACGCAAAGAATGAGATTAAACGTTGGTTCAGTTGAGCGAAGCGTATAAGAACGGTGTTGCCTTCAAGGTGGAAGGTAAAAGAAGAAAAGTCAAGATTTACTGCTGTGAAATCAGGTCATGTACACTCACAAATCAACATTTTAAAGCCAAACCCTGTAATCTGATAAAGAAAATGTGAAAAATAACTGATGAAAATTAAAGCTGCACCGTGTAACTTTTCTGAGGCCACTTCCTTGTCACGATGGAGACAGGTTAACGATTAGATCTATGGAGAAGCGAGCCTGCACATGGTACGAATTCATGCTTTTCAGTGTATTTTTGAGCTACGAAACACCTGTAATTGAACAAGTGCAAAGGAGGATGTTTAATGCCCTACTGAGGAATATTCCAAGCAAAAAAAAACAGCATTTCTATGGAGACAAGCATGTAACGGATCCTCTACCTTAGATATTACATAGTGCACATTTAATATTATAACGTTTTGGGGGAATTATCTCAATGTTCAGACGATTATTCCATTCATCCCTGTTGTAGTGGAGGTTCGGGTGTCACTTTTCACCCTTGTTTGAAATTTTTTTATATATATTTTGTATTTGTTGTAGTTTTTATACACAATATGTTAAATATTTATCGTAAAAATGTAATTAAAACAATATCAATCCACTTTCCATAAATCTCTGTCCTTCACACTGACTTATGATCAATAATGTGCCAAGAAATACACAAAAATCGCCGCGTTTTACATTTTGTTTTTTCAGTACTCACTAAGCCGCTAATGACTTTTTAATTACAAGGTTGACAAAAGCCCAAGTTGAACCCAATCCCTGTGTATATTCTGTTCACACAGGCCGGTGTATGTGGAGGTCAGACAGTAATGAGTCTCATTAGTGTCATTAATGTGAGTTATGTGTGAATGGGCTTCACATGTGACTGCAGCAGAAACGATGAACACTTCCATTTTTGAGGCGTGACTCGTGTATGTGGATCAAAAATGAAAAAACAAATCGTCATCCATTTTTTTCATTTTGGTTTTTAGAGACAAATAATATCTAATAATAATAAAGAAAAGAGTTATTTTTTTACCGTTTTCTTACTTTTGGTTCTACGTTGAAAAACGAATGAACGAATGACACACAGATTCTTCTCTATTGGTTTGTTTTTATTACTCTAACTTCTATAACTCGCATTTTAAGATGAAATGTCAGTTCTAAGTCTCTGATTTTATAAAATAAATTTCTCCCAAAAAGTGCGACTTCTGTTTTTTTCTTCTTCATTGTGTATTTTTTGGCTGGTGCGACTTATACTCCAGAGCGACTCTGGCTCCAGTGTATTTTCAACACCAAACAGTGCAACAAAAACAAGAACGAAAACTAAACTAAATGTATAGAATAGAGATTATAATTATGCACAAATGTAACAAACAAACATAGAGACAGCCATGTGGATCCTTTTACTGTCAAATTAGACTTCAGCCTTTCCTTTTTTCAGATGCCAAAACTGAATACTGGTACGATTTCGTCTCGCTGTACGAAAACTTGATCAGTGGAAATTTCTTACTGCACTGGCAGATAATTTCACTTAAAATAGGGCATTTTTATCTCCAAATTGGTATTTTTTTCCTATTTTTGACAGGCCTTTTTTGCCCTGTGGATGTTCTGCAGCTCTCACGGCTCGTTTGGAGAGGCCTGTGAGAGGCCGTTACCGGATCTAACCTACTGGAGACAAACGCATGGATAAGTCTCTCCAAATCCGCTTTGGACAGTCGACCTGTGATTTTTACGATGTTTTTTGAGATGGTAAAAGGTGCAGATGTTATTGATTTGACGCGAGTGTTAAAGTTCAAGTCCGAGTCCATTATTACCCCGGGATTTCTAGCTTTAGGATCGTAGCGTCTAATTGGCGCTGGTCGGACATCGGGGGGAACAGGACCCGGACGATGTGAGGAGCACCAGAGCAGAGGAGATGTGCTCTTCCTTCAGGTGCTGTGTCAGAG
Source organism: Odontamblyopus lacepedii (assembly GCA_034769755.1). Lineage (NCBI taxonomy): Eukaryota > Metazoa > Chordata > Actinopteri > Gobiiformes > Gobiidae > Odontamblyopus > Odontamblyopus lacepedii. The sequence goes on along the minus strand of CM068356.1, from coordinate 1,541,279 downwards.
TTTCTGTTATTGAAATCTCAGCTCATTTGCATTCAGAACGAGTCTGTTCACCGGAGTTTGTTTAGCTCCAGGAAACACATCCTGGTCTTTGTGGGCTGCACCGCCACAGCTCCAGTCCTTAGTTATTACTCTGTGCAAACTTTCACTGGATCTGTCAAAAGCAAACCAGACTATTCAGTCTTAGTTCACTGCAGATTTCTCTGGTCTGGGCAAGATTTTAAAACTTATATCAGGTTATTCATCTTGTTTTCAGATTTATTATGTACTTAGCAGTTCTGTGAGAGCTTAATTCTAGTCTAGAGGTCGTTTATTTTATGATAAACTTGTCAAGTAAAATTATCTGTCCATGCAGCAAGATAATTTCACTACTTTTAAGTCGTTTTCTGATAGATTTAAGTGTTTATATAGTTTATATCTTAAACCCTGAAGATCCAAGGACAATTTTAGGACATTTCTCCTCGCCTGGATTTTTTTTCTTAATTTTGCTTTTAAAACTGCCCCTTTTACCCTATAATAAAGTGTTCTACCTCCTTTTGTTCAGTCCAACCTGTTATTTCACAATCTGCTGCTGTAGTTGTGTCATGAGGCTGTGATAAAAGCTACAGGACCAGAAATAGAGATGAAAAAAAAAAACTGAAAATAGAATTCACACTCTTTTATACAAAACCCACAGCAAACATGTAGAAACAACTTTTTGGACATAAAAATGCTTAATTTAGGGCCTTAGTCTGTAAATAAACTAAAAATCTCCCTATTGCCCTAAAACAAAAAAAAGTGCAATCGTCCCATTACTTTCCTGGTCCAGTCCTGGAAACAGCTCCTGTCAGGTCCAGGGCCAGAGCCACAGCACTTCTGCATTTCCAGGGTGGAAATTACATTTGTATTTGTTCATTTTGAGTGAAATAAACCTTTAAATAAAAATAGCAAAGGATGTGCAATTACACACACCAAGATGTGTAATTTGCCATTTATTTGAGAAAAAACTGCACTTAGAGCGACTTTTTCACTCGTTATAAACACACACAGTCAGAGGAGTCGACCATCTTGACTCACTTCACTCTTTGGCAAAGTTTGGCTCGATCAAAATGGACGGAGCGCATGAGTTTGGGGAAAACAAAGTTCCTATTGGACACTCGTTTTGCTCCCGTCATCACACAGCGTGAGTGTGACGTAGGATAAAGCCGCAGAAATGTACGGAAACCTCTATGTCTGCACTTTCAGAGGGGAAAAGGACGTTTCTGTCTTTTACCGTTAGAAAGTTCTGCACGGTTATAGAAACATTCCTCAGAATCGTATACGATGTCGTAGGTCTTCGAGTGTTCATAATATCTCTTCATTTTTAAACCCGTGGACCGGCCAGTTGCTTTCTTTATGTTGTCATCATCTCTAATGGCCTATAATGTTTTCTCTCATTATGTGAATTATTTTTATATTTCTGATTCAACAAAAGGCTCAAATGACTTCAGGGATATTAACAAACACTGAGGTCCTGTTTACTCCCGGCTCATGTTTCTTGTGCAGTTGCGTCAGTTTGGCCTGAGGTGTGTTGAAATGATTGACGGGCTCCGCACTCCTCGAGGCGACAGTTACTAAAGCCAAACACTCACGTCAGCTTTGTTTGTGGTCACGGAGTTTGTCAGCGAATCCTCCCACACGACACGAAACACTTACTTTAACCGGTTTAACTCTTCGTCAATCATTCACCATTTTTTTCGCACTTTCAAAAACCTATCATCAGCGTTCCCTGGGGGTGTGACGCTAACTGGAGGCACTGCTCTGTTTGAAGCGCTGTTACTCAAGTTAAGACTTAATCTGAGCTTTGTTTTACCGTCATCGGACCAGAAAGAGCCGACTCACTGCAAAAAAGGCCTAGCAAAAAATAAGAAAAAAATACCAATTTTGAGGTAAAATTGCCCTATTTTAAGTGAAATTTTCTGTCAGTGCAGCAAGAAATTTTCACTTACCAAGTTTTCTTAAAACAAGACGAAATAGAAATCTTGTTCTAAGCAGAAAACACGAGTTTCAAGTATTTATGGTAAGATTTTTCCCCTTATTGGTTTGAGAAGGAAGTTAAAGAGGCTTAACCTGGACTGAGTTAATATAAAAAGTGCTTAGAATAAGTTGTAATATCGAGATAAGATAAATCAGGATGAATATCTTGAAACAAGTCAAAAAATCTCATTTTATTAAGTGAAAAATCTTAAAATTGATCTTTTAAGAATCTGCTTAATTCAAGTCAGTTTAACTATGTGAGAAAATCCTTTTTTGAAGCGCTCACTTGGAACTACAACAGGTGCGGTGCAAAAACACAAAATCTAGTGAAGCTAAAATGACTTGAATTAAGAAAGTTTTATCATGATTTGAGTAAATTTCACTTGACGAGTAAAACGATCTGCCAGTGGAACAAGACTTTTTGTACTTAAATATGAAAATGGTCCAAGTTTTAAAACGTGAGGTGTCAGATCTTTTCCTCACCTTCGCGCTCTAGAAAGTGCAGATGCTTTTAAAAAAAACAACTAAAAACATTTCTCTTTGAACGAGCGTTCCCGCCGTCTCAGGTTTAAGAGCTGTGATGACTGATTTTAATATGAATGTACCTTATGCTGTTTTTTTAGGTTTTGTATGTGAAGCACTTTTGTGACTTATGTCTGTGAAAAGCCCGATAGAAATAAACTTTACTTACTAACCGAGATAAAAACAAGAGCTCCGCCAGCGGGGCAAAATACGCCCGTACTTTGAATTATTGTATATAGAATTAAGTTAGAATTTGTCAAACCTAGTTAAAGATGAATTGTTGGTGCAGTTTGGAAGTTTGACATTCCTGAGGTGAGACGGTTGTGGAGTTAGAGCGCGGACAAGAAATTGTCCACAGACAGACGGACAGACGGACAGACAGACGGACGGATAATCAATAGGGAAATCTGGCTCTTGCAGTAGGAGTATGAGTATGACATCATCACATTCTAGAATCGGAATTCCACCAATCAGATTGCAGCAACAGAACTTAAAGACACTACAAAGCTTTAATGTGTCCACAGACGGACGGACGGACGGACGGACAGCGCCAGACCATAATACGTCCCGTCTTATTACAACGGGCGTATAAAAACCCGAGCGTGATCACTGCAAAGTATTAAGAAGCTGCAAGAGTCATCGCAACTAAATCTGAATCAGAATTTCAGTGAGAAATTGCAAAGACTGAAATTTATGAAAAAGGACCGTAATTTCCTCCACAAACAACAAAATATTCTGCTAAAAAAAAAAAACTCTGTAGTTTAGCTCTGCACAAACACGTTCTGATACTTGATTCATGTATTCGTTGGCTGGTTCTTTTGTATTTCTTTGTATTTTATATAGTTTTGTATTTCGGTCTTTTTGTCAATTCTTCTGGGCGTGTTTAAATTTTTTACAAATAAAAATTTTTTTTATACAATCAAGCAATAAAAATTATGGACAGGAAACCGATCCGCTTTCATCACTGTCACATTCTCAATCATTATAATCTATTAAGTTTCGACAGTTTCAGCAATTTATGTTTTCTCAAATTATTTTTCATATGTTTCCATAATCTGGCTCCAAAACCGCTCAGTACATTTGTACAAAGACCAAACAGCAGCAGGACGACAAGAGGCACCGTAAACTCTAATTGTAAAATCCCCCAGTGCAGGAGGTCATCTGGAGGTCATCTGGACAGTCGGCTTCTCTTATAAAGGCTGTAAACTGTGGAACTCCCACAGAAATTAAGTCCATCTGTGAGTTCAAATTGTTCACTTTTAAACTCAAATCTTGGCTCAAGAGAAACCAAAGATGTACCCATGTGTAAATAATGTTAGAATGTGTGAATGAATCAGCTGAGTGAGTGAATGAATGAGTGTTACATGTCTTTTATTGCTGTAGTTCTAGAGATGAAATTTGATTGTTTTATATGTACGTTAGTGTAGAAAAGCTCCACCAGGGACGGGGGCTGAAAATTAGCATTTGCTAAACCTTGTATGCATCACATCAGCTGCAAACTCTGTATGTATATATATATATATAACTTTATTTAACCAGGGAAATCCCATTGAGATTAAAAACCTCTTTTTCAAGGGAGCCCTGGCCAAGAGGCAGCAAAAAGACAATTACAACACAATTAAAATGACACACAGATTAGTTAAAACAGGTACAATTTATGGAGGCTGTCTCAAGTGCTCTCAGTCTGGATTTAAAGCCATTCAATGAAATAAGCTCTGTTAAGTAATCATCATAGTAATGTAACTATGTCTGATTGCATTGTCCCTGTCAAATAAATAAATAAATAAAAATAAATAAAATAAAATGTGAACTTTGACTATTACTAAACATAAATTTCATCGCAAGGCTCGTCAGAAAAAGGCAAAAATAGACCATAGGAAATAATAGTGCAGTACATTTTGTGTTCAGTGTCCGGTGCTTAAGGTAATATTTCGTAATGTTCCCACACTTGTAATGCTTTTTGGACGCTCTGCTGTAGCCTCTAGCAGAGATTTCGCAAAATATTCCGTCGTAAAAGGCGACGATAATGTAGTTTGGCGATTCACTTTCTCGCTGCGGGCTTATATAACATTTTACAAATCGTGGGAAGTTCTTTTCTGGTGCTTTTCTCCACAGAGATGATATTTCTTTGTCTGGAATGTTTCACAATATGGTATTAAACCTTTTTATCTTCACGGAAACCAAACCGGACCAAGTTACGGGTCAGATCTGCGGAGAGGCGACCCCCGCTCACAGTCAGAACGCCTGTTTTTCCGAGGTATTTTTGAGCCATGAAATCATCTGTAATTGAATAAATGTAAAGTAGAGCCGTTTAATGTCACACCGTGGAACATTCCAGGCAGAGCAATGATATAGTCATAGAAACGAGGTTACACAAGTCACACAGTGCACATTTAAGAATTACAAAGTCGATTTCCATCATAAAAATAAAAATAAACTCACTTATAAGACCTAAACATACGCTGCAAAAAAGCTTAACACTCGGAGACCTACGACATCGTATACGACTCCGAGGAATATGTTTTCTATAACCGCACAGAACTTTGTAACGGTAAAAGACAGAAACGTCCTTTTCCCCTCTGAAAGTGCAGACATAGAGGTTTCCGTACATTTCTGCGGCTTTATCCTACGTCACACTCACGCTGTGTGATGACGGGAGCAAAACGAGTGTCCAATAGGAACTTTGTTTTCCCCAAACTCATGCGCTCCGTCCATTTTGATCGAGCCAAACTTTGCCAAAGAGTGAAGTGAGTCAAGATGGTCGACTCCTCTGACTGTGTGTGTTTAGAACGAGGGAAAAAGCCGCTCTAAGTGCAGTTTTTTCCAATAGGAACTTTGTTTTCTGCCAAACTGTAGGCTAAACGTGGCAAATACGTCTTCAGAATGAGGATAAAGTGTTGCACATAACAGGAAGCTGAAACGCATGAATATACGGCTGAAGGGTTGAGCGGTTTAACGTGTGTGTGTGTGAATGAGTGAGCGGCTCCTTGGTGTAAAACACTCTTCAGTTCCTTCAAGGTGGAAAAATACTGTATAAAATGATGACTATTTACCACGGCAACAGGTGGCATGCACAAAATCTATACCAATTGACAAGAAAACTCCTAAACGGTTGCGTCTTCTACTGTGTTTTTCCATAGTTCAGTGTGTAAAAGCACTGCTCCACACAGCCCCGTCTGCACTCACTTCCTGTATGAAGGACACACCGACATGTTTTTATCACATCTTCATTTTCCTACATTTCCTGTGTCCCAAAACAGCAACTAGAACAATTCCTCTACATATTTGACTCTTTTGTTTCTCATGCTTGGACCAATTCTGATCCTAGGCCCGTCACGATAAATAAAACTTTATCTTATCGTTCAGTACAAGATACATGAAGCTGTCATTTTTAGAGGACAGTATTTAGAATGGGTCTTTTTGCTTTTAGTAGTGAGGAACTTTTTGTTATTTTTTTTTGTACTTTTCTGAAGATTTGAGCTAGTGAGCATTTATTTAGGACGCCAAATGTTCATTAAAGGTGCACTGTGTAACTTTCCTGCTTGTTTCTATGGATATGTCGAATGTCGCTCTGCCTGGGATGTTCCACAGTGCGACTTTAAACAGCTCTACTTTACACTTATTCAATTACAGTTGGTTTTATGGCTCAAAATACCTAGAAAAACAGACGCGCTGACAGTGAGCGGGGGTCGCCTCTCCGCAGATCTGACCTGTGACTTAGTCCAATCTCCATGGAGACAAGCATGTGACGGAGCCTCCACCAGAAAAGTTACACAATGCACCTTTAACAATACTGTAAATATAGAATAGTTATTGTGGGGAAATCCTGCTTCATGTTTTATTGTGTCGGTGGAACCTGCGTGAAGTCGCCCCATCGAACTCAAACCTGCACAAAAACTCTGTCGTTTGTGCTGCAAAAAGTTTCGTTTGTGTGATTCTGGTTCTTCAGATATTTGCAGTTTTATTTTGGGCCGATGACGTCGTCCAGAACCTCAAAATGTGAAATAGCCTCAGAACAGGCAGAAAATTATAGAAAACTTTTGTATTTCGTTTGTGCTGTTTTGTGCTGTGACAATTTCCACTCAGATGACGGCAGCAAATTTAGCAAAACTCCGCAAAACTAATGAAGATAAACGATCTGAGGCTGTGGAAAAGTCTGTATTATTCTATAAAATATGCATCAAAAGCAAATTACTAAAGACTGATACAGACTTTTCTGCAGCCTCAGATCGTTTATCGCCACTAGTTTTGCTAAAGTCGCCGCCGTCAGCTGAGCGGAAATGACGTCCTATAATTACAGCAGAAATAATAAATAATTTTAGAAATAAACTCACACAAATGAAACTGTCACAGCAAAAAACAGCACAAACCAAATACAAACGTTTTCTATAATTTCACATTCTGAGGTTCTGGACGACGTCATCGGCCAAAAATAAAACTGCAAATATCTTAAGAACCAGAATCGCACAAATGAAACTTTCTGCAGCACAAACGACTGACTCCATTTTGGATGTTTTAGAGCATTTTGAAGCTTCCTGTGGGACTGACCCCAATTTGACCTGTAAAAGAATCGTTAATTTCTCCAAAAACTAAAACAGCACAAACGAAACACAAACGATCGACATTTGTGCAGGTTTCAGTTTGATGGGGCGACTTCACACAGGTTGTCAGCGGCTTTCAGTATTTTTGTCTATATTTTGTTCACCAATATTTTATACTTCAAAATGTGTTATGGTGACAATCCTGGTCTAAGGTCTAATCCTGGTCTAAGGTCTAATCCTGGTCTAAGGTCTAATCCTGGTCTAAGGTCTAATCCTGGTCTAAAGTCTAATCCTGGTCTAAGGTCTAATCCTGGTCTAAGGTCTAATCCTGGTCTAAGGTCTAATCCTGGTCTAAAATCTAATCCTGGTCTAAGGTCTAATCCTGGTCTAAGGTCTAATCCTGGTCTAAAGTCTAATCCTGGTCTAAGGTCTAATCCTGGTCTAAGGTCTAATCCTGGTCTAAGGTCTAATCCTGGTCTAAAGTCTAATCCTGGTCTAAGGTCTAATCCTGGTCTAAAGTCTAATTCGTATCGAGTTCGGATCTCGGTGGAGACGATGAGCTCACACGTCGGGCGGAGCTGCGTTGCTATCGGCGACATCACGTTTATCACCACCAGACGTGTTGGCGAAACAGGAAGGACGACGGGAGCAATGGAAAAGAAGAGTTCAGTCCCACACCGAGGCCCTGATAAACCACAGCGACGCTGTTTCACAACTCTGGAAAAACCTTGTAATGAACGACCTTAAAATGAGCCTAAACCTAGAGTAAAATAAAACATCAGCAATTAAAGGAGCATTATGTAGATTTTTTGGATTACGTGTGCATCACCTGCTTGTCTCTTGCTCTGCCAATAATGTTTCTCATGTGTGGCATTAAACTCCACAGATATCACATGTAACTTGGTCTACATTGTGAGAAATCGTATCCAAAATTTAAGATATAAACATTTAAACACTTAAAAGTAGTGAAGAAATGATCCGTCCATGCAGTGAGATAATTTTACTTGACAAGTTATCTTAAAATAAACTACCTCTAGATAAGAATTTTCAGTTTCAGAAATAGTAAGTCGATGATAAATCTAAAAACAAGATGAATAACCTGATATAAGTTTTAAAATTCATCCTAACTGTTTTGTCTGTCGTGTCCTTGTTTTAGTGTTACTTCATTGTGATGCGTCTTTGTGTTTCTGTGAAAAGCGCTATATAAAACTGATTTATTATTATTATTAAAATCTTGGCCAGATCCGAGAAATGTGCAGTGTAGTGGTTCCCTTTCAAATAAAAATAGCAAGGGATGTGCAATTACACACACCAAGATGTGTAATTTTCCATTTATTTGAGAAAAAACTGCACTTAGAGCGACTTTTTCAGTTGTTATAAACACACACAGTCAGAGGAGTCGACCATCTTGACTCACTTCACTCTTTGGCAAAGTTTGGCTCGATCAAAATGGACAGAGCGCATGAGTTTGGGGAAAACAAAGTTCCTATTGGACACTCGTTTTGCTCCCGTCATCACACAGCGTGAGTGTGACGTAGGATAAAGCCGCAGAAATGTACGGAAACCTCTATGTCTGCACTTTCAGAGGGGAAAAGGACGTTTCTGTCTTTTACCGTTACAAAGTTACTCGTGGTTATAGAAAACATATTCCTCTGAATCGTATACGATGTCGTAGGTCTTCGAGTGTTGGTTGTACGTTATCGAGTGAACCATTTCATGCTGGAGTTATGGGGAAGAGTCTCTACTCCCCCATATTCCTATGTTAGAGAAAAAATGAACACAAATTTTGTTTTTTTGCTGGTGGGTCTATGAAATAGGCCATGAAATAAGTATTAAGTTTTTATATAAATGGTCTTAAAAAGGTCTTAAATTTAACTTGAAGAAACCTGTAGGAACCCTGTATATATTACAACAAGATTTTGGATGTGGAAGGCTTAATTTTTCACTTAATTCCTCAACCCCACTGGACAACCCCAGTAAACCCTTTCTCTAAATTTGCCATATTGTAAAAAATTAAAAAAAATAAGTAAATGATAGTAAATGCCCCGATGAAATAAGTTTGTCTAAATGAAACACTCTAGTACTTTTGCAGGTACATAGTGACGATAATAAATCACTGATATGTTACTTATTCAACCTTCTGTCATCACACAGCGTGAGTGTGACGTAGGATAACGCCGCAGAAATGTACGGAAACCTCTATGTCTGCACTTTCAGAGGGGAAAAGGACGTTTCTGTCTTTGTTAGAAAGTTCTGCGCGGTTATAGAAAACATATTCCTCGGAGTCGTAAACGATGTCGTAGATGTTCGAGTGTTAATTGTCTTTGCGCCTCGAAATGAAATGTATTATTATTACTATTATTTCAATGTGTTACGGGCCCTTGGGTGTGTGTGTTTGATGTGCTCCTGTTGCCCTCTATTTGTGTGGCGAGTGCTCGGCATCTGGGCCGTGAGCCCTGGACCCGGATGCCCGGGAGAGCACCGCTGGATGGGGCTGGGATGCGGCTGCCACTGCTGCCGGATTGGCCGGACGCCTACCGCCCCCACCAATCCGCGGAGGCCACCTGTGGGGGCGGGACATAAAAGCCGCAGTTCTCTACCTGTTCGGGGCAGCTCAACTCACCTTGTTGCAGCGTGCCACTTTTGTTCACTTTTGACTCTGTTGTGTCTCTTGTGGTTGTAAAACTAGTTGTTATTGTTGAGACACATTGTTAAATTAGTACACCATTAGTTGGACTCTTTGTTTTACTTAGCCAGGGTTCTTGATTTAGTAATTCCCTTTTATTTTAATCCATTTGTTTTTCCATTACCCTTCCTTGTTTTTTTTTTGGGGGGGGGGTCAATTGTTCATTCCTCACTGTAAATAAATTGCACTTTTCTTAGTTAAACCTCACAACATCATCTTTTTTTTTGTGCGTTCCCCTTCCCCTAGCAAGGGGACGTAACAAATGTCATATCAAAAATGCATGACTAGACCTGGACACATTACAACTATAGTCAACTAAAGACATAAAACCTGTTGTAATAAATGTGCTCCTAGTTTTTATGAGTATCTATAATCGTCCATGGAGCCGGAATTCTCCCCTAATGAGGAGCAAACGGTGGAAGTGAACAGGGACGGAAGTAAAAAGTTGTTTATTTGTTTGAGCGCTTTGTCGGAATCGTAATCACAGAAATAAGTGGAGCACATCTTCAGAGGCGACCCTGGCTTTGCAAATTTGATAATTGCTCTAAAAACATCATTAATTCAAACTAGAAAGCGTAGAGCTGTCGTCACAGTTTCGTTTCACCTGTACCCGTTTTCACCGCTGCGTGAACCTCCGTCGCCGTTTTCGTGGCGACATTAGGGGTTTATCGTGGGGCGGTGAGACAGTTGAGGGATGAATGGAGTTATGAAACGTGGGTGGAGTACGCCTAATGAGTACGGATGATGAAACAATAGGAAACATGCCTTCTGTTAGACGGACTGCAGCGTATGAAGACGTTCTCACTTAAGCATCGACTCTGGCGGCAAAGAAATAAACATTTGTACTCGAGAAACCTCCACAAAGGTCCCATATTACGCAAAATTGATTCTTGTGAGCTTTAAGTCGGGTTATAATGTTGTTAGCTCCTCAAAAACAGACCTGGAGTGGTGTTTGTTTGAGTAATCCTTTATAATTAGTCTGTCTACATCTCTAATGGCTGCTTTTATATTTAGTTCAACAGAGACAGGAAACTCCAGGGCTGAAATTAACCTCCGTGAAGTCGCCCCCATCAAACTCAAAGCTACACAAAAACTGTGTCAATCGTTGGTGTTTCGTTTGTGCTGCAAAAAGTTTCGTTTGTGCTTCTTTAGTTTTGGAGAAATTAACGATTCTTTTACAGGTCAAACTGGGGTCAGTCCCACAGGAAGCTTCAAAATGCTCTAAAACATCCAGAATGGAGTCAGTCGTTTGTGCTGTTTTGTGCTATGAAAAGTTTTGTTTGTGTGATTCTGGTTCTTCAGAAATTTGCAGTTTTATTTTCGGCCGATGACGTCGTCCAGAACCTCAGAATGTGAAATTGAGCTCAAAACAGGAAGAAAATTATAGAAAACGTTTGTATTTTGTTTGTGCTGTTTTGTGCTGATGACAATTTTCATTTGTTTGTTTATTTCTAAAAAGATAAGAAAAGAAAAGATAAACAATCTCAGGCTGTGGAAAAGTCTGTATTATTATATAAAAAATACTAAAGACTGATACAGACTTTTCCACAGCCTGAGATCGTTTATCTTCACTAGTTTTGTGGAGTTTGTCGCCGTCAGATGAGCGGAAATGACGTCCTATAATTACCGCAGAAATAATAATGAATAATTTTAGAAATAAACTCACACAAATGAAAACTGTCACAGCACAAAACAGCACAAATGAAATACAAACGTTTTCGATAATTTTCTTCCTGTTTTGAGGCTGTTTCACATTCTGAGGTTCTGGACGACGTCATCGGCCAAAAATAAAACTGCAAATATCTGAAGAACCAGAATCTCACGAATGAAACTTTTTGCAGCACAAACGACTGACACAGTTTTTGTGCAGGTTTGAGTTTGACGGGGCGACTTCACGCGGGGCTGAAATGATCCAAATGATTCCAGTGAAGTTGTGTGGAGTTTAACAACACAGTGGAGCACTTCCTGTGTTATCACAAGGTGGAACAGAGTGTTTTCAGTTTGAGAGAAAACACAGGCTAAATATGTGCTGGATTTGTGTGGAAAACGTGTGAATGAAACACGACACAACTCCAGGAATGTTTTTTTATGAGGAAACACCATTAAAACAGTTCCGAAAATAGTGAAATATAAAGAAAACATAGTCGTGATGAATTGAATTATTTGCTGACATAAAATAACGTGTTAATTAATTGAACTGTGCATTTGTTCCTGGCATTATCAAATATAATAAGAGGGGGCATTTTGCTTTTATGGTGTATTAACTGCTGATACGCCGCATATTTAGATCACCAAAGTATCTTTTATTGTTTTGAAAATGCTATATTCATGTTTTGTATTCTGCTTTTGTATATTTGTGCAGAATTGTGGTGTGTGATGGATGACACGAATCTCACAGCTAATCGAAAGGAGGATTCGAATGGGGCCCAGGAGAGATTGTTTAATTACTAAAACATGCATGGATGACATCTAAAACCTCTTCAGGCATGTTTTTGATGAGAAAACAACATTGTGACATGGATAAAAGCTCAGAAAAAGCTCGATTTCTCGTACTACCCCCTCTTTAAGTGTTTTTTAACCCCCGAAGACCTAAGGGCAATTTTAGTACATTTCTCCTCACCTGGATTTTTTTCTTAATTTTGCTTTTAAAACTGCCCCTTTTACCCTATAATGAAGTGTTCTACCTCCTTTTGTTCAGTACAACCTGTTATTTCACAATCTGCTGCTGTAGTTGTGTCATGAGGCTGTGATAAAAGCTACAGGACCAGAAATAGAGATGAAAAAAACAGAAAATAAAATTCACACTCTTTTATACACAACACACAGCAAACATGTAGAAACAATTTTTTGGACATAAAAAATGCTTAATTTAAGGCCTTAGCTACAAGCCTAAAAACACAAAAAAAGTGCAATCGCTCCATTACTTTCCTGGTCCAGTCCTGGAAACAGCTCCTGTCAGGTCCAGGGCCAGAGCCACAGCACTTCTGCATTTCCAGGGTGGAAATTACATTTATATTTGTTCATTTTGAGTGAAATAAACATTTCAAATAAAAATAGCAAAGGGATGCGCAATTACACACACCAAGATGTGTAATTTGCCATTTATTTGAGAAAAAACTGCACTTAGAGCGACTTTTTCACTCGTTATAAACACACACAGTCAGAGGAGTCGACCATCTTGACTCACTTCACTCTTTGGCAAAGTTTGGCTCGATCAAAATGGACGGAGCGCATGAGTTTGGGGAAAACAAAGTTCCTATTGGACACTCGTTTTGCTCCCGTCATCACACAGCGTGAGTGTGACGTAGGATAAAGCCGCAGAAATGTACGGAAACCTCTATGTCTGCACTTTCAGAGGGGAAAAGGACGTTTCTGTGTTTTACCGTTAGAAAGTTCTGCGCGGTTATAGAAACATGTTCCTCGGAGTCGTATACGATGTCGTAGGTCTTCGAGTCTTAATAAACTAAACTATATCTAAGGATTATACAGTGTCAACATCTGTTATTGTCATGACATGAATAGATCTGGAATAAACTTGGTCAAATTGAAACCAGATACTTCCACATTTGGTCTGTGGGCACAGCAGAAATAGGTTCTCTATAATCGGATGAGAAAATCTCAGCTGTAGTGCAGGGGTCAATAGTTCTGTGGATGAGTCACTGTAGAGCAAAGAAACAAAACGTCTACAACTGTCGATCTGCTTTTTTGTCAGGAACAGGATACACAGATTCTCCAAACCCCAAAATACAGGGCGAAAGTCACATTTCTGCACTTTCATTTTATGATATATAAACCACAACTAAAACGTCAGACGTGTGTCAGGTGTAGTTTTAGTTGTATTGTCTGTAGGAATGGAGGAATGTTCAGCAAATACCACATACCAAATATTTTTAGCTCATAGAATGGACTCATTTTCAGGTGCTTGTGATCAATATATGTCCATGGTCTTGTTTAGGCGTTTGATTTTCAAGGGTGAAAGTGACGAACGATAAAACTGTTGGCTAATGCTGGTTTTATGTGTTTAAGAAACTGGTTTAAAAGCACAAAACGGCAAACCTGCTGTCGTTCCAATTAAGACGGTTCTTTATGGTCACACAAGTCTATCTTGGCGTGACCAGATTTTCAAAATCAAAAACGTGGACACTGGTTGGTAATAATAAAATTGTCAAATGACTGTGTAATTAAAATGACTTAAATTAAGAACTTTTGACTTTATTTGAGTCGATTCAACTTCCATCCATCCATCTTCTCCCGCTCAATCCGGCTGGGTCGCGGGGGCAGCTTGCTGCCCAATACTCATAGCACCTGACCCCCCCTATGAACCCCTCTGCAGGTGGTGAGCCCACAGGAGGGTGGACAACATGGTCCTTGATGTTAGTTCATAGGGGTGCGGGCATGTTTTGAGTTGATGGGGGAAACCGGAGCCCAGAGGAAACCCATCCAGACACGGGGAGAACATGCAAACTCCACACAGAAAGGCCCGGGCGACCCGGGGATCGAACCCGCAACCTTCTTGCTGTGAGGCCTGAGTGTTGCCACTCAGCCACCGTGCCGCCGTCGATTCAACTTGACAAGTAAAATTATCTGCCAGTGGAAATAAAATCAAATGTTCCTTGAATTAAGAGAAAAACACTTATTCCACTGGCAGATAAGTAAAATTATCTGCCAGTGGAATAAGTGTTTTTCTCTTAATTCAAGGAACATTTGATTTTATTTCTTATTTTAAGTGCAAAAAGTTGTTGTTTTTCTTATTTTAAGATGTATTTTCATATTTTAAGTACAAAAAGCCTTAATAATTTTACTTGTCAAGTGAAATTTACTCAAATCATGGTAAAATGTTCTTAATCCACATCATTTTAGCTTTGCTTTTTGCAAAAGTGCTCTTTGGAATAGATTTTATGGCATTTTATCATCTGTTGTTTACAACTACTGCACTTCCTCTTCTTAAACTGTTACAGCTTCTGCAGTGTTGAAATATTTTCTACTCACTGCACTTTACCTTCAGAATTGATGTTTATCTTAATTGATTGTTGTTATCTTAATTGATTTGATTGAGTTGTTTTCTGCTCTGGATTTCAGTGGGTTTTTTACCTGGTTCAATAAAGGTTAAATAAATAAATACATAAATCAAACATTTGCCCACCTGGTCACAGATGAGCTCCCACTTCTTCTCGTTGTCGTACTGCCGAAGGAGCCTGGCTTTGTCCGGAGGAAGATTCATGGAATTCTGCAGGAGACACAAGGACAATGTTAAGGACAAAGTTAAGGACATTTACCCGATAACACTGGCCGCACCGACTGATTCCCCCTGACAGCATCTTCTCATTTACAACACAAACAAGCGACCACGGAAAAGGCAAGGCGCGCTACAAGACGGCTCTGTCAGTACAACTTGAAACTTACCACATGTGCCAAGAATACAACCGAGAATATATGTTGGGCAGGGAGGCCACTAATTAGAAAAAGACCAAAATATCTGTCATGTGAAGTGCTGCGGAGGCCTCGGAGTTATTAAAGAGCTGCGTGCCGAGGGACAGAGATATAAGGCGTTTGAGAACCACATGACAAGTGGCACCATGTTGTAATAAAACTAGCATCAAGTGGAATCTACCAGGCAGCTGAGAGCAGAGAAACACAGGAAAAAATACTTAATAGAGGCTATATCGAACTTTAGGCACAGAATAAACCAATTAGAGTTGAGATATGTTTAGTGTCCAAAAGAGCTCAGCACTTCTACTTCAGACACAAGTCAAAACTCTTATTATTATTTGTGAAATGTGGAGCAATACTTCAGATACAGGATTTTTAAAGCAGAAAAGAGGAGATAAAGTCCACAGGAAGTAGAGTCACTGTCGCTGATCTGTGCGCTACACTGCAAAAAAGGCCAATCAAAAAATAAGAAGAAATTAAAGCCGCAAGCGGCATCGAACGGCCCTCGCGGGCCGCGCATCGCACTCGGCCGACCCGGCGCTCCCCCGGGTGGCGCCGACGCTCCCCCGGGTGGTGCTGACGCTCCCCCGGGTGGCGCTGATGAGACTCTTGTCTCTGTGTGTTTGTGGCTTTAGGCTGAACTTGCCACCAAACACATAAAGTCCACACACATTGGAGATACTGATGTGTTAACATTGACGAATATGGGCACTTTGGGACATCGCCATGGCAACACCGTGCAAAATACAACTTTGGCCCCTCGGACTTTTTTGTTCGGACTGACCTGAAGAATCACTGTGCTAAATTTCACGTTCTTGAATGAAACTAATAAGACGCTATATCACTTTGAAAAGTAAGAAATTGTTGAAATTTTCCCATAAGGATAACATGGAGGATTTGGTGCATCGCCATGGCAACCCAGTGAAATATACAATATGGTTGTCATTGACTTTTTTGATCGGGATGACATGAAGAGACATTGTGCCAAATTTGAGAATATTCTGTGAAAGTAAAATATTTTTCATGAATGGGAATTTATCTGATATTTCCCATTAGGATAACATTGAGCTTCCAAGATCACCATGGCAACACGGTTAAAAATACCATATGGTTTACATTGGCTTTTTTGATTGAGATGGCCCAAAGTAATTTTGTACAAAATTTGGTACATTTTCTAAAAACTAAAATTTTGACCATTCATGCAAAATTTAATTTGTACTGCAGGGGGCGCTATCACACCATTTTTGCTCGTGTCACAATTAATCAGCTTTGGCAAGAAAGTTTTACAAGTGATTCAAATTTGAGCTCAATCGACTTTGTATGGCCGAACGGAGCAAATTTGACATTAGAAAATTGCCAAAAATCTGAACAAATTTTGCAGGTTCGCCACAGAACCGTGACAGTTATTTTAAAAATTCAGCTATCGCTTGATGCCCCACTTTCTAGTTGATGTACGCCGATTTTGACCCCTGTGGTGAAGCGCCTTCAGAGGAGTTCGCTCAAATGCGACGTGAGCTAAAATGCTGACTCCGAACTTTTTTTATTTCAATCCAAGATGGCCGCCTTCTGGTTTGTCAGGGGCGTGGCCATAATAATATTTTTTTCTGTTTTCACATGAGGAATGTCTGTACCGACTCTCGCGGACTGTACGACAAACTTTATGTCGGACATCTCCCATAGGCGCAATGTATTTTGATTTTGCAGGTATGCTTGTCGCCACTTTTTTATACCCATACATGCAATATATATTTTATCAAATTTTTCGCCACTTCTGAATTTTGGGCAAAATTTGGTGAGTTTTTGAGCATGTTCAGGGGGTCAAATTAGAGCTCAAAGAGCAGAAGAAAAAAGAATAAACAAATTAAAGCCGCAAGCGGCATCGAACGGCCCTCAAGGTCTGCCGCACTCGGCCGACCCGACGCCTTCTCGGTGGCGCTGACGAGCCTCTTGTCTCTGTGTGTTTGTGGCTTTGGGCTGAACTCGTCACTAAACACAAAGTCCACACACACTGGAGATACTGATGTGTTAACAGTGACAAATATGGGCACTTTGGGACATCGCCATGGCAACACCGTGCAAAATACAACTTTGGCCCCCCGGACTTTTTTGTTCGGACTGACCTGAAGAATCACTGTGCCAAAATTCACATTCTTGAATGAAACTAATAAGACGCTATATCACTTTGAAAAGTAAGAAATTGTTGAAATTTTCCCATAAGGATAACATGGAGGTTTTGGTGCATCGCCATGGCAACCCTGTGAAATATACCATATGGTTGTCATTGACTTTTTTGATCGGGATGACATGAAGAGTCATTGTGCCAAATTTGAGAATATTCTGTGAAAGTAAAATATTTTTCATGAATGGGAATTTATGTGATATTTCTATTAGATAACATTGGAGCTTTTGGGCATCACCATGGCAACACGGTTAAAAATACGATATGGTTTACATTGGCTTTTTGATTGAGATGACCTAAAGTAATTTTGGGGCAAATTTGGTACATTTTCGAAAAACTAAAATTTGGCCCTCCATGCAAAATTTTGTGGTGTTCTGTAGGGGGCGCTATCACACCATTTTCGCTCGTGTCACAATTAGTGGGCTTTGGCACAAAAGTTTTACAAGTGATTAAAATTTGAGTTGAATCGGACTTTGTATGGCCGAACGGGACCAAATTTTGTCATTACAAAATTGCCAAAAATCTGAACAAATTCTTGCAGCTTCGGCCACGCACGTAAACCGTGATAGTTATTTTAAAAATTCAGCTACCGCTTGATGCCCCACTTTCTAGTTGATGTACGATTTTGACCCCTGTGGGTGAAGCGCCTTCAGAGGAGTTCGCTCAAATGCGACGTGGAGCTAAAATGCTGACTCAGCAACTTTTTATTTCAATCCAAGATGGCCGCCTTGTGGTCTGTCAGAGGGCGTGGCCATAATAATATTTTTTTCTGTCTTGACATGAGGAATGTCTGTACCGAATTTCGTGACTGTACGACAAACTTTACGGGCCGGGACGCCTCCCATAGGCGCAATGTATTTTGATCTTTGCAGGTATGCTGTCGCGCCACTTTTATGCCCACATATGCAACATATATTTTATCAAATTTTTTCGCCACTTCTGAATTTTGGGCAAAATTTGGTGAGTTTTTGAGCGTGTTCAGGGGTCAAATTAGAGCCCAAAGAGCAGAAGAAAAGAATTAAAGCCGCAAGCTGCATCGAACGCCCTCGGGTCGCTGGTCGCACTGCCGACCCGACGCTCCCCCGGGTGGCGCTGATGAGCCTCTTGTCTCTGTGTGTTTGTGGCTTTGGGCTGAACTTGTCACCAAACACATAAAGTCCACAGACACTGGAGATGCTGATGTGTTAACATTGACGAATATGGGCACTTTGGGACATCGCCATGGCAACACCGTGCAAAATACAACTTTGGCCCCCTGGACTTTTTTGTTCGGGCTGACTTGAAGAATCACTGTGCCAAATTTCACATTCTTCAATTAAACTATTAAGCCGTTATATCACTTTGAAAAGTAAGAAATTGTTGAAATTTTCCCATAAGGATAACATGGAGGCTTTGGTGCATCGGCATGGCAACCCAGTGAAATATACCATATGGTTGTCATTGACATTTTTTATCGGGATGACATGAAGAGTCATTGAGCCAAATTTGAGAATATTCTGTGAAAGTAAAATATTTGTCATGAATGGGAATTTATCTGATCTTTCCCATTAGGATAACATTGGAGCTTTTGGGCATCACCATGGCAACACGGTTCAAAATACCATATGGTTTACATTGGCTTTTTTGATTGAGATGACCCAAAGTAATTTTGGGCCAAATTTGGTACATTTTAGAGAAACTAAAATTTGGCCCTCCATGCAAAATTTTGTTGTGTCCTGTAGGGGGCGCTATCACACCATTTTTGTTCGTGTCACAATTAGTCGGCTTTGGTACAAAAGTTTTACAAGTGATTCAAATTTGAGCCCAATCGGACTTTGTATGGCCGAACGGGAGCAAATTTAGACATTGGAAAATTGCCAAAAATCTGAACAAATTTTGTAGCTTTGCTAATGCTGCGAAACCGTGACAGTTATTTTAAAATTCAGCTATTGTTTGATGCCCCACTTTCTAGTTGATGTACACGACGATTTTGACCCTGTGGGTGAAGCGCTTTCAGAGGAGTTCGCTCAAATGCGACGCGGAGCGAAAAAATGCTGACTAAGCAACTTTTTTATTTCAATCCAAGATGGCCGCTTCTGGTTTGTCAGGGGCGGGCCATAATAATATTTTTTTCTGGTTTCACATGAGGAATGTCTGTACCGAATTTCGTGACTGTACGACAAATTTTACGCCGGACGCCTCCCAGGCGCAATGTATTTTGATCTTTGCAGGTATGCTTGTCGCGCTACCACTTTTTATACCCATACATGCAACATATATTTTATCAAATTTTTCGCCACTTCTGAATTTTGGGCAAAATTTGGTGAGTTTTTGAGCGTGTTCAGGGGTCAAATTAGAGCTCAAAGAGCAGAAGAAAAAGAATAAAATTAAAGCCGCAAGCGGCATCGAACGCCTCGGGTCGCTGTCGCACTCGTCGACCCGACGCCTCGGGTGGCGCTGATGAGCCTCTTGTCTCTGTGTGTTTGTGGCTTTGGGCTGAACTTGTCACTAAACACATAAATTCCACACACACTGGAGATACTGATGTGTTAACATTGACGAACATTGGGACATCGCCATGGCAACACCGTGCAAAATACAACTTTGGCCCCCCGGACTTTTTTGTTCGGGCTGACTTGAAGAATCACTGTGCGAAAATTCACGTTCTTGAATGAAACTAATAAGACGCTATATCACTTTGAAAAGTAAGAAATTGTTGAAATTTTCCCATAAGGATAACATGGAGGCTTTAAGATCGCCATGGCAACCCAGTGAAATATACAATATGGTTGTCATTGACTTTTTTGATCGGGATGACATGAAGAGTCATTGTGCCAAATTTGAGAATATTCTGTGAAAGTAAAATATTTTTCATGAATGGGAATTTATCTGATATTTCCCATTAGGATAACATTGGAGCTTTTGTGCATCACCATGGCAACACGGTTAAAAATACCATATGGTTTACATTGGCTTTTTTGATTGAGATGGCCCAAAGTAATTTTGTACAAAATTTGGTACATTTTAGAAAAACTAAAATTTTGACCGTCCATGCAAAATTAAATTCTGTCCTGCAGGGGGCGCTATCACACCATTTTTTGCTCGTGTCACAATTAGTCGGCTTTTTGGCACGAAAGTTTTACAAGTGATTCAAATTTGAGCCCAATCGACTTTGTATGGCCGAACGGGAGCAAATTTTGGACGTTAGAAAATTGCCAAAAATCTGAACAAATTTTGTAGCTTCATCGCACGTAAACTGACAGTTAATTTAAAATTCAGCTATCATTTAATGCCCACTTCTAGTTGATGTACGCCATTTTGACCCCTGTGGGTGAAGCGCCTTCAGAGGAGTTCGCTCAAATGCGACGCGAGCGAAAAATGCTGACTCAGCAACTTTTTATTTCAATCCAAGATGGCCGCCTTCTCGCTTGTCAGGGGCGGGCCATAATAATATTTTTTTCTGTCTTGACATGAGGAATGTCTGTAATGAATTTCTTGACTGTAATGACAAACTTTACGGCCAGGATGTCTCCATAGGCGCAATGTATTTTGATTCTTGCAGGTATGCTTATCGCTACACTTTTTTATACCCATACATGCAATATATATTTTATCAAATTTTTCGCCACTTCTGAATTTTGGGCAAAATTTGGTGAGTTTTTGAGCGTGTTCAGGGGTCAAATTAGAGCTCAAAGAGCATAGAAGAAAAAGAATAAATAATTAGTCGCAAGCGCATCGAACGGCCCTCGGTCACAAGATCGCACTGCCGACCTGACGCTTCCTGGTGGCGCTGACGCCTCCTGGTGGCGCTGATGAGCCTCTTGTCTCTGTGTGTTTGTGGCTTTGGGCTGAATTTGCCACCAAACACATAAAGTCCACACACACTGGAGATGCTGATGTGTTAACATTGACGAATATGGGCACTTTGGGACATCGCCATGGCAACACCGTGCAAAATACAACTTTGGCCCCCGGTCTTTTTTGTTCGGGCTGACTTGAAGAATCAGTGTGCCAAATTTCACATTCTTCAATTAAACTATTAAGCCATTATATCACTTTGAAAAGTAAGAAATTGTTGAAATTTTCCCATAAGGATAACATGGAGGCTTTTATACGATCGCCATGGCAACCCAGTGAAATATACAATATGGTTGTCATTGACTTTTTTGATCGGGATGACATGAAGAGTCATTGTGCCAAATATGAGAATATTCTGTGAAAGTAAAATATTTTTCATGAATGGGGATTTATCTCATTTTTCCCATTAGGATAACATTGGAGCTTTCGCGCATCACCATGGCAACACGGTTAAAAATACGATATGGTTTACATTGGCTTTTTTGATTGAGATGGCCCAAAGTAATTTTGTACAAAATTTGGTACATTTTAGAAAAACTAAAATTTTGACCGTCCATGCAAAATTTTATTCTGTCCTGCAGGGGGCGCTATCACACCATTTTTGCTCGTGTCACAATTAGTCGGCTTTGGCACAAAAGTTTTACAAGTGATTAAAATTTGAGCCAAATCGACTTTTTATGGCCGAACGGGAGCAAATTTTGACGTTAGAAAATTGCCAAAAATCTGAACAAATTTTGCAGCCGCCGCGAAACCGTGACAGTTATTTTTAAAATTCAGCTATCGCTTGATGCCCCACTTCTAGTTGATGTACTCCGATTTTGACCCCTGTGGGTGAAGCGCCTTCAGAGGAGTTCGATCAAATGCTACGTGGAGCGAAAAAATGCTGACTCAGCAACTTTTTTATTTCAATCCAAGATGGCTGCCTCTGGTTTGTCAGGGGCGGGCCATAATAATATTTTTTTCTGTTTTCACATGAGGAATGTCTGTACCGAATTTCGTGACTGTACGACAAACTTTACGCCGGACGCCTCCCATAGGCGCAATGTATTTTGATTTTTGCAGGTGATGTTGTCGCTACCACTTTATACCCATACATGCAATATATATTTTATCAAATTTTTTCGCCACTTCTGAATTTTGGGCAAAATTTGGTGAGTTTTTGAGCGTGTTTAGGGGTCAAATTAGAGCTCAAAGAGCAGAAGAAAAAGAATAAATAATAAATAAAAAATAATAATAATTTTAGCAAAACAATATATCCTTACATAGGAAAGACATATTATACATTTTTTGAAAGTTTTCGAGCTTCCCCCACGTCATCAGAATACAGGAATGACGGCGCTTACGCGCCTGGCCATTCACCATCTCGCCGGACTCTCTCATTGACCCCCATTGATTTCCATTCATTTTGGCAGCTGTAATATGACTCATGCCTTCGCATGGGGGCTTGGATACAGCTTGATGTCAGGAGTGTGTTTTGGGACAGGAGGCGCCAAGCTACTTTTGTCAACATTGACGATGACTTGTTAGCAAGAACAAATATGTATGTCTCCATGCCTTCGCATGGGTTGCTAGGATACTGCTGTTCACGGAGAGAGCGAGAGGATTTGGTTCAAGCGCCAGCGCTGAACTTCAGAAGATAGTTAACGATGATGCTCGGGCTTCGCCCAGGCATCATCGCTGAAGAATAGGCCCTACGCCCTGTAGGGGCTCGGGCCTAAAAATAAACAAACAAATAAAAATAATAATAATTTGAGCAAAAACAATATATCCTTTTACATAGGAAAGACATATGATACATTTTTTGAAAGCTCTCGAGCTTTCCCACGTCATCAATATTAGGAATGACGGCGCTTACGCTCGCTATTCACCATCTCGCCGGGTCCGCCATTGACCCCCATTGATTTCCATTCATTTTGGCAGCTGTAATATGGCTCATGCCTTCGCATGGGGGCTTGGATACAGCTTGATGTCAGGAGTGTGTTTTGGGACAGGAGGGGCGCTTTCACATGACAACATTGAGGAATGGGCCGCCATTCACTCAATGTTGACGATGACTTGTTAGCAAGAACAAATATGTATGTCCCATGCCTTCTCGCATGGGTTGCTAGGATACTGCTGTTCACGGAGAGTTTAGCGAGTGACGGTTCAGCGCCGCGCTGAACTTCAGAAGATAGTTAGTTAACGATGATGCTCGGGCTTCGCCAGGCATCATCGCTAAGCATGAGTAATAGGCCCTACGCCTGTAGGGGCTCGGGCCTAAAAATAAATAAACAAATAAAAATAATAATAATTTTAGCAAAACAATATATCCTTTTACATAGGAAAGACATATTATACATTTTTTGAAAGTTTCTAGCTTCCCACGCCATCAGAATATTAGGAATGACGCATTTGGCGCTTACGCGCTCGTCATTCACCATCTCGTCGGGGTCCGCCATTGACCCCCATTGATTTCCATTCATTTTAGCAGCTGTAATATGGCTCATGCCTTCGGCATGGGGCTTGATACAGCTTGATGTCAGGAGTGTGTTTTAGGGAGAGAAGGCCAAGCATGCCATTTTGTCAACATTGAGGAATGGGCTTCACCATTCACTCAATGTTGACGATGACTTGTTAGCAAGAACAAATATGCATGTCCCATGCCTTCGCATGGGCTGCCAGGATACTGCTGTTCACGGTGAGAGCGATTAGGGATCTAAGTTCATGCGCTCGCTGAACTTCGTGAAGATAGTTAAGTAACGATGATGCCTGGGCTTCGCCCCAGGCATCATCGCATGAGCAATAGGCCCTACGCCTGTAGGGCTCGGGCCTAATAAATAAATAAATAAACAATAAATAAAAATAATAATAATTTGAGCAAAACAATATATCCTTTACATAGGAAAGACATATTATACATTTTTTGAAAGTTTCTCGAGCTTCCCCACGCCATCAGGTAATACAGGAATGACGATTTACGCCACGCGCTTCGCTATTCACTATCTCGCCGGGTCCGCCATTGACCCCCATTGATTTGCATTCATTTTGGCAGTTGTAAGATGGCTCATGCCTTCGGCATGGGGCCTTGGATACAGCTTGATGTCAGGAGTGTGTTTTAAGGAGAGGAGGGCGCACAACATGTTTGTCAACATTGAGGAATGGGCCTTACTTCATTCACTCAATGTTGACGTATGACTTGTTAGCAAGAACAAATATGGATGTCCCCATGCCTTCGGCATGGGTTGCCAGGATACTGCTGTCACGGTGAGAGCGAGGGACGGTTCAGCGCCGCTGAACTTCGTGAAGATAGTTAGCAACGATGATGCCCGGGCTTCGCCAGGCATCATCGCTATGAGCAATAGGCCCTACGCCTGTAGGGGCTCGGGCCTAATAAAAAAAAAAAAAATAATAATAATTTTAGCAAAAACAATATATCCTTTACATAGGAAAGACATATTATACATTTTTTGAAAGCTCTCGAAGCTTCACGTCATCAGAACAGGAAATGATTTGGCGCCACGCGCTCGCTATTCACCATCTCGCCGGGTCCGGGCCATTGACCCCCATTGATTTTATTCATTTTGGCAGTTGTAATATGGCTCATGCCTTCGCATGGGGGCTTGATACAGCTTGATGTCAGGAGTGTGTTTTGGGATAGGAGGCGCTACAAGAGTTTTTGTCAACATTGGAGTGAATGGGCTTCGCCATTCACTCAATGTTGACGATGACTTGTTAGCAAGAACAAATATGTATGTCCCATGCCTTCGCATGGGTTGCTAGGATACTGCTGTTCACGGAGAGAGCGGGAGGATTTGGTTCAGCGCTTCGCGCTGAACTTCAGAAGATAGTTAAGGCAACGGATGATGCTCGGGCTTCGCCAGGCATCATCAAGCTAGTAGAGTAATAGGCCCTACGCCCTGTAGGGGCTCGGGCCTAAATACCAATTTTGAGGTAAAAATGGCCCATTTTAAGTGAAATTCTCTGCCAGTGCAGTAAGAAATTTCCACTTTCCAAGTTTTCTTAAAACAAGACGAAATATGAATCTTGTTCTAAGCAGAAAACACGAGTTTCAAGTGTTTATGGCAAGATTTTTCACCTTATTGGTTTGAGAAGGAAGTTAAAGAGGCTTAACCTGGACTGAGTTAATATAAAAAGTGCTTAGAATAAGTTGTAATATCGAGATAAGATAAATCAGGACGGAATATCTTGAAACAAGTCAAAAAAAAACTCATCTAATTAAGTAAAAAATCTTAAAATTGATCTTTTAAGATGAATCGGCTTCATTCAAGTCAGTTTAACTCTGCTAGAAAATCCTTTTTTGTAGTGTATGTGGATGTAAACAAACACACGTGAGGATCAACTTTCACCTTTTTACTTTCAAAGAACACTTCAAACTGGATTAATAGTGCGGTTTTGTGGACTGGAGTCATTATTTGCAGAGGACAATTCCTATGGATAATGTGGATCAGACGCTGCACTTTAAATTTACCACTTTACATTAGGTGAGGAATAAAGTCTTTATTTTCACTCTATCCTGAGTTTGTTTGTTGCGTCTCTGTGTCCGTCGCTCCTCTGCCCCTGACTCTGTTTTATCGTCTGTTTCCGTCGCGTTGTTGATGTTCGGTGGTTCTGATCTGACACTGACTCCACACATGAGGAGCAGCGGCTTCAGAGTCGCACACGGAGACAAAAAGTCGGGTCACACCTCCTGAACTCGGGGAGAAGGAATCGCAGCCATCTCGCGTCTCATTATAGCTACTTTTGTCTACAGTGTCTCAAAATCTAATCTTCTCTACTCAATACTGGGATGAAATGAATGTATTTTAAAGAAGCGTACCAAAGCCTTTTGTGAATAGGGATTAGGTTCCTTGAGGACATTACTCAGCTGCTGCAGATGTGCGGCAGCTGCTCTGGACCTGGAATCTGAAATGTCAGTTTGGCAAAGTCATTTAAACCCCACATCTGACAGAAATGATCGTCGCGTAGTCCTGTTTAAATCTTTTTTTCCATAAACGTCCATTTTACAGCTGAGATTCCTATAGTTTCTGTCCACTTCACTTTAACGTATGGTTGAAACGGTCGTGTTTTATCTCACAGCACATAGTTTCCTCTATGGGAAGATTCATGTTACAAACTCAACATCGGGCTGTTTGGTTTTACGGGCCAAATTGACATAATGTCTGCAGACGGTGATGGTTAAAGCAGAACAAATGGAAGAACTTTTATTTAACCAAAGTTCATTGTGAGTTCATATCAGATCAACACCTCGCGTGATCCCAACACATTATTTTGCTGTAAACTTTCTAATAGGGCTGTCGACGCGTTAGCGCAAGCGACGAATCACAAAAAAATATCACACTAATGTTTATTACCGCAGATTAATCCCACAGTTTATTCTGAACGCTCCTCTGTGGAAAGTGCGGACGGTCCTGAAAGGCGGCGCAGGTGATTAGGTCAGTGATCAGGTCCATACGCTCCAGCTCTGCTCGGGACCGGGGAAGGAACAAAATAACCGAGATGTAAAATGGAATAAATAAGGTAATTTAATTAAAAGGAACGTACAAGGTAAATTAAACAAAATAGAAATGTGTACAGAAAATAACCTAAACTAAGAAACAAAAGGACAGGACTGAAATATAACGAGTTTTTTCCTGTTTTGATATGTCTGTGTGTATGTTTTGCTCATCCATATCTTCGAACGCCCTTAGAGGAAACTGTTGCTGTGATTTTGGGCGCTACAAAATAAATTGAATTGAATTGAATACAAAACAAAAGTGACAGACTAAGGGAACAACATAACAAAATCACAAATGTCCCTAAACAAAAGTCACATAAACCTACAAACAGAATCAAGTGACGACTAAAAAGACACAAAACAGAACTAAACTAAACTAGTGTCTGTCACACAAAGTCAGACTAACAACACTAATGAGACACGAGCAGAAAATGGCTCAGCAGCTCTGAACAGGTGAGAGGAACCTCCTTAAACAGGGGGAGGAGGCTGGAGGTGAGGGGGGAGTGACCGAGGGGTGAAGTTCCACCAGCACCACACAGCAGGAATCCAAATGACAAAACAAGGAATTAAAACACACAACACAAATCAAAGAAGTGGAGGCCTGGGACCGTAACATCAGGTCTGTCCACACGCAGATGTGAAGGCGACAGACGAGACTGTGACCGGTGCTCAGCGGCAAATTTCTCTGCAAAAAAACTGCCCCACGGGACTTTAGATCAAACTGAGGCAGTTTGCAGATGTCGCAGCGATGAACTCTCTTCCCACAGAAGCACGACAAGTTTAAAACACCAACTTAAAGCAAAACACGGGTTTGATTCAGCGGCAGCGACGACGCAACTTTTACAACACAGGTGTCAAACATGCGGCCCGGGGGCCAGATCTGGCCCTCCAAGACCTTTAATCTGGCCCTCGGCTGATTTTCTCTTAAAATATGTAAAATTTTCAGATTTTTCTGGTAATTTTCTACGCCGCTTAGCATAGCAGCGTCTCCAGTGCTTCTGTGTGTGGCCGCCTCCCACCAGAGCAGCACAAATGAAGACTCGCCTCTTTCCAAACGCTCTTAAAGGACGATCGTTTTGACTGTGACCATGACGCCCTCATCAGCAAAGTGTCAAAAATAAGAAAAGTGGAGCTGAGTGCAGGATTTTCCAAGAAAAATTTACTAATTCTTCTTTTTCACGGAGGTGAATGGGAAACCTGTACACTTGGTGTGTTTGCAACAAGTGGCGGTGCTCAAGGAATATAAATATAAAGGAGGAATATAAACGCCACTATGAGACACAACATGGAGAAAAATACAATAACTTGAACAGAGAATGGAGTTTTCCAATCCGGCTCCTTTGGGATCAAAGTAGGTTGTATACGGCCCCCGGACCAAAATGAGTTTGACACCTCTGTTTTACAACATTGGCGAAATGCACCCGCGGCAACAAAACTAGCAGTGATAAGTTGACCAACGCCTTTAGAAAATGAATAGGCTCAGCATGTCGGCCTATTCACATCGTTGAAGACCAAGGGCTGCAAAAGGTGAGCTGTCACACAAACTGCCTCCGAGTAGTGTTGAGCAGATAATTGACAGGTATAATGCTTTAAAAATGTCAATAATATAACTTTTTGATGATAAATTCCATTTTTGTCCAATTATTTTGGTCTTTTTTTTTTTGAAGAATAATTAACTCCAATTAATCGTGGTTAATCAGAATTCTAAAGTGTGATTAATCTGATTCAAAACTAATCGTTTGACAGCACTACTTTCTAATAAACTTTTAATTGTGTTCGGATTTGTGAAAGGTGCGATTAAAGTCCGTCTGATTCACCACATTCATTAAACACAACCTCTCACGAGTCGACACAGCCCATTAGCGCTAATGTTAAAATAACGAGGGTAAAAGAAATAAAGACGTGACTTGGCTGAACTGGATTAAGGTCAAGATCTCGTCATTTACATCAACAAATTTCTAAATATGGCACAGCACCAGCAGTGGAAGGTAATGAAGTATGGAAGTAAGTCATGGAATTCCCATATAGATCTTTTAGAAAGCGCTATTTCGTTATCGTCGTACAAAGTCAAATTAAAAAATAAGATGAGGGCTCAATATTTGCTCAGATAAACTTAAATATATATATACTTATATCTCTATCAAAAATCATTAATGTAAACACATAAAAGTGTAACATATAAACATAAAAACAAGTATTAAGTTAAATAGTTTCTATGACCGTAATTTTGTTTAATATTTTTGAGGGAGTGGTGTCTTCAAAAGCCTTTTTGGCTTCTACCGCTCCTGCACATCTGTCGTTCATAATAATTGTATTGTGTCTTGTCTATTTTTTTATTTATTTATTTTTTCATATTGTAATTGCATCTGTTTTTACATATTTCTTTTAATGTTAATTTTAAATATGTGGGAAATAAATAAATGAAGTACAAAAGTAAAAGCACGATTTAAGTACAATTTTAAGGAAGCTGCACTTTACTTAAGTCGATTTTACAGTGGATACTTTTACTTCACCACATTTGAGAGCAGGTATCTGTACTTTCTACTTCACTCCACTACATTTTTTTAACATGATGGAAAAGTAAAAAGTAAAAATTTGAGTTAACGTCCCAACTTTTGAGCAAACCAAATACGCAGAAACGCCTTGAAAAATTAAGAAATCTTCAGTTGTTCTAAAAGTTTCTGCGTGTTACTTGTACTTTTTACTCTTAAAGTGCATTTTTAAACAGGTACTTTAATAGTTTTACGTAAGTAGACATTTTCCCATGTGATATTTTAACTTTTTTGACCCTGTACCTGTACTTTTACTCACAAAACGGAGCAGTTCATCCACGGCTGCGCGGCACAGGTCTGGGAATAACTCGTCTGTTTACCTTACGGTGGTTTTCTTGATGTGTAATGAGACGGGGTTCGAGACGACTCAAATGTTTTTATTTCTGGGAGTTAGCGGCCGCACTGAGTCAACATCACTTCTGTTCACTTTAGTTCCCGGTAGTGGTCGCTTTGAAAAACTAATTCAGTTTCCTTTTTTTTTCCTCCAAACATAGGCCCACAGTCTGTATTCTGTTTGTAATACTAACTTTCTGTGATGTGGGATTATAGTGACGAGAGTGACGAGGCTTCTCTATATTTACCCTGTGTCTCCTGTGTCAAAACCAGTGATTTGTCCCAGTTTTATATAAGAAATGTCCCCTATTTTTGACCAGTTTGATATCTGCAATGAAGGGGTCAGTATATTGTAATTTGTTTAGGTAAAAATTCATTAAAAAGTGCTTGAAAAAAGCAAAAAAAATGCACCGACACAAGTCCCACAGGCTTAAAACTGACCCACAAATGAGCTGAGACTGGACAATGTCACGTAGGGCCGAGTATAATTAAGAAGTTGCCGATACGATACACACCTCGATACACTGCACTTTCGATTCGATACGATATATTTCCAGTCGACTCGATACGGTTCAACAAAAAATAAAAGCTAAATCATGGCTGTGATACTAAAAGTCTTTGCTAAACCACTTCCTGTGTAAAGTGAATATGGAACACGCCCATTTTAATCCTCAAAACAGTGTAAATGTAAAATGCGTCGCATAAACGAGTTTCCTTACACTAAACAAGCGACAAAACTGTAGCACTGCAACAAAATAATTAAGTAAAATCTACCAAAAAATCCTGATATTTCGATACAGCAGCCCCTGATGTTGATACTGTCAAATCACATTAAACAATACGATATATCAGTATTTTGATATTTTTGCACAGCCCTATTCTGCAGGATCACTAACGTCCAAAAGGTTAAATGTTTTGCTTGTCAGTATTTTCAGCTCAAAGTTTTCTTTTGGTTTGTTATGATCATGTGAAGCTCCCCAAGGACTGTTACGGTTGTTTCTAACAGCCTTAAATATTGACTCTTGGAAACATATCGGCCAAAATCTTGCCGATCTGGGCCGATATTCAACATGGACATTTTACCCTGTTATAAAGCTCAGACTCTCTATATTCTGCCCATTTTATCCAGTTTACAGACAGATAAATGTCCTGATCTGTGGCTCCGCATCAGGATTTATCTGAACGCATCACCAAGTACATTTGTTTACACTCGCAGCCGTAGATCCATGTGCACATATACGGTCTATGTGTGCGCAACACTGAGATTCTCTTGTTTTTCCGGCCGCTCAGTGTGAGTCTGGATTACAGGACAGTTCTTAGTGCTGATCTGAGAGGAGCCTGTGTGAGGCTGAGTGTTGAAATGTGTCGGTTTTGAAGCTCGTTTTGGTTCTTTCTCATTGGTTAGCGATTAGCTGCTGTAGCTCGCACACATAAACAGGCTGTTTTCTCTTCTGTTAGTGACTGTAAAGTGACTATAGTGGCCGTATATATGTTACTGGACACACACTGATATGTAAATGAGCTGTGAATAGAAGTGTGAATTATCAGCATTTAGCAGATCATTAATTACCGCGGCGCACATGCATTTACCGCTAAAGGCTAATAGCGGTAGTTTACTTACAGCACTTTCTTTACTGGCTAGAATATCATACAAAAACACCATTAGGCCGAACTACTGTCTTTAAATATGATGTAAAGAGGCAGAAGAACAATAAATGTCGCCTAAATAAACCCAACTGAAAATCCAATAGAGCCAAACCGAAGTTTTATAAACAACTGAAGATTTACAGTGAATTTTTCCATCATAAATATATCAGTGATTATATCGGCAGCTCCAACTCCCATTTTATCGGTATCATATCGGCCGTAACAAAATCCATATCGGTCGGGCCCTAGACCGCATCATTGTTTATGTACGTGTACGATAACTTCGTACTTATACAAATAAACTTTTTAATGACATTGTGTTTTACCACGAAACACCCAAGAGTTAAATTCACAAATGTTGAGCCTGGTCACTTCTATCAGTGACTACACCCACGGACTCGCAATGTTACAACAGAAATCTGCACTTTAACGATAATAATTTAGCTGTGCACAAGTATTTTTACATATTAGAACAGTGTTATGTCCCCAGCACAAGTTTACTGTTATTTACTCACTTCTCTGGTGGAGGCTTCACTACCAAACATCCATCTAACATTTATTCATTATGACTGTTTCTATTGCTCAAAAATATAATAATTCCTTCTGTGAATAGGGGCGACTCTCCACAGATCTGAGCTGTAATGTACACTGCAAAAAACTAAATCTAGTCAAGCTAAAATGACTTGAATTAAGAAAGTTTTACCATGATTTGAGTAAATTTCACTTGACAAGTAAAATGATCTGCCAGTGCAGCGAGATTTTTGTACTTAAAACATGAAAATACATCTTACTACACTTAAAATAAGAAATAAAATGAAATGCTGCTTGAATGAATTGTACTTGTCAAGATGAATCTTCTCAAATAAAGTAAAATGTTCTTAATTTAAGACCTAGATATTGTTTTTTTCCCAGTGTAGCTTAGTGCTGTAACCTGCTCGTCTCCCTTGTTGAGAGATTTATTTCGGTTTATTTAATCTGTACTGTGCGTGAAACATTCTAGACAAAGCGATAACATTTCCCTGGAGACATCAGGCGGCGGACCCTCCACTAGAAATGTTACGCAGTGCAGCTTTAATCGTTTCTGAGCATGCAAAGACTAGACATTTTTAATACGGTCAGATTGTCTTTCTAGGAACCGCCATTAGTCAGCAGCAAATAAGCCCGTTCCAGCCCGCCGCACCCTCTGTCATCAGATCGATTTTACATTTCAGAAGCACTTTTGGAAATTAAACTGGATAATAGTTTGGGCCTCGGACTGGGAATCACGTCCGCCGCGCTCTGCGTCCGAGTCTAATCCTGGAGTTAGCCGTTTGTGTCATCCATCTTCCGCGGCTGGAAGCTCCGGACGAGAAAAACCAGCCTGAGCACAACACCGAGAGGCGACCTGCGAGTCCGACCAACGAGCAGACACACTCCAGCTTCGTCTCTAGTGCCCCGGAGACTGTTTTTTTTTTTTTAATATTGGTAGCGATTGGTCTGTTATAGGGGTCGGCAACCTTAAACACTCAAAGGGCCGTTTGGAGCGTCTCCCACGGAAACGAAAACACCCAGAGCCACAAAACCCTAAAATGAGGATCACACTGTATATTGCAGATTTTTTTTTTACCTGTCTGCTCTGTATAAAAGACTATGGTGTGTTACTGTTAGAATAATTATGTATATTTTATCCCATATCTTGCTGCGGCTTTCCCCCTTCCTTTAGAGCAGCAACACCCATTGTAACCAGGGCACCTCCTCTGTGCAGTAACCCTGTCTGTGCCACTACTGCACTGTGACAACTTGCACTGGTTTTGTACTTTCTTTATTTTATATATATACTATTTATATTTCAATTCTCTTTGTAAATTTTGTACATATACTTATTCACTTTATATTATTATTTTTATTATTATTTCTATTTTTATTATTGTTTATCTTGATTGCGTCACACTTTCCCCCCCTTTTTTTGCACTAAACTGTCCTGGAGCTACTGTGACTGTTGAATTTCTCCACTGTGAGATCAATAAAGTCCTGACTTATCTTATCTTATCTTAATGTAAATAAAAATGAGGAGTGGGCGTGTGCCAGAGCGGGTTGGAGAGTGTAACTGGGCACGTCTCCGTCCGTTCTCCTCGCGAGTAAAACTGAATAATCTCTCTTGTCTTTCTTCTCTGAATGTTTTAGGTGGTGTTTAAACCCAACAGTGACATTTATGAAATCAATGAAAATACAGCAGAAATAATCCACTGAGTCGTGTCCTTTAGTCTGACAGAAGCTGAAGCATCAGCACCGAGCTTTTCAGTGCTTATGCAAATGAGCCAAGTTTAAGTTTCGTTTCTCCTTGGTTTTAGACCTGGTTTAGACCTGGTTTAGACCTGGTTTAGACCTGGTTTAGACCTGGTTTAGACCTGGTTTAGACCTGGTTTAGACCTGGCTTAGTCCTGGTTTTAGTCCTGGTTTTAGTCCTGGTGTTAGTCCTGGTGTGAGTCCTGGTTTAGAGGCGCACAGGAGGAAGCGCGGTCTACGCAGCGTACCCATCTGTACTTATACCAAAACCAGAAAAAGACGTCTGCTACACATCGAGTATCAGTTTAATCAGTTTTATCGGTCAAATATTTTAAAGAATTCAGAATTCAAAATGAAAAAGCTGGATCGGTGCGTCCCTATGAAGAGCATTAAACTAGCGTCACACAAATGTTGATTAAAATAAAGAGAGAACAATTGAGAGTAAATATGAACTAATAAACTAATACGAATAATATGAATAATACATTTCAGAACTGGTTTGTTTATCTAACTATGAGTACAGATCAATTAAATACTGTCCCACTTTTACTTTTTTAACGTTTTAATTGTACTTAATGTGTTTATGTTGTTCTAAGGCGACTTTGGGTGTCCAGAAAGGCGCCTAATAAATAACATTTACTATTAGTATTATTATTATTAAAATTATTTCTCTATAAAAAGAGAATATTTTCTTCTTTTCAGATGACATAGTATCTAAATAATTGCACTAATTGATTTGATTTATAAGATTACGTCAGACGGGGACAATACATTTTATAACGACACTGCAAAAAGCAATATTTAGGAACGTCAACATGACTTAAATTAAGAATATTTTACTTTATTTGAGTAGATTCGACTTGGCAAATGTAATTATCGACCAATGGAACAAGTGTGTTTTTCTAAATCCAAGCAACTTTTGATTTTGTTTCTTATTTCAAGTGTTAAGTCGATGCATTTTCATATTTTAGGTCCAAAAAGTAGATTATTTTATTTGTCAAATCATGATATAACTTTCTTAATTCAAGTAATCTTAACCTCCTGAGACCCGAGCTTTTGTCTGGTGTCCATTTTTCATTTCTTCTTGCTATTTGGGATAAGTAGGACCTACTAAGTAAGTCTTCTGTATGACACCATTGGTTAAAAAATGTAAAAACATTAAAATGTATCAATAAAGTACAAAAAACAAACAAACAGCAATTAGCTGTTTATTTCAAGCCCTAAACCTGCCAAATGTGACGTAGGTCGACCGTGAGCGGGTTGGGGTTCAGTGAGTGAGGTTAAAAACACACAAAAAGGCCTGAAAATGTGGTCCACAGTTTTAATTTTTTATGGTTTTCAATCGTTACAAAAAAAAGTAGAGGTGCAAAAAGTGGAGACAGGCAGCAGTTTCCCTATAGCAGCAGAAACGTCCAGCAATTTATAACTGTAAACTCATCTAAATATTCCCAAGTTTACCTCACAACAAGTACAATCAATAATATAACATAGTCCCAATGTCTTCAAACGAGGACATTTCCTGATGCTCTCGTCTGCTGTGGTCAATAAAATGTGTCAAATTTTAATGCCAAATGAAGAGACATTAAGATACATGAAGAGACATTATTGTACATAAATACATTGGTTTTATTCATACATTTTGCATCTAAACTTTGCCATGCAGTTTTTTTTTTACTTTCGGGAGCTGCTGTAGAGGTTTTTAGTTGATTACAGGTGAAAGTTTAAAATAATTGAAAATCATGGTGCTAAGAGGCAAAAATGTAATGTCCTCGTGTGGGGCCACAGGGTCTCAAGAGGTTAACTTAGCTTTGGTTTAGTCATTTTTGTTGCAGTGCATTTAAAACGTTGTGAACATTTGGCTGCCACGACTTACTCTGTGAAGGCTTTTCTAATTTGTTTATCTACATAGGCAAATATCGGGTATCGGCCACAGCTGCAGATCTTTGCCTTTTCATTCGTGTTTGTTGTCCAAGGAGTTAAAACACGCTAATTGTTTTGAATTATCTGCTGACGTGAGTGCATTTTTTGCCCTGAATCCCCCTTTACACGGTTTTGCGAGCTGTTTAATAGTCTTTTTTTTTTTTTTTTTCTTTCCTTTTTGGGTGTGGTGAATGAGCCCACAGCAAAAATAGCCAAATGTTGTGTTAGAGCCTGGAGCAGATGCTGATAAAGGAAGTGGAAAAATCAGCCTAATGCAAAAGTTGAGCAACATGTTTTATTTTCAGAAGGGGACACATGGGTCAGATCAGCCTCCAAAATGGTTTTTATGAAGAATTGAAACAAAATGGATGACAAATGGATCTTTGTGTGTGTTTTAAGCCAATTCTTCCTACTAGACGTTAAAAATATTCATCCAGACCAATAAAAGATACAGTTTAGCTGGTCAGTGGGTTGAGTCATGCACCTTTTGACCTTAAGGTTCTCAGTTTGACTCCCATTACTTCACTGGGTTATTTTATTTTTATGTAACCTTTATTTAACCTGGTAAAAACCCAGAGATCCAGACCTCATTTACAAGGGTGACCAGGCCAACAGCACACAGTGCAAAAAAGGCCTATCAAAAATAAGTAAAAAATACAAATTTTGAGGTAAAAATGCCCTATTTTAAGTGGAATTATCTGTTCTCTCCCAGTGCAGTAAGACATTTCCACTTACCAAGTTTTCTTAAAACAAGACGAAATACGAATCTTGTTCTAAGCAGAAAACACGAGTTTCAAGTATTTATGGCAAGATTTTTCCCCTTATTGGTTTGAGAAGGAAGTTAAAGAGGCTTAACCTGGACTGAGTTAATATAAAAAGTGCTTAGAATAAGTTGTAATATCGAGATAAGATAAATCAGGATGGAATATCTTGAAACAAGTAAAAAAAACTCATCTTATTAAGTAAAAAAATCTTAAAATTGGTCTTTTAAGATGAATCTGCTTAATTCAAGTCAGTTTAACTCTGCTAGAAAATCCTTTTTTGCAGTGCACGTCAAGAGCAGAAAACAACAATCAATTAAGATAAAAACAACAAAAAAGCAAAAATCAATTAAGATAAACATGAATAATGAAGGTAAAGTGCAGTCTTCTGGTCTTCCCTGAGTGTGACCGTGGGCTCGGTCGTAGTTGCAGCATTTGTAGGCTTTTGACCCAGGACAACTATGGCTACAGACAAAAAACACGAAACTGCATGAGTGTGTGGATTCTGTTTTGAACAGCTCTTTGGGTGCATTAAAATGAAATAAACTGAAGCCATTAATGCATCAATCGTGCATGAAAACTGTAACCTAATGGGCCAATATTCTGTTCCAGCTCTGTCATGTCAACTCCATACACCATCATAGAAAAGAATAGAATAATTTGGATCATTTCAGCCCAAGGTGGAAAAAAAGTATCTGGAGCTTTGGAGCTGTAGATAGTCTCACTCAAACTTGTGTGAATGAAACAAAACACAACTCCGGATACGTTTTTGACGAGGTAACGGCTTTCTAACACGGCTAAAAGCTCACAAAAGTCATTTTTTCCCTCTCAAATTGTCAATCCTCTAAGAGTCTCAAAGCGACTCGTTTTACTGGAGACAGGAAACAGCCGAGGCCATCGCGCTGTTTTACGCAGACAGATCCTGCTGGAATCTTTGCGATCAGAGATATTAAGTCTCGGTTTCTCCTCGTGTCTGTGGCGTTTGCGCGTTTTGTCGCACGTTTAAAAGTCATTTAAGACAGAAAAATCCCGCAGTGTGTAGCGGCTTTAAGACAATATGAAGAAGAAGAATGAATTCAAGCGGCTGGAGCTCAGGTTTCTTCTCTGCTTCAACAGCTTCCTCAGCCTCTTCACTTCAAACTCATCTTCCAAGTTTGTCCCTTCAACAATTCTTCGGTGAACAGATTTTCAATATTCAGAACTGAGACACACCCGGATTGGGATGGTTGATATAAATAAAACTGTGAAAAGGATGTAACATTGCCCGATCTCGTCTCCCTTGTGGATGGGAATATCATTTTAGGGACTTTTGTCAGTGCATTTTTTTTTTGCTTTATGGTCATTTCCCAGCACAGTTTTCTGTATTTTAGCTAAACAAATATCCCCCTCTCTTTACTGCTGGCAGGTATCAGTCAAAAAAAGGGAATTTTCTTGTATAAAACTGGAACAAATCGATTGTTTTGTATAAATCTGCTGACACAGGGGACACAAAGCTGAAAACTGGGACTGTCCAGAGTAAATAAGGACAACTGGTCACTCCAGATAAATCATGAATCACGCCTGACTCATTTGTTTTAACATCTACTTGAGGAAATGCTTCTGACACCATGTGACTATAGAAATGTGTGAAGTAAATACAGATCAGTGTCATCAGATACATTAATAGCGCATATCCTTTCAGTAGAAAAGTTGACTCATGTAAAGCAATAAAAACGGAGCTCTGTCCGGGCTCGGATTGAGAGGCCACCCAGGACCTTCCAGGAGGTCTGAGGAAACACAGGCTTCACAGCAGCGGAGCAAAGAAAACAGTTCAGCACAACACAGCCCAGAGACGAGAGGATCATGTGAGGCTGGAGTTTGTAACAGAGATACTGAGAGAAGCAGAGGGCAAAACGGCCAACTTCAGCGACGTGAAACTGAGAAGTGTTTTAGGCTGTTCCTGAAGCCACCTCGAGATAAAAAGTAAAAGGCCAAACAAGTAATTCTTCATATTTGACATAATTTTGTACAGAAAGGTGTGAGAGAATCAGTTTTTTTTTACCAATACATTGAAATCTTTCCCACCTGTCGTCTCGATATTGACGGAAACTAAAATGAAGGCGTGCATTTTCTGTTCAAAAGGAAATCCACTGCAAAAGACAAAATCTAGTCAAGATAAAATGACTTGGATTAAGAAAGTTTTACCATGATTTGAGTCAATTTCACAAGTACAATTAATTGCCAGTGCAGTAAGATTTTTGTACTTCAAACTCGAAGACGTACAACATCATATACGACTCCGAGGAATATGTTTTCTATAACCGCGCAGAACTTTGTAACGGTAAAAGACAGAAACTTCCTTTTCCCCTCTGAAAGTGCAGACATAGAGGTTTCCGTACATTTCTGCGGCTTTATCCTACGTCACACTCACGCTGTGTGATGACGGGAGCAAAACGAGTGTCCAACAGGAACTTTGTTTTCCCCAAACTCATGCGCTCCGTCCATTTTGATCGAGCCAAACTTTGCCAAAGAGTGAAGTGAGTCAAGATGGTCGACTCCTCTGACTGTGTGTGTTTAGAACAACTGAAAAAGCCGCTCTAAGTGCAGTTTTTTCTCAAATAAATGGCAAATTACGCATCTTGGTGTGTGTAATTGTGCATCTCTTTCTATTTTTATTTAAAGGTTTATTTCACTCAAAATGAACAAATCCAAATGTAATAAACACATGGAAATGCAGAAGTGCTGTGGCTCTGGCCCTGGACCTGACAGGAGCTGTTTCCAGGACTGGACCAGAAAAGTAATGGAGCCACTGCACTTTTTTTTGTTTTTAAGGCAATAAGGAGATTTTTAATTTATTTACAGACTTGATATTTTGCATTTTTGTAGCTAAGGCCCTAAATTAAGCATTTTTATGTCCAAAAAGTTGTTTATACATGTTTGCTCTGTGTTTTGTATAAAAGAGTGTGAATTTTATTTTCTGTTTTCATCTCTATTTCTGGTCCTGTAGCTTTTATTACAGCCTCATGACACAACTACAGCAGCAGATTGTGAAATAACAGGTTGGACTGAACAAAAGGAGGTAGAACACTTCATTATAGGGTAAAAGGGGCAGTTTTAAAAGCAAAATTAAGAAAAAAATCCAGGTGAGGAGAAATGTACTAAAATTGCCCTTAGGTCTTCAGGGGTTAAAATATGGAAATACATTTTGCTACACTTAAAGAAAAAACAACAACTTGCACTTAAAATAAGAAATAAAATCAAATGTTGCTTTCATTAAGGGGAAAAAAACACTTACTCCACTGGAAAATAATTTTACTTGTCAAGTTGAATCTGCTCAAATAAAGTAAACTGTTAATTTAAGTCATTTTAACTTACCTAGATATTGTTTTTTTCCAGCGTCCTGCTTAAATCTGCAAGAAATTATGCCATGTTTATGTTTGGATTGCAGAAAGTAACATATTAAAATTCTATTTAATTTTGATTTCTTGAATTGTAGACATTTCCTTGTATGTTATAGGCTCTTGTACAGACAAAGGGGATGAGTACAGGGTCAGCAGTTCAACATATCGCATCTGTAACATCAGCAGAGATCCAAATATTTTTGCAATGTTTGATAAACCATGACATTCACAGTCTGCGCTACATATTAATATTTTCGGACATGTATTTGGATGGGACAAGATGTCAATAAAAGTGCCGCGAGACTGGACTGCGCATGTGTGGAAAACAACCTTGTGAGATTTTTTCCTCTCGTGTTTACTTTACCTTGGACAAACAAAAATGATGATTGTAGCCGAGTTACGCCTCTTGAGAAGCCGGCGTTCCAAAAAGCAGAGCTACAAAGACCGTGAAAATATGTGAAATCAATCTACCACCTACAACTGTAATTTTAGAGCACTGGTTCTGGTTAAATAATTAGACCTAAGGGCAATTTTAGTACATTTCTCCTCACCTGGATTTTTTTCTTAATTTAGCTTTTAAAACTGCCCCTTTTACCCTATAATGAAGTGTTCTACCTCCTTTTGTTCAGTACAACCTGTTATTTCACAATCTGCTGCTGTAGTTGTGTCATGAGGTTGTAATAAAAGCTACAGGACCAGAAATAGAGATGGAAAAAAAAAACAGAAATGAAAAGCAAACATGTATAAACAACTTTTTAGACATAAAAAAATTCTTAATTTAGGGCCTTAACTGCAAAAATTCAAAATATCAAGTCTGTAAGTAAACTAAAAATCTCCTTATTGCCCTAAAAACAAAAAAAAGTGCAGTCGCCCCATTACTTTTCTGGTCCAGTCCTGGAAACAGCTCCTGTCAGGTCCAGGGCCAGAGCCACAGCACTTCTGCATTTCCATTAATTAAGAGTTAATTACATTTGGATTTAATAGTTTATTACATTTGGATTTGTTCACTTTGAGTGAAATAAACCTTTCAAATAAAAATAGCACAGAGATGCACAATTACACACACCAAGATGCATAATTTTCCATGTGTGTGAGAATTAACTCCACTTAGAGCGACTTTTTCCCTCGTTCTAAACACACACAGTCAGAGGAGTCGACCATCTTGACTCACTTCACTCTTTGGCAAAGTTTGGCTCGATCAAAATGGACGGAGCGCATGAGTTTGGGGAAAACAAAGTTCCTATTGGACACTCGTTTTGCTCACGTCATCACACAGCGTGAGTGTGACGTAGGATAAAGCCGCAGAAATGTACAGAAACCTCTATGTCTGCACTTTCAGAGGGGAAAAGGACGTTTCTGTCTTTTACCGTTACAAAGTTCTGTGCGGTTATAGAAAACATATTCCTCAGAATCGTATACGATGTTGTACGTCTTCGAGTGTTTTAATCCATTGAGTGCTGGATGGGGCGGAGATATTATTTATATTATTATTATTACTTGAATGATTCACGGTATTGTATTAAACCTCTCTATCAAACCAGAACCAAACCAGACTAAGTTACAGGTCAGATCTGTGGAGAAGCACCGCCACTCACAGCCAAATTTAAAGTTTTTCTAGGTATTTTTGAGCTATAAAACCACCTATAATTGAATAAATGCAAAGTAGAGCCGTTTAATGTCACACTGTGGAACATTCCAGGCAGAGCAATGACGTCTTCTACTTTTTACCCTGTACATTCCTATTATGAGGCCAGTTTTGCCTGCAGCTGATCACATGAACGGCCCCATCTCTCCTCGGATACGTGGAATCCTCGTGCGCACAGAGCCTGACTGTGGAGTGAAGAGCGCCGCCTCGGAGCGCTGGGAATGATCCGGAGACACGCCTACGCTTCCCTCCTGGCTTCCCGCTAATGCACACAACACACAACAACTCGCCTTCACCGCCGGCTTTCATCTCACTAATCGATGCCGTTGCTGCACGTTTCGCACACAAGAACGCTCCAAACTAAATAAGATAATCGGGAGTCGACTTCTGGATTGGCGTGAACACAAACACGGGATTTGCGTGATTCAAAGTGTAAAGTTCGAATTTGTTTTCCACTTTGAGACATCCCAGTGTTTCAAAATGAGACTTCAACCACAGCAACAAGCCACAACAGGCTAAACGCTGACAAAATCAAATACTACAGGAGTCTAGTCATAACAAATATTTTACAATTACTCAATACTGTGCACATGTAAATGAGTTCACACTGTACAGGACGTACTCAGAAATGGTTGATGATTCTTGTATCAGAATCAGAATCAGAATCAGAATCAGAATTACTTTTATTCATCCCCGAGGGGAAATTTTCTTTGTTACAGATGCAACTGACCAAGAGCATGTACATCGAACAAGTTACAAAATAAGCTAAATACAATAAGATAAAAGATAAAAGATAAAATAGCTCTCTCTGGGAAATTATTTACATCATTGACATCTTTATGACTATATACATGTGTGAGCAGGGAATAGGATGAAAAGGATTGAGTAGTTTGTGAGTTAAAGTGCAGCGTTCAACAGTTTGATGGCGACAGGCAGGAAAGATTTCCTGTGTCTCTCAGTGGAGCAGCGGCAGCCGCAGTCTATGGCTGAAAGAGCTCCTCTGATTGGCCAGCACCTTGTGGAGGGGGCGGGAGGGAGAGTCCAGAATAGTCCAGATTTTGTCCAGCATTCTCCTGTCCAACACCACCGCCAGAGAGTCCAGCTCCTCCCCCACAACATTGTTCATGTATTGTTCATGTTCAGTATTATTAAACAGTTGGATGTAGTTGTGTCATAGTTTTGCACTGTTCCACTTAAGAGAAGCAGTCGGGGGGAATTAAACGCACTTACAAACTTACAACAGGTCGGCTTCCCGGATGTTGACATAAGTGAACATGGGAGTTGTCTCAAATAGTTGGCTCAGCTCTTAGTTCTGCAGGTGCCAAAGAGTAAACTCCATAGATGCAAACTAAGTTACAGACACAAGTACAGTGTTTCTCAATGCAGCAAGACTCTAACCTTATAAAATTATCATTTCCATAATATGTATTCTCTTTTTTTTATCAGTCCCAGTCTAGTATCTATTACATCCAGCTTTGTGCAAACAGCTAAGACTCTTACTTTTAAAATATACATACTGTAAATTTTTAAATACAATGATTATTTGAGACGGAAAACAAACTGGATAACAGAACTGTCTACGGAAAAGAATTCAAGATTAATAGTGTATAAGAACTGGGACTGCAACAATTAATCTGAATAGTTGAGACTAGTCGACTATTAAAATAATCATAATTGCATATTGATAACTGTACTGGCACAACGTTATTAAAAAATGCGTTTTTTTTTTTTTATTTGAGCAAAAACTCCACTTAGAGCGGCTTTTTCAGTTGTTCTAAACACACACAGTCAGAGGAGTCGACCATCTTGACTCACTTCACTCTTTGGCAAAGTTTGGCTCGATCAAAATGGACGGAGCGCATGAGTTTGGGGAAAACAAAGTTCCTATTGGACACTCGTTTTGCTCACGTCATCACACAGCGTGAGTGTGACGTAGGATAAAGCCGCAGAAATGTACGGAAACCTCTATGTCTGCACTTTCAGAGGGGAAAAGGACGTTTCTGTCTTTTATGGTCACATTGCAATAAGGCCAATCAAAAATAAGAAAAAAATACCAATTTTGAGGTAAAAATTGCCTATTTTAAGTGAAATTTTCTGCCAGTGCAGTAAGAAATTTTCACTTACCAAATTTTCTTAAGACAAGACGAAATATGAATCTTGTTCTAAGCAGAAAACACTAGTTTCAAGTATTTATGGCAAGATTTTTCCCCTTATTGGTTTGAGAAGGAAGTTAAAGAGGCTTAACCTGGACTGAGTTAATATAAAAAGTGCTTAGAATAAGTTGTAATATCGAGATAAGATAAATCAGGATGGAATATCTCGAAACAAGTAAAAAAAATCTCATTTTATTATGTTAAAAAAATCTTAAAATTGGTCTTTTAAGATGAATCTGCTTAATTCAAGTCAGTTTAACTATGCTAGAAAATCCTTTTTTGTAGTGTAGATAGTTCTGCGCGGTTATATAAAACATTCCTTGGTATCGTATACGGTGTCGTAGGTCTTCGAGTGTTAAAACATCATTTGATATTTTTTTTCATTCTGTTGCACATGGGACACTCCATAAACCCCATACAGCCCAACCTCAGTGTGTCGTACATTAGCAGAGTTCAGAGCCCTGCAGGCCTCACACTGTAACGGAGCTCCAGCCCTGTGGCCTGTGGAGGGGGTCTGTCCTCTGCTCATTAGCCCAGCGTGTGGCCATAATCCTGCAGCGTGTGGGGGCCCAGGTGTCCCCCGTCTGTCCTCAGATTAGTTTTGTAATCCCGGGACCCCCCCTCAGCTGCCCCTCTTCCGCTCCGCTGTGGTGTTTATGTTTGGAGAGCTGTGCACCAAATGCCCAGCTCCAGTGTTTGTGCCTGACCTCCAGTTTTACCCCACGGACAACAGCA
The DNA here is from genome assembly GCA_034769755.1 of Odontamblyopus lacepedii. Taxonomy (NCBI): domain Eukaryota; kingdom Metazoa; phylum Chordata; class Actinopteri; order Gobiiformes; family Gobiidae; genus Odontamblyopus; species Odontamblyopus lacepedii. The sequence goes on along the minus strand of CM068356.1, from coordinate 1,497,207 downwards.
TTCCAGGGATTCTTTTAACGGGTGCTGGAAACTGATACTGTTAATTTCAAGACAACACTGAGCTCTGGGCTGAGTGTAATCAACAGTATTGAAATTCACCGTGAAGATGTTACTGCTTTGCCAGGAATGTTCCACAGTGGCATTCAATATATCAATCTGGCTAATATCCAAGCGGTGTTTATTGCTTACAATTACAAATATTATATAAACGTGCATTGTTCCTGTAAGACGAATCGATTTGAAATTAAATTTGAAATGTGACTTCTGTTGGCGGCAGCTGCTTGTCTTCATGGAGGTTGCAAGTTTAATGTCATATTCTGAAACATTTCAAGCAAAAGAGTAACATCGTCTTTAAAGGCCGCTACACACTAGAGGATTTTTAGTGTTAAACGATTTTTAAACATGCAACAAAATGCGCAAACACCACAGACACGAGGAGAAACTTATGAGACTAAAAATTTAAATCACAAAGACTTCAGCAGGATCTGTCTGTGTAAAACAGGCTGTAAAGCTGTGAGCTCGATCACGTCAGCTGTTTCCTGTCTACAGTAAAACCACTCGCTCTGAGACTCTGAAGTGTTCAAAGATCAGAGCTCTGCACTTCTAGTTTAGACACAAGTCAAAACTGTGTTATTATTATTTGTGAAATGTGGAGCAATACTTCAGATACAGGATTTTTAAAGCAGAAAAGAGGAGATAAAGTCCACAGGAAGTAGAGTCACTGTCGCTGATCTGCAGCTTTACGCTCTGTGGACGTAAACAAACAACTTTCACCTTTTTACTTTCAAAGAACGCTTCAAACTGGATTAATAGTGCAGTTTTGTAGACTGGGGTCATTATTTGTGGAGGACAATTTCTATGGATAATGTGGATCAGATGCTGCACTTTAAATTTCCCACTTTACATTAGGTGAGGAATAAAGTCTTTATTTTCTCTGTATCCTGAGTTTGTTTGTTGCGTCTCTGTGTCCGTCGCTCCTCTGCCCCTGACTCTGTTTTATCGTCTGTTTCCGTCGCGTTGTTGATGTTCGGTGGTTCTGATCTGACACTGACTCCACACATGAGGAGCAGCGGCTTCAGAATCGCACACGGAGACAAAAAGTCGGGTCAAGGGAGAAGAAATCACAGCCAAAATCCGGCAAATTCTCCTGTCGTGTGTGGCGGCCTTAAGGAAACAAGCAGGTGACAAAACTTCCACCAGAAAAGTTTTAGAGCGCCATTAATACATTTTACATTTACATTTTAGGCTTAAGATTCAGATTAATCAAACCTGTCGCCTCTCGTGAGGGTTTCGCACTGTTGAAGTAGTTTGTATAGTGTGAAAAATAGGGATGGGCATTCGATAAAATTTTCTTAATCAATCATCAGGATTTTCGATTAATCATTATTAACAATGCTGGTTAATTGAAACTGGGCTCTTATTTGAGATTTTACAGTAAAATTGAGCTGTTTAACATTCCAGGCAGAGCAATAACATATCCATTAGGGACGGGCAGGATTAGTCGACTAACCGATAATTGATCATTAAGAATTTGGTCGATCACGTTCATTTTAATGGACAAACTGAATGTAGGTGTCTGTGTAACGTAGTGTGAGGAGTCGAGGCTGCGTCTCACAGCACAAACACTGGAGCTGTGGCCCCACAGTCCCACGTCTCGGCTCTGGCTCCTTGGAGATCACTATATTCCCCAGAGTGTGTTTACCGGCACATCAGTGTCCCGGGTATGATCGGGTTTTTTTTTGAGTATCCCGGTTTCACATGTTTACGCAGCATCTCCAACACACAGAACAGACTCACAGCCTCATCACATCCTCTGTCACAGGGAGAACACTCATATTCCACTGAGTCGAGTTCTTTAGTCCAACAGAAACTGAAGCATCAGCACAAGGAAAGAGCTGCTTTTTTCACTTACTGTTTATGCAAATGAGTCATGTGGTTTTAAGTTTAGTTTCTGTAAGACGTAAACAAATGTTTAAAGCTGCATTAAACACATTCTGATCTCACACTGATGAGGCTCTGGAGTCATTATGGTTTATATGTTGTAAAGTTGAGTTTATTTATGCAGATTAGTAATAGTAATAATTGCGATGATCATTTTAAAATAAAACGTTAATGATGAATCGAAAATCGATCGTTAATTTTCCCGACGATCAATTAAGAAAATTTAATCGAATGCCCGTCCCTAATATCCACAGAAACAAGCAGGTGACGGGATTCCAAGTAAAAAGTGACATCGTGCACCTTCAGCACAAAAATAAAAATAAAATACGATATCACAGACAATAAATCCCAAATCTCTTCATCATATTTCTCAACAATGACCTGCATTCACTGAACCTTACAACACGATGTCCAATGAATTATTCAGACCAACGTGGAAACAACAGGGGCACCTACAGGACACAGAAGCGATCAAACATTAATAGCGTCTTTGTGAAATATTAACACTCGTACCAAGGTTTTCCTGTCTCCATCTGATCCTCTACAGCCGAGCAGAAGGCACTGACCCACACGATCCTTCTGAAATTATACGATTAGCCTTTGGACAATGCACATGTTGAAAACTCTACAGAACTGGCCGGGAACAGCAGGAAGATGTCCAAATAAAACAAGTGATACATGAACACGGAGCAGCCCCGGCCAGGACCAGATGTCGGGTTGCGAAAGTGTCTGGACAGAGGTGGAGCCGTACTTGAAGCAAATGAAAAATAAATCACCGCAGTTGTTTGTGAAAGGCGTAAACAGAGCCGTGACTTATAGAGTGAAGTCACTGGTCTCTGAACTGTTTTTAGATTGTTTGGACAAAATCACGTATAGAAAGGTAGAAAGGAACAAAGTACAAAAGTAAGAGTGTCCTGCTGTACTTTAAGGTATATGTGCTTTACTTGTAAGTACATTTTACATCAGATACTTTTTACTTTTACTACATTTGAGAGCAGGAATGTGTACTTTTTACTCCATTACATGTTTAGAACTGAACTCTTTTTAGATTGTTTGGACAAAATCATGACAGTAAAAGTACAAAAGTAAAAGTAGCCTGCTGTACTTTATGGTATGTGCTTTACTTACAAGTAAGGCCCGACCGATATATCGGTTGGCCAATATTATCGGCCGATATGGGCTCTTGGAAAACAATATCGGCCAAAATTTTGCTGATATTCCACGTGGACATGTTTTACCTTGTTATAAAGCCCAGACTCTCTATATTTTCTATATTCTCCATATTTACAGACAGATAAATGTCCTGATCTGTGGCTCCACATCAGTGTTTATCTGAGGAGTCATTTGTCTGTGTCCGTCCCGCCCCTGAACGCATCACCATGTGCACTTGTTTACAGCCACAGCCACAGATCCATGTGCACATATACGGTCTATGTGTGCACAACACTGAGATTCTCTTGTTTTTCTGGCCGTTCAGTGTGAGTCTGGATTAAAGGACAGTTCTTAGTGCAGACTTGTGATCTGAGAAGAGCCTGTGTGAGGCCGAGTGTTGAAATGTGTTGGTTTTGAAGCTCGTTTTGGTTCTTTCTCATTGGTTAGCGATTAGCTGCTGTAGCTCGCACACATAAACAGGCTGTTTTCTCTTCTGTTAGCGACTGTAAAGTGACTATAGTGGCCGTATATATGTTACTGGACACACACTGATATGGAAATGAGCTGTGAATAGAGGTGTGAATTATCGGCATTTAGCAGATCATTAATTACCGTAACACACATGCATTTACCGCTAAAAGCTAATAGCAGTAATTTACTTACAGCACTTTCTTTACTGGCTAGAATATCATACAAAAACACCATTAGGCCGAACTACTGTCTTTAAATATGACGTAAAGAGGCAGAAGAACAATAAATGTCGCCTAAATAAACCCAACTGAAAATCCAATAGAGCCAAACCTAAGTTTTATAAACAACTGAAGATTTACAGTGAATTTTTACGTCATAAATATATCGGTGATTATATCGGCAGCTCCAACTCCCATTTTATCGGTATCATATCGGCCACAACAAAATCCATATCGGTCGGGCCCTAATCTGTACATTTTACATCAGATACTTTTTACTTTTACTACATTTGAGAGCAGGAATGTGTACTTTTTACTCAACTACATTTTTTTTAACTGGACTGAAAAGTTTGTTGTTGTTTTTTCTAGTTTGAAATCTGATGAAATGGTGTTTTGTTTCAGCACAAGCAAACAAAAATATGATTAAAAACAGATTTAAGGATTAAGCAATAGCTTCAAAAAACAGCACAATTCTTGATCAAAATCAACACTTTACTAGGTCACGAAATCGGTCCCAAATACTTTTATTTTTTATGTCCTTAAAGGTGCAATATGTAACTTGTGTGTTGGTGTCTGTGGATTGTGACATTAAACAGCTCCACTTTACATTTATTCAAGTACAGGTGGTTTTACTGCTCAAAAATACCTAGAAAAACAGGCGTTCTGACTGTGAGCGGGGTCGCCTCTCCACAGATCTGACCTGTAACTTGGTGTGGCTTGGTCTCCATGAAGATAGAAAGCTTTAATGCCGTACTGTGAAACATTCCAGACAAAACGATAATGGAAAAAAGTATCTGACAGACCCTCCACCAGATAATGTAGACAATAAACACACCTTTAAAGCACTTTTACTCGTAGATTTTTTCACGCACACATATTCAAAATACTATATTCAGTCTAACTACAAAAAAAGATTTTCTAGCAGAGTTAAACTGACTTGAATTAAGCAGATTCATCTTAAAAGATCAATTTGAAGATTTTTTTACTTAATAAAATGAGATTTTTTTACTTGTTTCAAGATATTCCATCCTGATTTATCTTATCTCGATATTACAACTTATTCTAAGCACTTTTTATATTAACTCAGTCCAGGTTAAGCCTCTTTAACTTCCTCCTCAAACCAATAAGGGGAAAAATCTTGCCATAAATACTTCAAACTACTACAAGAGTCAAATTTCATCTTGTTTTAAGAAAACTTGATAAGTGGAAATTTGTTACTGCATTGGCAGAGAATTTCACTTAAAATAGGGCATTTTTACCTCAAAATTTGTATTTTTTTCTTATTTTTGATAAAACAAATGAGTGATAGTCCAAAAAAGTACAATTCCAACTGTTGTCACCTACTTTTTTTGGTTGAAACTGTGTACAGATTTGAGGATTGTGTAATACTTTGGCAAAAATAAACCTCATCACTGCAGAGGCTGTAGTAGTACTTATATCGTGGTCTGCTTTTACCTGTGATGTTAAAAACGCACCTTTAAAGCACTTTTACTCGTAGATTTTTCATGTGATTTTTATTCCTATACCTGCACCTTTACCTAAGTAACAAAGCGGAGTACTTCTGCCACTACCGCATAAAGAAATACGGCTAATTGTACTGGTCGTAAGTGAAAATGTTTGCTTCCTGTACGCATCAGGACTCACGTGGTTTTATGGGACGCTCCTTTGCCGTGGCTAAAGTAATGTAATGGTATTAAGCCAGTCACACTTAAGTTATTTGAGTTATGCAATGAGGCGTCTCCACCTCCGAGGCCACAGATGAAACAAAATACGATTAGTTTGATTAGATAACAGACAGAACGGTACAAAATATCTATAAAGTCTCGGGAATAATATTGCGTTTGGAGAGAGATGGAGAGTTTTTGCATAATCTGGCTCGCGGTCAGACACATGGTAATAATAGTGGAGCGTTTTAGCGTATTGAGAATACAAGTTCTTGGTATGGTGTGGTTATGGTCTGCTTTTATTTGAACAGGGACAGCGCACAACAATTACATTGACCTTAAAAACGGGAAAGAAAAAAAAAAAGTCACACTAATCCCAAAAAAAAAAAAAAAAAAAAAGAATGAAAAAAAGATTAAAAAAATAAGTCTTCAAAAAGAGTGAAATAAATGTGATGCTAAATCTTGTAGTCAGAGGTGTGTAGTGACATTTATTAAAGAAATTGTACTTTTCTGCATACTTTTACTCCTACTTGAGTGATATTTTCATTAAAGTGACAGTACTCTTACTTGAGTAAAAGTTTTGGTTACTCTTACACACTGTGAGTAACAAAAGTACAAGTGACAAAAGCTTTATGTCAGTGGTTCTTAACCTGGGTTCGATCGAACCCCAGGGGTTCGGTGAGTCAATCTCAGGGGTTCGGCAGGGGTCAAGACACACATCCAACTCATATGATTTGTGATGACTCGCCCCGTTTGGCCGTTATTGGCTGCAGGAAATTTTGTACGTGTAATAGTCTTGTGACTGTCGTGATGGTGTTGTGTAATTTCTTTCTTAATATTTTCCCTTCATACTAACTATGTTACCCCTATGAACTAACATCAAGGACCATGTTGTCCACTCTCCTGTGGGCTCACCACCTGCAGAGGGGTTCATGGGAGGGTCAGGTGCTATGAGGATTGGGCAGCAAGCTGCCCCCGCGACCCAGCTGGATTAAGCGGGAGAAGATGGATGGACTATGTCAAGCAAAAAAAAGAAAGTGGTTGGACGAATTAGTGCAATATGGATTCACATGTGCACCAATAAAATATATATACCTACGCTTTGAATTTGAAAAAAAAATAAAATAAATTCAATTAAGAAGGGTTCGGTGAATGCGCATATGAAACTAGTGGGGTTCAGTACCTCCAACAAGGTTAAGAACCACTGCTTTATGTTGACAATACGAAATGATTTGAACATTTGTGTTTCTTGATCCTTTCTTTTTTAGATATGATGTAGTTTTGTCTCATTTTTTTGTCCATCCTTTAACAATGATTTTTTTGTCCTTCCAATTAAATTAACTTTAACCCTTTAACTGCCTCCTCGACCAAATGGTTTAGCACATTTCGAGTCACTATATTTCAACAAGAGTCTTAATTTAACTCAAACTGATTTAGCCATTTCTACTAATTGGTAGAGGTATGCAAAGCTAAAGAAATCCACATGAATCCATATGAAATTTTATACGTTAATCATAAAATGATACCTCGACCATTTGGTAGAGGTCAATATTTTTAAAACTAAAAGGTCTGTTGAAAAAAAACACAAGATTGTGGTTATTATTTACCCAAAGCTATAAAAAAAAATGCAAACAAAAAAAAATTCTATAGCTTTTTTCTTGGTGGGGTAGTTAAAGGGTTAAATAAAAAAATTTAAAAAAAAATTAAAAGGAAAGATGTTTGGTGGCAGGTTATAGCAAAAATGCTAATTTCCACCTGTAGTCCCTGGACAGGCTGATGTTAAATAGGAGTAACAGTTTAATGTAGTCGGATGAAAAACCTATAAACATATGGTGCAAACATCGAATACAACACATCATCATTCAGTTTACACACACACAAACACAACCGCACCGGTTTGTTCACACAGACAATCACTCCGTATCGAATATACAAATACTCCTTCTTTCATACACATTCACTAATGGGTGCAGACTCGCTTTGATATGAGCCATTTCTTTGTCACGTGTGCGAACTTTTGAAAACTCGTGCACGTTATAATCCCATTTGGCAAACTACTGCACTGACTCACAGCAACAACAGAGAAAGACGATTTAGTGAACGAGGTCCCACGTTTCGGAACGCCGCACTCTCCCCTAGAGGAAGCCCCGGTGACTCGAGGTGTTTTTTCGGAGCTCAGTGAGACAAACGTTCCAAAGGGGAGGACGAGCAATACCATGAATACTTTGAAACAGTAGACAGATGTTTGCATATATTAGCAGATTGTCGAAGTTTAGGAAATCATATTTGGAGAGGATGTAAGAGTATATAATAAGTTTTACTTCTACCCACTCCTTTTCGGGCATGTATATATATGTATATATTCGTATTTGTGTCCATATATCCATTCTTTTTTTACTGTGTAACCTTGTTTATTTAAATTGAATGGCATTGTACATATTCTGTGTACTACAAGTATCATATGCTCGAAAAAAATAAATTACTACTACTACTAAGAGTGATGATACCGTCTGGGTTTCTCATCATGGATATTTAGCGCGCATTTATACATTGATTCAAGAGGCTTTAGGGGCTGTTTTGCAAGCCTGCAACCAGCTTGTTATGCAGTGCAGGAAACGTGACAGAATCATAGAATTTAAACGTATGTGCGATGCCTCAATGGTAAGAGACCCTCGTATGTGCCTAAAATTTGACATATTAAATTTTAGGGAGTTACACAGTCTTTTTATATGAGTCTTAAACGTCAAATTTGGGTCAAGAGTAACACCTAAATAAGTAAAAAGGTTAACATTTTTTATTTTTTTTGTCATTAACATACATATCTGGGTAATCTGGATATTTATGCCCGTTTGTAAAGTACATTGAAACTGTCTTTTCTAGATTTAATGTGAGACAGGGAGACATTTTGGAGCCAGGCAGCGACCTTCTGCAAGTCCCCTGTTAATCTCATGGCCACTTCTGCAGGGCTTTTCCCCATGAGTACGCAGGACTGTCATCGTCTGCATACACGATGACATTTGTAGTGCACACTGAGGGGAGATCATTGATGTACATACTGAAAAGCAGAGGCCCTAATATAGAGCCCTGTGGAACTCCCATAGTGCAGTCTTCAATGGGGGGCAGTGTGTGATGTACTCGAACACACCGTTTCCTGCCACTCAGGTACGAAGGAATCCAATTTGCAGTTTGATGAGACAGTTCAAAATGTGATTTACTTAATAGGAAGCTGTGAGAAACCGTATCAAAGGCCTTTCGCAGGTCGAATGAATATTTGACGTATGGGAGCTGGATTTGAGAGTTAATGGCTTAAACCAGGGCAGAACCAGAGCCGAACCAGGTCTAAACCAGGTCTAAACCGGGACTAAACCAGGACTAAATCAGGACTACAACAGGACTAAACCAGGTCTAAACCAGGTGTAAACCAGGTCTAAACCAGGTCTAATCCAGGACTAAAACAGGACTAAAACAGGACTAAACCAGGACTAAGACAGGACTAAACCATTGCTGAACCAGAGCCGAACCAGGTCTAAACCAGGTCTAATCCAGGACTAAAACAGGACTAAACCAGGACTAAGACAGGACTAAACCATTATTGAAACAAAGCCAAAACAGGTCTAAACCAGGTCTAAACCAGGACTAAAACAGGACTAAACCAGGACTAAAACAGGACTACAACAGGACTAAACCAGGTCTAAACCAGGTGTAAACCAGGACTAAAACAGGACTGAACCAGGACTGAAACAGAGCCGAACCAGGTCTAAACCAGGACTAAAGGACTAAACCAGGACTAAACCAGGTGTAAACCAGGAGTCAAACAGGACTCAAGAGAAGCCTGTTGCTTTGATGAAGCCTGCGTCCAAGTTTGCCAAAGAGCACGAAAACAGACCGGAACGTAGTAAGAAAGTCCCATTCTGGAGCACAGATGTTCACTGCAGCAGGTCAACACAAATGTTACTATGAGAACTTCACAACAGCTTTGCCGAGGGTAAATATTGGGACAAATGTGCGGCAATATTTAAAACTATAATAGATCGTAAATAAAGAAACAGGAAACACTTTCACTTTACACAGTAGAGAAAACAATTAACAAGATGGACGGTTGTTGGTTTAAAATAGAACCAAAACAGGACTGAACCAGAGCTGAACCAGGACTGAACCAGGACAAAAACAGGACTAAAGCAGGTCTAAACCAGGACTTAAACAGGACTAAAACAGGACTTAAACAGGACTAAAACAGGACTAATACAAGACTAAATCAGGACTGAACCAGGACTGAACCAGGACTAAAACAGGACTAAAGCAGGTTTAAACCAGAGCTGAACCAGGACTAAAACAGGACTAATACAAGACTAAACCAGGACTGAACCAGGACGAAAGCAGGACTAAAGCAGGTTTAAACCAGAGGTGAACCAGGACAAAAACAGGACTAATACAAGACTAAACCAGGACTGAACCAGGACTGAACCAGGACTAAAACAGGACTAAAGCAGGTTTAAACCAGAGCTGAACCAGGACTAAAACAGGACTAATACAAGACTAAACCAGGACTGAACCAGGACGAAAGCAGGACTAAAGCAGGTTTAAACCAGAGGTGAACCAGGACAAAAACAGGACTAAAGCAGGTCTAAACCAGAGCTGAACCAGGACTGAACCAGGACTAAAACAGGACTAATACAAGACTAAACCAGGACTGAACCAGGACCGAAACGGAGCTGAACCAGAGCTGAACCAGAGCTGAACCAGAGCTGAACCAGGACGAAAGCAGGACTAAAACAGGACTAAAACAGGACTAAATCAGGACTGAACTAGAGTTTAACCAGGACTAAACTAGGACTAAACAAGGTCTAAACCAGTACTACACCAGGACTAAACCAGGACCAAACCACAGCTGAACCAGAGCTGAACCAGGACTGAACCAGGACAAAAACAGGACTAAAACAGGACTAAAGCAGGACTAAACCAGGACTGAACCAGGACCGAAACGGAGCTGAACCAGAGCTGAACCAGAGCTGAACCAGGACTGAACTAGAGCTTAACCAAAACGAAACTAGGACTAAACTCAGTCTTAACCAGGTCTAAACCAGAACTAAACCAGGTCTGAACCAGGACTGAACCAGGACTGAACCAGGACTAAACCAGGTCTGAACCAGGACTAAAACAGGACTAAACCAGGATTAAACCAGGATTAAACTAGGTCTAATCCAGGACTAAAACAAGGCTAAAACATTACTGAACCAGAGCTGAACCAGGACTAATCTTATCATTTAAAGCAGCGTTACGCCTGTACCAAGATGGCGTCTTTATTGACGCATTTGTTCCAATCGTCAGCAGTCATTAATGTGAGATCTACTGTTCTATATCGGAGGCGCCCGCAGCAACAGTGTTAGCGTCGCTACTTCCTGTCCAATTGTGTATTTATGTTTTGAGTCGTGCTAAAATTAATAAACATTTGAGGATAAGGAAGTGGGCAGTGAGTTGTGGGTGAAAGTGATCAAAATATGTTAAAAATATACACAAATCAAATGAATATTTCCCCAGAGAACACTTCTCCTTTTAGAAAAGTAGAGATTTGTGTGTCAGTGCTAATGCTAATGCTAATGTTGAGGTATCAAATATTAAAACAATGCCACAAACTGAAGTCATCATGTAAAAATAATCGTGTAGTCCTTACTTTAATGAATTGGAATTTTAATTGGTAATTTATTTTATATTTTACGAATTTAATAGTTAGCTTTGAGAGACAGCTAGCCAACAAAATGTAATGTAATAAGTGAAATTACTGATCCCTTTATAGAAAAATCTAGTTTTACCTGTAGTTTAGACCTCAAGAATGTTGTAAAATGTACTGAATTCTTGCATTCGTTTATCAGATTTTAGTCTCTCAAATGTTAATGATTTTGGAGTTGTTTACACTGTGCACTAGGGCTGCACATATAATCAAAAATTCAGTCGAAATCTTAAGAAACAAATCGCAAAGGCAGCAACTTTTAAAGCACCACAATTTCCTCCACAAACAACAAAATCTCCAGTCTTATTCTGCATAAAAACTGCTAACCCTGCAATTTAGAGCTGCACAAACATGTTCTGAAATGTGACCCTTGTATTAGTTTGTCAGTTCAGATTTCAGTCTTTTTTGTCAATACGCCTGGATGTGTTTAAAATGTGAACATCAATCAAGTCTTACCGCAAAACTTGTCCAGAAAAAAAGGTGTTTGAGTTCCTAGATTACGCAAGATGTGAGATTTATGTCACGTCAAGTCAAGAATGTGTCAATGAAACAAAATACAACTCCTGCTATGTTTGTGACAACATTATAGCAAAGAGCAGAAAACAGCGTAATATGGGCTCTTTACATATGCACTGCTTGGCCAAAAAAAAAGTTGGCACCTGGATTTAACTAAGCAAAAAGGTCCGAGGTTGCTGCAGTTGGTCAGGTCCAGGTTCAGCAGCAGCGTGTGCTCAAAGAACCTGAATATACTGAATGACCAGGTTATTCCATCAGTGGATTTTTCTCTTCCCTGATGGCACGGGCATATTCCAAGATGACAATGCCGGGATTCATCGGGCTCAGATTGTGAAGAGTGGTTCAGGGAGATTTCATTTTCACACATGGATCGGCCCCCACAGAGTCCAGACCTTCACCCCACTGAGAATCTTTGGGATGTGCTGGTGAAAGCTTTGTGCAGTAGTCAAACGCGACCATCATGTGGAGTGTTTTAAATCTCATCTTAAGTAGGGCCCGACCAATATATCGGTTGGCCAGTATTATCGACTGATACGGGCTCTTGGAAGCATATCGGCCAACTGCACAACTGCAGCCACAGATCCATGTGCGTAACATATTCTTTTTCTGGACAATCGGTTTGAGTCTATATGTCTATATATGTCTATATTGTGGCCGTATATATGTTACTGGACACGCATTGATATGTCAATGAGCTGTGAACAGAAGTGTGAATTATTGTCATTTAGCGGATTATTAAGTACCGCGGCGCACACGCATTTACCGCTAAAGGCTAATAGCGGTAGTTTACTTACAGAACTTTCTTTACAGGCTAGAATATCGTACAAAAACACCATTAGGCCGAACGACTGTCTTTAAATATGACGTAAAGAGGCAGAAGAACAATAAATGTCGCCTAAATAAACCCAATTGAAAATCTAAGTTATATAAACAATTCAAGATTTACAGTGAATTTTTACGTCCTAAATATGTCAGCAGCTCCAACTCCCACTGTATCGGTATCATATCGGCCGCAACAAAATCCACATGGGTCGGGCTCTAGTGTTTTCAAATCCGAGTGTTTATTTTTTATTTTATTCTTGTAGTCCTTGCTTTGTATTTGTGCAGCACTTTGGAAACTGTTTGTTTATGAAATGTGCTAGAGAAATAAAGAAGATTGGATTGGATTGGATCATCAATGCAAAGATCTTGGTGAAAAAATGAATGCAAACCTGGACCTGACCAACTGCAGCAACCTCGGACCTATTTGTTTAGTGAAATCCAGTTTTTTGGGGACCAGGCAGTGCATATTGCAAATCTAATCACAATCCAATTTTTTCCCCAAATTCGTGAAACCGTACACTGTCGCCTCACACACACACAAAGCGATAAGCAGTTTAGTTTGTCGTGAAGGGTGAACTCAAGGTTTCCAAACAATAACTGCAATATCAGAGGAGAATGCAACTTTAAAACCATAGTAGCGTGCAAATAAGTCACAGTGACACGAAGGCTGCTGTGGACTTTGCTGGAGATAAGACCCACTTCCACAGATTCTTGTTGATTCATAACACAACAGCTCAGCATTTTGGCCTTGTGCAGAGTCGTTCCAACAGCCAGCTGCCGCCCGTCTGGCTCTGATCTAAAGCACTTCTCCACGCTCGGAGTTGTGCCTCTGCCCAGCCTTTGTGCACTTTTTTGGGGTCAGTTGTACCGGACAAACCTAGCAACGGCCTGTGGAGCTAACATAAAACACGAGACGGACCCAGCAGCTCACACCTGCTCGTTACACGGACCGCAGACCACTTTTAAAATAAGGGATATAAAGGAAAACTGCAAATTAAGACTAAAAATGACTAATTCCATCTGTGTCATTTTGCTACATGGGTATAATCATATGAGAACTTTAGCTGCTTTTCTGTTAAAGGGCCCATATTAAGCTATTTTTGAATCGTTATAATGGTGTTTCCTCATCAAAAACATACCCAGAGTTGTTAAGTTTCATTCAAGTCCTGCATATTCAGGTCCTCAGGAAGTGATTCGCTGTGTTTTTAAACGCCGTACAATTTCACTAAAATTTTACAACAAAATTCTTATGACCTTTTGTATTTAACTGTGATATACTGTATTTATTTTACAATATTTGTGTTTTATTTACTGTACATACATTTATATACGGTAATTTATGTCTTGATACCAGTGTGTTGCCATTTTTTATTGATTTAGATAAAGTCTAAGTCTAAGAATCATTTAGATCATTTCACCTCTGTAATTTCCTATCTCGACTAAACAAAACATGTAAAAGGAGCTGTTAACTTGAAAACTAGCTCTTCATGACATCACAAGGTGGAATGAAGCAATTTGAGCTTTGGAAATGAAGACAGACTAATAATAAAGTGTTACTCAAACATGTGTGACTGAAACAAAACACAACTCCACGTCTGTTTTTGATGAGATAAAAGCATCCTAAACCTCACGAGAGACAATTTTGCATAATAAAGGCACACTATGTAACTTTTCCTGCCAGAATCCTGCTTGTCTCCATGGAGATGATAACACTCGAAGACCTACGACATCGTATACGACTCAGAGGAATATGTTTTCTATAACCGCGCAGAACTTTAACGGTAAAAGACAGAAACGTCCTTTTCCCCTCTGAAAGTGCAGACATAGAGGTTTCCGTACATTTCTGCGGCTTTATCCTACGTCACACTCACGCTGTGTGATGACGGGAGCAAAACGAGTGTCCAATAGGAACTTTGTTTTCCCCAAACTCATGCGCTCCGTCCATTTTGATCGAGCCAAACTTTGCCAAAGAGTGAAGTGAGTCAAGATGGTCGACTCCTCTGACTGTGTGTGTTTATAACGAGGGAAAAAGTCGCTCTAAGTGCAGTTTTTTCTCAAATAAATGGCAAATTACACATCTTGGTGTGTGTAATTGTGCATCCCTTTGCTATTTTTATTTGAAAGGTTTATTTCACTCAAAATGAACAAATCCAAATGTAATTTCCACCATGGAAATGCAGAAGTGCTGTGGCTCTGGCCCTGGACCTGACAGGAGCTGTTTCCAGGACTGGACCAGAAAAGTAATGGAGCGATTACACTTTTTTTTGTTTTTAGGGCAATAAGGAGATTTTTAGTTTATTTACAGACTTGATATTTTGCATTTTGTAGCTAAGGCCCTAAATTAAGCAGTTTTTATGTCCAAAAAGTTGTTTATACACGTTTGCTGTGTGTTTTGTATAAAAGAGTGTGAATTTTATTTTCAGTTTTTTTTTTCATCTCTATTTCTGGTCCTGTAGCTTTTATCACAGCCTCATGACACAACTAGAGCAGCAGATCGCAAATTAGATCATCTTCCCAAACCGCTCAGTCCTACCTGGAATATCTATGAACCACATTTCCTTGTTATTCCTCTGTGTTGTGTTCATGTCAACAAAAAAAGGTAGCATCATCAACTGTCAAAAATAGTTGACCAGAAGATAACCAGATTTCAAAGATAATCCAGAACTGAGGTCACTGTTGTCCACGGAAATGCTTGTCTCCATGGAAATGTTCTTGCTTTGTTTAGTATGTTCCACAGTATCGATTAAACCTATTTATCGCGAGAAAGACAAGCAGGTTACAGCACGACCGGAGATTGCAGTTGAGATCTGTGGAGAATCGTCGTATTCACAGAAGGAATTATAGTATTTTTGAGCAATATAAACTCCTGTAATTAATAAATGCTAAATAGATATGTTTAATGTCGTACCGTGGAACATTCTAGGCAAAGCAATAGCATCTCCATGGACAAGACCAGATCTCACTACTATTTTCTATGACGCCTTCCATTTAACAAGTCGATCTTTGCCAGCATCATCCCCAAAACATATAAAGTTAAGTGTATTCCCACAACCCCCCGTCTTGTTTTGCTTATGAGAAATATCGCGTGCTGTTATTTCTCTAAGCCCTGTATTGTCAAGAATCCCCCATAACACTCCATTAATCTCCAATCGAAGTCCAGCAGGAGTGTACAAAATCAATAAAGCTGCACTCAAAACAAGGATTATGACTGATTGTGCTTGGCAACAGAAGAAGTACAGACATTTCTTATTGTCGTATCTTCTTGGCCTGGTCAGTTCTTAACGCACACGTCTCTACGGCAACCAAAACCCCCAAAGTCCCCGTGTCAAATGAAGCAACATACGCTTTTCCTTCACCTTCGGGGCACCGAGAGCGCTTTGCAACAGGGAACCACTCACCCATTCACACACTCATACACCAGTGTACGCAGACATTAGGGATGAGGAGTTTTAAGTGTCTTGCCCAAGGACTCAACAACAGCATCCATCTGTGGGAACTGGCCACTCCAATACTGATCACAATACTCTGGAAAAACAATATACTGTATCTACTAGGGCCCGACCGATATGGATTTTGTTGCGGCCGATTTGATGCCAATAAAATGGGAGTTGGAGCTGCCGAAATAATCACCGATATATTTATGACGTAAAAATTCACTGTGAATCTTCAGTTGTTTATAAAACTTCGGTTTGGCTCTATTGGATTTTCAGTTGGGTTTATTTAGGTGACATTTATTGTTGTTCTGCCTCTTTACGTCATATTTAAAGACAGTAGTTCGGCCTAATGTCATTTTTGTATGATATTCTAGCCTGTAAAGAAAGTACTCTCAGTAAACTACTATTAGCTTTTAGAGGTAAATGCGTGTGCGCAGGGCTGGGCGATATGGACCAAAAATATATCTCGATATATTTTGCTATATCTCGATATACGATATATATCTCGATATCTTTACAGGAAAAATAACCCCCTCCCAAACTACTGCAAAAACAACAAACACATTTTATCTGATTAATATTCATTTAGTTCTGCACTTAAACACTCTGCACCCCTTTTTGGACCCTCACCCACAGTTTAAAAACCTCGTAAAACCTCTTCTTTGAGAGAACTTCCACTGGTACTTTAAAGAAAACTACTTCAAAGTGAAAAAAGTGGCTAGGATTTTTAAACCTGTATTTTGACATTCCTAACTGGAGTAACATTCTCTTGTTTTAAAGTGATGTTTAGTCTCTGCACATTTACCAAACCAAACGCACATTGTGACAAATATGATGCACTCAGTATTCAGACCTTGAGTCAAGACCGAGTCCAAATGCGCTCGCTTTAGAGAAGGTCCAGCGGTGTGGGGGTGCCTAATGAGTGGGTCAGGTGTGGGTCCTGCTGCGGGGCGCTCCTCGTTTAAGGTGGGTGTGGGTGTGTTTTGAAGCGGAGTTTGTTTGTATGAGTGATATCAGCCACACTCGGAGCTCGTATGCTGGAGTCGTGCGCGGTCGGAGGTGTTGTGCCCGGGCACAGTTCGGTTGCGCTCACGCTGGGCAGGTGCATTTAGAAAGTTTAAGTCGTCACGTTGCGTCTGTGCGCAGCTCCTTATTGTGGCTGCAGAAGCATTGCACAGATGCTGTTTGTTTTTCCTGTTCACACAACGAAATATTTACTCGCAAATGCGAGTGAAATGGACGCACTGGAGAGCCCTGGTCCCAGTCTTGGTTTAGTCCGCGACCAAGCCCCGGGCTCTGCGGCCGCGTTTAGTCCTGGTTTAGTCCTAGTCCTGGTTTAGTCCGAGGCCAGCTCCGGGCTCCGCGGGGACAAACGCGAGGAGGCGGAGGCGAGCGCGGCACAGAGAAGGCAAAACAAGCGAAGCGGCGAAACCAGAAGTAAACGTAAGCATTATAGCGATATATCGATATGTCAGAATTCATATCGAGTTTCAAAATTATCTCGATATATTTTAAATATCGAGATATCGCCCACCCCTATGTGTGCGCAGCGGTAATTAATGATCTGCTAAATGCCGATAATTCACACTTCTATTCACAGCTCATTTCCACATCAGTGCGTGTCCAGTAACATATATACGGCCACTATAGTCACTTTACAGTCGCTAACAGAAGAGAAAACAGCCTGTTTATGTGTGCGAGCTACAGCAGCTAATCGGCCCAAAATAAAACTGCAAATATCTTAAGAACCAGAATCGCACAAAAGAAACTTTTTGCAGCACAAAACAGCACCAACGAAGCACAAACGACTGACTCCATTTTGGATGTTTTAGAGCATTTTGAAGCTTCTTAGGGGCTGCTGACCCCAATTTGACCTGTAAAAGAATTGCTAATTTCTCCAAAACTAAAGCAGCACAAGCGAAACTTTTTGCATCACAAAACAGCACAAACGATTGACATCGTTTTTGTGTAGGTTTGAGTTTGATGGGGGCAACTTCACAAAGGTCAAACTTGTTTAGAGATCAGCCACTTCTTTGTCAGACGTGCAAATATTTGAATATCTTATATGAGTGGTTTTGACAAGTTTAGATTTGATAATAAGTCAAGATTTTTGGAGCACTTTTTTTGTTTATTTACAATAATTTTACTAAAACTTCTTTTACTTAAGTAGAAATGCAAAGAAGTGGACCAAGATACCACCCAAGAAAGAGTAAAAAAAAAGTATGTAGAAACGCCTACTCAAGAGTATCTACTTATTTTGGCGTGACATTTGATTTGCAGTTTGAAGTTAATGTAAGTGGAAGGGCGAAACATTAAATAATACACAAAATCTGATATTATATAACACAAGTTTTGGCAAGTATTTTAACACATATTTCTGTTTTTGCAGTATACTGACAAAACCCCAGTGGTCTCGACTCAGCGGAGCTTGTACTGAGCTAATCAGCTAGACAGGAAAGACACCTCCGGGACCGCCACGGGACTTTGAGCAAGGCATTCTCACTTAACGCCACAGTAAAGCCAGACCAGAGCGCGTACGGGCGATTCCACGGCTCCCCAAGCGTTTCTGTATGAGCTAATTGGATGTTGTCCGGACATACGCAGACATCGGGGCAGTGTGGGAGGGTCTTCGGGGGGCTCCATGCCAGGTCTGGGTCTCGTGCCAGGCTCTGTGGAGAAGAAAGGGCAGCTCTGTTCCCCGGTGGTGGGGCGGGCGTGCGGGATTGGGCAGGAGTTCGCTCCCCGCTCCCTGGACAATGCGCTTTGTTGGCTGTTAATGAAGAAAAGTGGCCGGAGTTAAGGGCACAGTTGGAGACGTCCTTGGATAGACAGAGACAGTACAGAATGGCAGGGAGGGGAATATTGTGTATTGTTAGGTTGAATATAGAGTAATTGTGACATACTTAAAGGTGCATTGTGTAACTTTTCTGGTGGAGGGTCCGTCATATGCTTTTCCTCAATGGAGATGGAGTTATTGCTTCGTCTGGAATGTTCCATGGTATGACATTAAACTCATCTATTTAGCATTTATTCATTACGAGAAAAATACTACGAATACCTCTCCACAGATCTGACCTGTTATATGTACCGTTTATTGTTTTGAATTTCAATTAAGAACGAAAGCAAATGGGAAAACGGTTTGTTATTTCATGATTACGTCTTAGTGTCAAACAAAAAACAGATTTCAATCTCTAATCCCAATATTTAATTTAAAGATGATTTCAAATAACACAATTAAACAAAGTTTAAGTCATTGATTTATGTTCTATGTTCTGTTACGTACGAAAAACAATAGAGTCGTAATTTAACGAAATTCACTTTACTTTATGCTAGTTAAATTCTGCTAGTTAAGATTCTAGTAACGTTAGCTATTGTAATTGTTTGAGATATTTTGTCATTTTATTTCAAAAATCGTCAATCAGGGCAGGAAAGCGGGAAGGGAACTTACTTAGCAATGAAACGAGCTGCCAATCAAACCTGTTGCTAACGCTAGGGGGAGGGACCTCTGAGAATGAAGGCATCTGATTGGTCCATTATTTATGTTCATATCTTGATTTAGGAACAAGATAGTGAAATGAAAAATTCAGGATTCTGTGTCGCGGGTTCATACGAACAATTTAAGACCAAAATGACGAGGCTCAGTGCAGCAGGTACAGAGAGAGGAGCGAGAAGATCCTAAATGTAAATCAATGGGAAAAAGGGAGAGAAGAAGCCGGAAGAGCCTCCTGGAGCACTTCCTGTTTGGCACGCGGCGGCTAACGCTTTAGCTACGTCCACTCATATATACGGACTATGCATATGATGGACCCTCCACCAGAAAATTGACACAATGCACCTTTAAAATGTTGCCTTAAACAAGAAACCCAGGAATACTGGAGCAGTTACTGATACTGAAACATGAATATTTGATAACTGAAAGGTTTAAGAATAGTCTTGATTTTTAGGACTGTTATTTTGTGTTGAAAATTTGCAAAAATGTGTTAAATCAATATTGTACAACTATGGCGAGTTTGTGATGAAGCTACTGTGTGTTATGACATAGCTTCAAGTTTCAAAATGAAGTCTGAAATTAGATTTATTAAATTATCACCATGACAAAATTCAAAATACATAACATTTTCTCTTTTCTGTGATCTGCCATTAAGTAATGCCACAAAATGGACGCTGTGTTCGGGTGATTTGTGAGAGTGGTTTCACCCCAGTTTTTGCACCCCGTGACCATGACGCAGCAAAAGATTTCAGATAAATTCAGCTTTGGAACTGACTTTTTGTCCCAACATAACAAAAATACAAAAAGTAACTCCTTTCATGATGATGGATGGATGCAGCCGGCGTTGAAAGGACATGTTTTTACCGTTTACTTGTGAGATTCTGCCATTTTCCAGTTCTGTTCTGCAAAGTGTAAAGCCTCAGTGGGGGGTAGTGCTCTCTTTTTATCGTGCAATGCAAAGCAGCCAGGAGAGATGTCATGGAGGTGAGACGGATGGATTGAAATGACCTGAGCATAAATGGGGGGCGCTCAGCGATGTGTGAAATCTATAATATGGAAGTATATTGTAAAGGCACAAAGGCTGCAGAAGTCAGCATATGGCAGCTGTCTTGGAACTGACCCGATCTTATGATAAAAAATAAAAATGACAACATGAAAAATCTTGCTTACAGAAAAGGACATAAGGTTGAGTGATTTCAACCAAAACTAAAACTTCAAATTCTAAAAATATGGGGTACATTCGCCACCAAAAATGACCTAAAATGCCAGCAAATGTCATATCCAGACTTAAATATCAAGACATGCATGGACTGTTAATTAAACTGACCACAAATGCTGAAATGTTATGATAAATTAGGGCTGGAGATGACAGGGTTCTTGACGATATGATACAATACTCAATAAATGGCTTACAATACGATAATTTGCGATAAATTACACATGATACTCTGCAATATAATGCTGTTTTTTTAAGAACCAAATCATTTTAGCAACAATATTTCTTCATTAAACTACTACTTATTCAAAGTTAATATGAATTACATCTATTTTAATCATCAAAATAGTGAATATGGTAAGTGTATTGCATAAACAAGTTTTCTAGCAACAAAATTGTAGTGTCTCAAAAAAAAACTAAGATAACAAAAAATACTCTTGCTGATATATCAATACAGCAGCCCACAATAATAATACTGTATTACCAAATTTATTATCACAATATATCGGTATTTCACGTTAAATAACTATCAATCTTCCATTTCCTGTTGTTTCAATGTATTTTAACAATACTTAAAGTTACAAAGAACAAAACAAAGAGGGAAAACTGTGGCGTCGTCCAACAATGTAATGAATTAGAAGTGAGTGGAGAGAGAGCTGTGCATGCTGAGTCAACAGGGGGCGCTGTGGTATGCGGCAAAGACATTAAAACTAACAATAGGCTCTATTCCATATCCCGTATATCTGAGTGTCTAAGTGAGTGTGACGTCTCCACAGCGTCAGCGTCGCTCAAATGAGGCTCTCGTTGCCACGGTTACAGGAGTGAATCTGGAGCCAGGCTCCATATTTGGAAATCTGACCGCGAGTATCATAGCAACACAAGAGCCAATCAGGATTGAGGAGGTTAAATGTGGCGCCTCCTCATGGCAGAGCGGTGATACTCTGCACCTGCAGGACACTGGATTTACCTGATTCTGGAGAATAATAAGGAAATAAGGAATAATAAGGAGACTTTTATCATTAAACTTTAAATAGTAAGTTTAAGTCATTGGTTTATGTTCTATGTTCTGTTACGTGTGAACAACAATAGAGTCGAAATTTTACGAAATTCACTTTACTTTGTGAGTTAAATTATGCTAGTTAAGATTCTAGTAATGTTAGCTTGTAATTGTTTGATTTATTTTGTCATTTTATTTCAAAAATCGTCAATCAGAGCAGGAAAGTAGGAAGGAAACTTACTTAGCAGCGAAACGCACGAGCTGTCAATCAAACCTGTTGCTAACAATAGGGGGAGGGACCTCGGGGAATGAAGGCGTCTGATTGGTCCGTTATTTATGTTCATATCTTGATTTAGGAACAAGACAGAGAAATGAAAAATTCAGGATCCTGTGTCGCGGGTTCATACGAACATTTAAAGACCAAAATGATGAGGCTCAGAGCAGCAGGTACAGAGAGAGGAGCGAGAAGATCCTAATGTAAACCAATGGGAAAAAGGGAGAGAAGGAGCCGGAAGAGCCTCCTGGAGCACTTCCTGTTTGGCCCGCGGCGGCTAACGCTTTAGCTATGCCCTTTCATATATACGGTTTATGTTTGTGACTTAAGCGTGAATAGAGCCTGTACAGAACGCTATAAGACAACTTTCTTGGATAATTCCTAAAAATTTGTATGATTAATTGTTTTGGGACCAAACTGTTACTGTAAGAAACTCTAGACCATCAGTGTGCACTTTGCTACAGCTCGGATTTGTCAGCGTGATAAACGAGGTGCTATGGAAACAAGGCAGATCCTCATAATTAATCCTGGGAGTACATTTCAAGCACAGTGTCTCCGAGAGGCCAGCTCGTCTGAGGCTCCCCACCATCCCTTTAACCAAAGAGGCTTACAGCTAATCTGGGTAGACTATGGAGAGGAGCATGTACCGCAACAAAACCTAAGCCTATAGTTCCCATATGGCATTTTTACACAGCTAATTCATTTACATCCTGGAATCCTTTGAAAAGTATTGAAGTGTAGCATTAATATGTGGTGTGTGTTCTTTAGAGTGCACATATTACGCTATTTCCTGATCTGTTATAATGCTTCTTCTCATCAAAAACATACCTGGAGTTGTGTTTTGTTTCACTCACACACGTTTAACACACAAACCCTGCACATATGGGTTATTCTCTCAAACAAAAAACACTCTGTTCCACTTTGTAGAATCGTTTCAGATCTGGAATTGCCCATTTGTACAAAACTAAAAAGTGAAATTTGGCTGAAAACGACCTCTTCGTGACGTCACAAGGTGGAACAGAGCATTTTGAGCTTTGGAGACGCAGGCAGACCAATAATAAAGGATTATTCAAACATGTGTGAATGAAACAAACGCACAAACACACAACTTTGGGTGTGTTTTTGAGGCGATAACAACATTCTAACATGGCTTAAAGCTCACAAGAGTCAGTTTTGAGTAATACAGGACCTAACAGTACTGAAATTAGTAGGGCCCGACTGATATATCGGTATTATCGGCAAGATTATCGGAAAGATTTTGGCTGATAGCTGACATTTTTCCAAGAACCCATAACAGCTATCAGCCAAAATCTTGCCAATCTGGGCCGATATTCCACGTGGATATTTTACCACTTGTTCTAAAGCTCAGACTCTATATTCTGCCCATTTAATCCAGTTTACAGACAGTTAAATGTCCTGATATGTGGTGCTGCATCAGGATTTATCTGCAGAGTCATTTGTCTGTGTCCGTCCCGCCCCTGAACGCATCACCATGTGCACTTGTTTACAGCTGCAGCCATAGATCCATGTGCACATATACGGTCTATGTGTGCACAACACTGAGATTCTCTTCTTTTTCCGGATGTTCAGTGTGAGTCTGGATTAAAGGACAGTTCTTAGTGCTGATCTGAGAGGAGCCTGTGTGAGGCTGAGTGTTGAAATGTGTCGGTTTTGAAGCTCGTTTTTGTTCTTTCTCATTGGTTAGCGATTAGCTGCTGTAGCTCGCACACATAAACAGGCTGTTTTCTCTTCTGTTAGCGACTGTAAAGTGACTATAGTGGCCGTATATATGTTACTGGACACACACTGATATGGAAATGAGCTGTGAATAGAGGTGTGAATTATCAGCATTTAGCAGATCATTAATTACTGCGGCGCACATGCATTTACCGCTAAAGGCTAATAGCGGTAGTTTACTTACAGTACTTTATTTACTGGCTAGAATATCATACAAAAATGGCATTAGGCCGAACGACTGTATTTAAATATGACGTAAAGAGGCAGAAGAACAATAAATGTCGCCTAAATAAACCCGACTGAAAATCCAATAGAGCCAAACCTAAGTTTTATAAACAACTGAAGATTTACAGTGAATTTTTACGTCATAAATATATCGGTGATTATATCGGCAGCTCCAACTTCCATTTTATCGGTATCAAATCGGCCGCAACAAAATCCATATCGGTCGGTCCCTACCTAATAGTCCTGAAATTCGCAGGCATTAGCATGTGATTCTCCTTTTATTTGACGTTAGCTCGGCGCGTAGCTGAGTCAGGCGTGAGACGCTGCGTTATTATCATATTATCGCTGTGGTCGAGTGTGGAGCCCGTACAACCCATGAGATCCACCAAAGATTGATGAGTTCAGTCACCGTGCACTAAAGATACAAAACTACCATTTTCAGACATGCCTCTCGCCCTTTTACACTTGGCGTTTGATTGATTGGGGCAATAAAGAGGAGGAGGAAAATTGATCTGATCCGATGTTCATGTGAGCGGCAGAAGCGTCACTGCTGGAGCTGTGCACACTGCGTAACCAAGTTTATGTTTGGCGATGCGGTAAGTTAGATACAAAAAAAAAAACCGCCGGAGCAGATGTTCAATTAGAAAATGACTGACAAAGCAGAGTCTGTGTTCTTGGAGAGGAGACTGTGGTGAAGTCATGATGTCGGATGGAGGGCAGGGGCCTGTTTGAAGGAAAGAGACAAACTTATGATCCACAAATGTTGCATCTCAGAGATCGGTTCCATATTCTTGCCCAGGCCGAGCAGAATTTCAAACTAAAAAAACTGGGACATCCTCGTTTTTTTTGGTGGTTGGTGATAATGCAATTGTGAAACGAGTCAGTAAAGTCTTATTTTCTTTGCGTTTTGGTCATTTTTAAGCAGCTTTTCTGTATTTTACCCAAACAAATGACAATTTATGCTTCCCTTTACTGTCGGCAGGGATCAAACTGGTCAAAAATAGTGACACCTGGGACATTTCTTGTATAAAATTGGGAAAAATCTGTGGTTTTGGATAAATCTGCTGGGACAGGGGACACAGGGCTCAAAACTGGAACTGTCCCGGGTAAATAGGGACGTCTGGTCACCCTAAACTTGCCATATTATATTGTTTTTATGGATATGTCATTGCTCTGCCTTGAATGTTCCACAGTGTGACATTAAACAGCTCTATTTTACATTTATTCAATTACAGGTGGTTTTATAGCTCAAAAATACCTAGAAAAACAGTAATTCTGACTGTGAGCGGGGTCGCCTCTCCACAGATCTGACCTGTAACTGGGTCTGGTTTGGTCTCCATGGAGATAGAAAGGTTTAATATCACACTGTGAAACTTTCCAGACAAAGCAATAACACCTCCATGAAGAAAAGAACTTGACGGACCTTCCACCATGACCAGGCTTATGATTCTTTAGTGTTGATATGATTTTATTGAGATTAAATTGCTTTATTTTACTTGTATTAGCGACATAAAATCGTTTCAGTCGGGGTGTAACGATATCCAAGTCTCACGATACGATATCGTCATTGTCTGAACCTCACGATACGATATTTATTGCGATATCGTGGGAAAGCTCACGATATTACGATATTCTACATAATAACAAGACTAACATTATAAAACACTTTGTCCAGTCATTTGGTGCAACATTTATTGTCATTAGGGATGGAACGAAATCCAAATCTCTCTGTACGATATTTTCACCATAAACATCTCACTGGACCAGATTTATTGCAATGTTTCGTGTGAATCTGCTCCTTTTTCCTCTAAAAATGCTTCACAGACTTAATCCAGAGAATGAAGATGTAAAAGTGCTTAGAACAGTTATTTCTTCATGTCGTCTGCACTGAAACGGAGCAAAGGATCATGGTCTATGTAGTTCCCTCTGCTTTTTTTTTTAGCTATTTCTGCATCAGAACTGTTCATTTAAGCAAAGAAACTTGGGATTCGATATATTGTGATGCTCCACGATATTATTGTGAGACCTTTGTCGATACGATATCACCAGATTTCGGTTATTGTTACGTCCCTAGTTTCAATAATATAGTATCTCTATATATTGTGCTTCAAAACATGTTATGGTGACATACAGATCACTACTGTGTGCATAGAAGACGAGATTTACAACATTCCTTTTTATCCTGGAGTTTAATCTGATATTGCAAACAGTCCGTCCTGCGTGTATTTGTCAAGGTTTCTCCATTCACTACTTTGAAAAACTCCTCCAAACGCCGCGCACTCAAAAGCCAAGGTCACATGGTGTGAATTAGACTCTTTTATGGCAGCCTGGGCCTTGCATTACAATTAGTCTAAGTCTGTTTCAAAGATCAGCCCTGGGCCCTCGGGACTCATGAGACACACACTTCAATGGGAGCTTTTCATTTAGTGGAAAATGCCTACTCAGCTGCCATTCAGCCAGGACTTTTTTATCCAGTGATACCGCTGTACGTAGTCCTGTGTAGAGAGAATGGGTCTAGTGTGAAACGTCCTATATTACGAGCTTTAAGCCGTGTTAGAACCCCCATAAAAACATACCTGCACGGCAAAAAAGGCCGATCAAAAAATAAGGAAAAAATACCAATTTTGAGGTAAAAATGCCCTATTCTAAGTGAAATTCTCTGCCAGTGCAGTAAGAAATTTCCACTTACCAAGTTTTCTTAAAACAAGACAAAATATGAATCTTGTTCTAAGCAGAAAACACGAGTTTCAAGTATTTATGGCAAGATTTTTCCCCTTATTGGTTTGAGAAGGAAGTTAAAGAGGCTTAACCTGGACTGAGTTAATATAAAAAGTGCTTACACTACAAAAAAGGATTTTCTGACATAGTTAAATTGACTTGAATTAAGCAGATTCATGTTAAAAGACCAATTTTTTGAGAATTTTGAGATTTTTTTTTACTTGTTTCAAGATATTCCATCCTGATTTATCTTATCTAGATATTACAACTTATTCTAAGCACTTTTTATATTAAATCAAGCAAGGTTAAGCCTCTTCTCAAACCAATAAGGTGAAAAATCTTGCCATAAATACTTAAAACTCGTGTTTTTTGCTTAGAACAAGATTCGTATTTCGTCTTGTTTTAAGAAAACTTGGGAAGTGGAAATTTCTTACTGCACTGGCAGAAAATTTCACTTAAAATAGGGCATTTTTACCTCAAAATTTGTATTTTTTTCTTATTTTTTGAAAGGCCTTTCTTGCAGTGTAGAATAAGTTGTAATATCGAGATAAGATAAATCAGGATGAAATATCTTGAAACAAGTAAAAAAACCCATTTTATTAAGTAAAAAATCTTAAAATTGATCTTTTAAGATGAATCTGCTTAATTCAAGTCACTGTAACTATGCTAGAAAATCCTTTTTTGTAGTGTGGAGTTGTGTTTTGCTTCATTCACACTGGAAAACAATATTTAGGTAAAATGACTTAAAATGAGAATATTTTACTTTATTTGAGTAGATTCATCTCGGCAAGTGAAATTATCTGCCAGTGGGATAAGTGTTTTTTTCTTAATTCAAGCAACATTTGATTTTATTTCTTATTTTAAGTGTATCAAGATGTATTTTCATATTTTAAGTACACAAATCTCGCTGCACTGGCAGATTATTTTACTTGTCAAGTGAAATTTACTCAAATCATGGTAAAACTTTCTTAATCCAAGTCATTTTAGTTTGAATAGATTTAGTTTTTGCGGTGTACATGTTTGAGGAAGCCTGTGTTATTCGTCTGTCTACATTTCCAAAGCTCAAAATGCTGTGTTCCACCTTGTGATGTCATGAAGTGGTCGCTTTCGTGTTAGCAGTTACCTTTTAGCTTTTGTTTAACAGAGATTGGCAACTCGAGGGTTGAAATTATCCAAATGTTTCTAGGGAAGGTGTTTGGAATAAGGATGAAAAATATTGAAATATCAATATATCGTATCGTTTAATCAATGTTATGGGCTGCTGTATCAATATATTTTTATATATATTCATGTTTTTTTGTTTGTTTATGTTACTAAAAAAAAATTAAATACAAAATAGATTTAAGCAACACATTTTCAGGAGCTTAACTAGAGATGAGCAAAAATATTGAAATATCGATAAATCGTATTGTTTAATGTGATAATACAGTATTGCTGTGGGCTGCTGTATCGATATATCGCCGATATATGGAAAAGTCTGTGTTATTATATAAAATATGAATCAAAAGCAAATGACTAAAGACTGATACAGACTTTTCCACAGCCTCAGATCGTTTATCGCCACTAGTTTTGCTAAAGTCGCCGCCGTCAACTGAGCGGAAATGACGTCCTATAATTACCACAGAAATAATAATGAATAATTTTAGAAATAAACTCACACAAATGAAATACAAACGTTTTCTATCATTTTCATTTTCATCGGCCGAAAATAAAACTGCAAATATCTTAAGAACCAGAATCGCACAAACAAAACTTTTAGCAGCACAAACGACTGACTCCATTTTGGATGTTTTCGAGCATTTTGAAGCTTCCTGTGGAGCTGACCCCAATTTGACCTGTAAAAGAATCGTTAATTTCTCCAAAAACTAAAGCAGCACAAACGATGGACGTAGTTTTTGTGCAGGTTTGAGTTTGATGGGGGCGACTTCACAGAGGTTAGTACGACAGGGTTCAATATTTTGCCTTTCAATGTTAATGTTTTGCCATTCCACTGTTCGCTTCAGTCGACCCCTCCGTTTGTAGAGCATCTCGTTTAATCACGAGCCCAGATATAACAACACTGCTCATTCGAGTGTATTGCTCCAGGTCAGACACTCCCTATTCCAGGGCATTGATCTCTTTCTGTTGCTCATCACTTAGCACTTTCACTTCTTTTATTTCTTTCAGTGTGGTAGTTTCCAAGTTAACACCTCCTTTTCCTTTTTGTTCTGTAGAGACTGTTTTCCATTTGAGAAAAGAACCAAGTCTAAATATGCAGGATTCGTGTGTTAAACATGTGTGAATGAAACAAAACACAACTCCAGATATGTTTTTGGTGAGGAAACGACATTATAATAGATCAGAAAAGAGCGTAATATGAGCCACTTAAACTCAACTATCCCCATAAAGACAAGAAAGAAGCATTACCGGTCAGATCTGTGGAGAGATGGCCCTATTCACATAAGAATATATGTTTTTTGAAGCAGTTTAAACACCCAGAAAAATGCTAAATCAATAACATTTCCATAGAGACAAGCAGAAAAGTTAAATAGTTAATATAATAATAAAATTGTGATGCACTCGGCACTAATGTGAGTCAGTTTAGTCACATTTCCTTTGTGTTTTGGTCATTTTTAAGCAGCTTTTTTGTATTTTAGCGAAAAAAAGTGACAATTTATGCCTCTATTTACTATTTTACTGATAAAATTGGTCAAAAATATGGACACATGCACTATAAAAAGGATTTTCTAGCATAGTTAAACTGACTTGAATTAAGAAGATTCATCTTAAAAGACCAATTTTAGATTTTTTTTTTTACTTAATAAAATGAGATTTTTTTAAACTTGTTTCAAGATATTCATCCTGATTTATCTTATCTCGATATTACAACTTATTCTAAGCACTTTTTATATTAACTCAGTCCAGGTTAAGCCTCTTTAACTTCCTCCTCAAACCAATAAGGGGAAAAATCTTGCCATAAATACTTGAAACTCGTGTTTTCTGCTTAGAACAAGATTCATATTTTGTCTTGTTTTAACAAAACTTGGTAAGTGGAAATTTCTTACTGCACTGGCAGAGAATTTCACTTAAAATAGGGCATTTTTACCTCAAAATTGGTATTTTTTTCTTATTTTTGATAGGCCTTTTTTGCAGCGTGGGATATTTCTTGGATAAAACTGGGACAAATCAGTGGTTTTGGATAAATCCGCTGGGACAGGGGGCACAGGGCTCAAAACTGGGGGTCGTGTGGCTGGTTCACACCAGCAGGGACTGAGGATGGAAATTAGCTTTGGCTATAATCCTGCGTATTTACAGATATGTGATTTTTCCATATATTCCTGTTTTGATATGCATTGTCCCTTCATAAATAAATAAAATACAAAAATACAAACTGGGACTGCCCTGGGTAAATAGGGACGTCTGGTCACCCTATACATAAAGCACCTTTGGGCTGACTCAGAGCTATAGGAAATGACTTTTTATTATCTTTAAATCGCTTTTATAGGCTTATAAACATGAGGCTTTAAGAGCAGACCTCCTTCAAACACTGTAACTGCTAAGGAGGCGGCAGTGTTCAGCGGTTTGAGTAATGATAATGTAATACAGAGCTATAAAGTGGTAGTAGTCGTAGAAAAGTATTAACCGGTCTCTTTTTAATGGCGTAGTGGCTGTGGTGAGATCATCAGTGCCACTCAGCCGATCAATGGAGCCGGACGCCAGCGGACACGTCCCGGTCTGAGCCGCAGTAAATAACACTAGACGCTGTGATTATCGCGCTGAACTCTGCTAATGCGGCGAGGCTTCCATTTCGCCACGAGCTAAACTAGCATCAGGCAGGCAGAAGCAAAGGATCATGGGACAGAGAGAGTGTGTGCCTGACATGTAACACAAACAGACTTTTCTGACAGCTCGTACAACCAATTACGAGAGGATTTAGTTAACAGATCGCTACGGACCCTTTAAAATCCCGTGTCATCAGAAAGAAAAGAAAAAAAAAACTGGAATGGAGGCGACAAAGTGAAGCTGAATATATTTTCCCTCGCAATTTTAGTACATTTCTCCTCGTCTGGATTTTTTTCTTAATTTTGCTTTTAAAACTGCCCCCTTTACCCTTTAATGAAGTGTTTCTTTTCCTTTTGTTCAGTACAATCTTCTTTGTATTCTCATATTTTGTGATATTCTGAGGTTAATCACTGCTTTCCCACTGAAATCACATCAGGTCCCACTTCACTTTTGCCTCCATTTGCCTCCAGTTGCCTCCAGTTGCCTCCAGTTGCCTCCAGTTGCCTCCAGTTGCCTCCAGTCTGGAATTTACAATGTTTTTGTTTACACGTTTTTAAAGGGTCCATATGTTTTACGGCCCATTGGCCACTGCTCCTGCACATCGCCTGTTCCACAGGTGTAAAGCTGGGTTCAACTGGCCAAACACCGTCTACGCAGCATTGTAGGACTGTAAGGAGCGATTATTTTAATAGCAGACTAGTAATATCCATCCATCCATTTTCTTTCGCTTATCCGGGGCCGGGTCGCGGGGGCAGCAGTCTAAGCAGGGGCTCCCAGACTTCCCTCACCCCAGACACTTCCTCCAGCTCCTCCAGGGGGATCCTGAGGTGCTCCCAGGCCCAGAGACAGAGTCGCTCCAGCGTGTCCTGGGTCTTCCTCCCGATTGAGGCGTCCACGAGGCATCAGAACAGACCTCCTCCTCCCCTCGGCTGCTCCTCTCGACGTGGAGGAGCAGCGACTCTACTCCGAGCTCCTCCCGTGTGACCGAGCTCCTCCGCCTCTCTCTAAGGCAGCGCCCGGCCACTCTGCGGAGGAAACTCATTTCTTCGCTTGTATCGGTGATCTGGTCCTTTCGGTCGTTCCCCAGAGCTCGTGACCAGAGGTGAGGAGGAACGTGACTGAGGTAAATCCACAGCTTCGCCTTTGGGCTCAGCTCCTCTTCACCACAACGGCCCCGATACAGCGACCGCATCACTGCCGACGCCGCACCGATCCACCCTTCACCCTCACGCTCCGTCCTCCCCTCACTGTGAACAAGACCCCGAGAAACTAGAGGCAGAGACTCCCCACCCACCCGGAGAGGGAAATCCACCTTTTTCCCGTCGAGAACCACGGCCTCGGGTTTGGAACAGCTGATCCTCACTTCAGCCGCTTCACACTCGGCTGCAAAAAAAAGTGCTGCAGGTCCTGGTCCGAGTAATATCTCTGATTAATCATCACAGCCCGACTGTTTTGTTTGCTGTTCGTGAGAAGGTGAAAAGTATGAGGGGCTTTCTTTCAGTAAAAGGGTAACTTTGCTCAAAATCAAAGTGAGAAAATTCGAGACAAACTACGATGTCAAATGTCAATAAAGCACGAAAAACTGACTACACTGCTCATATTTTAACGTCCGTTTCTCTGCAGCGGTCACCCAAGGTTACGCTCCTCGTCAGTTTGACAATAATGAGGATTAACTTGCTGAACGACAAATAGTTTTCACAGGCACTTCACTGACAATCTGTAAAACGTGACGTGATGTAGTCCACAAGTACATGAGATCCAGCGCAATATGTACGTATAAAGAAGAAATTGTTGTGCATGAAAGTGAAGATTTCTGTTTGTAACGGATCAATATTTGTGACCGAAATGAAACGTATTGATTTGAAATGTTTTAGAGTAAATATTATTGTCTGGAAAAGGGGGTGGATCACATGAGATCACATAAAACTCTTAATTTCTGCTCCTTTTCATTCACTTCTTGTGTTTAATGTTAATTTTAATGACACTGTTAATGTCTTTTTACACTTTATGAATGAAATAAACACATTTTTTAAAAGGTGTGAAGCAGTGATGTTATTTAGCGTACACGATTCAACACGAAATCCTTCCTCCTTGAATGGAGTGAGTCAGCTTCATTACCGCACACACATTCAGGGTGGGTTTTTTTTGTTTTTTTTAGTGCTGTTTTAGCGTGTTCGTCAGAGGAAGACGTGCAGAAATCACCCCCAGCACGCCGCTCCCTCCACCCAATCCTCTTTTTTTTAATGGGCTTAGGGGCTAAAAGATCTGTGCCACCTAAAAAAGATAAACTATTACACAACGCGCTTCCAAAATAGACACGCGTAAGACCACAACCTCCCCGTGCAGAGGGGTCGAGACCAGAAGCAAGAGGGTCATTAAAGGGCACGTATTTAGGCTCTTCAGGCTCTTCTCTCAAACAGAAAACACTCTGTTCCACCTCGTGATGTCATGTGGTAATACAGGAAGTGTGAATGAAACAAAACACAACTCTGCACTGGAAAAAAACAATATCTAGGTGAGTTAAAATGACTTAAATTAAGAACATTTTACTTTATTTGAGTCGATTCAACTTGACAAGTGAATTTATCTGCCAGTGGAATAAGTGTTTTTCTCTTAATTCAAGCAACATTTGATTTTGTTTCTTATTTTAAGTGCGAAAAGTTGTTGTTTGTCTTATTTTAAGTGTAGCAAGATGTATTTTCATATTTTAAGTGCAAATATCTTTTATATATTTTACTTGTAAAGTGAAATTGACTCAAATCATGGTAAAACTTTCTTAATCCAAGTCATTTTAGCTTCACTAGATTTTTTTTTTTTTGCGGTGTGGGTGCATTTTTGATGCAGTAACATCATTATAACACGGCTTAAAGCTCACAAGAGTCAGTTTTTATGTAATATAGGAGCAGCATATTAATGAGAGGTCAAACTGAATAGGAATTAGAACAGACTGAATAAAAAAAACACCCGACTGAGGCAAAAATATCAACATTTTGGAGGAAGTTACAGTGACTAATAATCTGTCATTTTTTCCATTGGCCTCAAAATAACAAGTGTCTTGAAATTGCGTCTTAAATGTAGTTTAACCTCATAAACAATAGCTCTGTAAGTAATATGAAGACGACACACAAGTTCCCTTACAATAACACTTAATCAGAACTTAATTTCTTCATTATTGTCTCCAGTGATGGGAAAAAGATGTATTTAGGTACAGCACTACAAAAAAAGATATTCTAGCAGAGTTAAACTGACTTGATTTAAGCAGATTCATCTTAAAAGATCAATTTTAAGATTTTTTTACTTAATAAAATGAGATTTTTTTTTACTTGTTTCAAGATATTCCATCCTGATTTATCTTATCTCGATATTACAACTTATTCTAAGCACTTTTTATATTAACTCAGTCCAGGTTAAGCCTCTTTAACTTCCTTCTCAAACCAATAAGGGGAAAAATCTTACCATAAATACTTGAAACTCGTGTTTTCTGCTTAGAACAAGATTCATATTTCGTCTTGTTTTAAGAAAACTTGGTAAGTGGAAATTTCTTACTGCACTGGAAGATAATTTCACTTAAAATAGGACATTTTTAACCCAAAATTTGTATTTTTTTCCTTTTTTGCAGTAAGAATATTGAATAACTGCATTAAAATGTTTTTTTTTTTATGTATTACTGATACTTGGTCCAAATAAAGTACTGTATTCTGAATACTTAGAGTACTTTTACATCGTATAAAGATTCAACGTGGGATTAAAAACAGCTTTCAGCATGTGTTGTGTGTTTATTTATCAGTGATTAGCGAAGGAAAACCACACATGCACTCACCACAGGAGCAGAGTTTCGATTTTTCTCAGACTGATCAAGTGTTGCCACGTATTTCTTTCTTTAATTTTAGAAAAGTAACTGCGCCTGAACCCCACCAAATGAAAAAGTTACTCAAAATAAGTATTCTGAACGTTGTTACTTCACAATATTGATTATTCACAGTCAAGATGAGACCAAAACAAACTTAAAAATCTTCTTTGCTTTCGATATGAACGCAGAAAACGCTGTAAATCCACAAGTCTGATCAGGTTAAGATTCCTGCTGCAGTTATGGTTCATGTTTATGAGCGCAGACGACAATCACGTTTGACCCACATTTTGGAGGTTCTCAGATTTCACCCCAACTGTCTGACTTCACGTTTCTTCTATGTGCCTCCTCCATCCTGCAACAAGGCGGCTGTGTTCAGGGACTCCTCCTGATCACCATTAAATCAGCATTATTAAAAGCTGTTAATGTTTAACAATAAGAGTCTGTGCTCAAGGAAACTTTG
The DNA here is from genome assembly GCA_034769755.1 of Odontamblyopus lacepedii. Taxonomy (NCBI): domain Eukaryota; kingdom Metazoa; phylum Chordata; class Actinopteri; order Gobiiformes; family Gobiidae; genus Odontamblyopus; species Odontamblyopus lacepedii. The sequence continues at coordinate 1,462,532 of CM068356.1, read as the reverse complement.
AGATAGGGGGATATATAAATATATGTATATGAGACTGGATTGTGTATAGGTTTTTATAAAGGATTTGGTACTTTGAGAAGTTAAGAGAGACACTAGCATTGCAAATTTCTCTGATCTGGCCAAGATTTTAAAGCTTATATCAGGTTATTTGTCTTGTTTTCAGATTTATTATGGACTTACTAGTTCTGAAACGGCTTAATTCTAGTCTAGAGGTCGTTTATTTGAAGATAAACTTGTCAACTGGCTGCACGGACAGATAATTTCACTACTTTTAAGTCATTTTCTGATTGATTTAAGTGTTTATATCTTAAATTTTGGCTTTTTTTGCAGCGTGTGAGTTAATGCCAGTTGTTTATTGACAGTTTATAAGAGGGCAGATGTCTCAAAGGATGTGGTACACTTTGAACAATAGTGACTCACTAAGATAAGAGCTACTAGAAAACTAATAAAACATAATAAAACACAGTAAGAGCCTCCCGTTTGTCAAGGAAGACAACGCAATCTGAGCAACGTTCACAAAAGCAAAATTACGCATAAGGATTTCAGCTGTAACGTTGCGCTTTTAAGACTAAAAAAATACAACATCCTAGCGACACGTGAAGTGTGAAAACATGCGGAGAAGTTAGTTTGGATAGTCGATTTGCCAACAACAAAGACTGAGGCGTGATGGTCACCCTTGCCCACAGCTGTCCCATCCCAGGACGGCGAGCCATGCCCCGCCACGGGAACAAAAAAAAAACACCCTTCACAAGCGAAACAAGCGTTAAAACGAGCTCAATTCTTACCAAGACGATCGCAAATCTCTCTTCTAGCTCTCCCGGGTCTGGCATGGGTAGTTTCAGGGGCATATTGTGTCCCCTCAAGTCCGTATGCTGATCCATGCTGCCTGCGTTCCCCATGGTCGTTCGCGTCCAGCCACAAGTTTTCAAAAGCCGCAACTTCAGAGACGAACTGGCACTGGAAAACCCGACTGGAAATATCCGATTTGCGTGGTTCTGCTTGGGCTTCCCCGTCTGCGGCGCTGGTGGTTAATCCTGGTCACTTCTTCTTCTCCTCCAGCATAAAGCACACGTGAGCCAAGACGCGGCGGTTCGCTTCTGGTCTCCGACGGCGCATTTCTTTTCGTCAATCTGTGAAGGGGCTGGAGGAGGAAAAAACAAAACGTGAACTTGTAAGTAAGCGCAGACAGTTAAGTTATCCGTATCTTGCACAATTTCGGCTCCACTCCCAGTCGGTAGTAATGACGACGGGCATGATTCACGCTGAGCAGTCCTCCTCCTCCTCCTCCTCCTCCGAGTGTGCGCGCACGGAGGCGACCGGGGCTCCGCGCGTAATCCGTGCGCCGCCGACCACCGAGTCAAAGCGGATGGGGGTCCTCACTCTCTCAGCACCGCCCCACAATGAGCTCTTTGAGGGGGTAAAAACTGCTTCTTCTCCTTGGGGCGTAGCAGCTCCCTCCCCGAAGCCGTCGCTAAGGAGACGAGGTGGTCCGTGCGCGCGTTGTGCTGCGTTGTGCTGCGTTGTGTTGCATTGTGGTACTTTGAGTTTGCGGTGAAAGGGGTGCCTCATGGGGGCCCCCTGTCCTGTGCCCCTACGGCTACCTCATCAGAACTGGGAAATAGAGTGAGTAATTGGTTGAGTTCGTGCAGAATAGTTGGGTGAGTTGCAGGTTTGGAAGGATAAGTAAGAAAAGTTAAGAGAAAAATCAAAGTCTGATCAAGTTTGGGTTAAATTGTTACGGGTTAAAGGTCCAGTATTACACAAATTTGACTCCTGTGTGCTTTAAGCCCTGTTATAATGCTGTTGTCTCCTCCAAAATACACCTGGAGTGTTTTGTTTCATTCACACGTGTTTCTTTCTACATCTCCAAAGCTTTAAATACTTTAAATACTTTACACAGCAAAAAGGCCTGTCAAAAATAAGAAAAAAAATACCAATTTTGAGGTAAAAATGCCCTATTTTAAGTGAAATTCTCTGCCAGTGCAGTAAGAAATTTTCACTTACCAAGTTTTCTTAAAACAAGACGAAATACGAATCTTGTTCTAAGCAGAAAACACGAGTTTCAAGTATTTATGGACAGATTTTTCACCTTATTGGTTTGAGAAGGAAGTTAAAGAGGCTTAACCTGGACTGAGTTAATATAAAAAGTGCTTAGAATAAGTTGTAATATCGAGATAAGATAAATCAGGATGGAATATCTTGAAACAAGTAAAAAAATCTCATCTTATTAAGTAAAAAAATCTTAAAATTGATCTTTTAAGATGAATCTGCTTAATTCAAGTCAGTTTAACTATGCTAGAAAATCCTTTTTTGCAGTGTATGATGCCATGAAGAGGTTTTCAAGCTGCTTTTACCTTTAGTTGAGTAGAAATGGGCCATTCCAGGGCTGAAATCATCCAAATTATTCTAGTGAAGGTGTATGAAGTTTAAAAACACATCATTTCTGTTGGAGAGAAAGCCTAAAAATGCAGGATTTGTGCGTTAAACATGAGACTGAAACAAAAACACAACTCCAGGTCTGTTTTTGACGAGGAAACAACATTATAAGATCAGAAAATAGCGTAACATGGGCCAATTTTTATAAGCCTATTTTTTAATTGTTAATCGCCGTGACAACAATGCTCATTTTTCATCGTTCTCAAACCAATGGAGAGTCGTTATGTCGTATTAGGAGGTACAGAGTTTGCCCGCAGGTGGAAATAGCGTGGGTGGAAATACATGTTATACCTTCATGATTTTACAGAGGTGTGAACTCAGTGAAATCTGATCTGGTCTGAGCACTTTAGTCTATTTCTTCAGCTGTAAAACAACAACTTAGAATTTCGGTGTTAAGTAGTAGTAGAAATACTGTACTTAAGTAGATTTTTAAGTGCCTTTTACTTTTACTTCACTACATTTGAGAGCAGGTCTCTGTACTTTCTACTCCACCACACAGAATGTTTGAACTGGACTGAAAAGTAAAAGTATTTTTTATGCATTATTGTTGGAGACCTGCAGAAAAGGCTGGAAAACTCAAACATACAAATAAAAATAGCCAGGAAAAAAAGACGGATTCAGTAAAATTGAGCACAAATCTTTATCAACATCACTACATTTGAAGCTTTATAAGATCTCAAAATTTGCATTAAATACTTTTACTTCTTACTCTTACAATACATGTTTTGTTTTTTGTTTGTGTGATACTTTTACTGCTGTTATTTTTTGCTCCTGCACATTGGCAAAAACAATATCCAGGTAAGTTAAAATGACCTAAACTGAGGAGATTTTACTTTATTTGAGCAGATTCATTTTGACAAGTAAAATCATCTTTTATTTTAAGTGCAAAAAGTTGTTATTTTTCTTATTTTAAGTGTTGCAAGATGTATTTTCATATTTTAAGCACAAAAATCTTACTATTTTTTACTTGTTAAGTCAAATTTACTCTAAAACTTTCTTAATCCAAGTCATTTTAGAGCGATTAGATTTTGGTTTTTGTAGTGTATTTGTGCTTTTATTTAAAGGTGCACTGCGTAACTTTTCTTGAAGAGAGCACACCGTATAGTTTCCATGTACTGAACTGTTCAGCCTGGAAATGTTTCACAATAAGGCATTAAACTACTTTAATACTGTGGAACAAACCAAGCAAAGCAATAACATCCCAGTGTTACTGTTTATTTCTTGTGTTCTTTATTTTAAAATGGTTCAAGCCCTTTGTTCAGTCGCTTATACCTTTTTGTTTTTTTAATTTATTTTATTTTTTACATTATTTTATTTTATTTTATTTTATTATTTGTTTAATTTATTTTATAGATTATTTTCTGTTATTATTCTTTGCTTATGGATCTGTATGAGTGGGTATGGATGGTGTTTGGTTGAGTGTGAAGCCTGAACTCCTTGTGTTTTTCAATAAGAAAGAAAGAAAGAAAGAAAGAAAAAGAAAGAACATCTCCCTAAAGACAAAAAAGTGGCACACCCTCCACCAGAAAAGTTACACAATGCACTTCCTCCAAGTACTTCTTCCACCACTGGCTTCTTGCCTAGTAAACCTGGTCTAAATGTGGTCTAAACCTGGTCTAAACCTGGTCTAAACCTGGTCTAAATGTGGGCTAAATCTGGTCTAAACCTGGTCTAAACCTGGTCTAAACCCGGTCTAAACGTAGACTAAATGTGGTCTAAACCTGGTCTAAACCCGGTCTAAACGTAGACTAAATGTGGTCTAAACCTGGTCTAAACCCGGTCTAAACGTAGACTAAATGTGGTCTAAACCTGGTCTAAACCTGGTCTGAACTCGGTCTAAATGTGGTCTAAATCTGGTCTAAACCCGGTCTAAACGTAGACTAAATGTGGTCTAAACCTGGTCTAAACCCGGTCTAAATGTGGGCTAAACCTGGTCTAAACCTGGTCTAAACCCGGTCTAAATGTAGGCTAAATGTGGTCTAAACCTGGTCTAAATCTACTCCACACCCCGGTCCAAATCCTGGTCCAATCCTGATCTAAACCTGGTCTAAACCTGGTTTATCCTCCTGGATTCTGTAGGAGGGAATTGGAAGTTCGACGCTCTCTCTGCTTCTGTCCAAAGTTTAACGTTGAACTCAAAAATGAAACAAAACAAACCTCCATGTCCCCACCAAACACAGATATAATAATAATAATAATGCTCTTCTTAACGGCCTCGTAACAGAAAACAAGCCTTATTCCCAGCGCACCACCGCATCCTCCCATCATTTGTTGTTGGAGATCGGCGAAACCCGAGCCGTGGGCTGGGTGGAGACCAGATTACGCACAACAGGCGGCGCAGCAGGCTGACATCATGAAGCCCTGGAGATGATCTGAGGTCTTCCAGATGCACAAAGATCCGATTCAGAGCCTCGTCCAATCAGGGAGGAGGGTCTGAAGTCAGCTGATCCACCAGACACACTGCCAAAGAGGCCTACGAGGAAAAAAGAAGAAGAAAATACCAGTTTTGAGGTAAAAATGCCCTATTTTAAGTGAAATTTTCTGCCAGTGCAGCAAGAAATTTCCACTTATCAAGTTTTCTTAAAACAAGACGAAATCTGAATCTTGTTCTAAGCAGAAAACACGAGTTTCAAGTATTTATGGCAAGATTTTTCACCTTATTGGTTTGAAAAGGCACGGCAAGTTTATTTGTGTAGCACAATTTGTACATAAAGTGATTCAAAGTGCTTTACAGAATAAAGAAATACATTAAAATCACAATACAACAAATCAGAACATAAATAATCATCATAAAATGTAAAAATAGAGATGGGACATTAGAGAGAATTAGAGAAGAGAAGAGTGAGAAGGAAGTTAAAGAGGCTTAACCTGGACTGAGTTAATATAAAAAGTGCTTAGAATAAGTTGTAATATCGAGATAAGAGAAATCAGGATGAAATATCGTGAAAAAAATCTCATCTTATTAAGTAAAAAATCTTAAAATTGATCTTTTAAGATGAATCTGCTTAATTCAAGTCAGTTTAACTATGTTAGAAAATCCTTCTTTGTCGTGCAGAGGGGCACAAGAGCGAAGTGGTGCGAGAAATACTCGATTTAGAAGTAAAACTACAGACACGGAAGCAAAAAAATACAAATAAGTAAAAGTATCACATGAAAAAATGGACTTAAGGTATTAACTGTGGGACTTTTCTGGAGGGTGATGGTCACAGGCTTTTCACCATGAAGACTTCATTATCGCTTTGCCTGGAATGTTTCACAGTGCAGCATTAAACCTTTCTATCTTCCTGGAGACCAAACCGGGCCAAGTTACAGGTCAGATCTGTGGAGAGGCGACCCCCGTCACAGAAGGCTCAGAACGCCTGTTTTTCTAGGTATTTTTGGGCTATAAAACCACCTGTAATTGAATACATGTAAAGTAAAGCTGTTTAATGTCACACTGTGGAATATTCCAGGCAGAGCAATGACGTATCCATGGAAACAAGCAGGTGATGGACCCTCGACGAGAAAAGTTACACAATACACTACAAAAAAGGATTTTCTAGCAGAGTTAAACTGACTTGAATGAAGCCGATTCATCTTAAAAGATCAATTTTAAGATTTTTTACTTCATAAAATGAGATTTTTTTTTAACTTGTTCCAAGATATTTCATCCTGATTTATCTTATCTCGATATTACAACTTATTCTAAGCACTTTTTATATTAACTCAGTCCAGGTTAAGCCTCTTTAACTTCCTTCTCAAACCAATAAAGTGAAAAATCTTGTCATAAATACTTGAAACTCGTGTTTTCTGCTTAGAACAAGATTCATATTTCATCTTGTTTTAAGAAAACTTGGTAAGTGAAAATTTCTTACTGCACTGGCAGATAATTTCACTTAAAATAGGGCATTTTTACCTCAAAATTGATTATTTTTTTTAATTTTTTGATAGGCCTTTTTTGCAGTGTACACTGGAAAAAAAACAATGTCTAAGTTAAAATGACTTAAATTAAGAACATTTCACTTTATTTGAGTGGATTCATCTGGACAAGTGAAATAATCTGCCAGTGGAATAAGTGTTTTATTTCTTAATTCAAGCAACATTTGATTTTGTTTCTTGTTTTAAGTGCAGCGAGATGTATTTTCATATTTTAAGTACAAAAAGTCTTATTCCACTGGCAGAAATTTTACTTGTCAAGTGAAATTTACTCAAATCATAGTAAAACTTTCTTAATTCAAGTCCTTTTCACTGGTCCAGGTTTTGTTTGGTGCCGTGTGCGCCTCTGTTCTGCTCGTCTGTTCTGTTTTGTGCAACACTTGAGTCTGAGCCGGAGCGTTTTCCCTGCAGGTACATTTGGTACATTTGGCACAGGTCTGAATGCACAAAGATCGTCTGTTATTGTAATGAGATCAGCCCGAAGTAACTGAAATAAACACTGGCTTTTCCCCGGATCATCCACACTGCACATGTCTCTGGTCTGGCCAAGATTTTAAAACTTATATCAGGTTATTTATCTCGTTTTCATATTTATTTTATCTAGTGAAAAGTTAAAAGTACTTTTCTTTATGGTTTGAGACTTATTTTTTAGCACGTTTTATTTTATTTGTGACGACTTTGAGCAACACAATACACGAAAACATTTAAAAAAAAGGAAGAAATATATTGAATCACTTAAAATCAACTCAATTCTTTATCAAAATCACTGCATTTCATCCGTTAATTGCTCTAAAAACACCTGCAAAATACTTTCCCCACGTGATTCTTGTACTTTTACTTGAGTATCTTCATGCCCCTGCGTCAGTTCTATGAAAACTCTGGTGTTTTTTTTGTACGGAGGGGTTAATATATGATGAGTTGTCATATTTTTAGGATGATATCAGCGTTTAAACTCTGTTCTGTGCTGAGGAAGTCACTGTCCGCTGTCCTGTCCTGAGTTATTATAGGTGTGGGAGCCGTTACTTGTGCTGAATCTCAAAAGACAAGACAAGAAAATGCAAAGGATGGGCCAGAAGTAGAGAAATACACAATCGGGCCACTGTGAGGAGCCTCTCGGGGACGTCATTTGGCTGTTGACGGGTCACATCTGTGAAATGGGGCCTTTAAGAACATCGCTGTGTCCTTTTCCCTTCAGGAACAGATGCAACAAGTGCAGCTTTGTGTCCTGGAGCGCTGCAGCCCCCGTATGGACAAGATAAGTTTCTCTTTCCTCGCTTCTTTCTCCTCGATTCCGCCGGTTTTCAGCTGTAAATACGATGCGTTATATTAAATGGTGCCTCAAAGAAAACCACGGAAAGAAGGAGCGTAAAAGCAAAAAAAAGCGTGGCCAAAATGTTCGATGTAAACACTCAAATCCATCAGAAAACGACTTAAAAGTAGTGAAATTATCTGTCCATGCAAGTTATCTTTAAATAAATGACTTCTAGACTAAAAATTAAGTGTTCATGGGCTGAAAATAAGTTTATGGATGTTGAGTTTTAGATAAACACACTTGAGTAGAGTGTCCGGACGTCTCTATTTCCCCGGGACAGTCCCAGTTTTGAGCCCTGTGTCCCAACAAATTTATCCAAAAACCAGTGATTTTCCTCAGTTTTATACAAGAAATGCTCCAAGTGTCCCTATTTTTGACCAGTTTTATACCTGGCAACAGCAAAAAGGAGCATAAATTTAGGTAAAATGCAGAAAAGCTGCTTAAAAATGACCAAAACACAAAGAAAATGTGATTATATTGACCCTCATGTTAGTCATGAATGTCTCGGAATAACAGTTTTCCTTAATTACGCATTCGTTCCACAATTTTATTATTATCAACCACCAAAAAGACGGGGATGTCCCAGTTTTTTTATTCTGAAACTTAAATATCACGCAAATCTGTATCACTGAATATAAAAACAGGTGAAGTGTTGCAGCAGAAAACTGTGGTAAATGGATTGTGGCTTTTTTTAAACATTTATTGCGTAAATTTAAGATTTTCCGACTAGTTGAGTCACTGAAGAAATATACGTGACAATTTCTTAGATTATACGACATATTCAGAACTAGTAACACTGGAAAAAACAATATCTGGGTGAGTTAAAATGACTTAAATTAAGAACATTTTATTATTTTTTACATTTTACAATTTATTTGAGTCGATTCATCTCGACAAGTGCAATTATCTGCCAGTGGAATAAGTGTTTTTTTTCCTTAATTCAAGCAACATTTGAGTTTATTTCTTATTTTAAGTGCAAAAAGTTGTTGTTTTTCTTATTTTAAGTGTAGCAAGATGTATTTTTATATTTTAATTACAAAAATCGTAGCTCATTTTACTTGTCAAGTGAAATCTACTCAAATCACGGTAAAACTTTCTTAATCCAAGTCATTTTATCTCGACTAGATTTTGTTTTTTTTGCAGTATAAGTAGATAATAAATCTGAAAACAAGACGGAAAAACCTGATTTAAGCTTTAAAATCTTGGCCTGAGCAGAGAAATTTTGCCCGTGTAAAGAGCGCCCCCCTGTGGATGACGGGAAACATCGCAGAAACTAAAGTGGACATACGGGATTTGTTTATACCGGTCATATAAAAAAGGCCCAATATTACACAAAAGTGACTCTGAAATTTATACAGTCATCCTAAAAATAGAATTAATTTTAGAAAATAAATAGTAAAGAAATAGTTTGTAGCACAGTTAAAAGGCTCTGTGCAGAATGGGAAACAAAGAACACAGAAATAGAGGTTTTAAAAAGGCATTTGAGATGATAACAAATACATCTGGACAATGCAGACGATGAGCTTCAGTGTCTGGACGATGGACCCCAATTTAAATAGGTTTTTCAAGCAAAAAATATGTATCAAAAGTATATTCGTTTAATTTAATCTTATAAAGACGAACAGTAACACGAACGTAGGGGTGGGCGATATCTCGATATTTAAAATATATCGAGATATTTTTGAAACTCGATATGAATTCTGACATATCGATATATCGCTATAATGCTTATGTTTACTTCTGGTTTCGCCGCTTCGCTTGTTTCGCCTTCTCTGTGCCGCGCTCGCCTCCGCCTCCTGCTTTTGTCCCCTGAGCTCCTCCGCGGAGCCCGGAGCTGGCCACGGACTAAACCAGGACTAGAACTAAACCAGGACTAAACGCGGCCGCAAAGCCCGGGGCTCGGCCGCGGACTAAACCAGGACTAGGACCAGGGCTCTGCAGTGCGCCCATTTCACTCGCATTTGCGAGCAAATATTTCGTCGTGCGAACGTGGAAAACCAAACAGGCGCCTCTGTGCGAGTGTTTCTGCAGCCACAATAAGGAGCTGCGCACAGACACAACGTGACGAGTTAAACTTTCTAAATGCACGTTTCCCAGTGCGAGCGCAACCACGTGACACCTCCGACCGCGCACGAGCCCAGCACACGAGCTCCGCGTGTGTGCAGATATCACGAACAAACTCCGCTTCAAAACACACCCACGCCCCCTTAAACGAGGAGCCCCCGCAGCAGGACCCACACCTGCCCCACCACTCACAGACACCCGCGTGCCGCTGGACAAAGCGAGAGCTTTGGTTTTTGTCTTGGTCTTGTCTCGGACTCGAGCGCATTTGGACTCGGTCTTGTCATGAACTCAAGGTCTGAATACTGAGTGCGGTCATTTTTCATTAATGCCGCTGCTGTTGCCAATAAACTCATCCCGGCGTGCGGGAGGTGAGGGCTTCTCTCTGCAGCCTGTGCCAAATGCCAAATAAATCCGTTTGTCACACTGTGCGTTTGATTTGGTAAATGTGCAGAGACTAAATACCACTTTAAAACAAGAGAACGTAACTCCAGTTTGGAATTTGAAAATACAGGTTTAAAAATCCTACACTTTATTCACTTTGAAGCAGTTTTGTGTCAGTGGAAGTCCTCTTAAAGAAGAGGTTCTTAAACTGTGGGTGAGGGTCCAAAAAGGGGCACAGAGTGTTTAAGTGCAGAACTAAATGAATATTAATCAGATAAAATTTGTTTTTTTGTTTTTGCAGTAGTTTGTGGGGGCTGTATTTTTTCCTGTAAAGATATCGAGATATATATCGTATATCGAGATATAGCAAAATATATCGAGATATATTTTTTGGTCCATATCGCCCAGCCCTACACGAACGCATACAGAACAAATCCACTGTCCTCATATGTGTTTGGAAATAAGTATTTAAAAAGGCATTTAAGATTTCACCAAGCACCACATGTGGATCACACACACAGTGAGCTTCGGTGTGGACGGTGGAAGTGAATTTAGGTCATTTTAGTACCACAAGGTCATTAAATACGACCCAGAAATGACATGAACGAGCTTTTTAACCTTTCTCAGCAATAACATCTCCCTGGAGAGAAGCAGGTGAAGGACCCTCCACCTGAAAAGTGCACAACGCTCCTGTATTTTCTTATTTTCATTTTTATTTACATGGAAAAGATGTTACAGATTTGACAAACCGCTGATGATCGATGAAGTGTAGAAGAGTAACGTTCTGTGTTAGAACACGTGTGTTATTATAGAAATAGTATGAATGAAATGAAAAAACATTCTGAATCCATCCATATGCACATATCATATTTACACTACATATGTAAAGCAAATGCGTGGCAGACTGACAGGAGAGGATATTGTCTATCTACAGTTTATATCAGGGGTGTCAAACTCACTTTGGTCCGGGGGCCGTATGCAGCCTCCTTTGATCCCAAAAGGGCCGGATCAGAAAACTCAGTTCTCTCTTCAAGTTATTGTATTTTTCTCCGTGTCTCGTAGTGGTGTTTAAGATTATATTCCTCGAGCAATGCCACTTGTTCCAAACACACTGAGCACAGATTTCCCATTCACCTCTGTCAACAAATAAGAATTAGACTATTTTTCTTGGGAAATCCTGAACTCAGCATCTGCTTTTCTCATTTTTTGACATTTTGCTGATGAGGGTCACGGTCGACAGTCAAAACGATCGTCCTTTAAGAGCGTTTGGAAAGAGGAAAGTCTTCATTTGTGCTGCTCTGGTGGGAGTCGCAACGTACAGAAATGCCGGAGACGCTGCTATGCTAAACGGTGCAGAAAATTAACAGAAAAATCTGAACATTTTAAGTATTTTAATAGAAAAATCAGCTGAGGGCCAGATTAAAGGTCTTGGAGGGCCGGATCTGGCCCCCGGGCCGCATGTTTGACACATGTGGTTTATATAGTCTGTCTCTATCTTCTCTCGCCCTCAGACTCTGTCAGGGACCTGGGAGCTTAAGGATTCTGTTCTTATTCTTACACTGCAGGTCTCTGAGGCCTGGGGTTTTTCCTGGTTCTGCTGTCGCTCCTTCAGTTTAGGGTCACAGCCCCGAGTGTCTGATCCCCACAGGCTCCACTGACGCCTTCAGCTGCCAGACCCGCTCCAGCTCTGGTTATTTCTCTACTTCCTCATGTTCCTTTATATAGAGAGTTTGTATATTATTGTAGTGCATGTTAAGTCTCGCTTCCATGCAGCATTTAATTATCATGAAATATGATATGGCACTTACACATCTTTACAGACGGTTAAACAGTTTAACCAATAAATTTGGCTTTGACAGATAAAATATTTTCTTAACTTGGATTTCACCCACAGGAAACCCACACAACCCCCCACAGTCCAGAGGAAAACAGCCATGTGACCCACTTAATGCTTTGGAGTTTAGACAAAATAGTTGTTCAACAACTAAACAAATTAGATTATAAAACCGGGATTGTGCAGTATTTTTATGCCAGCTTCGTTTCCACACAGTCCATTTTAGACTTGGTTTCATATCCAGAAACATTAGTCCTGTGGGTGTTGTTAATCTGGCAAAGTTTCATGCTTGTACCATATAAGTGAACTATTTTGGTCCTTACCGGCTCCACTAGAACAATAAAGACGCTTTATTCTGAGTTATAGAAACATCGCACACGTCCCTGCTGTTTATTTTAGAACTTGGGGTTTTGTTTATGTTGATTCTCCACAGAATGAACCTCACATCTTTAATTTGGGCTCCCAGTTTCACTGCTGAAATGGTTTAATCCTAAAATGCTTTTCTGATATGAATCCTCACTGTCTGAACCTGTAGCTGCAGAGGAAGTTTCTACAGAGAACGACAAACCCCCTGTGTGTCCATGTCCTTTACACAGCCCAGGATCTGCTGATGATAAGAACATGTTTTAAACCAAGCACAGGCTTCACATGAACCTTCCCAAAGTGCTGCACCAATGCACGACAGACAAGAGTCTGAGTAACAAACTATTACCATTTATTGTTCACAGTAATAGGACAAAAGATATACAAAAATGTGGCATGGTGGTTCTCCAAACCCAACATAACTTAAAATCAGCGGTTACCTAAAGACAAGTTCTATAGTTTGAGTTTATAGAATATCCAAGAGACAAGCGGACATAATCTGCATCTGCGATAAACAAACACTGAGCAGCGCCCATTTGGTCCAAAAACACTTTATTTACTAGATACAGTTCAATTGAGGGCGACACATTTGAGGTAATCCATTCATTAACTTTCACACCACAAACTTTCTCTCAACAAATGCTCAAGATAGACATGGATACGTGACGATTTAAAAGTAGTTACCAAACATAGAAAACAGGATTACCCACGCTGGCAATGTTTCAGAAATAATATTTAAGAAAGTGACTTAAATAGCGGAGCTCCTGCAGATTTAAAATTGTTTAAAACTAAAAGATTTTGGCATTGGGTTTTGTGAACACGCAGAAGTTAAATTTGACCTCGCCGGCAGCTTTTCCTTTGGGACGCTACGATCAAACAATTTGTTCAAGTAAAATCGAGTTATAAAACGACCCCTGCTTCTCAGAGCTCAGAATTAGCGCCTAATGAAAAAGCCGCCATCTTCAAAACCACAAAATGACTTCTGCCCATTATTTAACCGGAGGAACGGGGGGGAATAGAAAGCCAGAACCAAGTAAAAACACCATTACGACGAGTTTGAGAAGCGTCTCCTCCACGTCCACTTAGGAGTAAACCCCTCCGGTCTGTTGCTGAAATACGTCAATTGTGTCTTCGTCTTCCATTTCCAACTGCAAAACAAACAAAAAAAAAGAGTCGTTAAAAAGTGGAAACACGGGTGGAACGGGTTTAAACATTTCCGTTTGTTTGTTTGTTTATCGTCCGCCGCCATATTCAGGCCGAAGTTAGTTAGTTAGAGCTTTATTGATCCCCATGGGGCAATTGTATTTGCAGTACAGTCGCTGGCACAAGACATGAGACACAGACAGGCATACGAAAGAACACATACACAGCAAAAACAAAAAACAAAATTGCTATTCACACTAGCACACACTACATTGGACGGTTTACCACTTCGCTTAGTGCTTTTATTGCTTGGGGTACAAAAGAAAACCTTGACCTATTTTTGGACAGCAGGGGGAGGCAAAAACGACATCCAGATGGCAGGAGTTCAAATGAAGAAGACAACGGATGTGAGCTTTGTTCAGTGATATTATCAGCCTTTTTAACAAGTCTGTCTCTATAGATACTCTCCATACTTGGCAGAGTGATCCCAAGCAGCTTGCTAGCAGTAGTGACCGTCTTTCTAACCACTTTTTTCTGTGTAACGAAGTATCGTTGGAACCAGCAGTGCGACTACATCTAAACAACTCGGGCACCAATATTACAGTTTCTAAACCCGAGAAAACAAAACCAAAGTGTTTTCTAGTGACGCGTCGTCCGTGCCGCGGGATCCGGGAAGGCTGTGGTGAAGTATCGAGACTCGTATCGGTGGCGTCTGAAGCCTCGCGAACCGGCCGTACCGCGCGACCGCTTCAAGAAATTGTTTGCGGATTTAGCGCGCGATTCGAAACACACGTCGACAACATTTTTCATATAGTTAGTATTTTAAAAATGGTCTTTATGAGTAGAAAAGCCCAACCAGGGACAGGAGCTGAAAATTAGCATTAGCTATAATCTCTACATGCAGCACATCAGTTGCAAACTTTGTCTTTGGAACGGTGTTTGTTTGTATCGTCCCCGTCAAATAAATAAATAAAATAAGGAGCAGTGAAACGCCATAGACTCCCCCCTCACATTATGTGGTTATTACATGACATCCCCCATCTCCAGTTTGTTCTTTTAACCCGACCATTGCATCATGAAAACAGACCCGTTAATAAAATAAGAAATTCACAATTCATGTTGATATCGCAAACATTCAAATATTTAATCATTCATTTGTTCCGTATAAATCTTTCCATCAGAGCCACGATGATCATGTCGACTGTGCCATCATCACTCTGCCTGTTACACGTTTTTTGGCCACTTGATGGCGCAGCGGAGCAAATGAAGCGCCTCGAAGCGTCGGCTCAGGAGTCATTAGAATCAGAATTACTTCTATTCTTCCCCCAGGGGCAATTTCCTTTGTTACGGATGCAACCGGCCCATTAGTTAGAATCAAGTTTTCAAAAATAAGATGAGATAAATAGATAAAAATAGTTCAGTGCTTCACGGAGCTTCATCTCCCCATTACTAAACACGACAGTCTGATCATAGGCAGTGGGGAGTTTACCTGTGCAGGTGTGTCTGTCTCGTTGATAGGCTGACCATCGAATCTAAACCGGATCTGACGAATGGACAAACCCTGCAGAGAAGAGGACATGATGAGAAAGAGAGGGACATGAGGAGAAAGAGGGGGACGTGAGGAGAAAGAGGGGGACGTGAGGAGAAAGATGGGGACGTGAGGAGAAAGAGGGGGACGTGAGGAGAAAGAGGGGGACGTGAGGAGAAAGAGGGGGACATGAGGAGAAAGAGGGGGACATGAGGAGAAAGAGGGGGACATGAGGAGAAAGAGAGGGACATGAGGAGAAAGAGAGGGACATGAGGAGAAAGAGGGGGACATGAGGAGAAAGAGGGGGACATGAGGAGAAAGAGGGGGACATGGGGAGAAAGAGGGGGACATGGGGAGAAAGAGGGGGACATGTGAACAAAGAGGCGGACGTGAGAAGAAATATGCGGACATGGGTAGAAAGAGCGGGCAGAGGGGAGAAAGAGGGGGACGTGGGGAGAGAGGGGGACATGGGGAGAAAGAGGGGGACGTGGGGAGAAAGAGGGGGACGTGAGGAGAAAGAGGGGGACATGAGGAGAAAGAGAGGGACGTGAGGAGAAAGAGGGGGACGTGAGGAGAAAGAGGGGGACGTGAGGAGAAAGAGGGGGACATGGGGAGAAAGAGAGGGACATGGGGAGAAAGAGAGGGACATGAGGAGAAAGAGAGGGACATGGGGAGAAAAAGGAGACATGAAGAGAAAGAGAGGGACATGAGGAGAAAGAGGGGACATGAGGAGAAAGAGGGGACATGAGGAGAAAGAGGGGACATGAGGAGAAAGAGGGGACATGAGGAGAAAGAGAGGGACATGAGGAGAAAGAGAGGGACATGAGGAGAAAGAGAGGGACATGGGGAGAAAGAGAGGGACATGAGGAGAAAGAGAGGGACATGGGGAGAAAGAGAGGGACATGGGAAGGGGACATGGGGAGAAAGAGAGGGACATGAGGAGAAAGAGGGGGACATGGGGAGAAAGAGAGGGACATGGGGAGAAAGAGAGGGACATGAGGAGAAAGAGGGGGACATGGGGAGAAAGAGAGGGACATGGGGAGAAAGAGAGGGACATGGGGAGAAAGAGAGGGACATGGGGAGAAAGAGAGGGACATGGGGAGAAAGAGAGGGACATGAGGAGAAAGAGAGGGACATGAGGAGAAAGAGAGGGACATGAGGAGAAAGAGAGGGACATGAGGAGAAAGAGGGGGACATGAGGAGAGTTTATAAGGAGAGTTTATGAGGAGAAAAAGGGGACATGAGGAGAAAGGGGGACATGAGGAGGGTTTATGAGGAGAGTTTATGAGGAGAAAAAGGGTCATGAGAGTTTATGAGGAGAAAGGGGGGCATGAGGAGGGTTTATGAGGAGAAAAGGGGACATGAGGAGGGTTTAGGAGGAGAAAAGGGGGACATGAGGAGAAAAGGGGACATGAGGAGGGTTTAGGAGGAGAAAAGGGGACATGAGGGTTTAGGAGGAGAAAAGGGGACATGAGGAGGGTTTAGGAGGAGAAAAGGGGGACATGAGGAGACAATGGAGACAGGAAGAGAGAGAGGGGACATGAGGAGAAAGAGGGGGACATGAGGAGGGTTTATGAGGAGAGTTTATGAGGAGAAAAAGGGTCATGAGAGTTTATGAGGAGAAAAGGGGACATGAGGAGGGTTTAGGAGGAGAAAAGGGGGACATGAGGAGGGTTTAGGAGGAGAAAAGGGGACATGAGGAGGGTTTAGGAGGAGAAAAGGGGGACATGAGGAGAAAAGGGGGACATGAGGAGGGTTTAGGAGGAGAAAAGGGGACATGAGGAGGGTTTAGGAGGAGAAAAGGGGGACATGAGGAGAAAAAGGAGACATGAAGAGAAAGAGGGGACATGAGGAGAAAGAGGGGACATGAGGAGAAAGAGGGGACATGAGGAGAAAAGGGGGACATGAGGAGAGTTTATAAGGAGAAAAAGGGTCATGATGAGAGTTTATGAGGAGAAAAAGGGGACATGAGGAGAAAGGGGGGACATGAGGAGAAAGGGGGGACATGAGGAGGGTTTATGAGGAGAGTTTATGAGGAGAAAAAGGGTCATGAGAGTTTATGAGGAGAAAGGGGGGCATGAGGAGGGTTTATGAGGAGAAAAGGGGACATGAGGAGGGTTTAGGAGGAGAAAAGGGGGACATGAGGAGAAAAGGGGGACATGAGGAGGGTTTAGGAGGAGAAAAGGGGACATGAGGGTTTAGGAGGAGAAAAGGGGACATGAGGAGGGTTTAGGAGGAGAAAAGGGGGACATGAGGAGGGTTTAGGAGGAGAAAAGGGGGACATGAGGAGAAAAGGGGGACATGAGGAGGGTTTAGGATGAGAGTTTATGAGGAGAAAAAGGGTCATGAGAGTTTATGAGGAGAAAGGGGGGCATGAAGAGGGTTTATGAGGAGAAAAGGGGACATGAGGAGGGTTTAGGAGGAGAAAAGGGGACATGAGGAGGGTTTAGGAGGAGAAAAGGGGGACATGAGGAGAAAAGGGGGACATGAGGAGGGTTTAGGAGGAGAAAAGGGGACATGAGGAGGGTTTAGGAGGAGAAAAGGGGACATGAGGAGGGTTTAGGAGGAGAAAAGGGGGACATGAGGAGAAAAGGGGGGCATGAGGAGGGTTTAGGAGGAGAAAAGGGGACATGAGGAGGGTTTAGGAGGAGAAAAGGGGACATGAGGAGGGTTTAGGAGGAGAAAAGGGGGACATGAGGAGAAAAGGGGAACATGAGGAGGGTTTAGGAGGAGAAAAGGGGAAATGAGGAGGGTTTAGGAGGAGAAAAGGGGACATGAGGAGGGTTTAGGAGGAGAAAAGGGGGACATGAGGAGAAAAGGGGGGCATGAGGAGGGTTTAGGAGGAGAAAAGGGGACATGAGGAGGGTTTAGGAGGAGAAAAGGGGGACATGAGGAGGGTTTAGGAGGAGAAAAGGGGGACATGAGGAGAAAAGGGGGACATGAGGAGGGTTTAGGAGGAGAAAAGGGGACATGAGGAGGGTTTAGGAGGAGAAAAGGGGGACATGAGGAGAAAAGGGGGACATGAGGAGGGTTTATGAGCAGTGGGGTCATGAATGGACACACGGTTCTTCGTGCAGACAGAAAAGCTGCGTCCTGCGGGTCGTACCTGCCGTTCACAATACGCCTTCATGAGTTTACTGAGCGGAGTGTGCCTCTTGATCTTAAACTGTACGACTGATCCGTCCTGTCCGGCCACCTTCAGGTTGATGTGGTCATTCTCCGTCTTCACGCCTTCCTGCGGCGCACAGAACATCGGGGTTAGCGTTAGCATCACAGCCCGAACAACAAACCCGGCCCGGTCTGGAGCTCCCTTTGTGGAGGCCAGAAACCGCGCACGCCGCTAAATATAGTTTCATCCGCTGTTAGCTTAGCATGTTAGCTCAAACTGGCGCAGACAGAGCGTCACAATGGCGCAAATGGAAGAGAAAACTGAAACCGTGTTTAGCACAACCACCATCCCCCGACCGCCACAATGCGCACCGCAGGACCACATTACGCATCAGTCGGAAACGCACGCAAAAGGAACAGAATCAGATAAATTGTGCAAATAAAGTCCAGATCTCCGCAAACCATTGTTTTCACCTCTACCCGCTCAAATGTAGCATGGCCATCGGGGTTAGCAGTGCGCACAGGAGGCGCAGGGATGTGCCGTGAGGAGCGCGGGTAAATCCTGCTCCTTAAAGCCGTAGAAACACTTACCTTTGGCTTTTCTTCAGACATTGTGCCGCTGAGCCGTGCGCCTGAACCCAGAGGAGCTGCAGTGTGGAGGGATCGGCTCTTTTCTCACTTCCTCCGGCTCTTTTCTGTGCAGCAGGCGCGCGCACTCACGTTTAAACTGTAATTCGACCACGCGGGGTCACGTGGTCCCCTGCTGTCGGGGGCGTGCACACGG
Source organism: Odontamblyopus lacepedii (assembly GCA_034769755.1). Taxonomy (NCBI): domain Eukaryota; kingdom Metazoa; phylum Chordata; class Actinopteri; order Gobiiformes; family Gobiidae; genus Odontamblyopus; species Odontamblyopus lacepedii. The sequence goes on along the minus strand of CM068356.1, from coordinate 1,443,664 downwards.
GAGCGCGCACACGGAAAATGCGCACTCCCGCGAAGGCTTTGCATCACAAGGGCCCATCCCCAGACTCCAGAGCCGCACGAGCGCACAACACATGCACAAAGACACACAACACATGCACAAAGACACACAACACATGCACAAAGACACACAACACATGCACAAAGACACACAACACAAGCAGAAAGACACACAACACATGCACAAAGACACACAACACATGCAGAAAGACACACAACACAAGCAGAAAGACACACAACACATGCACAAAGACACACAACACATGCAGAAAGACACACAACACAAGCACAAAGACACACAACACATGCACAAAGACACACAACACATGCACAAAGACACACAACACATGCAGAAAGACACACAACACATGCACAAAGACACACAACACAAGCAGAAAGACACACAACACATGCACAAAGACACACAACACATGCACAAAGACACACAACACATGCACAAAGACACACAACACAAGCAGAAAGACACACAACACATGCACAAAGACACACAACACATGCACAAAGACACACAACACATGCACAAAGACACACAACACAAGCAGAAAGACACACAACACATGCACAAAGACACACAACACATGCACAAAGACACAACACATGCAGAAAGAGACACAACACATGCACAAAGACACACAACACATGCACAAAGACACACAACACATGCACAAAGACACACAACACATGCACAAAGACACACAACACATGCACAAAGACACACAACACAAGCAGAAAGACACACAACACATGCACAAAGACACACAACACATGCACAAAGACACACAACACATGCACAAAGACACACAACACAAGCAGAAAGACACACAACACATGCACAAAGACACACAACACAAGCAGAAAGACACACAACACAAGCACAAAGACACACAAGCAGAAAGACACACAACACAAGCACAAAGACACACAACACAAGCAGAAAGACACACAACACAAGCAGAAAGACACACAACACATGCACAAAGACACACAACACATGCACAAAGACACACAACACAAGCAGAAAGACACACAACACATGCACAAAGACACACAACACAAGCACAAAGACACACAACACATGCACAAAGACACACAACACAAGCAGAAAGACACACAACACAAGCAGAAAGACACACAACACATGCACAAAGACACACAACACATGCACAAAGACACACAACACATGCACAAAGACACACAACACAAGCAGAAAGACACACAACACATGCACAAAGACACACAACACAAGCAGAAAGACACACAACACAAGCAGAAAGACACACAACACAAGCAGAAAGACACACAACACAAGCACAAAGACACACAACACAAGCAGAAAGACACACAACACATGCACAAAGACACACAACACATGCACAAAGACACACAACACATGCAGAAAGAGACACAACACATGCACAAAGACACACAACACATGCACAAAGACACACAACACATGCACAAAGACACACAACACATGCACAAAGACACACAACACATGCACAAAGACACACAACACAAGCAGAAAGACACACAACACAAGCAGAAAGACACACAACACATGCACAAAGACACACAACACATGCACAAAGACACACAACACATGCACAAAGACACACAACACAAGCAGAAAGACACACAACACAAGCAGAAAGACACACAACACATGCACAAAGACACACAACACATGCACAAAGACACACAACACATGCACAAAGACACACAACACATGCACAAAGACACACAACACATGCACAAAGACACACAACACAAGCAGAAAGAGTGAGTTTTACCACACACAAACACACAACACAAGCAGAAAGAGTGAGTTTTACCACACACAAACACACAACACAAGCAGAAAGAGTGAGTTTTACCACACACAAACACACAACACAAGCAGAAAGAGTGAGTTTTACCACACACAAACACACAACACAAGCAGAAAGAGTGAGTTTTACCACACACAAACACACAACACAAGCAGAAAGAGTGAGTTTTACACACACACAAACACACACCACAAGCATAAAGAGTTAGTTTTACCACACACACACACACAACACAAGCAGAAAGAGTGAGTTTTACCACACACAAACACACAACACATGCAGAAAGAGTGAGTTTTACCACACACAAACACACAACACAAGCAGAAAGAGTGAGTTTTACCACACACAAACACACAACACAAGCAGAAAGAGTGAGTTTTACCACACACAAGCACACAACACATGCAGAAAGAGTGAGTTTTACCACACACAACCACACAACACAGGCCGAAAGAGAGATAAATCCCACACACAAACACACAACACAAGCAGAAAGAGTGAGTTTTACCACACACAAACACACAACACAAGCAGAAAGAGTGAGTTTTACCACACACAAACACACAACACAAGCAGAAAGAGTGAGTTTTACCACACACAAACACACAACACAAGCAGAAAGAGTGAGTTTTACCACACACAAACACACAACACATGCAGAAAGAGTGAGTTTTACCACACACAAACACACAACGCAAGCAGAAAGAGTGAGTTTTACCACACACAAACACACAACGCAAGCAGAAAGAGTGAGTTTTACCACACAAACACACAACACATGCAGAAAGAGTGTGTTTTACCACACATGCACAAACACACAACACAAGCAGAAAGAGTGAGTTTTACCACACACAAACACACAACACAAGCAGAAAGAGTGAGTTTTACCACACACAAACACACAACACAAGCAGAAAGAGTGAGTTTTACCACACACAAACACACAACACAAGCAGAAAGAGTGAGTTTTACCACACACAAACACACAACACAAGCAGAAAGAGTGAGTTTAACACACACAAACACACAACACAATCAGAAAGAGTGAGTTTTACCACACACAAACACACAACACAAGCAGAAAGAGTGAGTTTTACCACATACAAACACACAACACAAGCAGAAAGAGAGTTTTACCACACACAAACACACAACACAAGCAGAAAGAGTGAGTTTTATCACACACAAACACACAACACAAGCAGAAAGAGTGAGTTTTACCACACACAAACACACAACACAAGCAGAAAGAGTGAGTTTTACCACACACAAACACACAACACAAGCAGAAAGAGTGAGTTTTACCACACACAAACACACAACACAAGCAGAAAGAGTGAGTTTTACCACACACAAACACACAACACAAGCAGAAAGAGTGAGTTTTACCACACACAAACACACAACACAAGCAGAAAGAGTGAGTTTTACCACACACAAACACACAACACAAGCAGAAAGAGTGAGTTTTACCACACAAACACACAACACAAGCAGAAAGTGAGTTTTACCACACACAAACACACAACACAAGCAGAAAGAGTGAGTTTTACCACACACAAACACACAACACAAGCAGAAAGAGTGAGTTTTACCACACACAAACACACAACACAAGCAGAAAGAGTGAGTTTTACCACACACAAACACACAACACAAGCAGAAAGAGTGAGTTTTACCACACACAAACACACAACACAAGCAGAAAGAGTGAGTTTTACCACACACAAACACACAACACAAGCAGAAAGAGTGAGTTTTACCACACACAAACACACAACACAAGCAGAAAGAGTGAGTTTTACCACACACAAACACACAACACAAGCAGAAACAGTGAGTTTTACCACACACAAACACACAACACAAGCAGAAAGAGTGAGTTTTACCACACACAAACACACAACACAAGCAGAAAGAGTGAGTTTTACCACACACAAACACACAACACAAGCAGAAAGAGTGAGTTTTACCACACACAAACACACAACACATGCAGAAAGAGTGAGTTTTACCACACACAAACACACAACACAAGCAGAAAGAGTGAGTTTTACCACACACAAACACACAACACAAGCAGAAAGAGTTTTACCACACACAAACACACAACACATGCAGAAAGAGTGAGTTTTACCACACACAAACACACAACACAAGCAGAAAGAGTGAGTTTTACCACACACAAACACACAACACATGCAGAAAGAGTGAGTTTTACCACACAAACACACAACACAAGCAGAAAGAGTGAGTTTTACCACACAAACACACAAGCAGAAACAGTGAGTTTTACCACACACAAACACACAACACAAGCAGAAAGAGTGAGTTTTACCACACACAAACACACAACACAAGCAGAAAGAGTGAGTTTTACCACACACAAACACACAACATAAGCAGAAAGAGTGAGTTTTATCACACACAAACACACAACACAAGCAGAAAGAGTGAGTTTTACCACACACAAACACACAACACAAGCAGAAACAGTGAGTTTTACCACACACAAACACACAACACAAGCAGAAAGAGTGAGTTTTACCACACACAAACACACAACACAAGCAGAAAGAGTGAGTTTTACCACACACAAACACACAACACAAGCAGAAAGAGTGAGTTTTACCACACACAAACACACAACACAAGCAGAAACAGTGAGTTTTACCACACACAAACACACAACACATGCAGAAAGAGTGAGTTTTACCACACAAACACACAACACAAGCAGAAAGAGTGAGTTTTACCACACACAAACACACAAGCAGAAACAGTGAGTTTTACCACACACAAACACACAACACAAGCAGAAAGAGTGAGTTTTACCACACAAACACACAACACAAGCAGAAAGAGTGAGTTTTACCACACACAAACACACAACACAAGCAGAAAGAGTGAGTTTTACCACACACAAACACACAACACAAGCAGAAAGAGTGAGTTTTACCACACACAAACACACAACACATGCAGAAAGAGTGAGTTTTACCACACAAACACACAACACAAGCAGAAAGAGTGAGTTTTACCACACACAAACACACAACACAAGCAGAAAGAGTTTTACCACACACAAACACACAACACAAGCAGAAAGAGTGAGTTTTACCACACACAAACACACAACACAAGCAGAAAGAGTGAGTTTTACCACACACAAACACACAACACAAGCAGAAAGAGTGAGTTTTACCACACACAAACACAACACAAGCAGAAAGAGTGAGTTTTACCACACACAAACACACAACACAAGCAGAAAGAGTGAGTTTTACCACACAAACACACAACACAAGCAGAAAGAGTGAGTTTTACCACACACAAACACACAACACATGCAGAAAGAGTGAGTTTTACCACACACAAACACACAACACAAGCAGAAAGAGTGAGTTTTACCACACACAAACACACAACACAAGCAGAAAGAGTGAGTTTTACCACACACAAACACACAACACAAGCAGAAAGAGTGAGTTTTACCACACACAAACACACAACACAAGCAGAAAGAGTGAGTTTTACCACACACAAACACACAACACAAGCAGAAAGAGTGAGTTTTACCACACACAAACACACAACACAAGCAGAAAGAGTGAGTTTTACCACACACAAACACACAACACATGCAGAAAGAGTGAGTTTTACCACACACAAACACACAACACATGCAGAAAGAGAGAGTTTTACCACACACAAACACACAACACAAGCAGAAAGAGTGAGTTTTACCACACACAAACACACAACACAAGCAGAAAGAGTGAGTTTTACCACACACAAACACACAACACAAGCAGAAAGAGTGAGTTTTACCACACACAAACACACAACACAAGCAGAAAGAGTGAGTTTTACCACACACAAACACACAACACAAGCAGAAAGAGTGAGTTTTACCACACACAAACACACAACACAAGCAGAAAGAGTGAGTTTTACCACACACAAACACACAACACAAGCAGAAAGAGTGAGTTTTACCACACACAAACACACAACACAAGCAGAAAGAGTGAGTTTTACCACACACAAACACACAACACAAGCAGAAAGAGTGAGTTTTACCACACACAAACACACAACACAAGCAGAAAGAGTGAGTTTTACCACACACAAACACACAACACAAGCAGAAAGAGTGAGTTTTACCACACACAAACACACAACACATGCAGAAAGAGTGAGTTTTACCACACACAAACACACAACACAAGCAGAAAGAGTGAGTTTTACCACACACAAACACACAACACATGCAGAAAGAGTGAGTTTTACCACACACAAACACACAACACAAGCAGAAAGAGTGAGTTTTACCACACACAAACACACAACACATGCAGAAAGAGTGAGTTTTACCACACACAAACACACAACACAAGCAGAAAGAGTGAGTTTTACCACACACAAACACACAACACAAGCAGAAAGAGTGAGTTTTACCACACACAAACACACAACACAAGCAGAAAGAGTGAGTTTTACCACACACAAACACACAACACAAGCAGAAAGAGTGAGTTTTACCACACACAAACACACAACACAAGCAGAAAGAGTGAGTTTTACCACACACAAACACACAACACAAGCAGAAAGAGTGAGTTTTACCACACACAAACACACAACACAAGCAGAAAGAGTGAGTTTTACCACACACAAACACACAACACATGCAGAAAGAGTGAGTTTTACCACACACAAACACACAACACAAGCAGAAAGAGTGAGTTTTACCACACACAACACAAGCAGAAAGAGTGAGTTTTACCACACACAAACACACAACACAAGCAGAAAGAGTGAGTTTTACCACACACAAACACACAACACAAGCAGAAAGAGTGAGTTTTACCACACACAAACACACAACACAAGCAGAAAGAGTGAGTTTTACCACACACAAACACACAACACAAGCAGAAAGAGTGAGTTTTACCACACACAAACACACAACACAAGCAGAAAGAGTGAGTTTTACCACACACAAACACACAACACAAGCAGAAAGAGTGAGTTTTACCACACAAACACACAACACAAGCAGAAAGAGTGAGTTTTACCACACAAACACACAACACAAGCAGAAAGTGAGTTTTACCACACACAAACACACAACACAAGCAGAAAGAGTGAGTTTTACCACACACAAACACACAACACAAGCAGAAAGAGTGAGTTTTACCACACACAAACACACAACACAAGCAGAAAGAGTGAGTTTTACCACACACAAACACACAACACATGCAGAAAGAGTGAGTTTTACCACACACACACACACAACACAAGCAGAAAGAGTGAGTTTTACCACACACAAACACACAACACAAGCAGAAAGAGTGAGTTTTACCACACACAAACACACAACACAAGCAGAAAGAGTGAGTTTTACCACACAAACACACAACACAAGCAGAAAGAGTGAGTTTTACCACACACAAACACACAACACATGCAGAAAGAGTGAGTTTTACCACACACAAACACACAACACAAGCAGAAAGAGTGAGTTTTACCACACACAAACACACAACACAAGGAGAAAGAGTGAGTTTTACCACACACAAACACACAACACAAGCAGAAAGAGTGAGTTTTACCACACACAAACACACAACACAAGCAGAAAGAGTGAGTTTTACCACACACAAACACACAACACAAGCAGAAAGAGTGAGTTTTACCACACACAAACACACAACACAAGCAGAAAGAGTGAGTTTTACCACACACAAACACACAACACAAGCAGAAAGAGTGAGTTTTACCACACACAAACACACAACACAAGCAGAAAGAGTGAGTTTTACCACACACAACACACAACACAAGCAGAAAGTGAGTTTTACCACACAAACACACAACACAAGCAGAAAGAGTGAGTTTTACCACACACAAACACAACACAAGCAGAAAGAGTGAGTTTTACCACACACAAACACAACACAAGCAGAAAGAGTGAGTTTTACCACACACAAACACACAACACAAGACGAGCTGATCCCAAAGCTGATTTTTATTCTGTCAAACGTGGAATACAAAAATAAACATTTTAGACGCACAAGTTAGAAATCAGTAAACAGTTTTCAACACCAGGAAGGAGAAATATTTCATGACTTTATTGATCCACAGGGGGTGAGTCTGTACCAGGGCCGTGTTAGTGTTAAATAGAATCTGTGTTAAACGTGTGTATTTACTGATGACGTGTGCGTTTGTAGAAAGTAAACGACATAAAAGAAAAGAATCACATTCGAACTATAATCACGTATAAAAGACATCAGACGGTCGCACAAAACCACTGCACCGCGAAGCCCTCGGATCCACTGAAGAACTACGGATGGACAGATTTACAAATCCTAAAACACTTTAAAACATACAAAAGCTTTGGTGTGTCTCAGTATTAATATCGTAACGTTTTGGCGTGTGTTAGAGCGCCATTCTCAGGGTATCAGTGTGTTAAAAGCACAGGTACATTTGACAATATTCTTTAGTGTTCGTTCATTCGAGCGTACGGATTGTCCTTCGCCAAACCTGTGGAGGAAAATGGAAGAGCATCAGTCAGATCAGGCCACATTTAGACCTGTAAACCTGTGCTTATCAGGCAGATGGCGCCGTTGAGCTTTTGTGTCTGTTTATTGCGATAATATAACATAGAGTATACGGTTTAAGCCGAGCAGCTTTTTATTCTTCTTTACTGTTTTATTATTTATTCTTCTTTTACTTTTCATGTTTAAATACAGGAAATAAATATTTTTTATTGGTTTACATAAGAATAAAAAATGTATCGAACATCAATATGTGGGGAGAGTGTACCTGCGTGAAGTCGCCCCCATCAAACTCAAACCTGCACAAAAACTCGTTTGTGCTGCAAAAAGTTTCGTTTGTGCTTCTTTAGTTTTGGAGAAATTAACGATTCTGTCACAGGTCAAACTGGGGTCAGCCCCACAGGAAGCTTCAAAATGCTCGAAAACATCCAGAATGGAGTCAGTCGTTTGTGCTGCAAAAAGTTTCGTTTGTGAGATTCTGGTTCTTCAGATATTTGCAGTTTTATTTTCAGCCGATGACGTCGTCCAGAACCTCAGAATGTGAAACAGACTCAAAATAGGCAGAAAATTATAGAAAACGTTTGTATTTCGTTTGTGCTGTTTTGTGCTGTGACAATTTTCATTTGTGTGAGTTTATTTCTAAAATGATTCATTATTATTTCTGTGGTAATTATAGGACGTCATTTCCGCTCATCTGACGGCGGCGACTTTAGCAAAACTAGTGAAGATAAACAATCTCAGGCTGCAGAAAAGTCTGTATCAGTCTTTAGTCATTTGCTTTTCATTCATATTTTAAATGATAAAACAGCCTCAGGTCGTTTCTCTTCACTAGTTTTGTGGAGTTTTGCTAAAGTCGCCGCCGTCAGCTGAGCGGAAATGACGTCCTGTAATTACCACAGAAATAATGAATCATTTTAGAAATAAACTCACACAAATGAAAACTGTCACAGCAGAAACGAAACACAAACGTTTTCTATAATTTTCCGCCTGTTTTGAGGTTCTGGACGACGTCATCGGCCCAAAATAAAACTGCAAATATCTGAAGAACCAGAATCGCACGAATGAAACTTTTTGCAGCACAAACGATGGACACCGTTTTTGTGCAGGTTTGAGTTCGATGGGGCGACTTCACGGAGGTGGAAAACCTGATTAATAATTTTTTTTAGAATAAAGAAAATGTCCAGCAGTAAACACCAGGATGTTTTATGACATCGAATTTAAAAATCTGTCTGAAAAATGAAGACGCTGCAAAAAGAAACTCACCGTATTTCTGTCGGATTTCATCATGTCTCATCTGCATTTCTGTTCTCCTATAAAGTTACACATGAATAAATTAGACGACACTGAACCTGCGCTGTGACTATTTTCAGAGCAAAACCAAAACCAAAACCACACCTCGCTTTCTGCCGGGCCGTCCGTGCGCGGGTTTCTCTTTCAGCTTTTGCGTCTTCCTTCTTATTTCTGGAACAGATAAAAATGGCCGCGTTATTCCTCGACTTCGACGATTATTTCACAATTAGTCGCGCAATTTAACGATTTAATGCACAAAAACGTGAAAAATACTGTACATTTTAATCTGATAAAAGCACAAATATTCTGCCTGAAAGCTTCTAAACAGATAATATTTACAAATAAAGAAAAAAATACAGATTGTTTTTTGAGATTTTTGTTTTCATCACATGATCTTTTACGCGTGTTTTTGTCTGTAATGTTGAGATCAATCAATAAAATAGTCAAAGATTATTTAAGCAGTCAATTTGGGCTGATTATTTTTGACGAACTGTTGTCGCCTTTCCTTATTTCACCTTAAGTGCGTTTAACAGATTCATATTTGACGCCCGAGCTAAATATTCATCACCATTTTACATCATGCGGCAAGAAAAGTAAAAGTAGTCGTAACGAAATGTTGGAAAATACAGGAAGTAGGAGTGATTTTTATCATGCAATACCTCTTCCTGTTATTAAATGAATCTAAAATGGACACAATTTGCACACAAGGAAGTTTAAACATTGATTTAACAAAATAAAGATGCTGTCATTTATTTTTACTTTTCAAATCAAAACTATCGTGTGGCTTTGCTCAGTTTTGGCGCTTGTTAATATTATGTTTTCTAGCCTAGGTCACAGTTATGGAATCACCTGTACATGTGTTAAATGTATATGATCTATAATGACAGTGCTGAACAAATCTATTAGACCTTTGCTACTCATTAAGAAAATGACCCATTGGAATAACAAAATAGTCCTTGTTGCAAATAATAACCAAAAATGTCAATATTTGGTGTGAGCGTCTTTAGCACAGGTCACAGCTGCATTCTCGCCGCTTTGCTTTTATGTCGTTTTGCAAAGTCTCTTTTGTTATTGGGTTTCAAATCGTTTCTGCAGTTCCCAGAGATGAGACTTTTGGAAAACATTAAACTTGAAAATGTATTCATAGCAACAGTAGTTATATTTTAGCTTTAGCAGTTTGGAAGTTTGACATTCCTAGGTGAGACGGTTGTCGAGTTAGAGCGCGGACAAGAAATTGTCCACAGACAGACGGACGGATAATCAATAGGGAAATGTGGCTCTTGCAGTAGGAGTATGAGTATGACATCATCACATTCTAGAATCGGAATTCCACCAATCAGATCGCAGCAACAGAACTTAAAGACACTACAAAGCTTTGAAGTGTCCACAGACGGATGGACGGACAGACGGACAGCGCCATACCATAATACGTCCCGTCTTATTACAACGGGCGTATAAAAACACATTTGGTGAACAGAAATACTGTTAAACTACGTATGGGAGCAGCAAACACTTTATACTGGGCGGTGGTCTAATAAAATAGTTGAGTACTCTGCATTTTACGGTGGATACTTTTTATACGCCCGTTGTAATAAGACGGGACGTATTATGGTCTGGCGCTGTCCGTCCGTCCGTCTATCCGTCTGTGGACACATTAAAGCTTTGTAGTGTCTTTAAGTTCTGTTGCTGCGATCTGATTGGTGGAATTCCGATTCTAGAATGTGATGATGTCATACTCATACTCCTACTGCAAGAGCCAGATTTCCCTATTGATTATCCGTCTGTCCGTCTGTCCGTCTGTCTGTGGACAATTTCTTGTCCGCGCTCTAACTCCACAACCGTCTCACCTAGGAATGTCAAACTTCCAAACTGCACCAACAATTCATCTTTAACTAGGTTTGACAAATTCTAACTTAATTCTATATACAATAATTCAAAGTACGGGCGTATTTTGCCCCGCTGGAGGAGCTCTTGTTACTTTTACTTCACTACATTTGGTACGTTATCTGTACTTTCTACTCCACTACATTTTAGATCCGTTCTGAAAAGTAAAAAATACTTCTTTTTTTTTTACGGTTTGAGACCTGCTGAACCAGAATCAGAATCACTTTTATTCATCCCCGAGGGGAAATTTTCTCGGTTACAGATGCAACCGACCGAGAGCATGTAGTTAGAAAAGGTGGAGACTAAAGTTAACATCCCAATTTTGCTTTGGATCAGACTTTGGGTTCATTTTTGGAAAACATTAAACTTGAAAATGTATCGATAGCAACAGTAGTTATATTTTAGCTTTAAGGATATTGTTTTGACAAAAGGATATTGCATAAACTGGCAGATTAACCATTATAGAAACATAAAAAGATATTTTGATAAACAGAAATACTGTAAATCGCATATGGGATCAGCAAACACCTCATGCTGGGTTGTTGTCTAATACATTTGTTAAGCACAGTATGTTGACTACGTTTTCGTGTTTTGTTTGTGTCTAATCCGTCGTATGAACTTTAAACGAAAATAGACCTCTGATTATTATTTACAGAGCTGATCCCAGACAAGTTCTAGCAGCTTTTGGAGACGTCTGTATCAGCCACTGTGAATAAGGGCTATTGTTTTCCTCTCCTCCTACTGCTCCTGTGGTGCACCAGATTTACCAGTCCACGTTTCATGTGACCAGCGCTGGAATAAACGTTCAATTGTGTTACTTAAGTAGAAGTACAGATACACTCACTACAGATACTCAATTAAAAGTATCACAAGAAACAATGTACTAGAGTAAAAGTATTCTTCGCAGATTTTGAGGTCTTATAAGGCTTTAAATATACGGATTTTGATCAAAAATTGGAGCTGTATTGTTCGACAGAAACAAATGATTCGATTGTTTTTTCTTTTATTTGTAAGATGTATTTTTATTTGCACATTTTTGTTTGCTCAAAGTATGAACGTGTTAAAAAAAACAGCCTTATCAGCAGGTCTCTATAATAATAACTATAATAAACATTACGTTTACTTTTCAATCCAGTTAAAACTTGTAGTGGAGCAGAAAGTACACATAACTTTTCTAAAATGTAGTGAAGTAAAAGTAAAAAGTATCCAGTTCAGAATGTATTTAAGTAAAGTACAGATACCTAAAAGCGATACTTAAGTGTAGTACTTTACTACTTTTACTTCGTTACCTTCCACCTCTGCATGTGACTTACCCAAATCTCTCACATTTACAGCAGCAGAAACAGCCCAACAAAACTGCGATGACCAAAGCACCGGCCAGCACCGACATAGTTATGATCAGCACCTGGAAGTTGACTAAACAACAAGAAAAATGCGCTGAAAATTAAAAGTTACACGGAAATTATTATTATTAAATGACTTTCAGTGCGTTTCTTACCCCAACAGACCCCCCATCGGGCATCATTCAATCGACACACACTCTTAGGAGGCAAAATGTTCCTCACCGGGTAGTCGATGCACTGTCCAGTTTGTTCACACCACAAACACTGCAACAAAGAACATTTTCTTTATTAGATTTGAGCATTTTAAAGTACACTCTAAAAGGCAGGAGACTTACTGTCACATTCTGCAAGCATTCGCCACAGGTTGTGTTGGATTTTGATGAGCAAGGACCTGTCAAGTATAAACATGTGTGAGGGAATTTTAGGTTACAGTAGGTCAAAAAGTGGGTATACAATAGTGGGTAGAGCTTTTGATAAAAACTATAATATATATACAAAAATATACATTCAAATTTGATTTGTAAATCCATATTTGTTAATAGATAGATAAGTTAATAAATGTCTACAATGAGGAAACTAGTCATGTGATTGCCTCCTGACTTAAAACAGTGAACCCCATGAAGTTTCTGTTCGAGCTTGTAAAAAAAATTGACAACAAGAAAAACTTACTTGAAGGCGGTGGGCTCGGCGTTTGTGCATGGGCCCATCCAAAACAGGAGAAGTTTAAGATAAAAACAACGAGACAAACGCTGCACAATCCAGGCATGTTGGAACAAGTGAAATGAACCAAACAAACTGCACGCTGCATGAAGCCCGTGTGAGGAGTGGAAGAAAGGCGGAGCACCGGAGGCTGTTTACGAGGGGCTGACGTCACAAAACGGACTCTTTATTCTGGTTTGTAAAGTGTATTTTTTTTCTACCAGTTTTCATATATTGTTGCGTCCGTCCGTCCGTCCGTCTGTCTTTGAAGCTTTGTCTTCATGAAAGATCTGAACTCTCTTCTCAAATGTTCTGCTGCTGAAAGCGAGAACAACCCACATTCTCTGCTTCTTTGAGCTTTGACACATTAAAGCTTTGTAGTGTCTTTAAGTTCTGTTGCTGCGATCTGATTGGTGGAATTCCGATTCTAGAATTCTATATACAATAATTCAAAGTACGGGCGTATTTTGCCCCGCTGGAGGAGCTCTTGTTAGCTATTAAAACACTGCCAAATTTGTACCTAGCAACGCGTATTCATTTCAAGACAAGAAGCTATGTAATAATTTTAGTAAACATTGCTAAAACATCGGATTAAAATGCAGATAAATTTATGACAGTGACATGCTTTTTTGTTTTGTTTTTTATATGGCGTAAAGTAAGTAAAATCTGCCCCGGAACTAATGAAGAAACACATGTTTCTCTACGGAGCAACGAGAGCAGGACCGTGAAACCGCGATGAAAAGATTTCCCGTTTCGTAAATAAATCATGTAAATACAGTTTTTTTTTCTTCTGTATATTCAAATTTATAACATATCGTGTGTTGTTTATTAGGCAAATATAGTTTTAATTTATGGGGCACATTTATTTTATGATGTGAATTTTGGTTTGACATCATAATACAAAGCGGTAGGTATATAATAATATGCGGTCCCTAAAATTAAAGTTAAAATTGTTTCTAACCTGGCAAGAATGACAACATAATCATGGAGGAGGTTTGTTTTCGGTGAGGAGTTGCCATTGCGCTTTTATATTGGGTGACCAGATGTCCCTGTTTACCGTGGACAGTCCCAGTTTTGAGCCCTGTGTCACCTGTCCCAGCAGATTTATACAAAACCAGTGATTTGTCCCAGTTTTATACCAGACATGTCCGTGCTGTCCCTATTTTTGCCCAATTTGATCCCTGCCAACAGTAAAGAGGCATAAATTATCACTTGTTTAGGTAAAATACAACAAGAGCTCCGCCAGCGGGGCAAAATACGCCCGTACTTTGAATTATTGTATATAGAATTAAGTTAGAATTTGTCAAACCTAGTTAAAGATGAATTGTTGGTGCAGTTTGGAAGTTTGACATTCCTAGGTGAGACGGTTGTCGAGTTAGAGCGCGGACAAGAAATTGTCCACGGACAGACAGACGGACAGACGGACAGACGGATAATCAATAGGGAAATCTGGCTCTTGCAGTAGGAGTATGAGTATGACATCATCACATTCTAGAATCGGAATTCCACCAATCAGATCGCAGCAACAGAACTTAAAGACACTACAAAGCTTTAATGTGTCAAAGCTCAAAGAAGCAGAGAATGTGGGTTGTTCTCGCTTTCAGCAGCAGAACATTTGAGAAGAGAGTTCAGATCTACGGCACGTAACATAAAAGGACAGAGATGGAAGATAAAAAGACAGAGATGGAAACGATCACAGTTAGCAAGAGCGACAGACATGTCTCTGTGCTAAGATATCCATTTTCAAATACAAAACCAAACATGAACACTGTGTTCGAGGAATTGAGGAGGGAGCAGAAGTTGTGCGATGCTTTGCTCAACGTGGCCGGCGTGCAATTCCCAGCACACAAACTGGTTCTGTGTAGCTGCAGCACATACTTTAAAAGCCTCTTCACTGACAGGTCCAGCCCTGACTGCCAGGTGTTTGAGATCTCCATTGTGTCAGCTGATATCATGAAGATTATCCTGGACTACTGCTACATCGGGGTGGTGCACATCACCCAGGAAAACCTCCAGGAGCTCTTTATAGCTGCTGACTACTTAGATGTGAGCGGCATTACCGAAGTCTGCTGTCAGGTCATGAAGGAGCAAATGTCCCCCAGTAACTGCATCACTGTATGGGGTATCTCAAACAGTGATGATGTCATACTCGTACTCCTACTGTAAGAGCCAGATTTCCCTATTGATTATTTGTCTGTCCGTCTGTCCGTCTGTCTGTGGACAATTTCTTGTCCGCGCTCTAACTCGACAACCGTCTCACCGAGGAATGTCAAACTTCCAAACTGCACCAACAATTCATCTTTAACTAGGTTTGACAAATTCTAACTTAATTCTATATACAATAATTCAAAGTACGGGCGTATTTTGCCCCGCTGGAGGAGCTCTTGTTGATTCTGAAATTCTGGACACTACTCTGACATTCTGACCCAAACAAATTCACAAAATGTGGGTATCTCAGTTCAAATATTTGTGACAGTGGGGTTCTGCGTACACACTTTTCTCTTGTAATTGGTTAAAGAAAACGCATTTAAACTGCCTATGGGTCTTGTGCTCTTATAAATTTAACTGTGTGTGTCCAGATTTTGCGCTTTCAATCTCATGGGCACATAAAACATTATTGGAAACCCACTTATATTCAGTCAAATCAACCATTCTGAGAAGAATCTAGTTTAACCCAGTTTGTACTTCAAACCCACAAATAAAAAAAAAATTAACACAAAATTCAGTTAGTTAAGTTAATAGGGATTTTGTATGAATTCGGCCTGGACTTTTTTGCCTCATTACAAGTCCCTAAATGTCATGTTTAGGGGTCTGCTTTCTCTCAGGCCATCCCCAGGGACACCAGCTATAGCTATTCTTATATTTACCCAAAATAATACATCTGAAATCTGGCTTTCCTCTGCTTTTCCTCTTGTTCCCACTTAAAATGAGAGTTACAGGACAGCAGGGGGCAAAACTACAGAGCCTCAGCTTCACAAAGAGTCCAGCCTTTTATCTGCGCTCCCAAAAAGTTCAGAAACACATTCAGTTTGCAATCGAGAGTCAGGCATTTTAAAGCATAAGGGAGTTTTGAAGAAGAGGAATGACAACCGCAGCCGTTAAATACAATAATTTATTAAAGCATCTTTAAATTCTGATATAAAACAAGTTCCATGTTTCCTTCCTTCAAAACGGTGGTAAATGTGAGAAACAGTCCGTGGTGAGGGCACGATGAGTCTCTGGTGTAGCCGCCGGCAGCTCACCAGGAAAATGCCTTTGAATGGCGATGAGTCCGGGTTCAAATACATCGCAGTGGATATTTTGTCGTTATACACCTCTTCTGTTCTATTGCATGATGACCAAAACATTAGACTCAGTAACTACAGAAATCAGTAGGCCTGTCACGATAATTAAAACATTTTGAAGCACGATATGAAGAAATTATAGATGATAAAGGATAATATTGAACCTAAAGTAAGGATTTAAACCACAAAACTACTCGAAATGTACAATACTGTTACAAAAAATAGCAGAACGAAACTCTTTAGTATTGAGTTTGCATCGGTAATGAGTCACAGAAGTTATGAATTCAACCTTTTATGAGGCAAATCTTATCATATAGTCAAAAAATAACCAAAAATGTCCTAGTAGTACAAAGAAATTGTACACACGATAAATACTGACCCCAAAAATATACGGTTCCAGTTTTCATATATTGACATTGATAAGCAGTGGTGGATGAAGTACTATTTTGTTACTTAAGTAAAAGTACAGACACATCAGCTAAAGGTTACTCAGGTAAAAGTAAATCTAAATACTTAAGTAAAACTATTGAAGTATCTGTTTAAGAATGTACTTTAAGAGTAAAAAGAAAGTTTTTAAACAATTAAAGCATCAAATGTAGTGATTTTGATCAAGGTTTTAGCTGATTTTCAGTGATTCAGTCGATTTCTTAAATTATGTAACTGTTTTTGTGTTTTTGGTTTGCTTGAAGTTGGGATCTTAACTCAAATAAGCTGAAAATAAGTCAGCAAGTCTCAAACCGTAATGAAAAGTACTAAAACGTAGTGGTGTTTAAAGTACAGATGCCTGCTCTTAAATGTAGTGAAGTAAAACTAAAAGTATCCACAGTAAAATCAACTCAAGTAAAGTACAGATACCTAAAAACTGTACTTTTACTTTTGTACTTTCCACCACTGATAAGAAGTCAATATAATAATTATCGTGACGGGCCCAGAAATCAGTCATAAAAAGTATAGTTGACAGTAAAAGACACTCAGCTGTCAGTCCTTTAGTACTGTAGCAAATACCAGGAATAATTAGCTTGAAATGTCAAAATATTCTAACCCTGACATAGAAACTGGTCAGAGTAACAGACGAGCAAAGCGTCATTTTACATTTTTAGCACACTAATAAATACCCCACCCTCTATGGCCAAAAAACATTTCGCGAAACAAACAAACCTCAACAAATCCTTTTTCAAGCAACACGACGTCTATACAATAATATTCTGAAACAAAAGGCCGGGTGCGTCTCCGTGTACCGTTCGCTCTGTTGAATTTCAATTAAGAACGAAAAAATGTCAAACAAAAAAAAACAAACAGATTTTGACCTCTATTTCCAATATTTAATTTCAAGTTTACTTCAAATAACACCACAGTCTCAGTGCCTATTTTAATTTTGATATTTTATTCTCTCTGGTTTATTTTCAACCGGAAGTTCTGCCGTTTGGCGCACGCATGGACCTATAATAAAAACTTTTCGAGTTTATCGCTGCTTCCCGTTTCTCGTCGTGAAGTTCAACAATTATTTCCTAAGACGCAAAAGTAAACGCGTCGTGATCAAAAAAGACGACGCGTTTATCCACAAAATTGCAACGGTTTTTCAGGTAAGTCCAGCAGAACTTGGAGAAGAATAAATTGTCAAAATTAAAACTGTTTTTTTTTTTTTTTGACGAGTGTTCTTCGAAATAAACTTTAAATTAAATATTGGAAATTGAGGTCGAAATCTGTTGTTTTGTTTGACACTAAAACGGAATAACATTTTATTGTGTTTCGTTCTCAAGTCAAAAGAACGAATGGTGCACGGACCGGTGCGTAATATAACTTTTTTGGGGGGGGTCCGTCACTTTTTAGTTTCTATGGAGATGTCATTGCTCTGCCTGGAATGTTCCACAGTGTGACATTAAACAGCTCTACCTCATATTTACTAAATTACAGGTGGTTTTATAGCTCAAAAATAAAGAAAAACAGACATTCTGACCTGATCTGACCTCTGACTTAAAGGTTTAATGCCGCACTGTGAAACACTCCTGACAAAGCTACAACATCTCCATGTGGAAAAGTATTTGACGGAGCCTCCAATACAAAAGTTACACAGTGCACCTTTAGAGATTTCAGACGGACACTTTTCAGACACATTTGTTCATATTGTTCCTAAAGGCAACAGTCTTTAAAGGCAACATCAGCCCCGAACTCCCACAGCACTAAGGCAAACTCGTCTCATCACGCACACCGTATTACCTGAGTGAGGAATTACTTTCAAAACGGTTCTGAATTTTGATTTGTGGGCTCAAAAACACGATTCACAAATTGTAATATTTCCAGGAAGACGATAAGAGGTGTTTTTTGCTCCGTGTTTCTATTGACCTGAAGTGAAGTCGCCCCATCGAACTCAAACCTGCACAGAAACTGTGACAATCGTTTGTGCTGCAAAAAGTTTCATTTGTGTGATTCTGGTTCTTCAGATATTTGCGGTTTTATTTTGGCCGATGACGTCGTCCAGAACCTCAGAATGTGAAACAGACTCAAAACAGGCAGAAAATTATAGAAAACGTTTGTATTTGGTTTGTGCTGTTTTGTGCTGTGACAATTTTCATTTGTGTGAGTTTATTTCTAAAATTATTCATTTTTATACGCCCGGTTTAAGACGGGACGTATTATGGTATGGCGCTGTCCGTCCGTCCGTCTGTGGACACTTCAAAGCTTTGAAGTCTTTGAAGCTTTGTCTTCATGAAGAGGCAAATTCCGATTCTAGAATGTGATGATGTCATACTCATACTCCTACTGCAAGAGCCAGATTTCCCTATTGATTATCCGTCCGTCTGTCTGTCCGTCCGTCTGTCCGTCTGTCCGTCTGTCCGTCTGTCCGTCTGTCCGTCTGTCTGTGGACAATTTCTTGTCCGCGCTCCAACTCGACAACCGTCTCACCTAGGAATGTCAAACTTCCAAACTGCACCAACAATTCATCTTTAACTGGGTTTGACAAATTCTAACTTAATTCTATATACAATAATTCAAAGTACGGGCGTATTTTGCCCCGCTGGAGGAGCTCTTGTTATTTCTGTGGTAATCATAGGACGTCATTTCCGCTCATCTGACGGCGGCGACTTTAGCAAAACTAGTGAAGATAAATCTGAGGCTGTGGAAAAGTCTGTGTTATTATATAAAATATGAATCAAAAATGACTAAAGACTGAAACAGACTTTTCCACAGCCTCAGATCGTTTCTCTTCACTAGTTTTGCTAAAGTCACCGCCTCACTGTTTCACATTCTGAGGTTCTGGACGACGTCATCGGCCCAAAATAAAACTGCAAATATCTGAAGAACCAGAATCGCACAAATGAAACTTTTTGCAGCACAAACGATTGACACAGTTTCTGTGCAGGTTTGAGTTCGACGGGGCGACTTCCCGCAGGTTTTCTCTTGTCGATAAGTAAAACCTTGTAGAGAATGGCCAGTGTAACTTATATAAGGTATGAGCCATAGACTGTATATAAACGGACATAAGGGCAGGAGACAAGGAGGGGGGCAAAGGGGTCGTTGTTTTGGGCCCCAGGGTTTTAGGGGCCCAAAAGTGGACCCTGTTATTATTAATTCATATTAGAGAGGGGCCCACACTGCAAATTTCTCAGATCTGACCATGATTATAAAACTTATATCAGGTTATTTATCTTGTTTTCAGTTTTATTTTATCTACTTACTACTTCTGAGACGGCTTAATTCTAGTCTAGAGGTAAAGAGTAAAATGATCTTGCTGCTTGGACAGATAATTTCACTACTTTTAAGTCATTTTCTGATAGATTTAAGTGTTTATGTCTTCAATTTTGTCCAAGCATTGGGTTTACGTTGAAAAAACATTGCTCTTCTCTCTGTAACAGCTGCTGTGAGCTCATTCTGGTCTTAAAATATTCGTATTAACCCGCTCTACATGGTCCTGGTGTTTTTATTTCACAATTTTACAATTTTGCCCGTAAATAAATTTCTATTCTTAATATGGACCTGGCTCCAAATTCTCTCCTTTAACTTCGAGCATCGTGAGCTTCGTTTGGAGCCGAACGCTATGGGCGACGTCACACTCCCTTAAGGCCGCTACACACTAGAGGATTTCTCGGTCTTAAACGATTTTTAAACGTGCGACAAAATGCGCAAACACCACAGACACGAGGAGAAACTTATGAGACTTAAAGTCTCTGATCACAAAGACTTCAGCAGGATCTGTGTGTGTAAAACAGGCTGTAAAGCTGTGAGCTCGATCACGTCAGCTGTTTCCTGTCTACAGTAAAACCACTCGCTCTGAGACTCTGAAGTGTTCAAAGATCAGAGCTCTGCACTTCTAGTTTAGACACAAGTCAAAACTGTGTTATTATTATTTGTGAAATGTGGAGCAATACTTCAGATACAGGATTTTTAAAGCAGAAAAGAGGAGATAAAGTCCACAGGAAGTAGAGTCACTGTCGCTGATCTGCAGCTTTACGCTCTGTGGACGTAAACAAACACATGTGAGGAACAACTTTCACCTTTTTACTTTCAAAGACGCTTCAAACTGGATTAATAGTGCAATTTTGTGGACTGGAGTCATTATTTGTGGAGGACAATTTCTATGGATAATGTGGATCAGACGCTGCACTTTAAATTTACCACTTTACATTAGGTGAGGAATAAAGTCTTTATTTTCGCTCTATCCTGAGTTTGTTTGTTGCGTCTCTGTGTCCGTCGCTCCTCTGCCCCTGACTCTGTTTTATCGTCTGTTTCCGTCGCGTTGTTGATGAAGTCGGGTCAAGGGAGAAGAAATCGCAGCCAAAATCTGACAAATTCTCCTGTGGCGTGTGGCGGCCTTTCGTCCACTTCTTTATACAGTCTACGGTCTGAGCGTAGCAAAACACAGACAATAATTCGAACAGGACATTCTTGCTTTCACATTCGCAGCACAGAATATTCCGTGTTACATTTTAGTTTAGTTAAACTCTTGTCCAAAGGCGTTTTGTGTCTCTGTCTTCTGCCCGGTCGCCTGTAGGGGGCAGTCGTCCGTCTAGTGCATAATGCCACAGTCCATCACCTGATCCAGTTGGTGCCGTAACTGGAGACAGATTTGACGCTGCAGCGCTTTTTCACAATCATGTTTATGTAGGCTTTCATGATTTTCGTGATCTCTCCAACCTGGAAGATACAGAACATCAAATAAAAATGGTAAAAATGGTAAAAATGGTAAAAATGGTAAAAATGGAGGCTCGGTTTTTTTTTTCTTAGACTTCGACAAACTTCATTGATCCACAAGGGAAATGATTTGGACGCAGTAGCTCAGTGCTTATTGTAATTTAATTGATCATTTATCATCATTTATTATCACTTAGCATCACTCATCATTTTGATTCAACTCATTTTGTTATATATATATTTTTTCTTTTAATTTGTTTTGTCTTTTTTTGTTTTCCTTTAGCATTTATTATTATGATTATTATTGATAATAATAATAATAAAATGAATATTTAAATAGATAAAATAATACAAAAATATATATCTATATATATACACACATATTTTTCTATTATTTTATCTATTTAATTATAATTTTTTTGTTATTATTCATTATTGTAAATAAGAACATGTACTTAATAGCTTACCTGGTTAAATAAAGGTTAAATAAATAAAATAAATACAAATTATTATTCCTGTTTTATTATTATAAACAGTATTATTATTTTCTATGATCTTTTTTAAAATTGTCTTTCTTAAATATGCTCTTGTAATGTTTTATTTCTCTTGTCTCGTGGAATGTTCTATGTTTTTACTTTGTGTGAAAATGAAAAAAAAAAAATGAAAAAAACATGTTAAAGCAACTTGACATAATTAAGTTAACAGGACTATTTCTAAAACTTTGTGCACAACGTCCTCTATTTAAAGACTTTGAGCGTTCGGGTTTACCCAGTTTGTCAGTGAATGGAGCTCCAGTTTCTCCTAAAATGCCACATGTCGCCGGCCCTCAGGCCTCGGTGTGTTTAAAGTCCAGGTGAGAGCACAAACCTGAGGAGTTTCAAAGTACATCTCCCTCTCGTCCACAGTGATTTTGTAGGTGCAGGGCTGCGGAGCTCCAAAGAAGACGATGTGTTCATAAGGAAAGGTCTCCAGAGGCTTGGGCTCTCCTCTCTTATACACAGACACATTCTCCGCACTCACACTCAGCCACAGGTCGTGTGGGAAGCCGCCCTCTTTACACTGCAACACAGTTTATCAAATATGAACATCAGAGAGAGACACTGATGCTTTTCACAAAGTTAATACAGAAAATAGGAGCCAGCAAAGCCTTGGTTAAAGCGTGTAACAGATTTCAGGACGATAAATAAAAGTAAAATCTCAAAATTACACTTTGTATTTTCAGCTACAGCAGTTTTGGAAGAGCTGGAGGAAGTGTCTGGGGAGGGGGAAGTTCGGGAGTGCATCCTCACACTGCTGCACCCGTGAACAGCGTGGAAAAGGTTTAATACTGCATCGTTTTTTGCTGTTGTGGTGATACTTCTGCCACCGCTCCAGGGTTTCATGTGATTTCATTTACATTTAGTGAACGACAGCACATCACTTCATTCCTCTGTTTAGACCTCAAACTGTGGGTGCACAGTTTAGTGAATAAGGCCTTGTCCACACGTAGCCGGGTATCTGATAAACCGAACATGTTTTGCTGCATTTTGACCTGTCATCCACACGAACACGCATCAGAAACGAGTATTCAGGGAAAACTCCGGCCAAAGTGAAGATTTTTGAAAACTCCGTTTATGCCTGTTTGTGTGGACAGAGATAACTGGGGTTTTGAGTTTTAAAACGTCACTGTCTGCGCCAAAAAATATGAATCTGCCCTGACGTCAAACGTGCGACATTTGTTTAGGCGACTGTAAAAGCCAAAGCCAAAGCCAAAGCCAAAGCAGAATATGGATCGGAGTCGTTTCTTGAGAGCTGTGTGTGTGTTGAGAGCAGAATTGCTCCTAAACTGTGTTTAGGAGCAATTCTGACTCCGAGTCTGTCCAGACAAAGGAGCTCGGCGCCATGTTTTCTGTTGTTTAAGTTTAGGCGGAAGTGACAGTTAAGTGATGGAAATAACGCCATCTACAGGTTTGGAATGCGTATGAATGTGGTTGAAAACGCAGATGTTCGGTTATGTGTGGAAGGTATTTTTTTCGAAGACGAGGTGGTGTGGATAAAACTATTTTTATAAACGGAGGGGGGGAAATGTTCGGTTTTAAAAATACCCGGCTACGTGTGTACATGGCCTAAGTCTGAATCATGACTTACACTTGTTTGTTTTTGTTTGGCAGAGACAATCGACGCAGAACTAACTTAAAATTGATCTTGTATCTGAAATGATCATATCTATCCAAAAATATGGCTTATAAAATGATAAAAGTCCAGTTTAAAAGGGCTTCTTCATATAATTGGACTGTGGTGGTAATAATGCTTTTCGCTGGGGGTGGGCTACATGTATCTCTATAGCAGAATGTTCCGCAGTTACCATGCTACACAAAAGGATTTTCTAGCAGAGTTAAACTGACTTGAATTAAGCAGATTCATCTTAAAAGATCAATTTTAAGATTTTTTTATACGCCCGTTGTGTAAGACGGGACGTATTATGTTATGGAGCTGTCCGTCTGTCCGTCCGTCTGTGGACACTTCAAAGCTTTGAAGTCTTTGAAGCTTTGTCTTCATGAAAGATCTGAACTCTCTTCTCAAATGTTCTGCTGCTGAAAGCGAGAACAACCCACATTCTCTGCTTCTTTGAGCTTTGACACATTAAAGCTTTGTAGTGTCTTTAAGTTCTGTTGCTGCGATCTGATTGGTGGAATTCTGATTCTAGAATTCTATACACAATAATTCAAAGTACGGGCGTATTTTGCCCCGCTGGAGGAGCTCTTGTTTTACTTGATAAGATGAGATTTTTTTTGACTTGTTTCAAGATATTCCATCCTAATTTATCTTATCTCGATATTACAACTTATTCTAAGCACTTTTTATATGAACTCAGTCCAGGTTAAGCCTCTTTAACTTCCTTCTCAAACCAATAAGGGGAAAAATCTTGTCATAAATACTTGAAACTCGTGTTTTCTGCTTAGAACAAGATTCATATTTCGTCTTGTTTTAAGAAAACTTGGTAAGTGGAAATTTCTTACTGCACTGGCAGAGAATTTCACTTAAAATAGGGAATTTTCACCTTAAAATTGGTATTTTTTCCTTATTTGTGATAGGCCTTTTTTGCAGTGCATGGTGATGCAATGCACACATTAGCCAGAAAGCGTAAAAACTCAAGAAAAATACAGACTATCCCCAGTTAATTACCTAAAATGTTCCACAATACGGTCTTAAAACATTTACACCTGTTTTATGCCAAAAAATACACTGAAAAACATGCATTATTACTGGGAGTGGACTTGCTTCTACGCAGATCTGACCTGTAACTTGGCCTGGTTGTGTGTGTGAGATAAGCAGGTGACGGACCATCCACCAGAAAAGCTACATAGTGCGTCTTTATATTCTAACAACAAAATAAGCACTACTACAACTCACTAAACAAGATGAACAAACGTGTGAATGATAAAATAAATCAAAGTGTGGTACCTCCACGTCGAACAGCGTGGAGCCGTACCCCGTCCACTCTTTGATCACGGTCATGTACTTGAGCATGGCCTGGTGCTGGTCCAGCCCGCTCAGCCTGCTCCACTTGTCCGTGATACTGGCCCGTGTGGACGACATCTCCTCTTTAATCCACATCTCCAGCATCTGCTCCTCCTCCAGCTTCTGCTTCTTCATGGACCCCGTCTTCAGGCCCCTCCGGAGGGTCCCGTCTAAGAAGCTGGTCCTCCTCCGCTCCAGAGTTTGCCCCGTGCCGGCCCCCCCGCCCCCTTTGGTGAACTGGACGATGCGGTTTCGTAGGCGGCCCACGGGGTAAACGCTGTCCAGGCTCCACAAGGCTTTGCGCTTGTCCCCGTAGAGGAACTGCAGGCGCAGAGCTGCCAGGTGCTGCAGGGTCTCCTCACGGGCGGGGAAGTGCCCACGGGTCAGACTCTCATGGGCCTGGTGCACAGACATCAGCTT
Organism: Odontamblyopus lacepedii; assembly: GCA_034769755.1. Taxonomy (NCBI): domain Eukaryota; kingdom Metazoa; phylum Chordata; class Actinopteri; order Gobiiformes; family Gobiidae; genus Odontamblyopus; species Odontamblyopus lacepedii. Next base: position 1,417,680 of record CM068356.1, on the reverse strand, counting down.
CGGTTAAGGTACAGTTTGGTTTATTCATTTATTTGTTATTTATGCTTGGAATATTCCACAGTATGGCTTTAAAGGGGAACTCCGGCACGTTTGAAGCTAAAGTCCGTCGCTAGAGGAGGTGGAATTCTGTCAGGAGCCAAAAAACGGCACAGATCAGTGTTTCCTCAGTGGAGATCTCACTGTGGCAGTGAGTCTGTCAAGGCAACAAACTAGTGCAGTGATGGGGGAAAGTTCTGAACTTCCACGTAAAACACCAATTTGCTTCACACTGAAGAAGCTTAACTCCACTTTAACCCATCTGACAACAGCCATGAGTCTAACAAACCAAACGCTCTGCCTGGTTCACTCATTAGTGTCTGGAAACATTAGAAAACAACTTTATAAGCACCTCACACTTCCCTCTGCTGATTTCCCACTGCACAGGCCAAAGCCCAAAACACTCGATCGTCGACTCCAGCGGCGGCGAGAGGCTCGAGCGCCAGAAGCAACAAGTGAAGATCGACTACTGACGGTGAAGAAGAGAAACTGAAAGTTGTTGAAAGAAAATGGTTTGGGAATGTACTTTTTAGAGTTTTCAAAAAATATAATTTACTCGTAAATAAATGGGATTAGAAACGACATCGACGATCGAGTCTTTTGGGCTTTGGCCTGTGCAGTGGGAAATCAGCAGAGGGAAGTGTGAGGTGCTTATGAAGATGTTTTCTAACGTTTCCACACACTAATGAGTGAACCAGGCAGAGCGTTTTGTTTGTCAGACTCGTGGCTGTTGTCAGATGGGTTAAAGTGGTGTTAAGCTTCTTCAGTCTGAAGCAAATTGGTGTTTTATGTGGAAGTTCAGAACTTGCCCCCATCACTACACTAGTTTGTTGCCTTGACAGACTCACTGCCACAGTGAGATCTCCACCGAGGAAACACTGATCTGTGCCGTTTTTTGGCTCCTGACAGAATTCCACCTCCTCTAGAAACGGACTTTAGCTTCAAACGTGCCGGAGTTCAACTTTAAACTAGCATGTTTTCATTGCAAAAAATACCTGCAAAAAACAAGTAATTCTCTTGTCATTTCATCTGATCTTTATGCAGATTTTTACTTTTGATAATTACTGTATTCTAATTTTACATGTAAAGTAAGTTTTTCAGAATTATCCGGTTGAGTCAGTGACAATAAATCACCTATAAATAAAGACGCTAACACACTACAATAAAAACTAAATAAAACTGATTGAACCAACTGAAACTACAGGAACACATGATGTCTTTGCAGATACGAGTTATGTAACGTAATACATTCATTGTTTATAGCTTAACTGTTCCCTAAAATTCTCACCTGCTCAAACATGAAGGCGAACTCCACTCCTTCTTTGGGCATGCTCTCCACATCCAGGAAGCAGTAAAGCTTAAAGTACAGTTTCCATTGGCCGTCCTCCTCTTCCTCACTGACCGCCAGTCTAAACATACCCCACGAAATTAGCACACACGCCACATTAGGACTACAAATCCCATGTTTATGAATGAATTTACCTTTCAAATTTAGCCAAAACGTCGGCTACGAGTACTCTGCTTTCCACTGCTTTGTCAATGGAGTTGTTGTGTTCAAATAACGCAAACATGTTTCGGCTGTCCTCCATGGCTAACCCGCGAATTAGCTTCTCCACCACCTACAAACCAAAGCGGCGTTTAAACATTGTATAAATAAAAGTATCCACGTCTTAGGGCCCTGTCACACCTTGACGGTTTAGCCAGTGTATGCCAACGTACCAGGATTTCCCTAAAACGCTGGAATACGCTGAACTATGGATGCTTTTTTTCCCCCAATTTTTGGCGTATACATAGCGTATTCATGACGAGTTGGATGTATGCAAAACGTAACTTATATAGAACGTTTTGATAACTTGTAGATAACTTATACCGACACTTTTTGGGATCGCTATTCCGACACGTCATATTAGGTGGGCTGGTATAGAGCAGCTGTGAGCGCGATGGCGTCAGCCGTTTCCTGTCTACAGTAAAACCACTCGCTCTGAGACTCGGAAGTGTTCAAAGATCAGAGCTCTGCACTTCTAGTTTAGACACAAGTCAAAACTGTGTTATTATTATTTGTGAAATGTGGTGCAGTACTTCAGATACAGGATTTTTAAAGCATAAAAGAGGAGATAAAGTCCACAGGAAGTAGAGTCACTGTCGCTGATCTGCAGCTTCACACATGTAAACAAAACACACACGTGCTACTGTCGCCTTTTTACTTTTAAAGAACGCCTCAAATGGGATTAATATCGCGGTTTTGTGCACTGGAGTCATTATTTGCGGAGGACAAATTGTATGGATAATGAGGGTGAGTAATAAAGTCTTTTCATTGAGCTGGCGCAATGACTTGATTGGTTATTTAGGTTCTACGGTGTCTCTGCAGATCCAGTTTCCAATTCGCCTAAACGCTGCCAACTTATAGCGTTATACGGCAGCTATAAGTTAGAAACACGTTCAGGAAGTTCTGTGGTCGTCCGGAACACGTCAAATACGTCTGCACACGTCCATAAGCGCTGGAGATAAGTTCGGTATAAGTTACACACAGGTTCAAAGCACGTTATTCATAAGTTATGGGTACGCTAGACATTATCTCAACGTATATGGACTTATGAGTAACTTACAAGTAACGTGTGTGAACGATCGCATATCTTACCTACAGCTTATGGCCTACGTATGCAGGACGAACGAGCACACGCTGACATACAGTACGTCGAGAAATTTTGGCGATCTTGCCGTATGTGGACGTACGCCAGTGTGTTTCAGCGTGTTTCATCGTGCTCATGACTTACACAAAACTCGCCTCTAACTTATCCGCCGTACGACAGCGTATTTGCCCATTTTTTTCATGCCTCGGCAATACGCTGGCTAAATCGTCGAGGCGTAACAGCCGCTTGAATAGCAGCACATATCGACTGCTTTCTACCTCTCCAGCCGTGGTGTGCGAGTTGATGGAGATCTTGCAGGAGCCTCCCCCGTGACAGTAAACCGTGGTGGTCATCTCCTGTCTGGTCAGAAGGGCGATGATCTCTTCTTGGGAGGGCACAAACTCTCGAGATTTGGTTCTCTTGAGGGATTCGCTGATGAAGTGGGCGTACTGCTCGATCTCTGTACCAGGGAACAGCTCCTTAATCCTGAAAAATATATGAAGGGTTTTGTTTTTTGATCGTTTATTTCATTCATGAAGTATTAAAAGTCATTAACAGTGTCATAACATTAAACATACAAGAAATGAAGGAGCATAAAGAAGAATAATCTAATGTTCTCTGTCTCCTCTTCCCTTTTCCAGACACATCAACACTGATAGTTGCTTTATAAAACATTTCTAATTAGTATGTTTCAGTTCAGTCACATTTATTAATCAATTGCAAACAGAGCTCTTCACTTTTATGCACAACAACTTACCGTAGTTTCTTTTTTCATACATTTTATGTGTTTTTTTAAAGCCATCATTGTACTTAATCCTTTGATTTCTTTGTCAAGACTATTCCATAAATTAACTCCTTTCACACCAATGATTTGCTCCGTAAGCTTGGTTCTGAATCAGTTTTTTTTTTTTTCGCATGTAGGTTCCTTTTAAATTGTAGTGGCTTGTTCTCATCTCAGTCTTTGAATATTTCCAGGTAAAGGCCGCTACACACTATTTTTTGGTCTTAAACGATTTTTAAACGTGCGACAAAATGCGCAAACACCACAGACACGAGGAGAAACTTATGAGACTTAAAATCTCTGATCACAAAGACTTCAGCAGGATCTGTCTGTGTAAAACAGGCTGTAAAGGTGTGAGCTCGATCACGTCAGCTGTTTCCTGTCTACAGTAAAACCACTCGCTCTGAGACTCTGAAGTGTTCAAAGATCAGAGCTCTGCACTTCTAGTTTAGACACAAGTCAAAACTGTGTTATTATTATGTGTGAAATGTGGAGCAATACTTCAGATACAGGATTTTTAAAGCATAAAAGAGGAGATAAAGTCCACAGGAAGTAGAGTCACTGTCGCTGATCTGCAGCTTTACGCTCTGTGGACGTAAACAAACACATGTGAGGAACAACTTTCACCTTTTTACTTTCAAAACACTTCAAACTGCATTAACAGTGCAGTTTTGTGGACTGGAGTCATTATTTGTGGAGGACAATTTCTATGGATAAAGTGGATCAGACGCTGCACTTTAAATGTTCCACTTTACATTAGGTGAGGAATAAAGTCTTTATTTTCGCTCTATCCTGAGTTTGTTTGTTGCGTCTCTGTGTCCGTCGCTCCTCTGCCCCTGACTCTGTTTTATCGTCTGTTTCCGTCACGTTGTTGATGTTCGGTGGTTCTGATTTGACACTGACTCCACACATGAGGAGCAGCGGCTTCAGAATCGCACACGGAGGAGACATAAAGTCGGGTCACGGGAGAAGAAATCGCAGCCAAAATCGGGCAAATTCTCCTGTAGCGTGTGGCGGCCTTTGCACTGGTTTGATCTCCATGAAGACAGAAAGGTTTTATCCCACACTGTGAAACATTCCAGACAAAGCAATAACATCTCCACCTTTAACATCTCTAAGAAGCCACTTTTTTTGTACCTTTTGAGGTGGAATCTGAGGTAGCGCAGGATGCCTCGACTGGGCAGGAAGGTGCAGCTCATGCAGGTGAGGAGGTGCCAGTGCGCGCGGTTGGCCGGGCTGTTGGGATGAGGCACGTGATTGGTCTGTTTGATCAGCTGACAGTAAACCTCGTCCCTCAGCGCCCGCAGGTCCTGGCAGGTCTGGAGGATGCCCTGGATGATGGGCACCGGGTCGGACACCGCCTCCATCTCCTGAAGAGAGTTGAAGATCTTGACGGCTTCGTCTTGCAGGCTGGTGTAGCCCTTTTCCTTTTGCACTGGGAAAGAAGCAACGTGTAAACAACTAAGACAAAAATAGACATGGTAATAATAGCTATAAAACATTAAAGAGCCTGTATTATGCTATTTTCTTATCTGTGTTATTAGGAATGCGAATTAACGGGAATTGACGGGAATAAATTGGGAATTATCCAAGTTGAAGGTTAGGGGCATCTGTAAAGTTGGTAGAAAGAAATGCAACACAATCTTGGCAGGGACACAGATGGAAATTAGTTGTGAGGCTAAAGTCTGGTACTAGGCATATTTTCTTTTGTGATTAAAGTTGATGTGCATGGTCCCTGTCAAATAAACTACATAAATAAAATAAATAAATGACATCACAAGGTGGAACAGAGCATTTTGAGCTTTGGAGATGTAGATAAAGGATTGTAAATAAAGGATTACCCAAAAACGTTTGAGTGAAACACAACTCCAAGTCTATTTTAGATGAGGGAACATGGCTTAAAACTCACAAGAGTCAATGTTGCTTAAATATAGAACCTTTAAAGAGCAAATATGCATGAAAAATCTAATGTTTTGTAGCTTATGGTTTAACTAAAAGCTAATAAAATGTATAATGGTGTTTAAAACCTCTTAAGGCCCACCTCAAACTGGCTGTTTTTCTCGAAATGTGCATACCCAAATATTAAAGCTTATTGTTTGGGCACCTTACACTCTAGAGGCTTTGTGGATGCATAATTTGAAAGCTAAGTCCTTCTAGTTTGTGTAGATATGTCTTAGATTTGTCTAGAAGACTCACAGCTTGCAGTACACTTGTTCAAACATGCCCAAAAAGTAGTTTTTTTGGCCTCGGAAAAAAAAATGCAAAAATAAAAGGCCTTCCTGAAGACATACTTCATGCTATGCATTTCAAACTCACCACAGCAACTGTCCATAGTTTTGGCAACAACTGTGCCAAAGTTCAGACCTCTAGATACAACTATTTTGAAAATGTGGACCTTTTTGTATGAAATCGTACATCTGTCACAGATTTGGCACATCTGTGCCAAATGTGCCAAATTACTTTACATGCATTTTTATCACTCTACTAGCAATATAAAACATATTTTGTCACTTTGGGGACTATAAATATCACTTATAACCTGATTTTCAAAGTTTTTTCAGATAATTATATTTTAGAACTGTAACCATTATTCACCATTATTATTTATTATTATTATTATTTTTTTGTTTTGTTTGCTTCTTAGCCTTAGAAATCGTAAAATTAGTGCTAATAGTGCTACACTTTATCGAAAAACTCTGAAAAACTGCGCACACGCTGTGCGTAATGATCCAGACCATCCATGTCCCATCTCCAAAATGGCGGCTTGGCACCAATGCGCACTGTTGCTGTGCCCTGATCTGACCTCAGATCTGACTGTCCCACCTCTTTTTGGAAAGCTTTACTGATTGGCTACAAGATTTTGTGATTGACAACCTGATTCTCCAATGATGCATTACGTTTTGCCGTCGGGACGCACGGAGTGTAAGTGGATACTTTGTCGCAACATGGACGCCCCGGCTTCACCCACACGGGTCTAACTCCGGTGAACTTTCATGGAAAACTCCGCGGAATGTCTTGTTTTGAAGCTAAGACTTGGGGGAAAACAACCATACCCTAAGTGAGCTGCCAAAATGGAAGCTATGTTTACAAAGCCATGCGCAAAAATGGATTTATTGTTGGATGAGCTACGTTCGAACGCAGACAATGGGCTTTCGGCTGGATAGCAACGACACGGAGCGTCTTATGAAGAAAAAACAAGTGGATATTTTTATTCTGTGGACTATGAGGAACAGAAAAAGCACTAACACTTCTGGATTGAATGTGATTTGAAGCTGGAGTAGCAGTCAAAAGGTAAGAAATGCGAGATTTCTGATTTGTTTATGGTACAGTTTGATTGCGGGCAAAGTTTTTGGAATGTGTTTTGGAAAGAAATGAACATAATGTGCATTTTGTGGTGTATGTAAGCTTTCAAATGATATATAGGAAGCTCATGTTGACTAAAGGGATATTAAATGAATTACGTTAGAAAGAAAAAGAACCGGAACCGTCCCTTATAAGGGACGGTGGGTCTTAACAGGTTAAATATGTTGAACACACAAAGACCAAACTCACAGTGGATGCTGACATCTCCGTATGGCAGAGGTAGAAGAGGTGAGTGCAAAGGATGCTGGGTATATCTGAGGATGGGGTTCCTCCAGTAGGTCTGCTCCACAGCCTCTACATTCAGACTGCTCTCCTGCGAACGCACCACAGACGTCAGGAAAAGAAGAAGCTCCTATATAAACTACGCAATGCACAACTATTCTATAACAATACTGAAGCTTTACTAGAAATTTAACACAGGAGTTGGACTTGAGAGACAGTTTGTTTTTCCAGTGTGTTCATGTAAAGTTGTGTAGTGGACTTGGAGAGGTGTGTGGGAGGGTTTTATTTTTATTTTTTATTTTTTTTTGTTGTTATGTAAAATGTCAAAATTAGGAAAAAAGAAATTAAACACATGAAAACACAGTTGTGCTCATAAGTTCACAGACCCTGACAGGATTTGATTGATTTCTTGGCCATGTTTCAGAGAATATGAATGAAAACACAAAAACTTTTCTTTCACTCATGGTTGGTGCTTGGGTGAAGCCGTTTATTATCAAACCAATGAAGCTGGAGTCTTTTGTGATAGTTGTGGATGAGGCTCTTTATTTCCTCTGATGGTAAAGCTGCTCATTCTTCTTGGCAAAAGGCTCCAGTTCCTGTAAATTCTTGGGCTCTTGTCTGAACTGCAGCTTGAATCTGCCCAGAGGCTCAGTGATACTGAGGTCAGAAGAGACGAACACTCCAGAACCTTCACTTTATTCTGCTGGAGCCAGTGACAGCTCCACTCGCCTTTGTGTTTTGGATCATTATCATGTTGAATATCCAAGTACGTCCCATGGCCACTCCGGCTTGTCAAAGCCTGATCCCGTCAGATCTCAGAAGCTCAGCAGGGCCTGGTTAGTACTTGGATGGGAGACCACAGGGAATTCCAGGTGCCACAGGGGGGCGCCAGTCAGAAAAAAAAACTGTCGTTTTAGGCAAGACACTTCACCCACAGTGGTGCGTGAGTGTTGGTGGTCGGAGGGGCCGATGACACAGATTGGAGCCTCGCTTCTGTCAGTCTGCCCCAGGGCAGCTGTGGCTACAATAGTAGTTTACACCACCGGGTCTGGAGTGAATGAATAATGCTCTGTAAAGCGTCTTTGAGTGTCCAGAAAAGCGCTGTATAAAACTGATGCATTATTATTATTATTACTCCAGAACCTTCACTTTATTCTGCTGGAGCCAGTGACAGCTCCACTCGCCTTTGTGTTTTGGATCATTATCATGTTGGAATATCCAAGTACGTCCCATGTGCAGCTTCTGGACCAAGAAATCATCAATTTTGCCAGATTATGTAAACTTATGAGCACAAGTGTATGACAGGAAAACTGGAAGAAAAAAGTCAGCACCGCACACAGAGGTGAGTACCTCACTTCACTACAGACTGTGTCCTTGGTTTGGAAGACTGAAAACCCAAATGTCAGGTCAGATGTTATAATCTGCTGTCTCAGAGCACTTAAACTGGTCTGGACGTGTGGTTTAATTACCTTGATGTCCCTGATGAGTTGCTGTGTTGGCGTTTCAATGGGAACCTTGCTGTCTATGGCTCCCTGGATGGCATTAGCCCAGCGCATGGCTTCATTTAGCATTTTGGTGTAAAGGCGGTAAGAGTGCTTTCGTCCATGGACAATGATATTCCAGTAACCTGAGGGAACAGTATAGAGACATCGTGTTACTGAGATCACGGGTTATGGATATAATATTCTATATCAGGGGTCTCCAACCTTTTTCCTTCGATGAGCTACTTTTACAAAATGAAACTACTCATTTAAGCGGCCACAAGAAACTGATGTAAGAAACAAAGCCAAAATTTAAGATATAAACACTTAAATCTATCAAAAAATTAAATTATCTGTCAAGATCATTTTACTTGACAAGGTATCTTCAAATAAACTAACTCTAGACAAGAATAACGCAGTCTCTGAACAAGTAAATAGGTAATAAATCTGAAAACCAGATGAATAATCTGATATAAATTTGAAAATCTTGGCCAGATCAAAGAATTTGCAGTGCGATACAGTTAAATACCTATACAACATAAACCTTTATTCATTATTAGTGCACAAAGTTAGGGCTATTTCAGTACATTTCTCCTTGCCTGGATTTTTTCTTAATTTTGCTTTTAAAACTGCCCCTTTTACCCTATAATGAAGTGTTCTACCTCCTTTTGTTCAGTCCAACCTGTTATTTCACAATCTGCTGCTGTAGTTGTGTCATGAGGCTGTGATAAAAGCTACAGGACCAGAAATGGAGATGAAAAAAAAAAAAACCAGAAAATAAAATTCACGCTCTTTTATACAAAACACACAGCAAACATGTAGAAACAACTTTTTGGACATAAAAATGCTTCATTTACGGCCTTAGCTACAAAAATGCAAAATATCAAGTCTGTAAGTAAACTAAAAATCTCCTTATTGCCCAAACAAAAAGTGCAATTGCCCCATTACTTTCCTGGTCCAGTCCTGGAAACAGCTCCTGTCAGGTCCAGGGCCAGAGCCACAGCACTTCTGCATTTCCAGGTGTTTATTACATTTGTATTTGTTCATTTTGAGTGAAATAAACCTTTAAATAAAAATAGAAAGGGATGTGCAATTACACACACCAAGATGTGTAATTTGCCATTTATTTGAGAAAAAACTGCACTTAGAGCGACTTTTTCCCTCGTTATAAACACACACAGTCAGAGGAGTCGACCATCTTGACTCACTTCACTCTTTGGCAAAGTTTGGCTCCATCAAAATGGACGGAGCGCATGAGTTTGGGGAAAACAAAGTTCCTATTGGACACTCGTTTTGCTCCCGTCATCACACAGCGTGAGTGTGACGTAGGATAAAGCCGCAGAAATGTACGGAAACCTCTATGTCTGCACTTTCAGAGGGGAAAAGGACGTTTCTGTCTTTAAGGTTAGAAAGTTACACGCGGTTATAGAAAACATATTCCTCGGAGTCGTATAAGATGTCGTAGGTCTTCGAGTGTTCGGCACAAGTGGTAATAGTCATGTAATTAATCGTCATTCTGAATAATATGTGTAATTCCCTTGGCGAGCTGCTTGGAAGGGGGTGGAGAGCTACAGATTGGAGATTATTATTATTATGAAAGGACGCCCTGCTCGTACCAGTGTCTTTGAAGACCTTCTCATCCGGCTGCACCACGGAGCAGAGGCTGTTGAGGACCAACGTGCCCAGTTTGGTGGCATTTCGCTCTGAAGACTTGTAATAATCCAAAGAGTTTGTGGTGAGGACGAACCAGCGCTTCTTCAGCTTCAGAGAGGTGCTTTTGGCTCCGGACTTCATCTCTTTGTGGAGCCAGCCTGGTGGAGCAGATCAGGACAGGAGCCGGTTTAGTCAGGCCAAACTGTGGAGTAAACTTAAAACATTTGGGCTGATTTAAAGTTCTTACTCACCTCTGACTAGAAACTCCTGCCCGTCGCTCCTGGCGTCGCCCTTGGACTTCTGGAGCAGTCCGATCCAGTGGTGCATCTCCTCGGGCGTGTCCGTGTTGCAGTGGATCACTCGGTTTGCAGTGATGATCACAAAGGAATTGGGTCTAAAACAAAACATCGGATTGATCACACTGTTGTAAAGTAATCAAATAAAATGAGCTCAATACAGTTAAAGACGACGGGGCATCTCTCACCTGTCGGGGTTATCAGACGCACAAACGGAGTCAATCAATCCCACATCTAGAGTTCCCTGTAGAGTGTGAAAAAATATATATCATTAAATCACATTACCATAAATACAAGTTTATGCCCCGGGGAAAACCAATATCTGGGTAAGTTAAAATGACTTACATTAAGAATATTTTTACTTTATTTGAGTCGATTCATCTTGACAAGTGAAATTATCTGCCAGTGGAATAAGTGTTTTTTCTTAATTCAAGCAACATTTGATTTTTTATTTCTTATTTTAAGTGCAAAACTTGTTGTTTTTCTTATTTTAAGTGCAGTAAGATGTATTTTCATATTTTAAGTACAAAAATCTGGCGGCACGGTGGCTGAGTGGCAACACTCAGGCCTCACAGCAAGAAGGTTGCGGGTTCGATCCCCGGGTCGCCCGGGCCTTTCTGTGTGGAGTTTGCATGTTCTCCCCGTGTCTGGATGGGTTTCCTCCAGGCTCCGGTTTCCCCCATCAACCCAAAACATGCAGCACCTGAACTAACATCAAGGACCATGTTGTCCACCCTCCTGTGGGCTCCACCTGCAGAGGGGTTCATAGGGGGTCAGGGGCTATGAGGATTGGGCAGCAAACTGCCCCCGCGACCCAGCTGGATTAAGCGGGAGAAGATGGATGGAAGTTCAAAAATCTGACTGCAAAGGTAGATAATTTTACTTGTCAAGTGAAATTTACTCATAAATGATCTGAGGCTGTGGAAAAGTCTGTATTATTATATAAAATATGAATCAAAAGCAAATTACTAAGCCTCAGATTCACAGCCTGAGATCGTTTATCGTCACTAGTTTTGCTAAAGTCGCCGCCGTCAGCTGAGCGGAAATGACGTCCTATAATTACCACAGAAATAATAATGAATAATTTCAGAAATAAAGTCGCACAAATGAAAATTGTCACAGCACAAATGAAATACAAACGTTTTCTATAATTTTCTGCCTGTTTTGAGGCTGTTTCACATTCTGAGGTTCTGGACGACGTCATCGGCCGAAAATAAAACTGCAAATATCTGAAGAACCAGAATCACACAAACGGAACTTTTTGCAGCACAAACGACTGCCATAGTTTTTGTGCAGGTTTGCGTTTGATGGGGCGACTTCACGGACGTAGCTGTGAGTGTGACGTAGACTCGGGTCTGGGGTTTTGGCAGAGCGAGGAAACAGGAACTCACCACCGCGTTCTTTGGGTTGGCCTGTTCGTGGTGCATCTCCAGGAGCTGCTCCGGGCTGGCGCTGTGCACACGACTCAGCACATTGAACCAACCGCTGAGGGGTCACGGAGAGGGGAGGAAGAGGGAGGAAGAGGAGGAAGAGAGAGGGGAGGGAGGGAGGGAGCAAGTCGGCATTAAAGACAGTTTCCATGGATAACCACAAGAGGGAACAATGACTCAACGTATTCCTGTTAAAACTCTTGTGTTAAGCCATGTTATCATGTCGTTACCTCTGCGAACACAGACCTGGAGTTGTGTTTTGTTTCATTCACATGTTTTAGTGACCCTTTATTAGAATATCTTTATTTGTCATTGGAACAAATACAACAAAATTGAGTGCGTTCCTCGTTCAGTGCAAAGGTAATAAAATGGTGAAATAGTAAAAAGATACAAATATGACCTCCGCAACACTGACACACTCCCAAACTTCAAACCCAAACTCAAAGCTCATCTGTTCAGACGGGCCTTTTCACTGCAACCATAACTGCACTGTCCTTTTAAAAGTTTTACCGTTTGTTTTCAACCGTTTGTATTTTAACTGTTGTTTTTAACTGCCTATAATGTATATTGTACTTGTTGTACGGCGACCTTGAGTGTCCAGAAAGGCGCCTAATGAATAAAATGTATTATTATTATTAAATATACAGACAGTATGTGCAGTACATAAAAAGTGCCTAACAGCCTCACACACCCACACGTCCCAGCCACACACTTCCACATTCAGAAATCTAAAAACTCTGCTTTAGTGGCCCCATTTAGTAAACTAATGGCTGTTGGGTAAAATCTGTTTTGTCGTCTGTTTGTGGTGGTGTTTATGGACCTGTATCTCCTGCAGTTCAAGCAGTTTGTGCCCGGGCCGTGATGGGTCCTTCAGGATGGATTTAGCTTTACTGAGGCAGCGGGAACTGTGCAGCTCATCCAAAGAGGGAAGAGGCAGCAAGCAGTTTTCTGTGCTGCCTTTATGACCCCCTGGAGCATTTTCCTCTGTGCCCCAGAGCAGCCAGGAAACCACACGCAGAGACAGTATGTTAGTTTGCTCTGAAACTGAGCAGCGACAGAATGTATATTAATATATTTATATATATTATTATGAATTTCAACCCAAAACCTGCACTGTAGGTGTGAAAGTGGCGTGTGTGTGAGTGTTGGTGGTAGTTTACACCATCGGGTCTGGAGTAAATGAACAATGCTCTGTTAATAATGCTCTGTTAATAACGCTCTGTTAATAATGCTCTGTTAATAATGCTCTGTTAATAATGCTCTGTTAATAATGCTCTGTTAATAATGTTCTGTTAATAACGCTCTGTTAATAATGCTCTGTTAATAATGCTCTGTTCATAATGCTCTGTTCATAATGCTCTGTTCATAATGCTCTGTTCATAATGCTCTGTTAATAATGCTCTGTTCATAATGCTCTGTTAATAATGCTCTGTTCATAATGCTCTGTTCATAATGCTCTGTTCATAATGCTCTGTTCATAATGCTCTGTTCATAATGCTCTGTTAATAATGCTCTGTTCATAATGCTCTGTAAAGCGTCTTTGAGGACGTGTCTGTGAAAAGCGCTGTAGCTGCTGTTGTAAGGTGACCTTGGGTGTCCAGAAAGGCGCCAAATAAATAAAATGCATTATTAAATAAATTGGAAAAGATAGAACTATGCAGGGTTTTAATCAAAGTTGCCAGACCTGATAAGTCTGTGGCTGAATAAATGCTTTATTCAGCCACAAAGTCCTTCTAATTCTACTGAAGTGTATTATAATTAGGGCCCGGCCGATATATCGGTTGGCCAAAATCTTGCCGATCTGGGCCGATATTCCACGTGGACATGTTTTACCTTGTTCTAAAGCTCAGACTCTCTATATTCTGCCCATTTAATCCAGTTTACAGACAGATAAATGTCCTGATCTGTGGCTCCACATCAGTGTTTATCTGAGGAGTCATTTGTCTGTGTCCGTCCCGCCCCTGAACGCATCACCATGTGCACTTGTTTACAGCCACAGCCACAGATCCATGTGCACATATACGGTCTATGTGTGCACAACACTGAGATTCTCTTGTTTTTCCAGACGCTCAGTGTGAGTCTGGATTAAAGGACAGTTCTTAGTGCTGATCTGAGAGGAGCCTGTGTGAGGCTGAGTGTTGAAATGTGTCGGTTTTGAAGCTCGTTTTGGTTCTTTCTCATTGGTTAGCGATTAGCTGCTGTAGCTCGCACACATAAACAGGCTGTTTTCTCTTCTATTAGCGACTGTAAAGTGACTATAGTGGCCGTATATATGTTACTGGACACACACTGATATGGAAATGAGCTGTGAATAGAGGTGTGAATTATCGACATTTAGCAGATCATTAATTATTGTGGCGCACACACATTTACCGCTAAAGGCTAATAGCGGTAGTTTACTTACAGTACTTTCTTTACTGGTTAGAATATCATACAAAAACACCATTAGGCTGAACTACTGTCTTTAAATATGACGTAAAGAGGCAGAAGAACAATAAATGTCGCCTAAATAAACCCAACTGAAAATCCAATAGAGCCAAACCTAAGTTTTATAAACAACTGAAGATTTACAGTGATTTTTTATGTCATAAATATATCGTGATTATATCGGCAGCTCCAACTCCGATTTTACCGGCATCAAATCAACAAAATCCACATCGGTCGGGCCCTAATTATAATCGTTATGCATCTAAGTAAAACTTTTTAAGTTCGTGTAAATTACCTTGCATCTTCTGGAGACTCCGCGTAGATGTGGTAGGTCCTCTCGTCCGTCACGATGTTCAGTGCGTTTTCCTTCTCGTGATTGTCCACAATTTCCCTAAACATAAAATCACAGCTAATAAATACAATTATTCATTCAAAAAACATATTTAAAGGTCCATTGCGCAACTTGTCACCTGCTTTTCTCCATGGAAATGTTATTGCTTTGCTCTAAAATGTTCCACAGTATAGATTAAACCATCTATCTCAAGGGACGCAACTATAGGCTGGGGGAAAATGGAGGAAAAATGATAGATAGATGTGTTTAAAGTCATACCGTGGAACTTTCCAGGCAAAGAAATAACAAGTAGACAAGACAAGACAAGCAGGTGATGGAGCCTCCACCAGAAAAGTTGCGCAGTGCACCTTTAAAGTACATATGACAGTTTTTATTTGTTTCTAACTGCAATAGTACCTAAATATAATTCATAGTTTTACATAATTTAAGTGGAAGTTCAGGGAAAAAATGTTGAAAAGAAAAGTAGAGTGAGATCTAACACAGAGCACCTCTAACTATGTCAACAACGCGGAAAACTCCTTCCAAAATGCACGGACAATTACGCGTTTTTCCGGCACTTTAAACCTTCATTTAACAAATTAAAGGTGTAAAGTGTTTAGTTTAATCATAACAATTGTGTAATCTAGCCATGATTTCTTTATGGTTTCAACGTCACAACTAAATTAACTCGATGTGTGTCAAATCTGCTGTCAACCAGGAAGTAAAATTATAAACTTGAGCAAAAAATAGGCAGAAATATAAGGCAAATGTTTTAAAATCTTAAAGTGCCCATATTACGCTATTTCTAGCTATGTTATAATGTTGTTTTCTCACCAGAAACAGACCTGGAGTTGTGTTTTGTTTCATTCACACATGTTTAACACACAAATCCTGCATATTTAGTTCTTTTCTCAAACAGAAAATGCACTTTTTTCTACTAAACTAAAGGTAAAAGGAGCTGTGACATCACAAGGGGGAACATAGCATTTTGAACTTTAAAGATGTGGACAAACTAATAAATAAAGACCTCCGTGAACTATGTCAATCGTTTGTGCTGCAAAAAGTTTCGTTTGTGCTGCAAAAAGTTTTGTTTGTGCGATTCTGGTTCTTCAGATATTTACAGTTTTATTTTGGGCCGATGACGTCGTCCAGCCTCTTAAAATGTGAAACAGAGCTCAAAACAGGCAGAAAATTGTAGAAAACGTTTGTATTTCGTTTGTGCTGTTTTGTGCTGTGCCAATTTTCATTTGTGTGAGTTTATTTCTAAAATTATTCATTATTATTTCTGCGGTAATTATAGGACGTCATTTCTGCTCAGCTGAAGCTGCGACTTCAGCAAAACTAGTGAAGATAAATGATCTCAGGCTGTGGAAAAGTCTGTATCAGTCTTTAGTAATTTGCTTTTGATTCATATTTTATATAATAATTTATAACTTTTCCACAGCCTGAGATCGTTTATTGGCCAAAAATAAAACTGCAAATATCTTAAGAATCAGAATCGCACAAACAAAACTTTTTGCAGCACAAACGAAGCACAAACAACTGACTCCATTCTGGATGTTTTAGTGCATTTTGAAGCTTCCTGTGGGACTGACCCCAGTTTGACCTATAAAAGAATCGTTAATTTCTCCAAAACTAAAGCAGCACAAACACAACTTTTTGCAGCACAAACGATTGACATGGTTTTTGCGTAGGTTTGAGTTTGATGGGGGACAACTTCACAGAAGTATAATAAAGAGTTACTCAAATATGTGTGAATGAAACAAAACACAACTCCAGGTCTGTTTTTTATGTTTTTGAGGAGGTAATAACGTTATAACTCGGCTTAAAGCTCACACGAGTCAATTTTGCATAATATAGGACCGTTAAATATAATAAAGTTAACCACACTTTAGCAAAATAAACAGCAGATGTCCATACTTAGCAGCTCGGATGTCGATGGTCCCTTTCTGCTTCTCTTCGCTGTCGTTCTCGAAGTACATGAGCTTGTTTTCGCGGAGCACGAACCAGCGCATTTTCCAGTTTCGTCGTGACAGCGTGGACATGCCCCCTCCCTTCTTGTAGAGCCAGCCCGACTTGAGAGAGTCCTGCTTCGCCCGGAACCACATGAAGGTGTCGTCTTTTAACACGCACCAGCGCCGCCGCCACGGGATCATCAGCCCGCCTGGGAGAACAAAAGCAGAGGGAGATGTGGTTTAGAGGGACGAGTCAAAACCAACCGAGGATGAAGTGCTCAGGAAGTAGGTAAAAGTACAAATACAGCGGCAAAAGATTATTCCCCCAGTTCTTTGCTTTGTTTTGTGTGTGTTTTATTCCTTTTTTCTGTGAGAGCCCTTTTGTGTGCGTCTGTGTCTCGTTTTGTGTCACTTTGTTGTTCTACTACGTGACTTTGTGTGTGTTGAGGTTAGTTTAGTTCTGTTTTGTGCCTTTTGTTTTGTCATTTGATTCTGTTTGTGGGTTTATGTGATTTTACTTTGGGATTCTTGTGATTTAGTTTTGTTTGCATCCCTTAAGGCCGCTAGAGGATTTTTCGGTCTTAAGCGATTTTTAAACGTGCGACAAAATGTGCAAACACCACAGACACGAGGAGAAACTTATGAGACTTAAAATCTCTGATCACAAAGACTTCAGCAGGATCTGTCTGTGTAAAACAGGCTGTAAAGCTGTGAGCGCGATCACGTCAGCTGTTTCCTGTCTACAGTAAAACCACTCGCTCTGAGACTCTGAAGTGTTCAAAGATCAGAGCTCTGCACTTCTAGTTTAGACACAAGTCAAAACTGTGTTATTATTATGTGTGAAATGTGGAGCAATACTTCAGATACAGGATTTTTAAAGCAGAAAAGAGGAGATAAAGTCCACAGGAAGTAGAGTCACTGTCGCTGATCTGCAGCTTTACGCTCTGTGGACGTAAACAAACACATGCGAGGAACAACTTTCACCTTTTTACTTTCAAAGAACACTTCAAACTGGATTAATAACACGGTTTTGTGGATTCACAGAGCAGGTTTGTGGACTGGAGTCATTATTTGCGGAGGAAAATGTGGATGAGACGCTGCACTTTAAATTTCCCACTTTACATTAGGTGAGGAATAAAGTCTTTATTTTCACTCTATCCTGAGTTTGTTTGTTGCGTCTCTGTGTCCGTCGCTCCTCTGCCCCTGACTCTGTTTTATCGTCTGTTTCCGTCGCGTTGTTGATGTTCGGTGGTTCTGATCTGACACTGACTCCACACATGAGGAGCAGCGGCTTCAGAATCGCACACGGAGGAGACAAAAAGTCGGGTCGTGCCTCCCTGAACTCGGGGAGAAGAAATCGCAGCCAAAATCAGGAAAATTCTCCTATAGTGTAATTCTCCTAACCTCTGGTCTATAGTATTTTGCAACTGGATCATGTATGGTTTATAGGGTTGCCAAAAGAGTTGAAAATCACATACAAATGGATATTTCTGTCTATTTCTTGCTTATTTATTATTATTACCATTTATATTTTTTATTATTATTTATCATATTATATTGTGATTTATGAGCTACTGTGTCCAAATATTTTAATTTAAGTATAAGCTAAACTAGTATCTAAACTAGACACTCATTTGAACGGGCATCAATAATTAAAAAAAAGTCCCATTCACAGAACAATAACATCTCCATGGCGACAAGCAGATGGCGGACCGTCCACCAGAAAAGTTACATAATACAGCTTTAAGTGTGGCGAGGCTATTTTAGGACATACAATTAAAATAAAAAATAAAAAAAAACTCGAAATGATTGAGGGGACGCCAGGAAATGGTGAGCCCGCCTGGGAGAACAAAAGCAAAGGGGACATGTGGTTTAGGGGGTGGGCTGAGAGCTCGTCCGAATACAGAGCGGGAGTAAATATTATGTGACTAAATACGCAGTACGTCAAAGATAACCATTACAGTTTGGAAGGGAATACACGCAGTTTAAAGTGGTACACGCACGGAGTAGTTATTCTGTGATGAAAGTGGTGACTGAAGGGCTGCTCGTGTAAACGGTTTGTACTTTTCTTAACTGTATTCTTCGTACAGCGTCCTTCAGTGTTCGGAAACGCGCTGTGTAAATAAAATGTATTAGTATTGTTAAATGTTTCATGGCTGATGCTATTAGAATTGTTAAGAATCCAGAGAAACCAAAGGTGATGACCTCTGCTGATATTTTTGGACTGATATGTAGTAGGGACGGGCATTCGATTACATTTTCTTAATCGATCACCAGGAGAATTAACAATCGATTTTCGATTAATCATTAACATTTTATATTAAAATTATCATCACTATTATTACTGTTACTAATCTGCATAAATAAACTCAACTTTACAACATATAAACCATAATGACTCCAGAGCCTCATCAGTGTGAGATCAGAATGTGTTTAATGCAGCTTTAAACATTTGTTTACATCTTACAGAAACTAAACTTAAAACCACATGACTCATTTGCATAAACAGTAAGTGAAAAAAGCAGCTCTTTCCTTGTGCTGCTGCTTCAGCTTCTGTTGGACTAAAGGACTCGACTCAGTGGAATATGAGTGTTCTCCCTGTGACAGAGGATGTGATGAGGCTGTGAGTCTGTTCTGTGCGTATGTCGCGTTGCAGATGCTGCGTAAACATGCGAAACAGAGATACTCAAAAAAGATCATACCCGGGACACTGATGTGCACACTCTGAGCGATATAGTGATCTCCAAGGAGCCAGAGTCGAGACGTGGGGCTGTGGGGCCACAGCTCCAGTGTTTGTGCTGTGAGACGCAGGTCTCACGTGTGCGTTTGTGCAATGTAAGTATTACATGTAATCGAGTGCAAATGTGTATTTGTTCGTTTAGATGTGTAGTTTTTAGTTTCAGAGTTAGCGTAATTATACGCTATTATACAGTGCGGCGCTCTCACGGTCTATAAGCGAGCCACGTGTAATACATTTATTGTGTTGGAGCGCCCACTCGTGGTTCCTCTGTGTAATGACAAGCAATTTTTCCTGTTCATTTCATATAGTTTGGTGTTAATGTATATATTTCTTCTTTTTGTTTCCTTTTCAGATAACCAAACACACACACACACACACACACACACACAGACACACACAGACACACACAGACACACACAGACACACACACAGACACACACACAGACACACACACAGACACACACACACAGACACACAGACACACACACACAGACACACAGACACACACACACACAGACACACACACACACAGACACACACACACACACAGACACACAGACACACACAGACACACACAGACACACACAGACACACACAGACACACACACAGACACACACACACACACACACACACACACACACACACACACACACACACACACACACACACACACACCCTAAACACCTGTAACCATCAACCATCAGACAAGTGGAGTTGCCCGTCCTTCTGACCAGGGAAACAACTAAATCCATATCGGTCGGGCCCTAATATTTTGATGAGGTAACAAGAGTAGGGGCTTTAAATCTGCCAAAGCGACTCACTCTTCATGTACAGGTAGCCGTGGAAGTAGGGAGGCCCAGATCCGTTCAGGAGGTTGACTCTGCCATTGGAAACCTCTTCGTCTGTGTCCACATAGGCGTCGTTCTCGTCATCACTGTCGATGAACTGGAAAGGACCAAGCAAAAAAAAAAAAGAGATCTGAGTAAACTGGCCAAACAATGAACCCTCTTAATACCCGTTTGACTTTTGTTTGTCTTTGTCTCTGGGCCTGTCACTCGAAGCTTTGCACCTGACGGGCACTAATGCTTTGAGCGTGTTGCTTGTGTTGACACTGGCAGTTTCTGTGAGGTTATCAGGGCCCAAATCACTCAATTACACTGAGGAGATGCACTCTGGGAGAAGTAGAAAGAAACTGGAATGTGTAAAAAACAACATAAGTTACATAAAAATCTGTTTGATTAAGAAAAGTGATGATTAATAACCCCTGACAACCTAAGGGAAATTTTAGAACATTTCTCCTCGCCTGGATTTTTTTCTTAATTTTGCTTTTAAAACTGCCCCTTTTACCCTATAATGAAGTGTTCTACCTCCTTTTATTCAGTCCAACCTGTTATTTCACAATCTGCTGCTGTAGTTGTGTCATGAGGCTGTGATAAAAGCTACAGGACCAGAAATAGAGATGAAAAAAAAGAAACTGACAATAAAATTCACACTCTTTTGTACAAAACACACAGCAAACATGTAGAAACAACTTTTTGGACATAAAAAATACTTAATTTAGGGCCTTAGCTACAAAAATGCAAAATATCAAGTCTGTAAGTAAACTAAAAATCTCCTTATTGCCCTAAAAACAAAAAAAAGTGCAGTGGCTCCATTACTTTTCTGGTCCAGTCCTGGAAACAGCTCCTGTCAGGTCCAGGGCCAGAGCCACAGCACTTCTGCATTTCCAGGGTGGAAATTACATTTGGATTTGTTCATTTTGAGTGAAATAAACCTTTCAAATAAAAATAGCAAAGGATGCGCAATTACGCACACCAAGATGTGTAATTTGACATTTATTTGATGTCATCATGCAGTGTGTGACGTAGGATAAAGCCGCAGAAATGTACGGAAATCTCTATGTCTGCACTTTCAGAGGGAAAAAAGTAAGTTTCTATCTTTTATATGTGCGGTTATATAAAACATATATATACAAAAATATATATAAAAACAGCGAAATGAAAAATTCAGGATCCTGTGTCGCGGGTTCATACGAACATTTAAGACCAAAATGACGAGGCTCAGAGCAGCAGGTACAGAGAGAGGAGCGAGAAGATCCTAATGTAAATCAGTGGGAAAAAGGGAGAGAAGGAGCCGGAAGAGCCTCCTGGAGCACTTCCTGTTTGGCACGTGACGGCTAACGCTTTAGCTCTGTCCACTTATATATACGGACTATGTGTGGGACACAATTCACCATTAATCTGACAAAACTGTAAGAATTCCATATTTAAAAAAGTATATTCTCACCGAGTCGGAGCTGCCCCTGAATGAGTCCAGACTGTTTTGGGTACCGGACGACTTCCTCACCACCTCCTCGTCCGTGATGTGTCCGTCGTTGATACTCGCCCCCGAACTCCCGTGAGCCTCTTCAAACTCTTCCTGATCATAGTCCGACTCCGGGTCTGGGAGGTTGCCGTGGTTAACTTGACCGTTCACGGGCTCGTTCACCTTTGATGCACGGCTGATCCTCTCCTCCCTGTGTCCGTTAGTAAGAGCGGGAAGAGGGGCCGGGGCGTGGGGCGTGGAAAGCTTGGGAACATGACTAAGTCCATTGGAAGTGACTGGTTTATTCTGTACAGAGGAGGGGGAGGGAGAAGCGAGCTGTCCTTCTGCGAAATCTGGAGGAGGAGGTGGGATACTCTGGAAGACTTCCTTATCCAGAGGAGCTGAAACCGGCGAAGGAAAGTCCGGCAACGCTACGCACTCCTCTTCAGCGTGGAACCCCTCATCCACCTCCTCTTCGGCGAGGGGAGCGGTGGATTCCCCGGGGTCGTGAAGGTTTTCCTCACTGGATAACGAAGGCTCCAATCCGCCAAAATCCAACAAATCGAGGAATTCTGTAGCCACTCGCGATGCTTCCTTCTCCAGGCGGTAGATCTCGGCGTCCCTGATTTGGCGAAGCTCCTCACGGGACACGTCTCCGAGCAAAGAAACGCCGTCTTCTTGCTGTTTCTGGAGACGTTCGATCTCGCGTTCCAGTCTCAGGATCTCCTCCATCTGCCGGCTCTCCTCCTCTGTGGTGTCGGAGTGGGACAGGGTCTGGGACAGGCCCTTCTGAGACAAAACAGTGACGACAGCATTAGTCGTTAGTCAGCATTAGTCATTTTCATTTGTGTGTTGTCATCATGTGTTCGTAGAGTTTTTGCAATGACAGGATTCATGTTCAAAATGTACTGTTGCATTGTATTGTACATTTAAAGGTCCTGTATTACACAAAACTGAACCTGCGTGAAGTCGACCCCATCAAAACTCAAACCTACACAAAAACTGTCAATCGTTTGTGCTGTTTTGTGCTGCAAAAAGTTTTGTTTGTGCGATTCTGGTTCTTCAGATATTTGCAGTTTTATTTTGGGCCGATGACGTCGTCCAGAACCTCAGAATGTGAAACAGCCTCAAAACAGGCCGAAAATGATAGAAAACATTTGTATTTGGTTTGTGCTGTGACAGTTTTCATTTGTGTGAGTTTATTTCTAAAATGACTCATTATTATTTCTGTGGTAATTACAGGACGTCATTTCCGCTCAGCTGACGGCGGCGACTTTAGCAAAACTTCGCTAAACTAGTGTCGATAAACGACCTGAGGCTGCAGAAAAGTCTGTCTCAGTCTTCAGTAATCTGCTTTTGATTCATATTTTATATAATAATACAGACTTTTCCACCGCCTCAGATCGAGGCTGTGGAAACGTTTGCCGCCATCAGATGAGCAGAAATGAGGGCTCTGGCTAAACTTACGCCAATTTCTTAAATAAAATAAAATAAAAAACATTTTGTATTGACTGAGTACGTGTCTATGGAGTTACATATCGTTATCGTTTTATCGGACCAGCCGTAGAACTCCTGCTTTTCTTCAAGAGTCACAAATACTTCAGCTCGTTCACATTCGTTAGGATTTTGATTAAATCTTTTGTTTACATTCTGTCATCACAAAGATGTTTCTATAGATGAGGAGACAGAATTTACCTTTTCACAGGCGCCATTCACCATCACTGAGCTCCTGCAACAAGAAAGACATAATTAAAAGTTTTTAGTAGTATAGAGCACATAGAAAAATACTTATGTAAAGTAATATTTTTATTTAAAAACCTACTGGCTTTGTCCTGGCCCCTGACTCATGTATTTCTTCTCTCAAATTGTCACCCAAGTAGCAGTTTTGTGTCTTATAATACGAAAAATGTACTCTTGATTGACTTGATTAAGCTTTAAGTCATGTTATAATGTTGTTCCCTCCTCAAAAACATACGTGGAGTTGTGCTTTGTGTCATTAGTAGTAGAGTAACCCTTTATTATTAGTGGAACTGTGTGTTTTCTGTTTGAGAAATGAATTCTTAGTACCTAAATATGCAGGATTTGTGCGTTAAACATGTGTGAACGAAAGAAAACACAACTCCAGGTCTGTTTGTGATGAAGAAACAACATTATAACATAGATCAGAAATAAGCGGATTATGAACCCTTTAAATTAAACAAAACACATTTTATTGTATTTTTTTGATGGGGGAACAACATTATGTGGTTAGAAGCACAAAAATCCATATAGAACGATACTGGATTTTAAAGAACATAATTTGAATCTAAATTGAGCAGCACTGAGAACAAAATGTCTGGAATTAATGGGAATAAATTGGGAATTATCCAAGTTGAAGGTCAGGGGCATCAGTAAAGTTGGTAGGAAAGAAATGCAGCACAATCTTGTAGCACAGTCTTGGCTGTAACAGACAGATTTGTGTGAGTAAAGTCGTGTGTCGCTGCTGTTCCTCACTCATATGGACAAAGACACTGTTTTCTGAAGAGCCACTGAAGCCACAGCCCCGACATGCATTTTGTGTCCCTCTGTCACTGCACAAGAACTTCTATAATTCTGAAGAGGTTGGGGTGACCAGAATTTCAAAATCAAAAACTGGGACACTCGGTTTGTGGTGGTTGGTAATAATAAAATTGTGAAACAAGTACGTAAGGAAATTGTTCTGCACTTGGTGAGTCAGTATAGTCACATTTTCTTTGTGTTTTGGTTATTTTCAATCAGCTTTTCTGTATTTTACACAAACAAATTACAATTTATGCCTCTTTTTACTGTTGGCAGGGATCAGATTGGTCCAAAATAGGGACACCTGGGACACATCCCTGGTTTTGGATTGGTCGGTAATAGTTGGCAATAAAACTGGTTGGTAATAGTTGGTAATAAAACTGTTAAACGAATGCATAATTAAGGGAAACTGTTATGCACTAGGTACAAATGTGAGTCAGTATAGTCACATTTTCTTTGTGTTTTGGTCATTTTTAAACAGCTTTTCTGTGTTTTACCTAAACAAATGACAATTTAAGTGTCTCTTTACTGTTGGCAGGTATAAGATCGGTCAAAAATAGGGACGCCTGGGACATTTCTTGTGTGAAACTGGGACAAATCACTGATTTTGGATAAATCTGCTGGTACAGGGGACAGAGGGCTCAAAACTGGGACTGTCCCGGGTAAATAGGGACGTGTGGTCACCCTAGAAGAGGCAGAACTGCTTTTCTGAGCAACAACAACAAATACAGACGACTGAGAGCAACATTACAGCCAAAGGACGACAGCAGCGAGTCAGTTTGAGGAAATATGAGGTGGAGGATATTTGATCTGTGATATTAAAGTAGAAATGAAACAGTAAAGAAGAATAAAATCAATCTAGTGCTAGTTTACTTGCAAATTAGGCTTGCACCATGTCATTGAAGTAGTTAGCTTATGATGCTAGTGCTTAATGGGAAACCAGATATGCTAAATGTAACTTTCTATGGACTGGAAAGAATGGAGAACAAGCAAAAATAAGGCTTGAGAAACTAAAAATAACTACAAATAAGGCTTTGAGTTTTTTGAGACCAGAGTTTTTTTGTTTTGTTTTGTTTGTTTTTTTATGTGGAAGCTGTAAGCAACATTTTAGCAAACGTTCACCTTTTGTTGTTCAGTAAAAGAAATAAGCATAAGTTCTTCTGACAAATAAATCAGAATCACATGTGTTAATTTTCTCCCTTTTGCAATAATGCTGCTGATGACAAATTAAAATGTTTATATTTTTGTTACAATAATTCCCCTAAATTCCTGTGCAAAGTTACCAATTAGAAAATTTCCAAAATTCCCGTACCAAAGTTTCTATGGAGATTTTCCGTGAATTTTCCACCCCTTTGCAACCCTATGTCTTCCTAGTCCAAACAGTGGCAGAAGATAATTGTAAACCAATATTTACACACCTGTCGTCTGTTTTCTGTTTCTCCTCCTTTAGTCGTAGTTCCTCCTTCCTCCTCTCCTCCTCCTTCTCTTCCTCCCTCTGTCTCTGCTCCTCCTCCTCCCTCTTCCTCCTCTCCTCCTCTTCTCTCCTCAGCCTCTCCTCCTCCATCCTTCTCCTCTCCTCCTCTTCCTCCCGTCTCCTCCGCTCCTCTTCCTCTCTCCTCCTCTTCTCCTCCCGGAGCTGTTGGCAGAGCGAGCGAGCCCGGCGCCCCCTGTGGTGCTTCTGCAGGATGACGGCGGCGGTTCGAATACGCAGGAAGAGGCGTCTCCAAAAGTGGGCGCGGTAATTCTTCTGGATGGTGACGACGCTGGATCGAACCTTGTTATAATGTTTCCTGGGAAGAAAAAGAAAATGCAAACATTATTCATCATCTGTTGTTGTTTAAATATAATAATTAACACGATTAACACTCGAACACCTACGACATCATATACGACTCTGAGGAATATGTTTTCTATAACCGCAGAACTTTGTAACGGTAAAAGACAGAAACGTCCTTTTCCCCTCTGAAAGTGCAGACATAGAGGTTTCCGTACATTTCTGCGGCTTTATCCTACGTCACACTCACGCTGTGTGATGACGGGAGCAAAACGAGTGTCCAATAGGAACTTTGTTTTCCCCAAACTCATGCGCTCCGTCCATTTTGATCGAGCCAAACTTTGCCAAAGAGTGAAGTGAGTCAAGATGGTCGACTCCTCTGACTGTGTGTGTTTATAACAACTGAAAAAGTCGCTCTAAGTGCAGTTTTTTCTCAAATAAATGGAAAATTACACATCTTGGTGTGTGTAATTGTGCATCCCTTTGCTATTTTTATTTAAAGGTTTATTTCACT
Source organism: Odontamblyopus lacepedii (assembly GCA_034769755.1). Lineage (NCBI taxonomy): Eukaryota > Metazoa > Chordata > Actinopteri > Gobiiformes > Gobiidae > Odontamblyopus > Odontamblyopus lacepedii. Next base: position 1,391,204 of record CM068356.1, on the reverse strand, counting down.
CAAAATGAACAAATCCAAATGTAATAAACCCCATGGAAATGCAGAAGTGCTGTGGCTCTGGCCCTGGACCTGACAGGAGCTGTTTCCAGGACTGGACCAGGAAAGTAATGGGGCAATTGCACTTTTTTTTTGTTTTTAGAGCAATAAGGAGATTTTTAGTTTACTTACAGACTTGATATTTTGCATTTTTGTAGCTAAGACCCTAAATTAAGCATTTTTTATGTCCAAAAAGTTGTTTCTACATGTTTGCTGTGTGTTTTGTATAAAAGAGTGTAAATTTTATTTTCTGTTTTTTTTTTCATCTCTATTTCTGGTCCTGTAGCTTTGATCACAGCCTCATGACACAACTACAGCAGCAGATTGTGAAATAACAGGTTGGACTGAACAGAAGGAGGTAGAACAAGGATGTAGAAATGTATTAAAATTGCCCTTAGTCCTTCGGGGTTAAAGGGTCCATATTAGTCAATTTTCTGATCTATGTTAAAATGTTAGATCCTCATCACAAACATACCTGGAGTTTAATACATAAATCCTGCATATTTAAGAGTCAATTCTCTCAAATAAAAAACACTCTTCCACCTTGTGCTGTCATGCGGTAGTACAGGAAGAGCTCCACTGTGTTTTTAAACTCCGTACACCTTCACTAGAATCATTTAGATGATTTCAGACCTGAAAATTCCTGTCTCTACTGAACAAAAGGTAAAAGGTTAACTTGAAACTGCTTCGTGGGACAGAGCATTCTGAGCTTTGGAGACGCCGACAGCCTAATAAAGCAGCATTACCCAACCATGTGTGAATGAAACAAAACACGACTGCAGGTACGTTTTTGAGGAGGCAACGGTGTTTACAACATGACTTAAAGCTCACAGGAGACAATTTTGCGCAGCACTGTAAATCAAATCTGTATCAAGTCCATAACTAATTGTAAGTTAGTTAAATATAATCAATCAATTCAAATACTGTCTAATACATTACTAAATACTAATAAAATACAACACTAAATACAATACTAAATAAAACCAATCAATTAAATACTGTCCCACTTTAACTGTACACTGCAAAAAGGCCTATCAAAAATAGGAAAAAAATACCAATTTTGAGGTAAAAATTTCCTATTTTAAGTGAAATTCTCTGCCAGTGCAGTTAGAAATTTCCATTTACCAAGTTTTCTTAAAACAAGACAAAATACGAATCTTGTTTGAAGCAGAAAACACGAGTTTCAAGTATTTATGGCAAGATTTTTCACCTTATTGGTTTGAGAAGGAAGTTAAAGAGGCTTAACCTGGACTGAGTTAATATAAAAAGTGCTTAGAATAAGTTGTAATATCGAGATAAGATAAATCAGGATGGAATATCTTGAAACAGGTAAAAAAAAATCTGATCTTATTAAGTAAAAAAATCTTAAAATTGGTCTTTTAAGATGAATCTGCTTAATTCAAGTCAGTTTAACTATGCTAGAAAATCCTTTTTTGTCGTGTGTGGCAATAAAACCTTTCTGATTCTGATTCTAAAACATGGCCCACCAAATGAAAAAAGAACCCGAATACAGTAACTCAAAATTAGTATTCTGAATATGTATTATCTGTACATGTTTTCAGTAACTTCCCAACACTGGCAGAAAAGAGAAAGTCCTGCATGACTGTACAAAAGTGAAACGTGTCTTTAGATCACACAATGTGCATATTACTGTTACGGAACCGCTTCCAAATGAACAAATGACAAGTTTTGTGACTAAACAAACTTACTGCCGTTTCGGACAAAGGGAACATTCACACCAGGACTGTGAACAGGACCAAAAGAGGATCAGACCATCAGGACTAAAACTGGCACAAGCTGGAACTGAACGGGGACACTGTGAACGCACCCGGAGACCAAAATGATTCACAGACACTCACACGCACACAGTAAAATCTTCAGTCTAAAGGTTAAGAAACAGAAACCAGACCGAACCATTTGGTGACTAATATTGTTTTCCGTGTTTTCAACCAAATCCAAGGCTCCTTTTCCTTAGATCCAGCACACTCACACACACATTTCATATTATTTCTTATTTGTGTCCTACAGAGCGGCTGTGTGCTGCTGAGCAGTGGTGGAAGAAGTATTCATTTTGTTCTTTAAGTAAAAGTACAAATACCGAAGCAAACAAAAAGTAAAAGTAAAAGTAGCACATGAAAAAAATCAACTGTCAACAAAAGTAACTGCTTAAAAATGTACCTAAAGAGTGAAAAGTACAAGTATTAGGCTTCAAATGTAGTGATTTTGATACAGATTTGTGGTGAATTTTGTTTCTAGCCATTTTTATTCGTATATTTTTGTTTGCTCAAACTATGAATGTGTTTAAAATGAACCGTCAGCCTTTTCAGCAGGTCTCAAGCAATAAAAAAAATACTCTTACTTTTCAGTCCAGTTCTAAAATGTACCGCATTTTTCGGATTATAAGTCACACTTTTTTTCAGGTTTTGGGTGGTTCCTGCGACTTATACTCAGGTGTGACTTATATATTACACTGACAGTCCATAGACCAAATATATGAATAATATATATGAATCAAAAATGAAAAGAAAAAAAAGTTATGTTTTTTTCATTTTGGTTTTAGAAGCAAATGATAAAGAAAAGAGTTTTTTTTTTTTTTGTTTTCTTATTTTTGGTTTTATATTGAAAAACGAACAAACAAATGACACACGGATTCTTCTCTATTGGGTTGTTTTTATTACTATAACTTCTATAACTCGCCTTTCAAGATGAAATGTCGGTTCTTGGTCTATGATTTTATAAAATAAATTTCCCCCAAAAAGTGTGACTTATACATGTTTTTTTCTTCATTACAGTTGTGCTCATAAGTTTACAGACCCTGACAGAATTTGACTGATTTCTTGTCCGTCTTTCAGAGAATATGAACAAAAACACAAAAACTTTTCTTTCACTCATGGTCAGTGCTTCTTGGGTGAAGTTGTTTATTATCAAACTCCTGAGTTTCCTCTTTTTAAATCATAATGAGAACAGAAACTACACAAATGACCCAGTGAAGCTGGAGTCTTTTGTGATAGTTGTGGATGAGGCTCTTTATTTCCTCTGATGGTAAAGCTGCTCATTCTTCTGGGCAAAAGGCTCCAGTTCCTGTAAATTCTTGGGCTCTTGTCTGAACTGCAGCTTGAATCTGCCCAGAGGCTCAGTGATACTGAGGTCAGAAGAGACGAACACTCCAGAACCTTCACTTTATTCTGCTGGAGCCAGTGACAGCTCCACTTGCCTTTGTGTTTTGGATCATTATCATGTTGAATATCCAAGTACGTCCCATGTGCAGCTTCTGGACCAAGAAATCATCAATTCTGCCAGAGGATGTAAACTTATGAGCACAACTGTAAATGCGTTTTTTGGCTGGTGCGACTTATAGTCTGAAAAATACAGATGCTAGTAGAGTAGAAAGTACAGATATGTGCTCTCAAATGAAGCGAAGAAAAAGTTAAACATATCCACTTTAAAATGGACCTACTCTACCGTACTTTACTACTTTTACTTTGCTCCGTTCCACCTCTGGAGTCCACGTGGGCGGCTGTGTTTAGCCCTGTGACTAAGCCCTGTCACCCACACACACATAAACACACGAGCCTCAGATCCAGACCACACACAATGCACCAGCTCTGTGAACTTTAACCACACCTGACCCCCGACCCCACCTGGCCCGGGCAGTAATCACTTTCAGCGCAGATAGAGTTTCATGTAATAACACAATGAGACCTGTGTCCGGGGGGGGGGACTTCCCTTCACTTGTGGTTTTAGGATTAGGCGGAAAAGGCGTAGAATCCACAACTTGAACTCTGTCATCGGAGTCACGGTCCCAACGGGGCTTTTTCCGAGGACGCCGTTTGACCTCGAACCCAACGGAGCGCAGGTGGGACGGCGATACATTACTCGGCAACAAATGACGGTCAGTCGTGATTAGAAAGAAACCAGAAAAGTGTGACTGTGGGGACGGCAGGATGTGAAGATAAGAAGCATTAAAAGTGCTGATTTTTACTGTCTAAAATCTGGAAAAAGCAGAACTAGTTCAATTTAAAGGGCACATGTTACGCTTTTGATCTGATATAATGTTACTTCCTCATCACAAACAGACCCGGAGATGTGTTTTGTTGCATTGACACATGTTTGATGTCATGTGGTAAAGCAGGAAGTGCTCCACTGTGTTTTTAAACTCCACACTCCTTCATTAGAATCATATAGATGCTTCTAGCCCTGGACTTGCCAAACTTTACTGAACTAAAGGTAAAAAGGAGCTGTTGTCCTGAAAACTACCACTACATGACATCAAAAAGTAGAGCAGAGCATTTTCAGTGCCAAAACACACCTCCATGTATGTTTTTGAGGCAGTAACAGCTAGGGATGGGCACGATTAGTCGATTAATCGATAAATGATCATTAAGAATTTGGTCGATCCCGTTCATTTTAATGGACAAACTGAATGTAGGTGTCTGTGTAACGTAGCGTCAGGAGTCGAGGCTGCGTCTCACAGCACAAACACTGGAGCTGTGGCCCCACAGTCCCACGTCTCGGCTCTGGCTCCTTGGAGATCACTATATTCCTCAGAGTGTGTTTACCTGCACATCAGTGTCCCGGGTATGATCTTTTTTTTTTTGAGTGTCCCTGTTTCACATGTTTACGCAGCATCTGCAACGCGACATACGCACAGAACAGACTCACAGCCTCATCACATCCTCTGTCACAGGGAGAACACTCATATTCCACTGAGTCGAGTCCTTTAGTCCAACAGAAGCTGAAGCAGCAGCACAAGGAAAGAGCTGCTTTTTTCACTTACTGTTTATGCAAATGAGTCATGTGGTTTTAAGTTTAGTTTCTGTAAGACGTAAACAAATGTTTAAAGCTGCATTAAACACATTCTGATCTCACACTGATGAGGCTCTGGAGTCATTATGGTTTATATGTTGTAGAGTTGAGTTCATTTATACAGATTAGTAACAGTAATAATAATGATGATAATTTTAATATAAAATGTTAATGATTAATCGAAAATCGATCGGTAATTTTCCCGACGTTCGATTAAGACAATTTAATCGAGTGCCCGTCCCTAGTAACAGCGTTATAACATGGCTTAAAGTTTAGAATAATCAATTGTGTGTTATGTACAGTTGTGGCCAAAAGTTTTAAGAATGACAAATATTAATTTTGGTACCAGAACATCCTCCGAGAGCAACTTCTCCCAACCATCCAAGAGCAGTGTGGTGATGAACAAAGCCTTTTCCTGCAGGATGGACCTTTCCATAAAGCAAACGGAATAACTAAATGGCTCAGGGAACAAAACATAAAGATTTTAGGTCCAGGAAACTCCCCAGATCTTAATCCCACTGAGAACTCATGGTCAATCCTCAAGAGGCGGGTGGACAAACAAAAACCCACAAATTCTGACAAACTCCAAGCATCGATTGTGTAAGAATGGACGGGCATCAGTCAGGATTTGGTCCAGAAACTGACCGACAGCTGCCAGGGGGAACTGCAGAGGTCTGGAAAAAGAAGGGTCAATACTACAAATACTGACTTGTTGCATGAACTCAGTGTAATTGTCAATAAAGCTTTTGATACTTATGAAATGCTTGTAATTGTATTTCAGTAAACCATAAAAACATCTGCGAAAACACCTAAAAACCCTGAAGCAGCAGCAGAACCTGTGAAAATGTCATATTTGTGTCATTCTCAAACAGTTTGGCCACGACTGTACTTTGACTCAGGTGAGATTTGAGCCATGTTACCTCCTCAAAAACAGACCTGAAGTTGTATTGTTTCATCACACATTAGTCTGAATACGTTTCCAAACCTCAAAATCCTCTGTTCCACCTTGATTGAGATTGGCAACTCCAGGGCACATACTGTATTACCAGATTAAATCACAAGGTAGAACAGAGTGTTTTTTTTTTTCAGTTTGACAGAAGAACTGAGCCTAAATCTGCAGGGTTTCTGTGTTAAACATGTGTGAATGAAACAAAGCAGCTCTCCAGGATAACAGAGGTCAGAAAATCGTGTTATACGGGCCCTTTAGCAGTTATCCACGGTGGTAGACTGAAGTTTTTGAGGCGTGCGTTCCAAAACACACAGCGTATTTTCATTTTCAGTGGAGCCAGGAGAGATGCTTCATACAGTTGACACACCAGCAGAGACTCGTGCCAACTCACAGCTACACAAAACAATAAATGATAGCATCTGTCCAAAACACTTTTACCCAACAAATTCCTGCACGATTTTAAAGTTTTTTCTCAAATTAGCGGCATGTGGGTGCTCATGATGATGAATCCCTGCCACTTTAGAACACAAGCAGATAAAATCCCCGACGACTTAATTATATTTGCAGAGCTGACGTCCAAACACACTGACGTTAAAGCTGCACAATGGGATTTTTCTGATAGGGGTTCAGTTACCTGCCACTTTCCATGGAAAACATTATTGCTTTGCCAGGAATGTTCCACAGTACGGCAATTAACTATTATTATCTATCTGTGCATGTACTGAATTAACATGCATTCTTATTGTGAGCCTCTCCACAGACATGACCAGTAATTTGGCCTGGTCTTCAGGTAACGGACCCCCCAAAAAGTTGCATAGTGCAGCTTTAAAGTGCACATATTACAGTATTTTCTGTCCAAACCAGACCTGGAGTTGTGTTTTGTTTCATTCACACATGTTTAAACATACAAATCCTGCATATTTAGGCTCAGTTCTTCCCTCGAACATAAAAAAACACATAAATCAGGAAGGAATATCTTGAAACAAGTAAATAAATCTCATCTTATTAAGTAAAAAAAATCTTAAAATTGATCTTTTAAGATGAATCTGCTCAATTCAAGTCAGTTTAACTATGCTAAAAAATGTTTTTTTGTGGACTTTACATTATCGGTATCACAAATTGACTAAAATGTTTACTTTAAAGGGCTCATATGATGCTATTTTCTGATCTACTGTATGTTATTATAATGTTTCCTCGTCACAAACAGACCTGGAGTTGTGTTTTGTTTCATTCACACATGTTTAAACACACAAATCCTGCATATTTAGGTTCTTTCAGACTGAAAACGCTCTGAACTAAAGGTAAAAAGATGCTGTTAACTTGAAAAAATACCTCTTCATGACATCACAAGGTGGAACCGAGCATTTTGCGCTTTGGAAATGTAGACAAACTAATAATAAAAGGTTACTCAAACGTGTGAATGAAACAAAACACAACTCTAGATACGTTTTTGAAGTGATAACAGCTTTATAACGTGGCTAAAAGCCCACAGGAGTCCATTTTCCGTAATATGATGAATTTAAGTTTGTCTGTTTCACCTTAACCATGTCAGGAAGAGCTCCACTGTGTTTTAAAACTCTATAGACCTTTATCAATACTGAACCAAGGGTAAAAGTAGTTGTTACCATATTTTTCGGACTACTTTTTTCAGGGTTTGGGTGGTTCCTGCGACTTATACTCAGGTGCGACTTATATATTACATTTTTCAGACAGCCCACACTGGAAAAAAACAATATCTAGGTAAGTTAAAATGAGTTAAATTAAGATTGTTTTACATTATTTGTTTATCTTAATCTTAACAAGTAAAATAATCTGCCAGTGGAATAAGTTTTGTTTTTCTTCAAGCAACATTTGATTTTGTTTCTTATTTTAAGTGCAAAAAGTTGTTGTTTTTCTTATTTTAAGTGTAGCAAGATGTATTTTCATATTTTAAGTGCAAAAATCTTATTCCACTGACAGATATTTTTACTTATCAAGTGAAATTTACTCAAATCATGGTAAAACTTTCTTAATCCAAGTCATTTTAGCTTGACTAGATTTTGGTTTTTGCAGCCCATAGACCAAATATATGAATCGTATATATATGAATCAAAAATGAAAAAGCAAATCGTTATCCTTTTTTCATTTTGGTTTTAGAGACAAATAATAAAGAAAAGAGTTGTTTTTTTCATTTTCTTATTTTTGGTTCTGTATTGATAACGAATGACACATGGATTCTCCTCTATTCAGTTGTTTTTATTACTATAACTTCTATAACTCGCCTTTCAAAATGAAATGTCGGTTCTTGGTCTCTGATTTCATAATATAAATTTCCCCAAAAAAGTGCGTCTTATAGTCTGGTGCGACTTATATATGTTTTTTTTTGGTTTGTTTTTTTTAATGCATTTTTGCGACTTATAGTCCGAAAAATACATAACATCATAAGGTGGAACAGAGAATTTTGAGCTTTGGAGATGTAGACAACTAATAATAAAGGATTACTCAAACATGAATGAAACAAAACACAACTCTAAGTATGTTTTTGACGAGGTAACAACATTATAACATGGGGAAAAAGCTCAAAAGAATCTGTTTTGCGTCATATAAGACCTTTAACATTCACTCACATTACCGCTACAACAGACAATGCAAAAAACTGACTTACAACCTGTACTTCCCCATAAACATTTAAATAAAATTGCAAAAAATGCAAACTTAAAGCAGGAGCTGTGGTTCAAATATGCTACCTCTTTAACAGCGTGTAGTCTGAATGCCACTCAGGGCAGTCTCAGCGGTGCAATCCGTTAGCATCGGCGTACTGCAGACTAATCCGTGCGACGCCAACGCGCTGACAATCGCAAAGGTACGCACGTGTGAGGAGGCATGACCGCGCACCAGCCCAATCCTAAACAAACACTGCCAACTGTCACTGCTACTCAACTGCCCCGCTTCTATCTGCCCCTCCTCCCCTTCTCCCTTCCTCTTCTTACCCCGGCTTTGCCCCCGCCCAGGTCCAGAGCCACTCACCTTGCCACATAGCTAAGGATGTGGGCACGGATCACCATACCAGCCCTTCGCCGCACCTCCTCCCGCTCCTTCTCCAGTGTCTGCTCCAGGACCTCTTTGAGAAAAACCTGCGAGAGAAGATGCGGTGAAACTTTTTGCAAGAAATAAAATAAAAATCCGGTCTTCGGAGTTGACTGCCGGCTGTTTGCGGTTATGCTAAGGGAATAACCGGAGTCGTAACGCTGCTGCAGAGGAGCATTGTCGGTAACGGAGTGGCTGCCCGCCTGCTATCGCTGCATTGGGAGCAGGACTGGCGTGCACAGGCAGAAAGGCAAGAGAAGAGAGGAGAGAGGGAGGGAGAAAGAGAGGAGGGAGGGATGGAGAGGTGAGGGGGAGGGATGGTGGCAGGCGTCCAGATACAAGACCACACCCATTGTGTTCTTACAAGGGCAGAGAGAACTTTGTTAACTCTTTCCTGACTCCTGAAAACTTGTACAATGGGAGACAGCAGTGTACAAACTTGATATTACGCTGCTATGTTAACATCACGGTGCATTTAGTGTTAAAGCTCAGAGTTTAGTCATAACTTTATGTTCATTTTGCACCATTTGGTTGAATTACAGAGTTGTACACTGCAAAAAGGCCATCAAAAATAAGTAAAAAGTACCAATGTTGAGGTAAAAACGCCCTATTTTAAGTGAAATTCTCTGCCAGTGCAATAAGAAATTTTCACTTACCAAGTTTTCTTAAAACAAGACGAAATACGAATCTTGTTCTAAGCAGAAAACACGAGTTTCAAGTATTTATGGTAAGATTTTTCACCTTATTTGTTTGAGAAGGAAGTTAGAGGCTTAACCTGGCTTGAGTTAATATAAAAAGTGCTTAGAATAAGTTGTAATATCGAGATAAGATAAATCAGAATGGAATATCTTGAAACAAGTAAAAAAAATCTCATCTTAAATAAAAAAAATCTTAAAATTGATCTTTAAAGATGAATCTGCTTAATTCAAGTCAGTTTAACTATGCTAGAAAATCCTTTTTTGTGGACTTTACATTATCAGTATCACAAATCGACTAAAATATTTACTTTAAAGGGCCCATATCGGGCTATTTTCTGATCTACTGTGTGTTATAATGTTGTTTCCTCGTCACAAACAGACCTGGAGTTGTGTTCTGTTACATTCAGACATGTTGGCACACACAAATCCTGCATATTTAGGTTCTTCTCTCAGACCAAAAACACTAAACTAAAGGTAAAAAGTAGCTGTTAAGCTGAAAACTACAGCTTCATGACATCACAAGGTGGAACCGAGCATTTTGAGCTTGTAGACAAACTAATAATAAAAGGTTACTCCAATGTGTGAATTTATTATTACCGTTTACATTTTTTCTCTTTGTTATTATATTATATTGTGATGTGTGAGCTACTGTGTCCAAATAATTTCCCTTGTGGATCGATAAAGTTTGTCTAAGTCTAAATCTAATTGTAATTTTTATATTTGTTATCTTCAAAAAATCACTTTATGGCCTAATTTATCACTCACTCATTAAAGAATCCATAAAAAATGATATAATTGCAACTACTATAAACATATACCACAATAAATAAACAGAAAGACTATAAATGATTCACTGATGTGCAGATGAACCTTGTGATCCCAATCAAACAATATGAAATCATGTGTTTTGTTCCGCATTTGCTTGTTATTTTCCCCTATAGACTCATTTAACCATCAAATCTTGGCCACTTTTTCTTGTGGTTTCTTCACTGCCTCATTTCTGGGTTAATTGTGCTTCATCCATCATTGCACATATTGTCCACATCTGAACGTTCCCAAACACATCTGCCAAGCCTATGCCATAAAAATATGCTGCCGGGGCATTAATGAGAGCGCACACTGCAAAATCCAGATCAATTACACTTGGAAAATTATTTGGTACTTAAAGCTGCACTATGTAACTTTTCTAGTGGAGGGTCCGCCACCTGCTCGGTCATGTATATACCGTATTTTTCGGATTATAAGTCTCACTTTTTTTCAGGGTTTGGGCGACTTATACTCAGGTGCGACTTATATATTACATTTTTCACACTGACAGCCCATAAACCAAATATAAGAATTGTATATATGAGTCAAAAATGAAAAAACAAACTGTTATTCGATTTTTCATTTTGGTTTTAGAGACAAATAATAAAGAAAAGAGTTGTTTTTTTCTTTTCTTATTTTTGGTTCCATAGTGAAAAACGAAGGAACGAATGATACATGGATTCTTCTCTGTTCTGTTGTTTTTATGACTATAACTTTTATAACTCCCCTTTCAAGATGAAATGTTGGTTCTTCGTCTCTGATTTTATAAAATGGATTTCCCCAAAATAGTGCAAATTATACATGTTTTTTTCTTCTTCATTGTGCATTTTTTGGCTGAAGTGACTTCTTCTCTGGAGCGATTTATAGTCTGAAAAATATAATAACTGAGATTTTATGTTTTATTACTTATTTTTCTATTTTATTTTGGCTTGTACATTACATTTACATAATTATGTCTTATACGATGTCTCTTGCTTTCTTCTTTGCTACTTATTTAGAAGTGATTATCGGCATTTATATTTTCTCTGTCTGTTATTATATTATATTTTTATGCGTGAGCTGCTGTGTCCAAATACCGTATTTTCTGGGCTAGAAGTCGCACCAGCCAAAAAATGCACAATGAAAAAAACATATACAGGTCACGCTGGACTATAAGTCAGATTTTGGGAGGGGAATTTATTTGATAAAAACAGACTCCAAGAACAGACATCTTTCATCTTGAAACTCCACCATCTCCAGCTAAATCCAGCTTTTAGCCCGCGATTAGCTTTTTTGTTTTCTTCATTTCAGTTTGAGTTTCCAAACACAAGTTTCTCGCTCACTCCAAACTTTCTTTCTGCTGCTCGATTGCTCCTCTCTACCTCCTCTACAGATGTTTCCGGTTGTCCGTTCCATATAAACACTGAGCAATAATGTGTTTAATGCAGCTTTGGCACATTTGTTTACATTTTACAGAAAAGAAACTTAAAGCCTCATGGCTAATTTGCATACAGTATAAGGACTGAAAATAACAGCTCATGTGCTGATGCAGTGAGCTTCTGTCAAACTAAAGGACCAGATTCAGTGGATTATTCACTGTCTGGACAAAAACAGTCACCACCTGGATTTAACTGAGCAAGTCTAAAGGCCGTCACATGCTACAAGACAATTTGCCCGATTTTGGCTGCGATTTCTTCTCCCTGAGTTCAGGGAGGTATTAGTAGTAATAGTAGCAGTAGTAGTAGTAGTGGTAATAGTAATAGTAGTAGTGGTAGCAGTAGTAGTGGTAATAGTAATAGTAGTAGTAGTATTAGTAGTAGTAGTAGTAATAGCAGTAGTCGTAGTAGCAGTAGTAGTATTAGTAGTATTAGTAGTAGTAGTAATAGTTCGTAGTAGTAGTAGCAGCATTAGTAGTAGTAGTAGTAGTAGTCGTAGTAGCAGTAGTAGTATTAGTAGTAGTAGTAGTAATAGTAGCAGTATTAGTAGTAGTAGTAGCAGTAGTAGTATTAGTAGTAATAGTAGCAGTATTAGTGGTGGTAGCGGTATTAGTGTGGTATTGGTGGTGGCAGTGGTAGTATGGTAGTAATGGTGGCGGTGTTAGTAGTAGTAGTGGTAGTGGTAGTGATGGTAGTGGTAGTAGTGGTGGTGGCAGTGGTGGTCGTGGTAGCAGTGGTATTAGTAGTAGTAGTAGTAGTAGTAGTAGTAGTAGTAGTAGTAGTAGTAGTAGTAGTCGTAGTCGTAGTAGCAGTAGTAGTATTAGTAGTAGTAGTAGTAGTAGTAGTAGTAGTAGTAGTAGTAGCAGTAGCAGTAGTAGTAGTAGTCGTAGTAGCAGTAGTAGTATTAGTAGTAGTAGTAGTAGTAGTAGTAGTAGTAGTAGTAGTAGTAGTAGTAGTATTAGTAGCAGCAGCAATCGTATTTGATCGTTCGTGTCGTTGGCGGTGAAGTGGCGCTGATCCGCGTGTATGGGAATCTGAGCTTTTGAGCTAAAAACGCTAAAAAAGCCTTTGGGGGATCGACTGTTTTGGTGGGTCGGCCTTGGTCTGAATGTGCGCCCCAGATGTTGGCGCTAATCAAAGGCGCCCACAGCTGCAGAATACGAGCCTGTGAGAAGAGGAAGCGCCCCTCTCGTCCGTATCCTTCCGCCGTCTGTAGAAAACAAAGTGCTCCCGAACGGTGGCGATCGGGAGCCCAGCGTCACCACGTCCTAATTCAGGCAGCTCACTTCCTCCGCACACAATCACGTTTGTGACACGGGAGCATTGTGTGTGTCCGACTCCCTCCCAAAAGCTGAAGCAGGGTTAAGGCCTGTGCCAAAAAGAAACTGGCCACAGAAACAGGTGAAAATGTTAAAGGTGCACTGTGACACTTTTCGGTAAATGGAGATATTATTGTTTTGTCTGGAAAGGGCTATTAAACTTGACTATCAAGGTATTTTAGAGCTATAAAATGTAATAATTTAATAAACAAAAGGTGGAGCTGTTTAATGTCACAGTAGTAGCAGGAGCATTAGTTGTTGTTTTTCTAGTTGGAGTTGTAGTAATTCAAATAATAGTCATAGTAGTAATACTAGAAACTGTATGAGAGAAGAAACAGAATGTTTGGGCATGTGTAGTAGCAGCAGTAGTAGTAGTAGTGGTAGTAATAGTATTAGTAGTAATAGTAGTAGTAGTAATAATAATAGTAGTAGCAGTAGTAGCAGTAGTAGTAGTAGTAGTAGTAGTAATAGTAGTAGTACTAGTAATAGTAGTAGTAATAATAGTAGTATTAGTATTCGTAGCAGCAGAGAAAGTATGAGTGAAGAAGCTGAATGTTTTGGGCATGTGTAGTAGTAGTAGTAGTAGTAGTAGTAGTGGTAGCAGTAATAGTAGTAGTAGTGGTAGTATTCAATAGTAGCAGCAGAGAAAGTATGAGAAGTTGAATGTTTGGGGCATGTGTAGTAGTAGTAGTAGTAGTAGTAGTAGTGGTGGTTGCAGAAGTATTAGTAGTAGTTGTAGTATTAGTATTCGTAGCAGCAGAGAAAGTATGAGAAGCTGAATGTTTGGGGCATGTGTAGTAGTTGTAGTAATAGTGGTAGTGGTGGTTGCAGTAGTATTAGTAGTAGTTGTAGTATTAGTACTCGTAGCAGCAGAGAAAGTATGAGAAGCTGAATGTTTGGGGCATGTGTGTTGGCGGTTCTCAGTCGGGCATAAGAACATGTGTTTCGAATCAAACATTTGGGCTCTTCATATATTCTCCAAGTCAGCATGACCCAGTGTGGATATTACTGCTCAAAAACCCAACGGGAACCAACAAATCTGAGCCGTCTCGGTGATTTTACGGCCATGATGGAACCGCAGCTGAGAGCAGGAAGTGCTGGTGGGAGAAATGTGGATTTAACTGATTGAAAGAAACCCCCGTAAAAGTGCTGTTTTTACATGTTTTCTGCCCCGGCCTGGTCAGGAGTGGAGACTAACTACACCGTTTTACAAGTACAAGTATTTTTAAAACACATATACGCAGTACATTCTATTGCATTTAACATAGTCAGCAGTTTTAACAAAGAAGTTGTACCAGTTTAGTAGTAGTAGTAGTCGTAGTAGTAGTAGTCGTAGTAGTAGTAGTAGTCGTAGTAGTAGTAGTTGTAGTAGTAATAGTCGTAATCGTAGTAGTAGTAGTAGTAGTAGTAGTAGTAGTAGTGCCTCTTTACCATTCTGCCCCTTGTCCCTGTTTCAGTTTAATCATTTAGGTAAGTAGGCAACACAAGAAGTAATAATTCAGGTCAGGAGTGGAGACTAAATACACAGTTTTATAAGTCCTTAAAGTTGAACTCCGGCACGTCTGAAGCTAAAGTCCGTTTCTAGAGGTGGTGGAATTCTGTCAGAAGCCAAAGAACGGCACAGATCAGTGTTTCCTCGGTGGAGATCTCACTGTGGCAGTGAGTCTGTCAAGGCAACAAACTAGTGTAGTGATGGGGGCAAGTTCTTAACCTCCACATAAAACACCAGTTTGCTTCAGACTGAAGAAGCTTAACTCCACTTTAACCCATCTGACAACAGCCACGAGTCTAACAAACAAAACGCTCTGCCTGGTTCACTCATTAGTGTCTGGAAACATTAGAAAACAACTTTATAAGCACCTCACACTTCCCTCTGCTGATTTCCCACTGCACAGGCCAAAGCCCAAAAGACTCGATCGTCGACTCCAGCAGCGGCGAGAGGCTCGAGCCTCCAGAAGCAACAAGTGAAGATCGACTACTGACGGTGAAGAAGAGAAACTGAAAGTTGTTGAAAGAAAATGGTTTGGGAATGTACTTTTTTGAGTTTTCAAAAAATATAATTTACTCGTAAATAAATGGGATTAGAAACGACATCGGTCTTTTGGGCTTTGGCCTGTGCAGTGGGAAATCAACAAGCTAATGCTAAGGCTGCTTAAAAACTTGTTTTATAACATTTCCAGACACTAATGAGTGAACCAGGCAGAGCGTTTTGTTTGTTAGACTCGTGGCTGTTGTCAGATGGGTTAAAGTGGAGTTAAGCTTCTTCAGTCTGAAGCAAATTGGTGTTTTACGTGGAAGTTCAGAACTTGCCCCCATCACTACACTAGTTCAGAACTTGCCCCCATCACTGCACTAGTTTGTTTCCTTGACAGACTCACTGCCACAGTGAGATCTCCGCCGAGGAAACACTGATCTGTGCTGTTTTTTGGCTCGTGACAGAATTCCACCTCCTCTAGTGACGAACTTTAGCTTCAAACGTGCCGGAGTTCAACATTAAGTATAAGTACTTTTAAAATATATACACATTACATTCTATCTAACGTCTATTTACAAGTTATGCAGTAGTAGGTTTAGTAGCAGAAGGCACAGTGGTAATTCAAGAAGTAACACGGCACGACAGGAAATCTTGGTGTTTATTGTAGTTTTCCTGTGTATCGTGCAATCTGTATATTTGTTTCTTTCTGTTTTAGTTGACTTTTATGTGAAGTTGTTTTAAACTTTGCTGCGTAAATAAACAAATGAGTTAAAGATGTTGTAATAAGGACATAAGGAACAGTTTAACGGTTATCTGCTGTGGTACTCGCTGTAGAAGTTTCAGTCATGTTTTATGGTACATTACAACTCTGTCTCTGCAGAAGTGGAGACTAAATACTCAACACTAGATTTTTGCTCATTTGCACAGATAAGATTCACTGGAAAAAGTACAGATGGTAGCAGTGGTGAAAGAACTACTGAAGTACAAAAGTGCAAATAAAATACTCAAAGTAAAAGAATCACATGAAAAAGTCTACTTAAAAGTATTAAAGTATCTTATTTTAAGCCTTCAAATGTATTGATTTTGATAAAGATTTGTGCAGAATTTGGTTCAGCAAAAAACAATTGACATGACAGAGTTAGAACAATGCAAAAAGATTAAGATATAAACACCTAAATCTATCAGAAAATGCCTTAAAAGTAGTGAAATTATCTTGTTGCATGAACAGATCCACACATTTTACTTGACAAGTTCTCTCAAAATAAACTACCTCTAGACTAGAGTGAAGCCGTTTCTAAATTAGTAAGTAGATAATACATTTGAAAACAAGATGAATAACCTGATATAAGTTTTTAAATCTTTGCCAGATCAGAGAAATTTGCTGTGAACAGAATAGAGTTTTTTTTCCTCGGTGTTAAAAATAAACCCTCGACCTTTTCAGCAGGTCCCACACTACTACAATAACACATAATTTAACTTTTCAGTCCAGTTCAAACATGTAGTGTTGCAGAAAGTACAGATACCTGCTCTCAAATGAAGTGAAGTAAAAATGTATACTTAAATACAGTACTAATAGAAGAAGAAGCAGTTATAAGAATAGTTGATGGTTTAGAGGTCATTTATGTAGATTAAAGCCGCTACACACTACAGGATTTTTCGGTCTTAAATGATTTTTAAACGTGCGACAAAATGCGCAAACACCACAGACACGAGGAGAAACTTATGAGACTTAAAATCTCTGATCACAAAGACTTCAGCAGGATCTGTCTGTGTAAAACAGGCTGTAAAGCTGTGAGCTCGATCACGTCAGCTGTTTCCTGTCTACAGTAAAACCACTCGCTCTGAGACTCTGAAGTGTTCAAAGATCAGAGCTCTGCACTTCTAGTTTAGACACAAGTCAAAACTGTGTTATTATTATTTGTGAAATGTGGAGCAATACTTCAGATACAGGATTTTTAAAGCAGAAAAGAGGAGATAAAGTCCACAGGAAGTAGAGTCACTGTCGCTGATCTGCAGCTTTACGCTCTGTGGACGTAAACAAACAACTTTCGCCTTTTTACTTTCAAAGACGCTTCAAACTGGATTAATAGAGCAGTTTTGTGGACTGGGGTCATTATTTGCAGAGGACAATTTCTATGGATAATGTGGATCAGACGCTGCACTTTAAATTTACCACTTTACATTAGGTGAGGAATAAAGTCTTTATTTTCGCTCTATCCTGAGTTTGTTTGTTGCGTCTCTGTGTCCGTCGCTCCTCTGCCCCTGACTCTGTTTTATCGTCTGTTTCCGTCGCGTTGTTGATGTTCGGTGGTTCTGATCTGACACTGACTCCACACATGAGGAGCAGCGGCTTCAGAATCGCACACGGAGGAGACAAAAAGTCGGGTCACTCCTGAACTCGGGGAGAAGAAATCGCAGCCAAAATCTGGCAAATTCTCCACAACTAAAGTGTGCGGCGGCCTTTAGTTGCTGTAGAAATAGTAGAAATTCCAGTAAGACAAGTTGTAATGTTAGGTGGAGTAATAGTAGGAGTAAAAGCTTCAAAGGTGCAGTTAAAAAGTGATTATTTCAAAATACTGTCCTGAAGAAATTAATCCTTAGTGCTATATGTATGTACTGTGTAATTATAGTTTATAATGTACAGGAAATAAGTTAATATGCTCTTTGTTAATTTGGGACAGTAGAAAAAAGGGATTCTGGGTTAAAAAAAGTATTTCCTTCCTCCCACTCCTTTTCGGACACTAGTAAAATCTGTGTGACATTTATTTTTGTTCACTGTTATCAAAAATAAAGCATTTATTTTGCGTATTATATCTATGCATTTACATTTTCTATGCGTGTTCTGTGCATTACTGTCCACATAAACATTCATTCACTCAAAAAATAAAAGTTTAGGGAACATTTTCTTCTTCTTTTTTTTTGCGCTTGCATAAAGGATTTGAACTGTCCCCGTTTGCACCGCATGAAGTCACCGCGTAAAGTCTTTGGTGGCCAAGAATCCAGGCCAAATAATCCATTTAAAGTTAATCATTGAAGAAGAAGTCAGTGAAGGACAGATAGCGTCTGAGCGTGGTTGATCATTACTGAAACGTAAAGTAAAAGAAGGAGTGAAGAAAGGGTTATTTCAGCGTTATCTGTCCGTCATCTCCTCATTGTTTTCACTCGACTAAAGCTGGCTCATGCTTACAGTAATTCCTTGTAATGGTTGACGGTTACAGTAAGAGGGTCTTTGGCGGTGACAAAGTTCAAGAGGCACAGCGTAACTTTGTGGCCGGCCGACCGCAAACCGAAAAAACAAAAAGAAATCCTTAAGAGGTGAGTCACGGATGGGTCTTTCCAAAGTGGACCAGCTCCTCCTAACAGCTCACAGTCTGGGACAATTTGGTTCATATGCGATTTTAACACATTTTAACACATTTTAACACTAGAATAATAGTCCTTAAAAGTGCACCGTGTCATTTTTCTGTTTGTTTCTATGGAAAGGTCATAGCTCTGCCTGGAATGTTCCACAGTATGACATTAAACAGCTCTGCTCTGCTTTGCTTTTACTAAATTACAGGTGGTTTTATAGCTCAAAAATACATAGAAAAACAGAAATTCTGACTGTGAGCGCGGACGCCTCTCCACAGGTCTGACCTGTAACTTGGTTGGGTTTAGTTTCCAGGGAGACAGAAAGGTTTAATATCATACGGTGAAACATTCTACACAAAACCATAAAGCATTTGGCAAACCCTACACCAGAAAAGTTACACAATGCACCTTTAAAGAGCCGATACTACAATATTTTCTGACGTTACAATGTCGTTTCCTCATTATAAACAGACCTGGAGTCGTGTTTTGTTTCATTCTCACATGTTTAACACACAAATCCTGGATATTTAGGCTTCTTTTGTCCTTCTCTCAAACAGAAAACACTCTGTTCCACCTTGTGATGTCATGCGGGATTACAGGAAGTGCTCCATTGTGTTTTTAAACTCCATACTCCATATTCACTAGAATCATTCAGATAATTTCAGCCCTGGAAATCTCTTCTGAACTAAAGGTAAAAGGTGTCTGTTAACTTGGAAACTACCTCTTCATGACATCACAAGGTGGAACAGAGCATTTTGAGCTTTGGAGATGTAGACAGACGAATAATAAAGGGTTACCGTATTTTCCGGTCTGTAAGTCAAGGAGTACACTGCAAAAAAGGATTTTCTAGCATAGTTAAACTGACTTGAATGAAGCAGATTCATCTTAAAAGATCAATTTTAAGATTTTTTTACTTAATAAGATGAGACTTTTTTGACTTGTTCCAAGATATTCCATCCTGATTTATCTTATCTCGATATTACAACTTATTCTAAGCACTTTTTATATGAACTCAGTCCAGGTTAAGCCTCTTTAACTTCCTTCTCAAACCAATAAGGTGAAAAATCTTGCCATAAATACTTGAAACTCGTGTTTTCTGCTTAGAACAAGATTCATATTTCGTCTTGTTTTAAGAAAACTTGGTAAGTGGAAATTTCTTACTGCACTGGCAGAGAATTTCACTTAAAATAGGGCATTTTTACCTCAAAATTGGTTTTTTTCCCCTTATTTTTGATAGGCCTTTTTGCAGCCAAAAAATGCATAATGAAGAAGAAAAAAAACATAAGTCGTACTGGTAACTATTAGTACTATAAGTCGCAATTTTTGTGGAAATTAATTTTTTTTAAATCATTGAATTCTTGCTTCTTCTGACCAACTCTGCCAACTTTGGCTACACTAGCTTTTAGCCTGCGATTAGCTTTTTATGTTTTCTTCACTGCAGTTTGAGTTTCCTTCACTTTTTGCCAGTCCCTCCCTTTCTTTCTTCTGCTCGATCACCATTTTCGACTGCATATTTCATTACTTGCAGCTTGTAATCAGCAGAATACGGTTAACAGTTTATCGACTTAAGTTATGATGCTAAATGAACATTAGTGAGGGGGACACATCTTAATGACCCGTATGCGTTAAATGCAGGCGGGGGCGTAAATGACGAGGAGAAATGTCTCAAATTTAGTAGCCGAACATCCACTCGTACCTCGCAGGACCCAAACCATGGAAAAGGTCACAGCTCAGGGTATTTTTGAGGTTTTTGAGGATGCAACAACACAGCATTCTAACATGGCTTAGAGCTCATTAAAGTAAATTTTGTTTAACGCATTATTTATTTCAAACCTGCACATCACAACACAGACACGGATACAAACATGCGTGGTTTGAAAAGGGGATAAACGAAGCAAAGTTTATACAAATAATATAATACAGGAGCTTTAAATAGACACAGCACATGAAGTGTCAGTATGAGTCCACAGAGCAGAAGTGACACAAAGCAGAGCCTTAAGAAAAGTACATTTTTGGTTTTGGTTGTAAGCCTCAGGACATCAGTCGGGCCAACCATTGTATTCCCGTAAAGAAATACCCTGATACTTTTTAAAGCAGTGCAGTTCCTCCATTAAAAGAAACATAAAGTGACTCATATTATCGTAAAATAAAGGATATATTGTCAGAATTGCTCAGTATAATAGCGTCAACCTTGAAATTAAAACACTGCAGAAAACCACATTCTACAGTAAAGAAGTAAGTGTTTCTTAAAGGTCTGATATTGCTGCAAATGGACTTTTATGAGGTTTTAGGTCAGTTATAATGGTTTTACCTCATCTAAAACATACCTGGAGTTTCATTCATACATGTTTGAGTAGGCCTAACCCTTCACTATTAGTCTATCTATATCTCGGGAAATGCTCTTTTCCACCTTGTGATGTCACAAAGCAGTAGTTTTAAACTTAATCTCTACCTTTTACCTTTTGTTCAGCAGAGATGGGCATTTACAGGGTTGAAATGATCAACAACACCGGCTTCACCAGTGAGTGTTTGCTAATAAAGAGCACAGCAACTTTGAAAAGATGCAATGGCACCGAAAAGAGGTGTGAATTTTGGGGAAGACTTAGGCCCCGTTTACACGTACACGGATATTTTTAAAAACGAATATTTCCCTCGCTCCGTTTTCCGAAATAACATCGTGCACACAGCATCGTTTTCAGAAAAGTTTCCGTTTACGTGAACCTGCATAAATACGCCGTCGAGTGGCGTCATAACTACGCCGAGCCTCTAGGGGCCAGTGCGGGAAGGAAGATAAACGCTCTGCAGCCAATCAGAATCCTCATTTCGACAACAACGAATAGAGTCGCTTCCTATTCTTTTCTAAACAACAAACATGGCTCCAGATTCGTTTGTCTGGACAGAGAGCGAAGGTGAACTGACAGGAGACGCCTGAGGACGCAGTAAGTCGGAGAGTAACAGCAGTGATGACGCCACATCCTAACATTTTCACGCCTCCTTCGGGACAAACACTTAATTTTCACAATGATCCCACCAGACAGCGTCCGCCCAGGTTGGACCTAAAAACGGCGACGTTGGTGGTGACGGCGACTGGGTCTTTGAGTCATAAGGAGAAGAGGGAAAACTGCTGAGCTCCGAGCCTCATTCGTCTCTTCATGGATATGAAACATCAGCTGTGCAAATGCAAACACAGGACAAGTGTTTGCAGCAGAAGTGACGCGACTGCTGCTCTGACGCTTCTGATCATCACCACAGAAAAACGTTAACACTGGTCACACTTTGGCGTCAACTGCCTAAAACGGCGTTTATGTCACTTTACGCAAACGCCAAACCGGAGTTTTCCAAAATCCCCACTTTAGCCGGAGTTTTTAGAAAGATTCATTTTCAGAGGTGAATTCTCCATTTATGTGTAAAAGATGGGCACAAATGAAGGTAAATTTCTCAGTTTTTAAAAATATCCATGTTCGTGTAAACGGGGCCTTAGAACTTATAAAAAAAAACACTGAATGACATGTCAAATAAGATGTCATGTCTGGATGATTTAATGGAGCAGATCCAGGGTCTGAAAGCTCTTGTACGAGAAAAATATAAACTAATAACGCAACTTGAACAGCGCGTGGAGGACTTGGAATAGTACTCCAGAAAAGAGGAAAGAGGAAATTATCCAAATGATTCTAGTGAAGGTGTATGGAGTTTAAAAACACACTTATTTTAACTTATTAGTTGGAAAAGAGTGTTTTCTGTTTGAGAGAAGGACTAAAGAAGCCTAAAAATGCAGGATTTGTGTGTTAAACATGTGTGAATGAAACAAAACACAACTCCGGGTCTGTTTTTGATGAGGAAAATAACATTATAGCGTAATTTAGACTCTTTAATAAACACTATGCTATATATATTTTTTTTACCTTAGACTTTCCGAGCTGAAACTCCTTCGTGGTTGGATCGTGCAGGCTGAGAATCTCCAAACAGCACTGCCTCTCATCACTGGGGACGGCTTTAGTTTTCAGAATCATCTTGTACCTGTCAAACACGAGCACAGTTCTTATTATCGTGCCCCGTTTGGGATGCGAGCGCTCTTTGGGGATGGGGGGGTATAAAAGTTGCTAAGTGACTGAAGTGACCCCGTAGCCCCTGTGTTTTTGTCCTGATGTTTGAATTCTCTTTGCAGCAAAACAAAGCTGAAAAGAAGCTCCGGAGTTTTCCTTCCGAATGTTTTGGATGCACAGGCTGTACTGGACATTCCTTTACAAAGACAAGGAACAAGTGGAAACCCACAAGACACAAAGTACTTGACCTGTCCCAAGACCTCTCTGACATAACACAGTCCGACAAAACCTTCATTATGATGCATTAACAGTATATTTCGGTACGGACTCCCTACACGGCAAAAACTGGAGGGTTAAACATTTCAGGGTTAAATATTTCACAGTTGTTTTTAACACAAAAAGTGATATTTTAACTATTTTAACTATTATTTGAGGTAAATGGTGGTTCGTGTTGGGGTTATATGGCTAAAGTTAAGTCAACTTCCACTAGTGTTAATTTGGCAACTCCCACCCACCACTAGGGTTACAAAGGGGTGGAAAATTACCATGGCAACTTTGGTACGGGAATTTTTGGAATTTTCAAATTGGTAACACCGCACAGGAATTTAGGGGAATTATTGTAACAAAAATATAAACATTTTATTTTGTCATCAGCAGCATTATTGCAAAAGGGAGATAATTAATACACGTGACTGATTTATTTGTCAGAAGAACTTGTGCTTATTTCTTTTACTGAACAACAAAACCTGAACGTTTGCTAAAATGTTTCTTACAGCTCCCACTTCAAAATAAAAATAAAAAAACAACCTCCTAAGCCTTTTTTTCTAGTTATTTCTAGTTTCTCAAGCCTTATTTTTGCTTGTTCTCTGTTTACAGAAAGTTTACATTTAGCATATCTGGTTTAAGCTAGCACTAGCACGTTTTTCCAGTAACTAGCATCATAAGCTAACTACTTCAATGACATGGCACAAGCCTAATTTGCAAGTAAACTAGCACTAGATTGATTTTATTCTTCTTTACTGTTTCATTTCTACTTTAATATCACAGATCAAATATCCTCCACCTCATATTTCCTCAAACTGACTCGCTGCTGTCGTCCTTTGGCTGTAATGTTGCTCTCAGTCGTCTGTATTTGTTGTTGTTGCTCGGAAAAGCAGTTCTGCCTCTTCAGAATTAAATTAAATTAAATCTGTGCCAGATTTAGCTACAAACTAAGGAAACTATTTACAACATTTCATCATTAAAATAACCACTATCCAATTCGTCATTAAACATTTAAAACTAAAATTTATTCATTCTAATTTCCATAAATAAAGGTAAAATAAGATCAATAAAATAAAAATATCTGTAATTACTGGTCCTCTGCCTTCCATATGAAATCACAACTTAATCAAATGCAAAGTCACGTGTAGGTGATTTTGCATTGTCTTAACCAGCTGTAAAATAAAATAAGTAAAATAAAAATATCTTTGTAATAACTGGTCCTCTGTTTTTAATATGAAATCACGACATAATCAAATGTAAAATCATGTAAATGCGATTTTTGCATTGATCTAACTGGATGTAAAATAAAAATCCTTTGCTTTCCAAATTAAATCACGACTTAATCAAAAGTAAAATCATGTCTATGTGATTTTTGCACTGTCCTAACCAGCTGTAAAATAAAATAAGTAAAATAAAAATATCTTTGTAATTACTGGTCCTCTGCTTTCCAAATTACATCACGACTTAGTCAAATGTTCAGTC
Source organism: Odontamblyopus lacepedii (assembly GCA_034769755.1). Lineage (NCBI taxonomy): Eukaryota > Metazoa > Chordata > Actinopteri > Gobiiformes > Gobiidae > Odontamblyopus > Odontamblyopus lacepedii. The sequence continues at coordinate 1,366,993 of CM068356.1, read as the reverse complement.
ACGTTTAGGTGACTTTTGCATTGTCTTAACCGTCTGGAAAATAAAATAAGTAAAATAAAAATATCTTTGTAATTACTGGTCCTCTGTTTTTAATATGAAATCATGACTTAATCAAAAGTAAAGTCATGTGTAGGTGTTTTATGCATTGTCCTAACCAGCTGTAAAATAGAAATATCCCTGTAATTGTCCTGTAATTGTAATGTCCTCTGCCTTCCATATGAAATCACGACTTAATCAAAAGCAAAGTCACGCGTAGGGTGATTTTTAGATTGTGCTGACCTGCTGCTGAAGTCCCTGAACGTCCTCCTCACGGGGAACCCAGCTCTCCGTATCTTCACCGTCTCCAGCATCCCGGAGTACCTCAGCTGGTTCAGCACCACGTCTGGGTCAAACTGATTAGGTTTCTGCGGGGAAAAAAAACGCCCCATTAGAACAAGTATTATGCATGACCTGAACTCAACCCCTGGAGGAACGCCGTCTGCGGAGGGGAGGCCCGTACGAAGCCTGCGGGTCTCCGAGTTCACGGTCCATAGAAATGAAGGTTCAGCTGAGAGATCGCTTTACACCTACACCCAGAGCACACGACATCCAGGGAAATATGAACGCTGTTGTGCAAGAGGTGCTTTTCACTCGTAATCACCGCTATTGTCTGCGCCTCCTGCACCTTGTCGCTCACAGCTGAATCTGGGCTCCAATAACCGCAAAACATAACAATTCAGCCCAGTCCCTCATCAGGTAATAAAGCTGCTGTGAGTCGGGAAAAGTGGGTGTTCGAAATGTTTCTTTCAGTAGGATGAAAAATAAGTTTAAAACAATAAAACTATTCAAAACAATGTATTTTATATGTCACCCCAGACATATAAAAGATATTGTTTTGAATAGTTTTGCAGCCGAGTGTGAAGCGGCTGGGATGAGCTGTGCCAAATCCGAGGCCGTGGTTCTCGACTGGGAAAAGGTGGATTGCCCTCTCTCCGGGTGGTGGGGAGTTCAAGTTTCTCGGGGTCTTGTTCACGAGTAAGTGGAGGATGGAGCGTGAGGTCGACAGGTGGATCGGTGCGGCGTCGGCAGTGATGCGGTCGCTGTATCGGACCGTTGTGGTGAAGAGGAGCTGAGCCCAAAGGCGAAGCTCTGGATTCACCTCAGTCTATGTTCCTCCCCTCACCTATGGCCATGAGCTCTGAAAGGACCAGATCGAGTTTCCTCCGCAGAGTGGCCGGGCGCTCGCTTAGAGAGAGGGGGAGGAGCTCGGTCACACAGGAGGAGCTCGGAGTAGGGTCGCTGCTCCTCCATGTTGAGAGGAGGGCATATGTTCCGGATGCCTCCTGGACGCCTCAGGAGGTGCTCTGGGCATGTCCCACCGGGAGGAGGCCCCGGGGAAGACCCAGGACACGCTGGAGGGACTATGTCTCTGGGCCTGGGAACACCTCGGGAGGAGCTAGATTCAAGATTTCAAGATTGTTTATTTGTCATATGCAGATTCAACACAAGGTGCAATGAAACGCTCAGGATGAGAAGAACTGTTGACTCGCTAAGATATTCAAGAAGTACTTATAGCTGCAGTAAATAGTACTGTTAAAAAGTGTTTGCAAATACATATTAGAGTTCTTCCCTCAAACAGAAAACACTTCACTTTGTGATGTCATGAGGTAACACGGGACGTGCTCCACTGTGTTTTTAAACTCCACACACCTTCACTAGAGTCATTTGGATCATTTCAACCCTGGAATTGCCGATCTCTACTGAACAAAAGGTAAAAGGAGCACAACTGATGTCACAAGGTGGAACAGAGCATTTTGTGCTTTGGAGATACAAATAGACAAATAAAACAGGATTATGGATGTGTGAATGAAACAAAACACAACTCCAGGTGTGTTTCTCATGAAGTGACAACATTATAACATGGCTTAACCCCCCAGGACAGTACAGTACATGTACATTTCTCCTCGCCTGGATTTTTGTCTTAATTTTGCTTTTTAAACTGCCCCTTTTACCCTATAATGAAGTGTTCTACCTCCTTTTGTTCAGTCCAACCTGTTATTTCACAATCTGCTGCTGTAGTTGTGTCATGAGGCTGTGATAAAAGCTACAGGACCAGAAATAGAAATGAAAAAAAAATAAATAAAAAAATAGAAATTCACACTCTTTTATACAAAACACACACCAAACATATATAAACAACTTTTTGGACATTAAAAATGCTTAATTTAGGGCCTTAGCTACAAAAATGCAAAATATCAAGTCTGTAAGTAAATTAAAAATCTCCTTATTGCCCTAAAAAAAAAAAAAAAAAAGTGCAATCGCCCCATTAATTTCCTGGTCCAGTCCTGTAAACAGCTCCTGTCAGGTCCAGGGCCAGAGCCACAGCACTTCTGCATTTCCATGGAGTTTATTACATTTGGATTTGTTCATTTTGACTGAAATAAACCTTTCAAATAAAAATAGCAAAGGGATGCGCAATTACACACACCAAGATGCGTAATTTGCCATTTATTTGAGAAAAAAATTGCACTTAGAGCGACTTTTTCAATTGTTATAAACACACACAGTCAGAGGAGTCGACCATCTTGACTCACTTCACTCTTTGGCAAAGTTTGGCTCGATCAAAATGGATGGAGCGCATGAGTTTGGGGAAAACAAAGTTCCTATTGGACACTCGTTTTGCTCCCGTCATCACACAGCGTGAGTGTGACGTAGGATAAAGCCGCAGAAATGTACGGAAACCTCTATGTCTGCACTTTCAGAGGGGAAAAGGACGTTTCTGTCTTTTACGGTTAGAAAGTTCTGCGCGGTTATAGAAAACATATTCCTCGGAGTCGTATATGATGTCGTAGGTCTTCGAGTGTTAAAGCTCACAAGAGTCAATTTTCCGTAATATCGGGTCTTTAACGTACCTTATTTGTACCACTTTAATTCGAGACTCATTCTACCTCGCTCCAAAACATGCAGAGCTTTTGTCACCGTTACCCAAACCACACCTGCCCCTCTCTCCTTCTTTTCCTCACCCTCCCTCCCCGGGAATGTGTGTGTGGAACTGGGTTAAATATATTGTGCAGTGAGTCTGTTTGCATGGGACCAATCATGTCGAGGGATCGCGCTCGCAGTCCTGTCGTTCTGGAGGATTAGCGGCGCCCAGCTTGTTCCATCTGAACCCTCTGAGGCCAGGTGAAAAAACGCCAGCCTGGGCCAACACACGGTGCCAGCCAAGAGAGGTTTCCAGGGAGAGAGCTCAGAAGTACGGGCAGGATAACTCGATTCAGACACAGTTGCGATGGATTTAAAGCAACACTGTCCAAGATTTACAGGCTGAATGTAACGGAAGCTTGATTTACGGCTTTGAGAATTAGGAGAATACTAGTGTTTGTTCGCCTGTTTTATTACTTGGGGACAGTTTTAGGCAAGACATGAGTTTATGCACTTACAAAGTAGTTAGCTAAAGTATTTTAAGGGTACAGTATTTCCATGAGCAGGCAAGAGGAGACCAAATAAGTCAGGTTTGTGGAGATGCAAGCCCACTCATAGAAACACATGCTATTTTGTCTATTTTTTTGGCTGACAAGTGACTACTTTACTGTAGCTTTAATATTTGTGAATAAACACTGTACTGCAGGCATGTCCAAACTATGGCCCGGGGTCCAAATGAGGCCCTCAGACCAGTTGTTTTGGCCCTCAGGCTTCCAGGTGAATTGGCCCAAACTACCGCAAGTCGTATTTTGTACTGCATGTTTTTGAAATCCCCCTCGATCAAGCAAATGTCGTGTGCCCTTTTGAGGGTCTAATGAACAAAGGTCTGGTGGGTCATTTAAACCTGTTAAAAAATCCACAGATCTGAATTACTCACTGTTTTGACCCTCAGTCTATGACCCTTGATCGGCCCTTACGCTGCTCTGTGTTTTAATATGTGGCCCTTGATGCTGTACTATATCAGTTACATGTTCTTTGCTTAATGTATTTGTAGAGGTCATTTTGTGCCTAGGTTTTTGGTTTTGTCCCAAGTTAAAATTAAAGATAATTATTTAATTAAATTGTATTGTTGTCATTGTAATGTGATGTGTATCCTATATCCAAGGCAATGTTCAGATTGCAGCCTGAAGTGACCCAAATCTGATTTTTTTGCCCCGATGCGACCTGTATCTGATCTTTTAATGACCGTCTGAATGACACAGATCATGTGACCCAGGCCACTTGGATATGTGCTCCTAAAACCAATACATGTCCGATCTTTTGACGCACGACTTCAGTCTGAACGGCCGGGTAGTATTAAACCGACCTACACGTCATCAACAAACGTGAGTTTGGCTATTGTGCAGTAACAAGCTCCTGTTGTGAGCCAATACAGCCCAAAGCCGACGACATGTTTCCTCCCGCGACAGTGGTACGAGAGCAACTTTAAAATCTCCAGGTATTACCTGCTCGCGTCCATGTTTACCCTATTTCTGTAAACACTGAGCTCACTGCTGTGATGTTGTCATGTCCTCCAACGTACATGCGGCACACTTTTGAGGCATTTAAAGTAGGGCCCGACTGATATATTGGTTGGTCAATAATATCGGCTGATATGGGCTCTTGGAAACATATCGGCTATCGGCCAAAATGTGCGCACATATACGGTCTATGTGTGCACAACACTGAGATTCTCTTGTTTTTCCGGCCGCTCAGTGTGAGTCTGGATTAAAGGACAGTTCTTAGTGCTGATCGGAGAGGAGCCTGTGTGAGGCTGAGTGTTGAAATGTGTCGGTTTGAAGCTCGTTTTGGTTCTTTCTCATTGGTTAGCGATTAGCTGCTGTAGCTCGCACACATAAACAGGCTGTTTTCTCTTCTGTTAGCGACTGTAAAGTGACTATAGTGGCCGTATATATGTTACTGGACACGCACTGATATGTAAATGAGCTGTGAATAGAGGCGTGAATTATCAGCATTTAGCAGATCATTAATTACCGCGACGCACACGCATTTACCGCTAAAAGCTAATAGTGGTAGTTTACTTACAGCACTTTCTTTACTGGCTAGAATATCATACAAAAACACCATTAGGCCGAACTACTGTCTTTAAATATGACGTAAAGAGGCAGAAGAACAATAAATGTCGCCTAAATAAACCCAACTGAAAATCCAATAGAGCCAAACCTAAGTTTTATAAACAACTAAAGATTTACAGTGAATTTTTACGTCATAAATGTATCGGCGATTATATCGGAAGCTGTAACTCCCATTTTATCAGTATCACATCGGCCGCAACAAAATCCATATCGGTCAGGCCCTAGTTTAAAGTTCACACTTGAGATCACAGACAAGTCGCATTTAATTGGAAATGTGAACGACCTCGGAAAAAAGTCATCAGTGTTGGATTTGAATCTTATTACCTGAGTGTGTTCTGGGTGGGGCCAGGTCTGCCTATAAATGCAGTTTAGTTTTTTACTGTGTTTTCTGTTATAAATATCGGTTTACCTCATGTGGAATATTATAGATACTAGTGAAATCTCTCTTTTAATTAAAGCAATATTCCTGTTTTCTTCTTTTTCCCAAGTACTACAAATATACTCCAAGACAAAGCTAAGCCCTGGCAGCTAAAGTGTTGTTTTTGCCACTACAATCTTAATTTTACACATCGCGATAATAAAGACATAATAAAACTACTGTATATTTGTTTCTTAAAACAAACAAAAAATGTAAATGTGTATTAAATCTATTGGATGATTACAGAGATAACAATTAAACCCACTTCCTCCACTCTGAAACACTGTTTATTTCTATTAAATTATGCTATGAAACAGCATTTTAATAGAATTAGCAGAAAATTAAACAAATGCAAAACAATATGACTACTGTGAGCGTAGAACAATAACATGTAGCCACAGTCTGGAGTACACTGGCCTTATCTGTGACATTCCTCTGATGCATGAAGATCAGCCGAGCGCGACCCCGACCCGGTGCAGCCGAAGTGCCCCACCGTGAACTCTGACCCCCGCGGCGTAGAGGCTCGAGTGCGAGGAATGCACCAGCACACAGAGAGACCTTCTTATGTCCGCAAACACGCAAAGTAACTAACATTTCTGACAATGACGAACGATGCGGGGAGCTGCAGACGGTTGGGTTACCATAAAATACGCTGTTATGTGCCAGGCTTGTTTAGATTGTCACACCAAGATAGAAACAACACGGCGAAAATGTACTGGAGGAGAGGGGACTATGAATAGCGTGGAGCGTTGTGAGCTTTGGTCGACCGTCACGGGAGCTGACAGAGTTTGGTAAATTTGCATGGCATTACCTTGTCCATATTGGGTTTGATACAGCGCACGAAGAAAGGATTGGAGGCGCTGAGTGTGGCCATCAGGGAATGAAGCGAGTCCTGTAACAGATAAACACAGGGTTAATCACAAACATGCAGTGGTGGAAGTAGGGCTGTGTGATAAAACGATAACGATATGTATCTCGATAGACATGTACTCGATCAATACAAAATGCGTTCAACAGATTGTTTTGTTGTTGGCGTAAGTTTAGCCAGAGCCGCTCTGGTTTAGCTCCACTTTAAGTCTTTGTTTTGAAGCGAGTTTGGTGCAAAGGCCTCGTGCTCTGGTGCGCAGCAAATACTGGGACCACAGACAGTATAAAGAATATAAACCTGAACCCGCACACATTAAAACTCACGTGTTACGCTTCACTGCAGCCGTAGTATCTGCGGAGGCGCCTCACGAACACTCGGTTTTGTTTGCGTAAAGAATCCCCCTTCGTTTTGCTCTTTACGCTCAAGTGCACCGTTTAAAACCTGTGTGAAATGACCCACACTCACAGGACACACCGCACACAGAAGCTTTCAGTGGAGTTTGGGACTAAAGCTCCTGGATCATGGAGTGAGGAGCACCTGACGCAGCACCTGACGCAGCACCTGACGCAGCACCTGACGCAGCACCTGACGCAGCACCTGACGCAGCACCTGACGCAGCGTGTACGAGCTCTGATGTCTCCGTCCAGGCGAGGAGCTTTGTCTTTGCGTGTTTGAATCGTGGCCTGTCTCGTTCACGCTGGAGCGTCGTTCGTGTGGTGTCGATGCAGAACGATGAAACTCGAGTCTTCACGCGTCGCCTCCGTGTGAACAGGAACCAGGCGCCTTTTTCTTGTCTCTCGCTGTTTTCATTTGGTAACACATGCAGAGGAAGGTTAAGTTTAAAATAAAAATGTTTAAATTAGTATTTTTCCCTCCTGGTCCTTATTTTAAATAGGTCATGCAATGTTTTGATAATTATTTATATCGACCGATATGAAACACATATCGTGATTTCAGCCATATCGCCCAGCCCCAGGTGGAAGGTAAAGAAGTACAAATAAAAGTACAATATTTTATGTATCTCTTCTTTACTGAAACTGCACTATGTAACTTTTTTACTTTCAAAGAACACTTCAAACTGGATTAATAGCGCCGTTTTGTGGACTGGATGTCATGATTTGAGGAGGACAATTTCTATGGATAATGTGGATCAGACGCTGCACTTTAAATTCACCACTTTATAGGAGGTGAGGAATAATAAACTCTTTATTTTCACTATATTCGCTATAGTTTGTATCTTTCGTCTCTGTGTCCGTCGCTCCTCTGCCCCTGACTCTGTTTTATCGTCTGTTTCCGTCGCGTTGTTGATGTTCGGTGGTTCTGATCTGACACTGACTCCACACACGAGGAGCAGCGGCTTCAGAATCGCACACGGAGACAAAAAGTCGGGTCACACCTCCTGAACTCGGGGAGAAGAAATTGCAGCCAAAACTGGGCAAATTCTCCTGTAGTGTGCGCCGGCCTTTATACTGCAGGATTACTCAAACATGAAAAATTAGTGAATGAAATAAAACGCACCTCTGGGTATGTTTTTGATGAGGTAAGAGCATTAAAACGTGTCTTAAAGTTCACGCTAAGTCAATTTTGCGTATTCTAGGAGCGTTAAACTGAAGGAAATTGGTCGTTTCACACTCCACATTTCCCCACGCAGCGGAGGACCCTTGAACACAGCCCGTCTCTCCCAACCGCCTTTGTCTGCCTCCCCCCTTCCTCAGACAGTCTGTCTCCACCGACCCTGGCCTGGCAGAAGAGAGCGTGATTGGCCCCCGGTTGGCCCCACTCTGCCCAGCCATCAACCCTAATCCCGGGGCTTTGGGAGCTGCAGACGAGGGCACGCGGCCAAGTCCTCCCCTGCTCCTCCGCTCGGCAACACCACTCACGACCGCACATAACAGCAGACCCCGTATCACACAGACGCTTTTGTCCGTCTCATCTTTTCCATCTTTCTGCGCTGCCCCCGTGCTGACTTTTCAACTGTCATGATTAGGACTTGAACGTTGTGTGAATTCATGACGCGCAGAGAGGAGGACAATTAGACGTTTGTGTCCCCGTTCTAGGAAAAAAACTGAAAGTGGCATTTGAGTTTTACCCTGAACTGGGAGCTGACGGTGGGCTTGCGTCGCGCCGTCCCCATCTTCAGCGTCTCGTCTCCACTCCTGCTCCCCACGCGCTCGAAAAGGTCATAGATGAAGTCGAGCCTGCGAAGGACAGAACGCAGGTGTGTGACGTGAGAGCTGGATACGGCGTGGGTTTGTGTTACGGCGCCGTGTGACGTACCGGCTGTCTTTAAGAATAAACAAGATGTCGTCCCGGAAAGTGTCTCTGTTCTTCTCCAGAATCCCCCGCACGTCGTACAGCACCTGAAGAGGGAAAACGCACTTCAACATCTATAGAAAAATGCACTGTTTTAATACGGAATATGTAGTTATATTGTGTAATGTACGATTATTAAGTCACGTGTTAGAAACAGCATATGTTTTTTTGTATAAATATGTTTTGTACTTCTCCATACGTAAATAAAAAGTCAAAGTTTCACTGAAATACATATACAAACACTGATTCTATTTCTATTGTGTTCTTTTTTCCTTTGCAACTTAAGCACGACATCACTTTTCTGGTGTCCGCCGTTTACTTGGAAATATTCGTACTACTACTATTTGTTCATACATTACTAAATACTAAATACTAATAAAATACAACACTAAATACAATGCTAAATAAAATCAATTAAATACTGTCTCACTTTAACTGTATGTTTTAATCGTACTTAATTTGTTTATGTTGTTGTAAGGCGACCTTAGCAGTAGTAGTAGTAGTAGTAGTAGTAGTAGTAGTAGTAGTAGTAGTAGTAGTAGTAATAGTAGTAGTAGTAGTAGTAGTAGTAGTAATAGTAGTAGTAGTAGTAGTAATAGTAGTAGTAGTAGTAGTAGTAGTAGTAATAGTAGTAGTAGTAGTAATAGTAGTAGTAGTGGCGGCAGGTAGTAAGGTGGTGGTGGTAGTGGTAGTAATGGTAGTAGTAATGGTAGTAGTGGTGGTAGTGGTAGGTGGTATGATGGTGGTGATGATAATGGTAATGGTGGTAGTATTAGTGGTAATGGTAGTGGTGGTGGTATGGTGAGTAATGGTGGTGGTAGTAGTGGTAGTATTATGGTAGTAGTAGTGGTAATGGTGGTAGTAATAGTATTGGTAGTGTATTAGTGGTAATAAGTAGTAGTAATGGTAGTAGTGGTAGTGGTAATGATGATAATAGGTGATGGTGATAGTAATAGTAGTAAATAATAATGGTAGTGGTAGTGATGTGTGGTGATGATAGTAGTAATGGTAGTGGTAGTGGTAATTAGGTGGTAGTAGTAGTAATGGTAGTGGTAGTGGTGGTGATGGCAGCGGTAGTAGTGGTAGTAGATGAGTAGTGATAATAGTGGTAGTAATAGTAATTATGATGTAGTAGTGGTAGTGAGTGGTGGTAGTAGTAATGAGTAGTATTAGTAGTAGTAGTAGTGGTAGTAGTAATGGTAGTGGTATTAGTAGTAGTAGTAATGGTAGGTGGTAGTGGTAGTAGTAGTAGTATTAATGGTAGTAGTGATGGTGAGTAGTAGTGATGGTAGTGATGGTAGTAGTAGTGGTAGTGATGATAGAGTAGTAGTAGTAATGGTATTGATGGTAGTGGCAGCAGTAGTGTAGTAGTAGTAGTAGTAGTGAAATGGTAGTAGTAATAGTGGTAAGTAGTAGGTAGTGGTGGTGGTAGTAGTAAGTGATAATAGTGGTAATTAGTAGTGGTGGTAGTGAGTAGTAATAGTAGTGGTAGTGGTAATGGTAGTGTAGTGATGTAGCAGCGGTTAGTGGTAGTGGTGGTGGTGGTAGTGGTAATGGTAGTGATGATAGTAGTAGTGGTAGTAATAGTGGTGGTGGTAGTAGTAATGGTATGATGATGGTAGTGATGATAATGGTGGTAGTGGTGATAGTAGTGGTAATGGTAGTGGTAGTAATGGTAGGTGGTAGTAGTAGTGATATTAGTGATGATAATTGGTAGTAGTTGATGATGATGGTGAGTGGTAATGGTGGTGAGTAATGATGATGGTGGTAGTGGTAGCGGTGATGATGGTGGTAGTAGTGGTAATGGTGGTAGTAATGTAGTGATGAATGGTAGTGGTAGTGGTGGTGATGATGATAGTGGTAATGGTAGTTGATGATGGTAGTGGTAGTGGTAGTATTGAGTGGTAGTGGTAGTGGTAATGGTGGTATTAATGATGGTGGTAGTAGTAGTAGTGATGATAGTGGTGGTGGTAGTAATGGTAGTAGTGATGGTAGCAGGCGGTAGTGGTAATAGTGGATGATGGTAGTGGTGGTAGTGGTAATGGTAGTGAGTGGTAGTATTGATAGTGATTGAGTAGTGGCGGCGGTGGTGGTGGTAGGTGGTAGTAGTGGTGGTGGTAATGAGTAGTAGTAATGATAGTGGTAGTAGTGGTGATTGATGACGATAGTGGTGGTGATGGTAGTAGTGGTAGTGATAATGGTGGTGATGGTGATGGTAGTAATAGTGGTGGTAGTGGTAATGGTGGTAGTAGTAGTAGGCGGCGGTGGTAGTAGTATTGGTGGTGGTAGTAGGTAATTAGTGGTGGTAATGGTAGTAGTAATGGTGGTAGTAGTGGTAGTGGTAGTGGTAGTAGTGGTGGTGGTGGTATTGATGATGGTGGTGGTGAATAGTGGTAGTGGTAGTATTAGTAGTGGTGGTAGTGGCGACGGTGATGGTATTGGTGGTAGTAGTGGTGGTAATGGTGGTGGTAGTAATGATTGATAGTGGTAGTGGTGGTAGTGGTAGTAGTAGTAGTGATGATGATGGTAGTAATGATGGTAGGTGGTAGACAGATGATAGTAGTGGTGATGATGGTGGTAGTGGTATTAGTAGGTGGTAGATGATAATGGTAGTATGGTAGTGGCAGCAGTAGTAGTAGGTGGTAGTAGTGGTAGTAGTGGTAGTGGTGGTAGTGATGAGTGGTAGTGGTGGTGGTAGTAGTAGTGGTGAGTAGTAGTGATGATAGTGGTGATGGTAGTGGTAGTAGGTGGTAGTGGTGGTAATAGTAGTAGGTAAGTGGTAGGTAATGATAGTGAATGATGGCAGTGGTAGTGGTGGTAGTGATGGTGGTAGTATTAGTGATGGTAATAGTAGTAGTGGTGATGATGGTATTAGTGGTAGTAGTGATGATGGTAGTAGTAATTGGTAGTGTAGTAGTGATGGTGGTAGTAATAGTGGTGATGTAGTAGATAATAGTAGTGATTAGTAGTAGTGGCAGCAGTGGTAGTAGTGGTAGTGGTAGTAGTGTAGTAGTTAGTGGTAGTAGTAGTAGTGGTGGTGGTAGTGGTATTGGTAGTGGTGATGATGATAGTGGTAGTAGTGGTAAATAGTAGTATGATGATTAGCAGTAGGTGTGGTAGTGGTAGTAGTAGTGGTAGTAGTATGGTAGTGGTAGTAATGGTGGTAGTGGTAGTAGTAGTGGTATTAGTAGTGGTAGTAATTGGTAGGTATTAGTGGTGGTGGTGGTAGTGGTGGTAGATAGTGGTAGTAATAGTAGTAGTAGTGGTGTGCAGCAGGTGGTAGTGGATGTGGTGGTATAGGTAATAGTAGTGGTGGTATTAGTGGTGAGTGGTGGTAGTAGTAGCAGTGATGGTGGTGGTAGTATGGTAGTGGTAGTAGTAATAGTAGTAGTAGTAATGGTATTAGTAGTAGGTGGTAGTAGTAGTAGTGGTGGTAGTAGTAATGGTAGTGGTAGTAGTAGTAGTAGTGGTAGTAATGATAGTAGTGGTAGCAGTAGTAGTAGTAGTAATAGGTAGTAGTGGTAGTGATGGTGATAGTGGTATGATGGTATTAGTAGTGGTAATGAGTGGTAGTAATGGCGTAGTGATAGTGGTAGTATTAGTAGTGTAGTAGTAGTAGTAGTAGTAGTAGTGATGAGTAGCAGGTAGTAGTAGATGTAGATGTGGTAATAGTGGTAATGTGGTAGTAGTGGTAGTAGTAGTAGTAGTAGTGGCAGTGGCAGTAGTAGTGGTGGTAGTGAAGTAGTGGTAGTAGTAGCAGTGGTGCGGTGGTGGTAGTATGGTAGTAGTAGAGTAGTGGTAAGTAGTGGTAGTGGTGGTAGTGGTAATAGTGGTAGTAATAGTGGTGGTAGTAGTAATAGTGGCATTAGTAGTGGTAGTGGTAGTGGTGGTGGTGGTGGTAATGGTAGTAGTGAGTGGTAATAGTAGTAGTAGTAAGTAGTAGTAGTAGTAGTGATGGTAGTGGCGGCGGTGGTAGTGGATGTGGGTTAGTATGGTAATAGTAGTAGTAGTAGTAGTGGTAGTAGTAGTAGTAGTGATGGTAGCAGTAGCAGTGATGGTGGTAGTAGGTGAGTGGTAGTAGTAATTGGCAGTGGTGCGGTAGTAGTATGTGGTAGTAGTGAGTAGTAGTAGAAGTAGTGGTAGCAGTGGTAGTAGTAGCGGCAGGTGATGGTGGATGTGGTGGGTATTAGTAATGGTAGTAGTAATAGTGGTAGTGGTAGTGTAGTAGTGGCGGTAGCAGTAGTAGTAGTGATGAGTGAAGTGGTAGTAGTAGTGGTAGCAGTGGTGCGATGGTAGTGGTAGTAGTGAAGTAGTAGTGGTGATGGTGCAGTGGTAGTGTATGGTAGTAGTAGAGTAGTGGTAGTGGTAGTAGTAAGTAGTAGCAGTGGTATGGTAATTAGTAGTGGTAGTGGCAGTGGTAGTGGTTGTGGTGATGTGGTAGCAGGTGGTAGCAGGTGGCAGTGGTGGTGGTAGTAGTAGTAGTATTGGTACGGTGGTGCGGTGGTGGTATTGGTGTGGTAGAAGTGGTGAGTAGTAGCAGTGGTGCAGTGGTAGTATTATTAGTGGTAGTGAGAGTAGTGGTAGTGGCAGTAGTAATAATGGTAGTAGTAGTGTAGTGATGGTAATTGGTAGCAGTGGCAGTATTAGTAGCAGTAGTAATGGTAGCGGTAGTAATAGTAGTAGTAGTGGTAGTAGGTGGTAGTAGTAATAGTGGTAGTAATAGTGGTAGTAGTAGATAGTGGTGGTAGTAATAGTGGTAGTAGTGGTAGTAGTAGTAGTAATAGTAGTGATAGTGGTAATGGTAAGTGGTAGTGGTAGCAGCGGTAGTAGTGGATGTAGTGGTATGGTAATAGTAGTGATGGTAGTGGTAGTAGTGGTAGTGGTAGCAGTAGCAGTAGTAGTGATGGTAGAAGTAGAGTGGTAGTAGTGGTAGTGGTGCGGTGAGTATTAGTAGGTAGTGAAGTAGTAGTGAAGTAGTAGTAGCAGTAGGTAGTAGTAGTAGTAGCAGGCGGTAGTGGTAGGATGTAGTAGTATAGTAATAGTAGGTAGTAATGGTAGTGGTGGTAGTGGTGATGATGATGGCCCAGTAGCAGTAGTAGTAGTAGTAGTAGAAGTAGTAGTAGTAGTAGCAGTAGTGCAGTAGTAGTATTAGTAGTAGTAGAAGTAGTAGTAGTAGCAGTAGTGCAGTAGTAGTATTAGTAGTAGTAGAAGTAGTAGTAGTAGTAGTAATAGTAGTAGCAGTAGTATAGTAATAGTAGTAGTAGTAGCAGTAGTAGTAGTTGTAGTATTAGTAGTAGTAGTAGCAGTAGTAGCAGTAGCAGTAGTAGTAGTAGTAGTAGTAGTAGTAGTATTAGTAGTAGAAGTAGTAGTAGTAGTAGTAGTAGTGCAGTAGTAGTATTAGTATTATAGTATTATTATTATTGCTTTGTTTTGCATCCAATGAATTCAGTTTAATTAAATTAATCGGTAGAACTTCATATTTAAAAAAAGAAAATCTGTATAAAGTGAATCAGCAGATCTTCAATTTAAAAACGAGCACATTTACAAAGAGAGAAAGTCACTGTCATTTAAAAGGAGTCGAAATCTTAAAAAAAAACCACCGTGGAAAATGTGTTTCCATCAAAGGTGTGAGCTTATGGACAATTTGTGCTTTTTCCCTTTCATAATTTTTTCACGTTTGGTTACTTTCACTTTACACATATCTCTGCTTTTTTCTCCTTTAACAATACAAAGTAAAAAAGAAGAAAAGAAGAAAATACAAATATTTGAACTTAGCAAATGTACAGGGAATATCACTCATTTTCCTTTTGTTTTATGTTCTCGTGTTAATAAAGTCTTTCCGCGGTTTCCAGTCCTCAAACAGTGTTATTTTTAATGCCAGTTTGTTGCTCTGTTTGATTTAGATCACGGAGTCAAAAATTAGACCATCGTTTCCTCAATTAATGGGAAAAACAGATCTTTTCCACACCACACATAGTATATTTATATAGTCATTACGGGGAAAAAAAAGTTTATATTCAGGCTTAAAGGTTCACTGTGTAACTTCTAGCAGAGGGTCCGACACTCGCTCGACTCAGCGTTGTCACCAGGCCAAGTTACAGGTCGGATCTGTGGAGAATTGGACCTGAGGTAATAAAAATAAGATAAAAACACGACAGATGTAACGATATCCAAATCTCTCAGTACGACATGATCACAATTTGCATCTCGCGGGACGATATTTACTGCAATATTTTGGAGTCCGGCAAGATTTTGGTGTGAATTATTACATCATAATCCCAAGAATTCAAGTTTAAAAAACATGTTACTTCATGCTGTCATGTGGTCAATACAGGAAGTGCTCCATTGTGTTTTTAAACATCTTTACTATAATTATAATATTCTATCAAAATATTCTTCCATCCCTTCTGGGTAAAATCCACTCCATGTTATTGTCATTCATAATATCCCTAAAAGACAACAACTGTTCGTTAATATTAGATTTGTTTTTGCTCTTAAACTCTTTGTGTGTTTAATGCTATACTGCGGAACATCCTGAGCAAAGCACTAACATATATGACCAGAGAAGTTGCACAGTGCACCGTTAAGCGTGCACATACTGTACGTCATGTGAAATGGCAGCTATAAATTACCAAAACATATTTCACAGCACTTTTATTACAATTTTCCCTCCCTTTGCGAAATCACTGTGACATCTCGACGTTTTTATCGCCGCTCATATTTTACGCCGGAGATAAGCCTCTTTGTTTGCGGTAAAACACGGCGGTCAGTTAAAGCCGTATTTCTCCGGCTCCGGCGGGGCAATAATCAAATCTTTGGGAGGAGGCGGTTTTCTCTGCGTTCGAGATAACAGAGGAGGCTTTGAGCGAGAGACGGAGCGAGGAGGAACAACTGGCCCCGACCGCCCGTGTCCTCCGCACCAAGTCATTACCATAGACATCCATGCCAGGCCTGTGACGGCGCTGCCCCGGCCCCAACTGAGAGGACCTTGTCTGGGGGCAGCCCTCTTAAAGCCATTCTTTATCAACGGCTAATCTACTTCGGCTTTGGCCCATGTCAGCAACTTTCCCCACATACTGCAGCACATCACTGTGCTACGGTCGATATAAAACACACACAAACACACACACACACACACACACACACACACACACACACACACACACACACAAACACACACACACACACACACAAACACACACAAACACACACAAACACACACAAACACACACAAACACACACACACACAAACACACACAAACACACACACACACACACAAACACACACACACACACACAAACACACACACACACACACACACACACACACAAACACACACACACACACACACACAAACACACACAAACACACACACACACACACACACACACACACACACACACACACACACACACACACACACACACACACACACACAAACACACACACACAAACACACACACACAAACACACACACACACACACACAAACACACACACACACACACACACACAAACACACAAACACACAAACACAAACATGGAGAAACTGCAGTTGGGAACATAGCACATGATTCTGTATTTATAAAAGTACATTAGATTAAAGGAGACATATTCTACTAAATCCACTTGGCTTTTAACGTTGGTTTAACAGTTTTTCCTGACCGTGATCTTAGAGGTTGATCTCATCTCAGCTCGAGTAATCTCATAGTTATGGAAGCCCATTTCCACCAGTAAATAAAACAATAAAAGCCTCACAGTCATAATTATGAGTTTAAAAGTCATAATTATGAGATTAAAAGTCATAATTATGAGATTAAAAGTCATAATTATGAGATTAAAAGTCATAATTATGAGATTAAAAGTCATAATTATGAGTTTAAAAGTCATAATTATGAGATTAAAAGTCATAATTATGAGTTTAAAAGTCATAATTATGAGATTAAAAGTCATAATTATGAGATTAAAAGTCATAATTATGAGTTTAAAGTCACATAGGTGGACACTTTGCACGTCGTCATTCATACAGGATTTGTGTGGTTTTCTCTTTCTTGTCTTTTTAAAACATTCACAAGTGAACGAGGAAATGGAGCGATGTGGAGACGTCCTGAGCTCCTGGACGACGAACTCTGCAGGAAAATGACTGAGTGCTTCCACGACAATTAAACTAATAGTTATGACTTTTAAACTCATAATTACAATTTTTAATCTCATAATTATGACTTTTAAACTCATAATTACGATTTTTAATCTCATAATTATTACTTTTAAACTCATAATTACGACTTTTAATCTCATAATTATGACTTTTAAACTCATAATTATGACTTTTAAACTCATAATTATAACTTTTAAACTCATAATTACGACTTTTAAACTCATAATTATGACTTTTAAACTCATAATTACGACTTTTAAACTCATAATTACGATTTTTAATCTCATAATTACGACTTTTAAACTCATAATTATGACTTTTAAACTCATAATTATGACTTTCTGTGAGGCTTTAATTTTTATTAACTGGCGGAAATGGGCTTCCATACATAGTTTCCTGTTTCAGTTAGTAGCAAAAAAAGACAGTTATGTCACAGTTAGACTCGTTTAGTTTAGTTTATGTGGGATTGTTTGTGGGGGAGAGGGGCATTGTCTTTGTTTTGCATTTTTATGTATGAAAAGCGCTCTATAAATAAAGTTTGATTGACTGGTTGAAGGTTCATCGTGTAACTTTTCTATGGAGGGTCCGTCAAATGTTATTTTTCATGGAGATGTTACTGCTTTGTCTGGAATGTTCCACAGTACGACATTAAACAGCTCTAACTTACATTTATTAAATGACAGGTGGTTTTATAGCTCAAAAATACTGAAAAACAGATATTCGGACAGTGAGCGGCGTCGCCTCTGCACAGATCTGACCTGTAACTTGTCTGGTTTGGTCTCCATGGAGATAGAAAGGACTAACGTAGACAGGAAACGGCTGACGCCATCGCGCTCACAGCTTTACATCCGGTGGTCCGCAGACAGATCCCACTGCAGTGTTTGTGATCGGAGATTTTAAGTTTCTCCTCGTGTCTGTGGTGTTTGCGCTTTTTATCGCACGTGTAAAAATTTAAAGACAAATAATTCCTGTCGTGTGTAGCGGCCTTTAGCTGGTTTAAATCATTGTCGAGGTTCACAGTGAAGAAAATATGAAGCAATTTCAAGCTTTAGAGTCAAGAGTTTGAGCTCTGTCAATTTACTGAACGTCTCTCCCCACTCTTCATTTCATTTTTTTTGTTTCATTCCTGAAAGTTGAATACAAAATAATTATGTTTCATACATCAATGTGCTGTGTGGAGTTTGCATGTTCTCCCCGTGTCTGGATGGGTTTCCTCCGGGTACTCCGGTTTCCCCCATCAACCCAAAACATGCCCGGACCCCTATGAACTAACATCAAGGACCATGTTGTCCACCCTCCTGTGGGTTCACCACCTGCAGAGGGGTTCATAGGGGGGGTCAGGTGCTATGAGTATTGGGCAGCAAGCTGCCCCCGCGACCCAGCTGGATTAAGCGGGAGAAGATGGATGGATGGACATCAATGTGAATGAAAAGGAGCAGAAAGAAGTATAAACTTGTAATATCTGCCCTCTTCACGCTTATTCCTTGAGTAAATCATAAAGAGTTTGCATTTGGCATCAATATTACACCAACCTGTGTGAAGTCGCCCCCATCAAACTCAAACCTACACAAAAACTGTCAGTCGTTTGTTCTTCGTTTGTGCTGCAAAAAGTTTCATTTGTGTGATTCTGGTTCTTAAGATATTTGCGGTTTTATTTTCGGCCGATGACGTCGTCCAGAACCTCAACATGTTAAATAGACTCAAAACAGGCCGAAAATTATAGAAGATGTTTGTATTTCGTTGCTGTTTTGTGCTGTGACAATTTTCATTTCTGCGCGTTTATTTCTCAAATGATTAATTATTATTTCTGCGGTAATTATAGGACGTCTTTTTCACTCAGCTGATGGCGGCAAACTCCACAAAACTAGTGACAAAAACGATCTCAGGCTGTGGAAAAGTCTGTGTTATTATATAAAATATGAATCAAAAGCAAATGACTAAAGACTGAGACAGACTTTTCCACAGCCTCAGATCGTTTTTGTCACTAGTTTTGCAGAGTTTTGCTAAAGTCGTCGCCGTCAGCTGAGCGGAAATGACGTCCTATAATTACGGCAGAAATAATAATGAATAATTTAGAAATAAACTCACACAAATGAAAATTGTCACAGCACAAAACAGCACAAACAAAATACAAATGTTTTCTATAATTTTCTTCCTGTTTTGAGGCTGTTTCACATTTTGAGGTTCTGGACGACGTCATCGTCCCAAAATAAAACTGTGAATATCTGAAGAACCAGAATCGCACAAACGAAACTTTCTGCAGCACAAACGACTGACTCCATTTTGGATGTTTTAGAGCATTTTGAAGCTTCCTGTGGGGCTGACCCCAATTTGACCTGTAAAAGAATCGTTAATTTCTCCAAAACTAAAGCAGCACAAACGAAACTTTTTGCAGCACAAACAATTGACATGGTTTTTGTGTCGGTTTGAGTTTGATGGGGCGACTTCACGCAGGTATATTACCAGGTTAAAGTATAGAATTAACACAACAAAAGTCAAATTATGTGGACTACAGACAACTAAGTATAGAGTCATTGGCAGGTAGTTATGTAAATGATCGGGCTAAGACAGAGTTACACAAACCACAAACAAACCACGAGGAGCATATCCAGGTGACACCAAACATTTCTCCTAAAAATGCAAACGTTTCAAGAAACCGCGGCCTCCCTGTTGCTTCCTTTTCAAATATCTGTCATCAAATACGCAAATCCAGGAGACAAGGTTTACTCTGTTGTCCATGCAAAAAGATTCAGGATTTGCAGAGTCAACATCCTGCTTTGGCACTGAAGATGAGACCGGAGAGCCAAAAGCGCCCAGTGTAATTCTTTTAACTCTTTTATTTCCTAGAATTTTTGAGTGTTCTTGCAAAAAGATTCAGGATTTATAGAGTCAACATCCCGCTCTGGCACTAAAGATGAGCCCAGAGTGCCAAAAGTGCCCAGTGTAATTCCTTTAACGCTTAATTCTTACAGTTTTTGTGTTTAGTTGTGTGAATTACCTCTCCGGCGTAGTGCTTTATGCCAAACTGGTGGTCAGTCACACGAGGTTTCACATAGTAATGATTGGCCTGTGGAAAGAAGGAAAGGGTGTTGTAGATTACACAAATTTAGTTAAAATCATCCTGTGACACAAGGTCGTAGACAGCTGAATTACTGTAAGTGATCCGTGGATTCTAGCTGCGTGACCAGCCAGTCGAATCCAGAAAGGACACGTAAGGTTACAGGTTTAGGTTACATACATTTACGGCTATAAAATACTGTATCTTATTACCGCTGAGTGTGGAGTGAGTGAATAATGCTGTGAAAAGCGCTGCGTAAATGGAATGATTGATGAATGAATGAATTAAATGTGACAGACACCGCTCCATTAAATGTAAAACTTCTTCTCACAAACTGTCAGAAGCAAGAACAATGCACTTTGAACACTGACGTAGCACTTTTACCTTTATACTGTTTAGAAAATGTTCATTTCGCGTGAGTTCATTTGGCATTTGTAGTTAAAACATATTGTAAACAGCTCACAAAAAAGACAAAAGACACATTAGAATCATATGAACAAATAATAGACAATCATTACAGACGACGTACGATTAAGGAGCCAGAATATTAAAGAATAGTTTGGTTTTTTTGACATGAATCTGTACGTCCCCGTCAGCAGTGTCGTGCATCAACACCACAGCGTCCGGGGAGCCGAGTTCTTCGCCGGTTTTGGTGCTGACGAAAGTGTCCGGCGAGTTGGCTGAAGTCACGAAAATAAAGCGTTTTTCTTCTCAGAACAATATGTGTTCAAAAGGGTGACACATTAGCATCACAAAACTGTTGTCTACGAAAAAGTCAGACCTCATAATCGCTCTGTACTATTTTCTCTCCGTTCATATCAGTGCTGACGGGGACAGATTCATTCCAAAAACCCGGCCCATTTTGATCGGCCCAAATTTTGCCAAAGAGTGAAGTGAGTCAAGATGGTCGATTCCTCTCGAGTGGACTATAAGGCTTTTTTTTTTCAGGGTTTGGGTGGTTCCTGCGACTTATACTCAGGTGCGACTTATATATTACATTTTTCACACTGACAGTCCATAAACCAAATATATGAATCGTACATATGAATCAAAAATGAGAAAACAAATCATTGTCCGTTTTTTCATTTTGGTTTTAGAGACAAATAATTAAGAAAAGAGTTGTTTTTTCGTTTTCTTATTTTTGGTTCAATATTGAAAAACGAATGAATGAATGAATGAATGACACACGGATTCTTCTCTATTCGGTTGTTTTTATTACTATAACTTTCCTTTCAAGATGAAATGTTGGTTCTTGGTCTCTGATCTAATAAAATAAATTTCGCCCCAAAAACTGCGACTGTCTTCTTCTTCTTCTTGTGCATTTTTTGGCTGTTGCGACTTATAGTCTGAAAAATACGGTAGTTTCCCCCATGTGTCAGGATACACCATGCAAAATATTAGGATTATTTGAGCATTTATGCAGCTGCAGCACCTTAATATTTACAGTTACATAATTTTCGCCAGTAGCTTTTCCTAAATAGGGTGTTTCTTGGACCTTGAGACCAAACGGGGCCGAGTTGGGGCTGGTCCCGATCAACTTGTGATGGCCCGAGAGATGAAATAACAGGAAATAATAGTGAAAAAAGGTAATAAAAAACATCCTGAGGAGTGGACCTGGCTCCCGGCCTAAAGAGCATTTAGAGCTTTGAAGATGTGGACGGACTAATAATAAAGAATCCCTCAAACATGAAATGTGACTGAAACAAAACACAACTCAAGGTCTGTCTTTGATAAAGTAACAGCATTATAACACGACGTAAAGCTCACGAGAGTTAATTTTGTGAAATAAATGACCAATATTGCGCTTTACAATAAAAATTACACACGTTTCCGATCACAGTACGTCCAACTTTGCAATTTGAAGCTCACATATTTTTACGACGAGCTGAAAACAATGAAAGTGTAATACTAACGAAGTGTATTCTCCCACATATTCTGTATTCTATGGGGATTCTTTACATTGTTGGCATGTGTATTTCTCTGTTTAAATCTGTCACTGCAGCGCACATGGCTCCCAGACACTTAAAGGTCAAGTAGCTCTTATATGCCCCTTTAAAGCGCTCCTGTTTCTGTCAGCCACGGCCCCGTCTGCTTTTCTCCGCACCTCCTTTTCTCCGCTGCACAAAAGCTGATCGGGAGCGCGGCGCACGATCACGTTTCACTATTGTTGTGAACGTTTGTGCGAGGACTCGGACCGTGAACGTAACACCGGCCAGAGATTCACAAAAGTACAGCAGGTTTAAGTCTGTCCGGCTGTCTGAGGCTCTGAGGGATTTTCTTTCAGGGGACTTGAAGGTGCACTGAGTAACTTTTCTGAGATTGTTTTACCGGGAATGCACCGCAGTATAGAGTTAAAGGTGCTTTATGTAACTTTTTGGGTCCATCACCTGTTTATTTCTATGCGTCATTCTCTGACACGGGTTAATGATGTGTAAGGATTTTAAACAGGCAAATTTTAAAATATAAAAAATATTAGTTTCTATTAAACTTTCTCAAATATTTACAGTGTCAGGTGCATAAATCTGCGTTTAACATTTATATTAAGCATTTTTAGTGTAAAATGTGTCTCGAGCGCACCACCTACGACATCATATACAATACAGAGGAATATGTTTTCTATAACCGCGCAGAACTTTCTAACCGTAAAACACAGAAACGTCCTTTTCCCCTCTGAAAGTGCAGACATAGAGGTTTCCGTACATTTCTGCGGCTTTATCCTACGTCACACTCACGCTGTGTGATGACGTGAGCAAAACGAGTGTCCAATAGGAACTTTGTTTTCCCCAAACTCATGCGCTCCGTCCATTTTGATCGAGCCAAACTTTGCCAAAGAGTGAAGTGAGTCAAGATGGTCGACTCCTCTGACTGTGTGTGTTTAGAACGAGTGAAAAAGTCGCTCTAAGTGCAGTTTTTTCTCAAATAAATGGCAAATTACGCATCTTGGTGTGCCATTTTTATTTGAATGTTTATTTCACTCAAAATGAACAAATCCAAATGTAATTTCTACCCTGGAAATGCAGAAGTGCTGTGGCTCTGGCCCTGGACCTGACAGGAGCTGTTTCCAGGACTGGACCAGGAAAGTAATGGAGCGATTACACTTTTTTTTGTTTTTAGGGCAATAAGGAGATTTTTAGTTTACTTACAGACTTGATATTCTGCATTTTTGTAGCTAAGGCCCTAAATTAAGCATTTTTGATGTCCAAAAAGTTATTTATACATGTTTGCTGTGTGTTTTGTATAAAAGAGTGTGAATTTTTTTTCTTTTTTTTTTTTTTATCTCTATTTCTGGTCCTGTAGCTTTTATCACAGCCTCATGACACAACTACAGCAGCAGATTGTGAAATAACAGGTTGTACTGAACAAAAGGAGGTAGAACACTTCATTACAGGGTAAAAGGGGCTGTTTTAAAAGCAAAATTAAATGTACTAAAATTGCCCTTAGGTCTTCGGGGGTTAAATAGCACAGTCACTTCCTCTACTGCATTTGGTAAACTGTAAACATGATGAAGGGACGTACTGCGTGGCGGCTGTGTAGTTTCTCCAGAAGGGTGTAGTCCGTGCCTTTGGGAAATCGGCTCTCCTCATTAATAAGTGCCAACATGCCCAGTTTCTAAAAAAGAAACAGAGAAAAAACGCATTAGCTGGAACTCACCACAGTCATGACCAAACTAGTTACAAACACATTGGGGAACATCTGGCTCCATTGATTACAACAATAGCTCTAAACATCGTGATCCTGTCTGTGGTCTCACAACAAAAGGCCTAAAACAAAAGGAGGTGCTGTTTTTGGATAGATCTTATTTCCAGAGTCACGCCAAGGCGGATTCAATGTCATTTTATGGCCACCTCAGTGCATACAAAGGGCATATAGGGCCAAATGCCAAATCTATCTTTGTAACATTTCCAGAAATATGGGCAGAGATCATTAACGTGCCAGGGGAAAGATGGCTTACAGTTCAAAAGAGGGAAAAAAACCTTACCAACTCGCCAACTTTATGAGTATTTATGCTTATAGGCCTGCCATGATAACACATATTGAAGTGCGATATATTGTTACGGAGAAATATCACTACTTTATGCCACTGACATAGTAGAAAGTAAAGCAGGATAATCCCAGTAAACTATTATTTTTAAATACAGGAACATTAAAAACATGAGCAACAAATAAAACAACAAATAAATAGCAGAATGAACCAATAATAATTAGTGCTGGAAGTTGCTTTTTCATTCCTCTACAGCTCAAATCCAACCATATTACATAAAAGACGGCAAAAATCTCCCCACTACTGCAAGAAAAATATGCACATAATAAATATTGAGCCCCAAAATATATAGTTTCAGCTTTCATTAGTGTGACAGACATGTACATATTTGTTGGCTGTGTGGAACTTAACTTAAGTACAAGTAGAAAAGTGCTGTGCTTAAATATACATTTTAGATATCTGCACATTTTGTTTATTTTTTTAATTCGGCACAAAACTTAATATGTAATAAGGTTTATTACATCTCAGAATCTGTGCAAAATACTTCAGCATTTTATTCTTTAAGGACATTTTTAAGCAGGTAGTTTAATACTTGTACTTTTGTAGATTCTTCATGTGATACTTTTACTTTTATTTGAGGTTTTTTTTTTGCTTCGGTATCTATACTTTTACTTAAGTAACAAAACTGAGTACTTCTTCCACCACTGCTGTAATGTAATGTCTTTTTAAAGGAGAGCACTAGGGCCCGACCGATATATCGATTGGCCGATATTATCAGACGATACTGGCACTTGGAAACGTATCGGCCAAAATCCTGCCGATATGGGGCGATATTCTATGTGGATTTTACCTTAGACTCTATATTCTGCTCATTTAACCCAGTTTACAGACAGATAAATGTCCTGATCTGTGGCGCCGCATCAGGATTTATCTGAGGAGTCATTTGTCTGTATCCGTCCCGCCCCTGAACGCATCACCATGTGCACTTGTTTACAGCCACAGCCATAGATCCATGTGCACATATACGGTCTATGTGTGCACAACACTGAGATTCTCTTCTTTTTCCGGCCGCTCAGTGTGAGTCTGGATTAAAGGACAGTTCTTAGTGCTGACTTGTGATCTGAGAGGAGCCTGTGTGAGGCTGAGTGTTGAAATGTGTCGGTTTTGAAGCTCGTTTTGGTTCTTTCTCATTGGTTAGCGATTAGCTGCTGTAGCTCGCACACATAAACAGGCTGTTTTCTCTTCTATTAGCGACTGTAAAGTGACTATAGTGGCCGTATATATGTTACTGGACACGCACTGATATGGAAATGAGCTGTGAATAGAAGTGTGAATTATCGGCATTTAGCAGATCATTAATTACCGCGGCGCACACACATTTACTGCTAAAGGCTAATAGCGGTAGTTTACTTACAGCACTTTCTTTACAGGCTAGAATATCGTACAAAAACTCCATTAGGCCGAACTACTGTCTTTAAATATGACGTAAAGAGGCAGAAGAACAATAAATGTCGCCTAAATAAACCCAACTGAAAATCCAATAGAGCCAAACCTAAGTTTTATAAACAACTGAAGATTTACAGTGAATTTTTACGTCATAAACATATCGGTGATTATATCGGCAGCTCCAACTCCCATTTTATCGTCATCATACCGGCCGCAACAAAATCCATATCGGTCGGGCCCTATATAGCACTACACATTTCTTTTTATAGAGAATATACAGGGCACTTTAATGTACCGTATCTATTTTTATCTTGCAGCCGGTACATGTAGAAGAGCTCTGGTTCAAGCCCTGACTTTGTCCTTTACTTTACCGGACTTATAGGGCTTAAAGACTTGGCAGGACGCTTTGCTCTCTAAGAACTTGATTGGTTTCGTTTACATTATAATTATTTAATGTACACAATATCAAGAATAAAGAACGTGTCCCTTTAGCGAGGACATTTGGGTGTTTGTTTTGATTGAATCTGAGCTTGTGTTTCAGCTCAGTTCAAGCCACTTCCACTAAGGTTAAGCTTATTATAACCGCTGATAAAATAACATAAATTGTCTTCATGCCCGACCTCCAACCGCACGCTGGTGTCTGTTACTGTGCACACAACATGGGAAACGTAATTCCATAATGATAGGCCTGGGGAATGCATGCTAATGTAAACAGTGCCGGGCGTCTCGGTCAGAACGCTCGGTGGTTAGCGGTGCAGACCTGGTGGGGACTGGGCTAGCGTTACCTTCTCAATGAGATCCAGACACTCGGCATTGTCCATCCAGTCTATGGCCTCCCACTGAATGCCCTCCCTGAGAAAGGACAGAGAGCGTAAATAAAAACAGCTCCGAGGACACAAAGGGTGAATTGTCTAAATAGAACATGTGATTAAATGAGCCGTGTCCATGCTGCTGTCTCCCTTACACACCAAAACAACTGTCTGGGGGAGAAACGGAGCTGCGTCCAAACTACTGGCCCGCTGTCTGTAGTTTGGAGGAGACATATCACTCTGCGCATAAACTCTTGATTTATTTGAGTCCATCTGAGACCCAGACTGTATATTATTATTCTGAAATCTGAAAGCTTTTCTCCAGGGCAACTGAAGAAAGTTCACGTCAAAAAAAAGTATGAACATCGGGGACTAGGACCACGCAAAAACACTGAAATATCGATATATCGTGATACTAAATTTGGTGATACAGTATTGTTATTGTGGGCTGTTGTATCGTTATATATCCAAGAGTATTTTTGGTATATTTTAGCAAAGTTTTCTATGACCGCACTACAATTTTGTTGCTTATTTAGTGGAAGGAAACTTGTTTAGGCAATACACTGTTTTGATCATTAAAATAGATGCACTTCATATGAACTTTGCACAAGTAGCAGTTTAACAAAGAAATTAGTGCTGTCAACACTTGAAAAAAACAATGACTAAATTAAAATGACTTAAATTAAGAACATTTTACTTTATTTGAGTAGATTCATCTTGACAAGTGAAATTATCTTCCAGTGGGATAAGTATTTTTCTCTTAATTCAAGCAACATTTAATTTTATTTCAAGTGCAAAAGTTGTTATTTTTCTTATTTTAAGTGTATCAAGATGTATTTTCATATTTTAAGTACAAAAATCTTGCTGCACTGGCAGATTATTTTACTTGTCAAGTGAAATTTACTCAAATCATGGTAAAAATTTCTTAATCCAAGTCATTTTAGCTTCACTAGATTTTGTTTTTCGCAGTGAAACGATTATTTTTTTTAAAGCAGATTAATCACACCTTAGAATTTTGATTAACCACGATTAATCACAGTTAATTATTCTTCAAAAAACATTTTTAAAAGTATTTTGACAAAAATCCAATTTATTATCAAAAAGTTATATTATTGACATTTTCCCATCGCTGGTAGTTTTGTTGTCGTCCTCGGTTTGTTGTTGGTACGAGTAGCGTCGCTGCTGCCGCTGAATCAAACCCGTGTTTTGCTTTAAGACGGCGTTTTAAACTTGTTGTGCTTCTGTGGAAAGAGTTTTCATCGCTGCGACATCTGCAAACTTCCGTAGTTTATCTGAAGCCGCGTATAGACAGACCTGATCACTGACCTAATCACCTGCGCCGCCTTTCAGGACCATCCGCACTTTCCACAGAGGAGCGTTCAGAATAAACTGTGGGATTAATCTGCGTTAAAAAACATTGGTGTGATATTTTTTCGTGATTAATCGCACGCATTAACACGTTAACATTGACAGCCCTAAAAGAAATATTGCTGCTAAAATGTATTTGGTTCTAAAATTCCCAGCTGCAATAAGAGACTCTACCACTTTCAGTACATTTAAAACCATCTGAACCGACGGCTTAAGAGAAACCAGATCTGTGCTCACTAATGTTCTGCTTTTATGTAAATGCCAGTGGTGTACGTCATGATTGTGTTTTATTGGGTTTGTCATTGACAGTTTGTCTTTTCTGTGAAGTTATTTCTGTCGGCAGATGTAAAGTCGCCTTTGGGCTGATTCTGGCATATTTACAAGTATTTGTTCAGGAATATGCAGTGTCCCTTTAAATAAATAAATACAAAACAACTAAAAAACAGCATTATATCACAGAGTATCATGTGTTATATATCGATTATCACGTGAACCACCATATTGTGACCTGTGGATCGAGTATCGTATCGAATCGTGAGAGACCCTGTGATTCCCGGCCCTATTAGGGACAATGGTGCGTAATTGTTATCAAATCTGTGGTACTGTACCTGGTCCACTAACTTCACTTCTTCAGTCAAATTCAAAGTAGGTTTTTAATAGTTTTGTCACAATCCTAAAAACTTAAAACTTGATTTCGATACTAAGAAACAGACTCAGTACTCAATACCGCTTCAGATACTACAATAATAATAAAAACACAATTTCTTTAGACAATATAAGGTGATTTTCAACAGTAAATAATAAATAATAGTACTTTCTTTTATATTACCATCCAGATATGACCCATAGTGGTAAATTAGTCTATGTGCTCTTACACTTGTTCTGATAAAGCTCAAGAAAAGTTCAGGAAAGGTTCATTTCTGTCATGTGAATGCGGCTTTTCTAGTATCAAAACTTGCTCAAATGAGTATCTAGTTTCGATGCAAGTTTCGGTATGAATTTGCGAAACTTTTGACAACCCCAGTCTGGAATCCCTTATTACGATTCTTTACATAAACCTTAAACTACACAGATAAAACCACTGACCAATTTAATTTGCAAAAACCTAAACTTCCGAGTGGGAAAAGGTTGAAAACGTTGCGTACAAGAGACAGCTGATACCCGTTAATATACAGGTAGTACTAAGTTCCCACAATATTTAGATTTAAAGTTTGTTTTTATAGGGCTCAGATTTTACAGCCTTCATCACCTGTTGTACTCCAACTGCTCCAGGGAGAAAATGTGCTTATTGAAATACTCCTGAAGTTTCTCATTGGCGTAGTTGATGTTAAACTGTTCAAACCTGTTAACCTGCAAGACAAAAGTGAAATGATACGGTTACGTAAGCAGCAGTTCAACACCAAATGAATAGATGATTTTTTTTTTTTTTTTTTTTTTTTAAAGATGGTTTTTTTTGCACCTCAAAGTTCTCAAAACCAAAAATGTCCAGGATTCCAATGGATTTGAAGTTTTCTTTTCCTTTTATCTTCTGGTTGATCCGCATAATGATCCAGGAGAAACACTGGGAATAAAGAGCCATGGCCACTGAGTCCCGGGAGTCCACAGCCTGAAAAGACAAGAGGAGATTATATAGAAATGATTCCAAAGCTTCGCCATTTTAGTCTTAAAGGTGCATTGCGTGATTTTTCTTGTCTTGTCTCCATGGGGATGTTTTTGCTTTGCCTGGACTGTTTATAGTAAGACTTCAAACATTTTCATCCAACATTTATCCATTACGGGTGTTTCAGTTAGGGACGGGCATTCGATTAAACTGTCTTAATCGAGCGTCGAGAAAATTAACTAATCATTAACATTTTATATTAAAATTATCATCATTATTATTACTATTACTAATCTGCATAAATAAACTCAACTTTACCACATATAAACCATAATGACTCCAGAGCCTCATCAGTGTGAGATCAGAATGTGTTTAATGCAGATTTAAACATTTGTTTACGTCTTACAGAAACTAAACTTAAAACCACATGACTCATTTGCATAAACTGTAAGTGATAAAAAGCAGCTCTTTCCTTGTGCTGCTGCTTCAGCTTCTGTTGGACTAAAGGACTCGACTCAGTGGAATATGAGTGTTCTCTCTGTGACAGAGGATGTGATGAGGCTTTTCCCGATGAGACACCGGGAAAGGTTTTGTTTGTGCTGTTTTAGTTTGGGAGAAATTAACAATTCTTTTACAGGTCAAATTGGGGTCAACCCCACAGGAAGCTTCAAAATGCTCTAAAACATCCAAAATGGAGTCAGACTTTTGTGCTGTTTTGTGCTGCAGAAAGTTTCGTTTGTGCGATTCTGGTTCTTAAGATATTTGCAGTTTTATTTTCGGCCGTGCTGTGCTGTGACAATTTTCATTTGTGTGAGTTTATTTCTAAAATTATAAATTATTATTTCTGTGGTAATTATAGGACGTCATTTCCGCTCAGCTGACGGCGGCGACTTTAGCAAAACTAGTGAAGATAAACGATCTCAGGCTGCAGAAAAGTCTGTTTCAGTCTTTACTAATTTGCTTTTGATTCATATTTTATATAATAACCCAGACTTTTCCACAGCCTGAAATCGGAAGAGACGTCCTATAACTACCGCAGAAATAATAATTAATAATTTTAGAAATAAATTCGCACAAATGAAAATTGTCACAGCACAAACAATATACAAACATTTTCTATAATTTTCTGCCTGTTTTGAGCTCTATTTCACATTCTGAGGTTCTGGACGACGTCATCGGACGAAAATAAAACTGCAAATATCTGAAGAACCAGAATCGCACAAATGAATCTTTTTGCTGCACAAATGAAACACAAACGATTGACACAGTTTTTGTGCAGGTTTGAGTTTGATGGGGCGACTTCACGCAGGTTTGTTTCTCTGTTCCCTTGGCCCATTTATTTACACAGTCTATGAAGGAGATGAGCTTTACCATAAACAGCCTAGGCATTCGCAGCGTGTATCCACAACACTGCAAACCGTGTACGTATTTGATGGCAGATAAGGTGCGGCGGTGATTTCTGCGGTCGGGACGTGTTAGGTCAGCATCTGTCTGCAGGTACGGGACAATAGAACAATGAGGAACCCCACACGGACTCCAGGAAAAACACAGGCACGTCACTCGGCTCCATAAATCTGACCTCGCAGATTATTGCGCTGAGTTCAGATGACAACTCCTGACATAAATCTGGAGGGGATATTCGGTACAATACAACAATATCACGCTGCGAGCCAAATCCAGATTTAGGGTGCTCTTATTAAGGGTGAAGAGAGGACGGACTCTGCTGCGGGTATGTGTTAGGGATGTGGATCTGGAGGCTAACGAAACTGTGAAAATGCTGCTTTTTTCTTTTAAAACGCCTATAAATGCGTAAATAAGCCAAACTATTAAGATTCAAAAGAGATTATTTCTTCATTCTTCATTAGGCGTATGCATATTATACTAGTTTGTATGTAGTTTCCTCTGTTTTTAATTACTGCAGCACCATAACAATGAATTTAAGCAAAGAGACTTGCGATTTGTTATATTGTGATGGTCTATAGTATTCTGCCCTGCTAAAGGCAAAAGACGTTAACTCGCTGAAACTGAGAAAAATGACATTGAAGCTTCTGTTTTGTCCAAAAGTATAAAAGGTCGGGCTCCCAAAAACTAGTATTTCTCCATTATAGGAACTAGTTGTCAAATTTTGGGAAGCGAAAGTGACTCACATCATGGTAAAACTTTCTTAATCCAAGTCATCTTAAAGCCGCTACACACTAGAGGATTTTTCGGTCTTAAATGATTTTTAAACGTGCGACAAAATGCGCAAACACCACAGACACGAGGAGAAACTTATGAGACTTAAAATCTCTGATCACAAAGACTTCAGCAGGATCTGTCTGTGTAAAACAGGCTGTAAAGCTGTGAGCTCGATCACGTCAGCTGTTTCCTGTCTACAGTAAAACCACTCGCTCTGAGACTCTGAAGTGTTCAAAGATCAGAGCTCTGCACTTCTAGTTTAGACACAAGTCAAAACTGTGTTATTATTATTTGTGAAATGTGGAGCAATACTTCAGATACAGGATTTTTAAAGCAGAAAAGAGGAGATAAAGTCCACAGGAAGTAGAGTCACTGTCGCTGATCTGCAGCTTTACGCTCTGTGGACGTAAACAAACACATGCGAGGAACAACTTTCACCTTTTTACTTTCAAACAACACTTCAAACTGGATTAACAGCGCGGTTTTGTGGACTGGAGTCATTATTTGTGGAGGACAATTTCTATGGATAATGTGGATCAGACGCTGCACTTTAAATTTCCCACTTTACATTAGGTGAGGAATAAAGTCTTTATTTTCACTCTATCCTGAGTTTGTTTGTTGCGTCTCTGTGTCCGTCGCTCCTCTGCCCCTGACTCTGTTTTATCATCTGTTTCCGTCGCGTTGTTGATGTTCGGTGGTTCTGATCTGACACTGACTCCACACATGAGGAGCAGCGGCTTCAGAATCGCACACGGAGACAAAAAGTCGGGTCACAGGAAGAAGAAATCGCAGCCAAAATCGGGCAAATTCTCCTGTAGCGTGTGGCGGCCTTTAGCTTTAGTTTTTGCTTCTTGCAGTCCGGGCAGAGCAATGACATTTCCATAGAAAGAAGCAGGTGACGGCCCCCAACCAAAAATTTACATTAATTTTAAACATAGTCAAAGTAGAGGCACTTCTAACAGATCAGAGAAACAAACAGAACTTCCAGCTGGACCCAGGTATTATTTCACCGTCTGCCATTAGCCTTTCAACCAAGCACCATCTGTGTGTGTCTAAATATATATAAAACTTAAGCTTGCCAGCTCAGCTTCCTTACAGGCATTGTGCTCCAAATGAAAACAAAACATGAGCGTGGCAGATTGTACTGTACAGGGGGCAACAATACTCCTGGGTTTTTTCACACACATCAATCACTCTCGGCAGTCACCACTTGGAAACTCTGCGAGTGTGAACCAAACGCCAGTGGCTCCAGGATAGTCCGAAGAATGGCCATTTGTGCGTAACGGGGGGACGGGGGAGGCAGCGATACAGGATGAGTGACCTTTGACCCCTGGCAGAGGAATTCCTACAGGCTCCAACAAGAGAAATAAAGTGTTCTGGGAAGAGACGAGCTGCTTGAAAGACCACAGCGCTTCGTCCGGTCATGAGAAGCACTTGTTTGTTTTGACGCCATCTCCACTCGTCGTATTTCTCTGTAATTTATGTGTGCGTCATTTCTCTGGATTACGTGAGATATTTGGGGGATGGGGGGAAAGACAGAAAGTTCGAGCGCGTGTGTGTTTCTGATTGATCTGAATGTGAAACAACAGCTAAATGAGCAATTTATAACATTTCATTTGAGTTTTTAAAGGTCCCATCTTGCGCTGTTTTCTGATCCATGTTATAATGTTGTTTCCTCATCACAAACAAACCTGGATTTGTGTTTTGTTTTATTCACACATTTAACACAAACGCAACTTTAGGCTCTCAAAACTTGTGATTAGGGCCCGACCGATATATCGGTTGGCCAATATTATCAGCTGATATGGGCTCTTGGAAACATTTTGGTCAAAATCTTGCCGCTATGGGCCGATATTCCACGTGGACATGTTTTACCTTGTTATAAAGCTCAGACTCTCTATATTCTGCTCATTTAATCCAGTTTACAGACAGATAAATGTCCTGATCTGTGGCTCCGCATCAGGATTTATCTGAGGAGTCATTTGTCTGTGTCCGTCCTGCCCCTGAACGCATCACCATGTGCACTTGTTTACAGCCACAGCCGTAGATCCATGTGCACATATACGGTCTATGTGTGCACAACACTGAGATTCTCTTGTTTTTCCGGCCGCTCAGTGTGAGTCTGGATTAAAGGACAGTTCTTAGTGCTGATCTGAGAGGAGCCTGTGTGAGGCTGAGTGTTGAAATGTGTCGGTTTTGAAGCTCGTTTTGGTTCTTTCTCATTGGTTAGCGATTAGCTGCTGTAGCTCGCACACATAAACAGGCTGTTTTCTCTTCTGTTAGCGACTGTAAAGTGACTATAGTGGCCGTATATATGTTACTGGACACGCACTGATATGTAAATGAGCTGTGAATAGAGGTGTGAATTATCGGCATTTAGCAGATCATTAATTACCGCGACGCACACGTATTTACCACTAAAGGCTAATAGCGGTAGTTTACTTACAATACTTTCTTTACTGGCTAGAATATGATACAAAAACACCATTAGGCCGAACTACTGTCTTTAAATATGACGTAAAGAGGCAGAAGAACAATAAATGTCGCCTAAATAAACCCAACTGAAAATCCAATAGAGCCAAACCTAAGTTTTATAAACAACTGAAGATTTACAGTGAATTTTTACGTCATAAATATATCGGCGATTATATCGACAGCTCCAACTCCCATTTTATCGGTATCATATCGGCCGCAACCACATCCATATCAGTCGGGCCCTACTAGTGATGTCCACCTTGTGGTAATACAGGAAGGGCTTCACTGTGTTTTTAAACTCCATACACGTTCACTAGAATCATTTGGGTGATAGCAGCCCTGGAATTATCTAGTAATATTTCGAGCTTTGGAAATGTAAACAGACTAATAATAAAAGATTACTCAAATGTGTGAATGAAACAAAACTAGGGTGACAAGTCCCAGTTTTGAGCCCTGTGTCCCCTGTCCCCACAGATTTATCCAAAACCAGTGATCTGTGGCAGTTTTATAGAAGAAACGTCCCAGTTGTGCTTACTTTTGACCGATGTGATACCTGCCTACAGTAAAGAGAGGCATAAGTTGGAATTTCTTTTGGTAAAATATAGAAAAGCTGCTTAAAAATGACCAAAACACCAAGAAAATGTGATTATACTGAATCCTGAATCACATGTTTGTTATGAATGGTCTCTGCATAACAGTTTTTCTTAATTACGCACTCGTTTCACCATTTTATTATTGACCAACCACCAAAAATCTGGTCACCCTGGTATGTTTTTCAGGAAGTAACAACATTAATAACACGACTGAAAGCTCATATGAGTCAGTTTTGTGTAATGTAGGATGTTTAACACGTGTTGCCGCCATCAAAATCCCAAATCCAACAGTGGTAAGTGGTAAAAACCTTCTTGCTCATGAATAGAACATGCCTGATTTGCGCTGGTGCCTGTCTGTGCTGCCTCCAGCGGCTGCAGCTTTCACTTCGTCCACACTCACTGGTTTTGTATTGTGCTTTCTGACTCAGATCTCTATCACGATGGCTTTATTGTGCCTGGATTCTGGCAGACAAAAAGCAGGAAATGGCTGGGAGTCACGCAAGGGATCTGGAGCTGCGTGTAGGGGGGTTGTATGTATGTGTGTGCGTGTGTGTTTGCGCCTGTCACCCGGACCAGCCAGGGATAGGGGCACCAAACAGACTCCCACTGTGCTCGGGAGTTGTCGATTCGTGTGACAAATGAACGGCGGAGAGGGTCTGCGTAGGTCTCTGCAGAAATGTCTCCAGTGGAAAGCCGGGGGTGACAAATTTACTTCTGTCAGCTGCTGGTTTGACAATCTCTAAACATGAGCTCGCGCTAATCCCGCTACTAGGTATTATTTCCATTCTTGCAGGTCCCAAACGCTAACAGCTGAAAAACGTGCTTAACAATGCTGTAGTTAGGGGGCAAGGGTTTAATATTGTTGTCATAAATCTGAAGCAATGTGGAATCTGTGAGCACCTGCCGGCTATTATTTTAAATAGGTTATAAAATAGAGCCTAATATTGTTAGCTTCCTAGCCAGAAGTTATTTTTTTGCAAGATTTTTGGCAAAATAGAATAAATAAACTGTCGAAGTCAAAAAGATGGGCTGGTTTGTGTTTTCTGTTTGGCTGAGGAATGAGAAATGACAACTACGGATGCAATAAGGTGAAAAAGTCCTTTCCATATTTGGACATCTGACCGAGTATCATAGCAACCACAAGAGCCAATCAGGATTGAGGAGGTTAAATGTGGCGCCTCCTCATGGCAGAGCGGTGATACTCTGCACCTGCAGGACACTGGATTTACCTGATTCTGGAGAATAATAAGGAAACTTTTAGCTTTTATCATCAAACTTTAAATAGTAAGTTTAAGTCATTGATTTATGTTCTATGTTCTGTTACGTGCGAACAACAATAGAGTCGCAATTTAATGACATTCACTTTACTTTATGCTAGTTAAATTATGCTAGTTAAGATTCTAGTAACTTTAGATATTGTAATTGAGATATTTTGTTATTTTATTTCAGAAATCGTCAATCGGGGCAGGAAAGTGGGAAGGGAACTTACTTAGCAGCGAAACTAGCTGTCAATCAAACATGTTGCTAACACTAGGGGGAGGGACCTCGGGGAATGAAGGCGTCTGATTGGTCCGTTATTTATGTTCATATCTTGATTTAGGAACAAAACAGCGAAATGAAAAATTCAGGATCCTGTGTCGCGGGTTCAGACGAACATTTTAAGACCAAAATGACGAGGCTCAGAGCAGCAGGTACAGAGAGAGGAGCGAGAAGATCCTAATGTGAGTCAATGGGAAAAAGGGAGAGAAGGAGCCGGAAGAGCCTCCTGGAGCACTTCCTGTTCGGCATGCGGCGGCTAACGCTTTAGCTATGCCCTTTCATATATACGGACTATGTTTGCAACGCATGAGCTCGTGATAAGCAGAGTCCGTAAATGACTCTATTTTACTGACACTGACACAGAGATTGAAAAAGAAAAGAACGTGGAAAGAAGAGATAGAAAAGGCGACAACAAACACTGCACGGCACTAGTACGGCACACCAGATGTCTGTGTTTGGTCAAATATAGTGGGGAATTTGCAGGGGAATTTTTACTTTACAAATTACAGACATGGCGCATTCGTACGGGATTAAGATCTCAGGTATTCTCCACAATTACTACAAATAACCAAAGGTTCACAGGTAATAATAATCCCATGTGAATAGGGCTTTGGGCAGTAATGCAATGAAGCTGGCAAAATATTGAATTAATTGCACTGGGTTTTCTATGTATAGAGCTCAACAGAGAACTAAATTTCCCATTAATTTTTCTCATACACTTTCCAAAAAAAAGCTTGCTCAGGGATTACTAATGCCCACAAGACCTATAAACTGAAACTTTATAAACCAAACTTTATAAATCACAGTATTAATACATGTCAAGAAGGTACATACACTTGACCTCATTGTCTTAAAAAAAGAACCTAAGAAGTTAAAGCACTAAAAAGACATAATGAGCACCTTTGGAGTAATTAAAACACTTTGCAGAATCTTGCGTTTGTTTTTGGACTTAAAAGAACCACGTTATGGATATTAGTTACCAAATACAGTGGTTGCTTAGCCTCCGTGATGCCTTTGGACTCTTAATATTTACATTTTTCCAAAAGTCTATGGGGAAATGTATGGAAAATTTACTTCAGTCGATGCAAATATTCTTTTAATACAGCAGAAACGGCTCTGGGATTACAGCTTCCGTCAGTCTGCCCCAGGGCAGCTGTAGCTACAATAGTAGTTTACCACCACCGGGTCTGGAGTGAATGAATAATGCTCTGTAAAGCGTCTTTGAGTGTCCAGAAAAGCGCTGTATAAAACTGATGCATTATTATTATTATTATTTCATAGTCTGTAATAGTGTGAAAAAAAGAGTCCAGCTCGAGAGGTGAGGCGTTTTTTTCACGCATCACAGGGATAAAACCCTTTGTCATTATGTTATTTGTGTAGGAGTAGTGGGAATAATGTATTTCCTGGTTCTTTGTCAGTCCGTACCTGCTCTACGGTGAGCGGGGAGCAGATCTCCTCTCCTCGGAGGATCATGGAGCGCTGGGTCAACACCTCCGACAGCTGGAAGGAGTCCAAACCAAGCAGCTCGCTCACATTGTTCACCACTGCA
The DNA here is from genome assembly GCA_034769755.1 of Odontamblyopus lacepedii. Lineage (NCBI taxonomy): Eukaryota > Metazoa > Chordata > Actinopteri > Gobiiformes > Gobiidae > Odontamblyopus > Odontamblyopus lacepedii. Next base: position 1,329,603 of record CM068356.1, on the reverse strand, counting down.
ACACACAGTCACACAAACGTATCATGTAAGTGGAGCAGCAAACGGGTTGGACAGCACTTTCACTAAAATACAGTTAAAGGTGCATTGTGTCATTTTTCTGATTTGGGGTCCGTCACCTGCTTGTTTTTCAAGAACGTTCCACAATATAACATTAACCCCCGAAGACCTAAGGGCAATTTGAGTACATTTCTTCTCACCTGGATTTTTTTTTTTCTTAATTTTGTTTTTAAAACTGCCCCTTTTACCCCCTAATGAAGTGTTCTACCTCCTTTTGTTCAGTCCAACCTGTTATTTCACAATCTGCTGCTGTAGTTGTGTCATGAGGCTGTGATCAAAGCTACAGGACCAGAAATAGAGATGGAAAAAAAACTGAAAATAAAATTCACACTCGTTTATACAGAACACACAGAAAACATGTAGAAACAACCTTTTGGACATAAAAAAATGCTTAATTTAGGGCCTTAGCTACAAAAATGTAGAATATCAAGTCTGTAAGTAAACTAAAAATCTCCTTATTGCCCTAAAAACTAAAAAAAGTGCAATTGCCCCATTACTTTTCTGGTCCAGTCCTGGAAACAGCTCCTGTCAGGTCCAGGGCCAGAGCCACAGCACTTCTGCATTTCCATGGGGTTTATTACATTTGTATTTGTTCATTTTGACTGAAATAAACCAATTACGCACACCGAGATGTGTAATTTTCCATTTATTTGCGAAAAACTGCACTGCACTGCGGCTTTTTCACTCGTTATAAACACACACGCTCAGAGGAGTCGACCATCTTGACTCACTTCACTCTTTGGCAAAGTTTGGCTCGATCAAAATGGACGGAGCGCATGAGTTTGGGGAAAACAAAGTTCCTATTGGACACTCGTTTTGCTCACGTCGTCACACAGCGTGAGTGTGACGTAGGATAAAGCCGCAGATATGTGTATGTGTATGTATAACACTATCATTTACATTTACAGCAGGTATTTTCCGTCCAAATAAAGTAAAAAAGAATCTTCAAACCCTGTCAAAAGCACTTTAATGGAAACTAGGAGTCACTTTATACAGATACAGGACTATATTTCATTCATAATATTCTCCATACAAGTGTACAACATATTTAACCCTTATTTAACAAATAACCTTATATCCTGTCAATCATTATATCACCATTATATCGTGTTTGCACTGTTTTCCTTATGACCTCTTGCATATAACTGAGATATACTGTATTTATATGACTATATTTCTCTTTTTTACTCTACTTGTACACATACATTTATATAATTGTGCCTTATTAACACCAGTCTCTTGATATTTTTGCTGCTTATTTAGAATTTCTTATCACCATTTACACTTTTTTCTCTTTGATATTATAACATATCGTGACGCGTGAGCCGCCGTGTCCAAATAATTCCCCTCGTGGGTCGATAAAGTTTGTCTAAGTCTCAGTTCAGTTCAGCTGCGTGTTAGGAAAGGGGTCAGACTTTTCTGCAGACAAAGAAAGAAAGCGGAGCTCATGTTTCAGCCTGTTCACGGATTCGCTTGTGTGCGCGCGATGTCAATCAGGCCTCTGCACACACCGGCTCACAGCTCCTCCACAAACCAAATATCCCTTTCAGTAAATAGTGGTTTTTGGCAATAAATTCCGCAAGTCCAACCGCCAGAAACAAGCAGCTTCAAGGCTCCTTTTGCACGCTTTTAAGTTTGTGTTAAGTTTGCATAAAAACAACATATGGAAATCCATCTCGAACGTTTCATTACGGGTGTTTTTATTGCTCAAAATTCCTTCTGTGAATAGACGCGACTCTCCGCAGATCTGAACTGTAACGTTGCCTAGTGATAAAACCTGCTTGTCCCACTAGGTTCAATCTATACTAAACGCTTTTCTTTGACATTTTCTTCAGCATTGCCTTTTATTTTGATGATAAACGATAAACTTTTGTGCCTTTGTTATACCATAAATGAAAAAAAAAGTATATTTTTTCTTTCTCGTTGTGGTTTATTTTGTACGGTCACAAACAATAAACGTTTGTGTTTTCGTTCACATTATTATATTTTTGTACGACCATAAATGAAAAATAAAAACATAAATAAATAAATCCTCATATTCTTCTTTTTCATTTTGCTTCTTTTGACACGAATACAGTTGGATCTGTTTTGTTTTGTTGTGCTGCAAAATGATCGAATAAACTACACACTGCAAAAAAGGAGTTTCTAACATAGTTAAACTGACTTGAATTAAGCAGCTTCACCTTAAAAGATCAATTTTTAAGATTTTTTTTTACTTTTACTCTTTCAAGATATTCCGTCCTGATTTATCTTATCTCGATATTACAACTTATTCTAAGCTCTTTTTATATTAACTCAGTCCAGGTTAAGCTTCTTTAAAAATATTTCCATAAATACTTAAAACTCGTGTTTTCTGCTTAGAACAAGATTCGTGTTTCGTCTTGTTTTAAGAAAACTTGGTAAGTGGAAATTTCTTACAGCACTGGCAGATAACAGGACAGATAACAGGACAAGACACAATTCACTCTGCACGTGGATTGTGTCTTGTCGCGTACACTCCGTGGGCCGCGCTTCCTCCTGTGCCTCTAAACCAGAACTCACACCAGGTCTAAACCAGGTCCAAACCAGGTCTAAACCAGGTCTAAACCAGGTCTAAACCAGGTCTAAACCAGGTCCAAACCAGGTCTAAACCAGGTCTAAACCAGGTCTAAACCAGATCTGAAACCAGGACTAATCCAGGTCTAAAACCAAACAAGAATTTGCAGGAGTTGGTTGCTACATTTATGTAGTTTTAAAAATCATGACAATATCAAGTAATCCAAAGTATTCAGATTACGTTACTCACTTTAAGTAATTTTATTAATTATGTCACAAACTACATTTTGGGGAATGTAATCTGTAATCTGTAGGGGATTACATTTAAAAGTCACCTTCTCCACACTGATGCTACAACATCTAAACAGAACCGTACATTACATCAAGTGGAAAAGAAACCGTGAGGTGAGTCAACCTGAGCCCAGCGATAATTACGTTTTTCATGTCCAAAACACGTGTATCTGTCAGTGCAGGTGGTGTGGACTTAACATGTGCAAAGGAGACACGACAATAACAAATGATTACTCGATTATTCAAACAAAATAATCGACAGAATAATCGATTACTGTAATAATCGATAGCTGCAGCCCTAATCTGAACTGTAATGTTGTGGAGCGCTGGGTTCCTGCAGGTTTCTTCACCATTTATATAAAAACTTAACACTTATTTCACGGCCTGTTTCATAGAGCTACCGACAAAGAAATATTAAATTGTTGAATTTGTGTTCATTTATTTCTCAAACAAATGAATCTGGGGAGTAGAAACTCTTATACGCTTATAACCCCAGCATGAAATGTGTCGCTCGGTAACGTAAAACCAACGTTAAAAAACAGCATAACGGCTTTAATCAAACTCTGTGTTCTGCTGAGATTGTTTCTTGTGGTTCTGTAGCGCAGGATCTTCAGTGACGTGTTGATTTTAACCCAGTTGCGTTCTCAGTTATTTTTTACGCCATGTTCTGTTACGTGCAAACAACAATAGAGTCGCAATTTAATGCAATTCACTTTACTTTATGCTAGTTAAATTCTGCTAGTTAAGATTCTACTAACATTAGCTATTGTAATTGTTTGAGATATTTTGTCATTTTGTTTAAAAAAATAGTCAATCGGGGCAGGAAAGCGGGAAGGGAACTTAGCAACAAAACGAGCTGTCAATCAAACCTGTTGCTAACGCTAGGGGGAGGGACCTCGGGGAATGAAGGCGTCTGATTGGTCCGTTAGTTATGTTCATATCTTGATTTCAGAACAAAACAGCGAAATGAAAAATTCAGGATCCTGTGTCGCGGGTTCATACGAACAATTTAAGACCAAAATGACGAGGCTCAGAGCAGCAGGTACAGAGAGAGGAGCGAGAAGATCCTCAATGTAAATCAATGGGAAAAAGGGAGAGAAGGAGCCGGAAGAGCCTCCTGGAGCACTTCCTGTTTGGCACGCGGCGGCTAACGCTTTAGCTCTGTCCACTCATATATACGGACTATGGTTATTGCTCACCTGCATTAGTCGTGATCTGGGCCCCTCCAGCCGTCATGAACTCGATATTTCCCATTTGGAGAACGGCAGAAAGCAGCTTGAACACATCCCTGATCTCTTCCTCCGTGAACTCCATCACTTTGAGGGCTTCCTGTGACAGACGACAGAAACAAATGCAGTTTAACATGTCGATAAACTAGTAAATATTTTAGACACAATGAAATCCACGCACGCCTAAGAAGGAAAAGTATAGTTCAAAGGCCTTTATTGAAACAGGCCTTTTAACTATACTTTTCCTCATGTGAGTTTTACTTCTTTGGAGAGCCTGGATTTCGTTGTGTCTAAAGTTTTGATCCTTTGTTCAAGAGCGCCCTCTACCTGTTCTCACTGACAACTGCAGCAAACAGCCACATTTCAGTTTTTTCTATACGGGTAAATATGTTCTTCTCATGACTTAACCCCCGAAGACCTAAGGGCATTTTTAGTACATTTCTCCTCGTCTGGATTTTTTCTTAATTTTGCTTTTAAAACTGCCCCTTTTACCCTGTAATGAAGTGTTCTACCTCCTTTTGTTCAGTCCAACCTGTTATTTCACAATCTGCTGCTGTAGTTGTGTCATGTGGCTGTGATGAAAAAAAACTGAAAATAAAATTCACACTCTTTTATACAAAACACACAGCAAACATGTAGAAACAATTTTTTGGACATAAAAATGCTTAATTTAGGGACTTAGCTACAAAAATGCAAAATATCAAGTCTGTAAGTAAATTAAAAATCTCCTTATTGCCCTAAAAACAAAAACAAAAGTGCAATCGCTCCATTACTTTCCTGGTCCAGTCCTGGAAACAGCTCCTGTCAGGTCCAGGGCCAGAGCCACAGCACTTCTGCATTTCCAGGGTGGAAATTACATTTGTATTTGTTCATTTTGAGTTAAATAAACCTTTCAAATAAAAATAGCAAAGGGATGCACAATTACGCAGTGTGTGACGTAGGATAAAGCCACGGAAATGTACGGAAACCTCTATGTCTGCACTGGGAAAAAAGGAAGTTTCTGTCCTTTACGGTTAGAAAGTTCTGCGCGGTTACAGAAAACATATTCCTCGGAATCGAATACGACGTCGTGGGTCTTCGAGTGTTAAAAGAGGACGACTTACTCTTACCCACCTCTTCTCTTAAGCAGAGATATATTTTCTTATCCTATTTCCATATTTTTAACACATTTTATTTATTAGGCGCCTTTCTGTACACCCGAGGTCACCTTAGAACAACACAAACAAATGAAGTACGATTAAAACAAACAGCTAAAGTGGACAGTATTTAATTGTACACATACATTTTTATAATTATATGTTATCTGACACTAGTCTCTTATTATTTTTGCCAATAATTTTGAATTTATTATCAACAATTACATTTTTGCTCTTTGTTATATTATATTGTATTACTATAGGCCTATATCTTTTATTTCTACTTGTACATATACATTTGATTCATTATACCTTATTTGACACTAGTCTCTTATTATTTTTGCCTCTAATTTTGAATTTATTTATTATCCATTATTATATTTTTGCTCTTTATTATTATTATTATGCATTTTATTACTCTATTTCTATCTTTTATTTCTACTTGTACACATACATTTATTAATAAAACCTTATTTGACACTAGTCTCTCGCTAGTTTTTGCAATTTTGAATTTATTATTAACATTTGCTCTTTGTTATTATAATATATTGTGAAGTTTGAGCCACTGTGTCCAAATAATTCCCCCCTGTGAGTGAATAAAGTTTAAGCTCCAGCACCAGCGCGACACTATGAAGAGTAATGGCGCCCTCTAGTGGTCTGGTGGTGCAAGTGCAGTTCTTACCATAACACTGTCGAAGAGCTGTTTGTCGTCCAGACTGTTGTCCTGCACACAGCCCGACTGGCTCAGGTAGTGATAGGCCTCAGCGCCGTCAGAAAGGAGGTACATATCTGCAAACACAAATATAACGGATATAAGATGGGGTTTTTTTTCAGGTGCTCTGTGTCACTTTTTGGTTGGGGGTCCGTCGCCTGCTTGTTTCTACTGAGATGTCATGGCACAGTAATATTTTTTATTTATTTACCCTTTATTTAACCAGGAAAGTCCCACTGAGATTCAAAGATCTCTTTTTCAACGGTGTCCTGGACAAGAGGCCCACACAAAACAACCCACGGGACAAAAATTAAATATAAAATCAACACAGATAAAATGTTAGCGACACAGTTAGAAACACTGGCATATCATCGATTGCATTTCCAGGTCCTTCAAAAGAGCATTAAAATAAAAAAAAGTGTTTGAAGTTTTAAAACTCTCTGCAAAGAATTCCAGTCTGCACGATCCTTTCTCTGTTCTCACAGTAGGAACCAACAACGTGTAAACATCCTGAGAACGTAAATTCTGGGTCCATCAGGCTGAAGATCCACACTAAGGTACAGAGGAAGCAGCCCAGCAAGTCCCTTATAAACACGTTTGTACCAGTAATAAATAATAATAATGCATTTTATTTATTAGGCGCCTTTCTGGCCACCCAAGGTCGCCTTAAAACAGCAGCTACAGCGCTTTTCACACACACTCATGTCCTCAGAGACGCTTTACAGAGCGTTATTAACAGAGCATTGTTCATTTACTCCAGACCCGATGGTGTAAACTACCACAAACACTCATGCACACTCCACTTTCACACCTACAGTGCAGGTTTTGGGTCGAAAAAACACAGTACGGCATTAAACAGCTCTACCTTACATTTCTTCATTCACAGGTCCACAGATCTGACCTGTGACTTGGTCTCATTTGGTGTCCGTGAAGATAGAAACGTTTAATACCGCACTGTGAAACATTTCAGAATAAGATTTAACATCTCCGTGGAGGAAAGCACCTGACGGACCTTCCACCGGAAAAGTTACACACTGCACCTTTACCTGCTATAAACTATGTGGGTCAGTGACACGACGCTGTTCAACTGCAATTTTCTCAGTTAAAAAGGTTTAAATTTCATAATAATTCAGCGCATTTCTGTAGCACCTTCATGGAACCAAATCATTTTTTTTCAGAAATCCTGAGTTATTCTGCCTGTTTTTTGTGCTTAAAGTGTTAAAATGTCATGTGGTGCGACCGTGCATCATGTGGTGCGACTGATAACAGCAGGAATTCTGTGGCTGGAGTTTAATAACAGACAAAGTCGACTTGGGGGAATGGTTCTTTAGGCGTTTTTCTTCATTTGATGCATTTTCCAGGGCAGTAGTTTGTTCATTAAACACAAGCAGGCGACTGTCATATTCAACAGCAAAAGAAAATGCAAATAAAATGCATAAAAAATCTAAAGAAACGCAACAGTTTGTTTCTACACACTTCATATTACTCAGAACTTAGATTAATATCCCAACCATGTTTTAGAAAATAAAACTATTTTAAGGTTATTCTCGGTCACACCACATGACATTTTACACTAAAAATGCTTCATATAAATGTTAAACACAGATTTATGCTCCTGACACTGGAAATATTTGAAAAAGTTCAGTAGAAACTCATGTTTTTTATATTTTATTTGCCATATGAACAAATAATATCTCACCTCTGTGGTCTCTGTCCGCTCCAGCTAAAAGTGCATAGAAGATGTGGTAGTTTCTCTCCCCTGGATTCTGCCGTACTACTCGATTCTGGAGAAAATACAATTAAATATTACAGCATTTTTTATTTATTTATTTCACAACTCAACAATAACAAAAAGGTTCAACATTTTTTACCTTTTCCAGTAAATCTGATTTTGTATGTCAAGGAAAATCATTAAATTTTCTTTATATTCAAGATACACAACTGTAATTAAAGGTGCACCACAGGGCTGGACTATGGACCAAAAAAAAAATATCACGATATATTTTGCTGTATCTCGATTTCTTCACAGGAAAAATAACCCCCGAAAACTACTGCAAAAACAAAGGTGCCAAAGTCCACAAAGTCTTTTTTATTGAAGTGCAAAGATTAAGAAGAAAATAAAACAACTCAACTCGAGGTAGTAGTCCTGGTTTAGTCCTGGTCCTGGTTTAGTCCTGGTCCTGGTTTAGTCCTGGTCCTGGTTTAGTCATAGTCCTGGTTTAGTCCTAGTCCTGGTTTAGTCCTGGTCCTGGTTTAGTCATAGTCCTGGTTTAGTCCTAGTCCTGGTTTAGTCCTAGTCCTGGTTTAGTCCTAGTCCTGGTTTAGTCCTAGTCCTGATTTAGTCCTAGTCCTGATTTAGTCCTAGTCCTGGTTTAGTCCTGGTCCTGGTTTAGTCATAGTCCTGGTTTAGTCCTAGTCCTGGTTTAGTCCTGGTCCTGGTTTAGTCCTAGTCCTGGTTTAGTCATAGTCCTGGTTTAGTCCTAGTCCTGGTTTAGTCCTGGTCCTGGTTTAGTCCTAGTCCTGGTTTAGTCCTAGTCTTGGTTTAGTCCTAGTGATGGTTTAGTCCTAGTTCTGATTTAGTCGTAGTCCTGGTTTAGTCCTAGTCCTGGTTTAGTCCTAGTCCTGGTTTAGTCCTGGTCCTGGTTTAGTCCTAGTCCTGGTTTAGTCCTAGTCTTGGTTTAGTCCTAGTGATGGTTTAGTCCTAGTTCTGATTTAGTCGTAGTCCTGGTTTAGTCCTAGTCCTGGTTTAGTCCTAGTCCTAGTTTAGTCCTAGTCCTGGTTTAGTCCATGGCTGAGCACCGGACTCCGTGTTTAGTCCTGGTTTAGTCCTGGTCCTGGTTTAGTCCTAGTCCTGGTTTAGTCCTAGCCCTGGTTTAGTCCTAGTCCTAGTTTAGTCCTAGTCTTGGTTTAGTCATAGTCCTGGTTTAGTCCTGGTTTAGTCGATGGCCAAGCACTGGGCTCCGTGACCACGTTTAGTCCTGGTTTAGTCCTGGTTTAGTTCTGGTTTAGTCCTGGTCTAGTCCTGGTTTACTCCTGGTTTAGTCCTGGTTTAGTCCTGGTTTAGTCCTAGTCCTGGTTTAGTCCTGGTCTAGTCCTGGTTTAGTCCTGGTTTAGTCCTGGTTTAGTCCTGGTCTAGTCCTGGTTTAGTCCTGGTTTAGTCCTAGTCCTGGTTTAGTCCTGGTTTAGTCCTGGTTTAGTCCTAGTCCTGGTTTAGTCCTGGTTTAGTCCTGGTTCAGTCCTGGTTTAGTCCTGGTCTAGTCCTGGTTTAGTCCTGGTTTAGTCCTGGTTTAGTCCTGGTTTAGTCCTGGTTCAGTCCTGGTTTAGTCCTGGTTTAGTCCTGGTCTAGTCCTGGTTTAGTCCTGGTCTAGTCCTGGTTTAGTCCTGGTTTAGTCCTAGTCCTGGTTTAGTCCTGGTTTAGTCCTGGTCTAGTCCTGGTTTAGTCCTGGTTTAGTCCTGGTCTAGTCCTGGTTTAGTCCTGGTTTAGTCCTAGTCCTGGTTTAGTCCTGGTTTAGTCCTGGTCTAGTCCTGGTTTAGTCCTGGTTTAGTCCTAGTACTGGTCTAGTCCTGGTTTAGTCCTGGTTTAGTCCTGGTTTAGTCCTGGTTTAGTCCTGGTCTAGTCCTGGTTTAGTCCTGGTTTAGTCCTAGTCCTGGTTTAGTCCTGGTTTAGTCCTGGTTTAGTCCTAGTCCTGGTTCAGTCCTGGTTTAGGCCTGGTTTAGTCCTGGTTTAGTCCTGGTTTAGTCCTGGTCTAGTCCTGGTTTAGTCCTAGTCCTGGTTTAGTCCTGGTTTAGTCCTGGTCTAGTCCTGGTTTAGTCCTGGTTTAGTCCTGGTTTAGTCCTGGTCTAGTCCTGGTTTAGTCCTGGTTTAGTCCTGGTCTAGTCCTGGTTTAGTCCTGGTTTAGTCCTAGTCCTGGTTTAGTCCTGGTTTAGTCCTGGTTTAGTCCTGGTCTAGTCCTGGTTTAGTCCTGGTTTAGTCCTAGTCCTGGTTTAGTCCTGGTCTAGTCCTGGTCTAGTCCTGGTTTAGTCCTGGTTTAGTCCTGGTTTAGTCCTGGTCTAGTCCTGGTTTAGTCCTGGTTTAGTCCTGGTTTAGTCCTAGTCCTGGTTTAGTCCTGGTTTAGTCCTGGTTTAGTCCTGGTTTAGTCCTGGTCTAGTCCTGGTTTAGTCCTGGTTTAGTCCTGGTCTAGTCCTGGTTTAGTCCTGGTTTAGTCCTGGTTTAGTCCTAGTCCTGGTTTAGTCCTGGTTTAGTCCTGGTTTAGTCCTGGTTTAGTCCTGGTCTAGTCCTGGTCTAGTCCTGGTTTAGTCCTGGTCTAGTCCTGGTTTAGTCCTGGTTTAGTCCTGGTTTAGTCCTGGTTTAGTCCTGGTCTAGTCCTGGTTTAGTCCTGGTTTAGTCCTGGTCTAGTCCTGGTTTAGTCCTGGTTAAGTCCTGGTTTAGTCCTGGTTTAGTCCTGGTTTAGTCCTGGTTTAGTCCTGGTCTAGTCCTGGTCTAGTCCTGGTTTAGTCCTGGTTTAGTCCTGGTCTAGTCCTGGTTTAGTCCTGGTTTAGTCCTAGTCCTGGTTTAGTCCTGGTTTAGTCCTGGTCTAGTCCTGGTTTAGTCCTGGTTTAGTCCTAGTACTGGTCTAGTCCTGGTTTAGTCCTGGTTTAGTCCTGGTTTAGTCCTGGTTTAGTCCTGGTCTAGTCCTGGTTTAGTCCTGGTTTAGTCCTAGTCCTGGTTTAGTCCTGGTTTAGTCCTGGTTTAGTCCTAGTCCTGGTTCAGTCCTGGTTTAGGCCTGGTTTAGTCCTGGTTTAGTCCTGGTTTAGTCCTGGTCTAGTCCTGGTTTAGTCCTAGTCCTGGTTTAGTCCTGGTTTAGTCCTGGTCTAGTCCTGGTTTAGTCCTGGTTTAGTCCTGGTTTAGTCCTGGTCTAGTCCTGGTTTAGTCCTGGTTTAGTCCTGGTCTAGTCCTGGTTTAGTCCTGGTTTAGTCCTAGTCCTGGTTTAGTCCTGGTTTAGTCCTGGTTTAGTCCTGGTCTAGTCCTGGTTTAGTCCTGGTTTAGTCCTAGTCCTGGTTTAGTCCTGGTCTAGTCCTGGTCTAGTCCTGGTTTAGTCCTGGTTTAGTCCTGGTTTAGTCCTGGTCTAGTCCTGGTTTAGTCCTGGTTTAGTCCTGGTTTAGTCCTAGTCCTGGTTTAGTCCTGGTTTAGTCCTGGTTTAGTCCTGGTTTAGTCCTGGTCTAGTCCTGGTTTAGTCCTGGTTTAGTCCTGGTCTAGTCCTGGTTTAGTCCTGGTTTAGTCCTGGTTTAGTCCTAGTCCTGGTTTAGTCCTGGTTTAGTCCTGGTTTAGTCCTGGTTTAGTCCTGGTCTAGTCCTGGTCTAGTCCTGGTTTAGTCCTGGTCTAGTCCTGGTTTAGTCCTGGTTTAGTCCTGGTTTAGTCCTGGTTTAGTCCTGGTCTAGTCCTGGTTTAGTCCTGGTTTAGTCCTGGTCTAGTCCTGGTTTAGTCCTGGTTAAGTCCTGGTTTAGTCCTGGTTTAGTCCTGGTTTAGTCCTGGTTTAGTCCTGGTCTAGTCCTGGTTTAGTCCTGGTCTAGTCCTGGTTTAGTCCTGGTTTAGTCCTGGTTTAGTCCGCGGCCGAGCGAAATCAGAAGTAAACATAAACATTATCGCGATACGATATATCGAAATGTCAGAATTCATATCGAGTTTAAAAAATCCCTCGATATATTTTAAATCTGGAGATATCGCCCACCGGTTTGGTCTCCACGAAGACAGAAAGATTTAATACTCCGTCTCCTTTAAGAAAACCAGTAGAAAAGTTACGCAGTGCACCTTTAACACAGAGTCACTACGATATAAGACGGACGGATGGAGGATACAGTCAATGATGCAGCCTCCCTGGATATTCCCGTTCTGGGAGAAGTTGAGCTGAATGAACTTCCCAAAGCGACTGGAGTTGTTGTTGTACACGGTCTTGGCGTTTCCGAAGGCCTCCATGATGGGACTGTGGAAGAGAATGGCATAAATGTGAGTCCAAAAACATATAAATGGCGACGAGAAACACGGTGAATAGTTTTAGTTTCAGGCCGGACCTGCTCTGCACCAGCGCCTGCTCCACTCGGGTGGTGCTCTCCGAAGGCGGAGAACCGAGCGAATACTGGCTCATCACCGAGAGGAACTTAAGCAGCAGTTTGGTGCTTTCGGTCTTTCCCGCGCCACTTTCACCGCTGCAAATGAAATATAATAAATAAAAGTTAAATTGTGACTGTGTGTGCGCGAAATGTTGACTCTGTAACAACGCACTGCCGTTATCATGAGCTATTTTTGTACATGTGAATTTAAATTTTAAGACCTCAGGGCAATTTTAGTACATTTCTCCTCGCCTGGATTTTTTTTTTCTTAATTTTGCTTTTAAAACTGCCCCTTTTACCCCTAATGAAGTGTTCTACCTCCTTTTGTTCAGTCCAACCTGTTATTTCACAATCTGCTGCTGTAGTTGTGTCATGAGGCTGTGATAAAAGAAATAGAGATGAAAAAAAAGAAACTGACAATAAAATTCCCACTCTTTTATACAAAACACACAGCAAACATGTAGAAACAACTTTTTGGACATAAAAAATGCTTAATTTAGGGCCTTAGCTACAAAAATGTAGAATCTCAAGTCTGTAAGTAAATTAAAAATCTCCTTATTGCCCTAAAAACAAAAAAAAAGTGCAATCGCTCCATTAATTTCCTGGTTCAGTCCTGGAAACAGCTCCTGTCAGGTCCAGGGCCAGAGCCACAGCACTTCTGCATTTCCATTAATTAAGAGTTAATTACATTTGGATTTAAGAGTTTATTACATTTGGATTTGTTCATTTTGAGTGAAATAAACCTTTCAAATAAAAATAGCAAAGAGATGCACAATTACACACACCAAGATGCGTAATTTTCCATTTATTTGAGAAAAAACTGCACTTAGAGCGACTTTTTCCCTCGTTATAAACACACACAGTCAGAGGAGTCGACCATCTTGACTCACTTCACTCTTTGGCAAAGTTTGGCTCGATCAAAATGGACGGAGCGCATGAGTTTGGGGAAAACAAAGTTCCTGTTGGACACTCGTTTTGCTCCCGTCATCACACAGCGTGAGTGTGACGTAGGATAAAGCCGCAGAAATGTACGGAAACCTCTATGTCTGCACTTTCAGAGGGGAAAAGGACGTTTCTGTCTTTTACCGTTAGAAAGTTCTGCGCGGTTATAGAAAACATATTCCTCAGAATCGTATACGATGTCGTGGGTGTTTGAGTGTTAAAGTTTATAAGAGTGAGTTTTGCGTAATACAGGACCTTTAAACGTTTGCACATCTTCCAGAACAAAGTAAACGTGTGTTTGCTCTGACCTGATGAGGACGCACTGGCTGTCGTGCCTCTTCCACAGGCAGCGGTAACACTCGTTGGCGATGGCGAAGATGTGAGGAGGCAGCTCCCCCAGCTGGTGTTTACTGTACAAGTCCACGGAGGCGCCGTCGTACAGGCCTCGGATCTGTTTGTACGGATTCACGGCGGCCAGAATGGAGCCGATATTGGTCTGAGAAAAAATGAAATGACAGAGAAAAGCGAGTTAAGGACACAGGAAGTAAACAAACATCAGCAGGTGTGTTGAGGAGGGTCCGTCAAACGCTTTTCTTCATGGAAATATCATTACTTTGTCTGGAATTTTTCACAGTATGTTATTGCTAAACCTTTTCTATCTTCATGGAGTGTAAACAAAACCACGTTACAGGTCAGATCTGGGGAGAGGCGACCCCGTTCAGAGTCCGAACGCCTGTATTTTTAGGTATTTTTGAGCTATAAAACCACCTGTAACTGAATAAATGTAAAGTAGAGCTATTTAAAGTCACACTGTGGAACATTCCAGGCAGAGCAATGATCAATGACCATGGAAAAAAAAGCAGGTAACCGACCCTCAACCAAAAGAAAGAAAGTTTATAGCCCGAAAAAATCTCTGCAAGCGGCTTTTTGAGTGCCTAATTCTCATATAATATCCTTGCGACACAGGGAGTGACCTAGTTCGGAGTAAGTTCATGATATTTCAGGCCGCGTTACAGCGAGTGCTCCAGCCTCGGTCGGTAAAGTGTGTTTTTGGGGTCACTCGGCGGTGCTGTCGGTTCACTGAAGCACACGGGGGCCCCTCTCACACAGATTAAGGATTGGATTTCTTAAGAACGGGTCAGCGGCAGTTCGAGCGTATATACAGTACACAAGTATTTACGCTTTTACTCACTGTAGTGTTTTACTGCAGCATTTTGGGAGGTGTTTGTCCATCAAAAACTACATAAATAAACAACAATTACTGTGAATATTTCAATTTGTGCATTAACTCATCTAGCCTAGTAATAAGTGCTGGTTTTGTCACCATACCGAATGTTAAAATTTCAAATATGATTTCAACACTAGAGAAAAAGTTTGATATAAATGAGGCCAATCGTCTTATTTTTTGACAATACAGTGTAATTTACAACATAAAATAACAGCAGTTTCTTTAATATTTCCGTCTGGTCTTATACTAAGACTGATATAGGTCAAGGTTATTACAAAACTGTTAAGAAATGGTCAAGTTTTGCACTGTTTATGTGATTTTGTTCAGTACTTATACAGTATTGATTAGTATTGGGGTGCATAATTGATACTCTGCAGTGATATCACGCTGGGGGTGTTCAACATGCATGTCTATTGGCAGAATGTTCAGAGGTTACCATGGTGATACAATGCACACAGGAGCAAACACTGTCAAAAAAAAGGTCAGAAAATTCAAGAAAAAATACCAAATGGATGGAACATAAATCCAGGGGAATGGGATCATGACGAGAGTTCCTGTTCCTGTTGTAGTTTCTGGGAGATTGTGTAAAAACGAATCAGATTAAAGTCTAACTTGAGTAACAGAGCTTCAGACAGAGCAGTGCCTCCAGTTAGTATCACACCCCCAGGGAATGTTGCAGACATCAGCAGTAGGAATGTCCCGATCCAATATTCAGTATTAGTACTGGCTCCCGATCCGGTTCTTTTATGAGTATCGGACAGTATCGGATAGACATGGGCATTTGATTACACTTTCTTAATCAATCGTCGGGAAAATTAACGATCGATTTTCGATTAATCATTAACATTTTGTATTAAAATTATCATCATTATTATTACTGTTACTAATCTGCATAAATAAACTCAACTTTACAACATATAAACCATAATGACTCCAGAGCCTCATCAGTGTGAGATCAGAATGTGTTTAATGCAGCTTTAAACATTTGTTTACGTCTTACAGAAACTAAACTTAAAACCACATGACTCATTTGCATAAACTGTAAGTGAAAAAAGCAGCTCTTTCCTTGTGCTGCTGCTTCAGCTTCTGTTGGACTAAAGGACTCGACTCAGTGGAATATGAGTGTTCTCCCTGTGACAGAGGATGTGATGAGGCTGTGAGTCTGTTCTGTGCGTATGTCGCGTTGGAGATGCTGCGTAAACATGTGAAACCGGGACACTCAAAAAACCCGATCATACCCGGGACACAGATGTGCAGGTAAACACACTCTGAGGAATATAGTGATCTCCAAGGAGCCAGAGCCGAGACGTGGGACTGTGGGGCCACAGCTCCAGTGTTTGTGCTGTGAGACGCAGCCTCGACTCCTCAGGCTACGTTACACAGACACCTACATTCAGTTTGTCCATTAAAATGAACGGGATCGACAAAATTCTTAATGATCATTTATCGATTAATCGACTAATCCTGCCCATCCCTAGAATCGGATTCAGTCACGTGGTCAGACAGATCCAGTTTCACATGTTTTTATAGCATCGTCACACTTTACAGCAGCCGTGACTCAAAACGCTGCAGTGTCGCTGTCTGGAACTTTTCACTACAACAAAACGAGAGCCAAACAGCGACGCAATCGCTGCAAACAAACAGTTTCTGGTGGAGGAACAAACAGAGCCACTTTAACACTACCAATTTGATTCGTCACTGACAAAAGAATCATCGGATGAGTTTGAGATTTACAAGCGCAAGACGACAAAGCCACAGCAGCAAAAACACTGGCGGAGGTGAGGCTAAGTAAGGTCGGTCAGGCTTTCGTCGTCTAATGGACTTTTTGGAGCTAAGGTACAAACAAAGACGGTGCTACCGGAGCTATAAAAAAGGTATCAGATCTGTATTGGAAAGAGCAGTCCGTAAAAAATTGGATCGGATCAGAAGCCAAAAAACCTTGATCGGGACATCTCTAATCAGCTGCAAAGAATCAATAAGCAATTATATATATCCACATTCCAATCATCATATTCACTGTCGTGTGCTTTATTCCAGGCTGATTCTAGTCACAGTGGCAGTGCCCTCACATAGATGCTGTCCTTCTGGTAGCGCAGGTACAGGTTGTGCATGATGGCGGCTTCGTGCAGCTCGCTCAGGGCGGACATGTCCTCCACGCCCTGGACGCTGCTCGGGTGCATGGCGTACACCGTCTCCCTGCTCAGCTGCGCCCTCTGGAGGTACATCACCTGGAATAAAGAAGTGTTTACAAGAAGTTAGCTTCAGGGAAATACATGTAACCAACACCGCATGAGTCAGTATAAGAGCCGTGAGTCATGTTACACCGTGACTTTATTATGTCTGGTCATTGGATATGAAGGTGACATTATAGTTTCAGCACAGCGTCAAAATGTGCTGAATATATAAAGAGACGGGAGATATTTGTTTGTTTATATGATTGTAGAGGGTTTGGAGTAGACCCTTTTAGAGCGGAAGTGATAAAAAAAAAAAGCTGCACGTGCATTTTGGCAACAGAAGCGGCATTCTTCCCCATTCATTCCGATTTATTCAGACTGAACACGGACAGAAGACGGAGATAAAAACATTTGCAGCACCAAAACGTCTGGCTGTTCTGTGTGTGGTTGTCAGAATCGACTAAAGTTTTAATGTTTTATTCAGTGATTGCACAAGGACCTGGCAGTCGGACACCATTTGTCAAAGTCAGTTTGTTGAGGAAATATTCATGATCTTTTGACGATAATCCTTTCGTAGAGCTCGACAAGCTGCTGAGTTCTGCCGTACTTCTGTTGCCAAAATGAGCAACTGAGCTTAACACTAAAAGGGTCTATAGTAGGGCCCAACCGATATATCGGTTGGCTGATATTATTGGCCGATATTGACTCTTGGAAACATATCGATCTAAATCTTGCTGATATGGGCCGATATTCCACATGGACATGTTTTACCTTGTTATAAAGCTCAGACTCTCTATATTCTGCCCATTTAATCCAGTTTACAGACAGATAAATGTCCTGATCTGTTTACAGCCGCAGCCGTAGATCCATGTGCACATATACGGTCTATGTGTGCACAACACTGAGATTATATTCTTGTTATGGACGTTCAGTGTGAGTCTGGATTAAAGGACAGTTCTTAGTGCAGACTTGTGATCTGAGAGGAGCCTGTGTGAGGCTGAGTGTTGAAATGTGTCGGTTTTGAAGCTCGTTTTGGTTCTTTCTCATTGGTTAGCGATTAGCTGCTGTAGCTCGCACACATAAACAGGCTGTTTTCTCTTCTGTTAGCGACTGTAAAGTGACTATAGTGGCCGTATATATGTTACTGGACACGCACTGATATGTAAATGAGCTGTGAATAGAAGTGTGAATTATCAGCATTTAGCAGATCATTAATTACCGCGGCGCACACGCACTTTTCGCTAAAAGCTAATAGCGGTAGTTTACTTACAGCACTTTCTTTACAGGCTAGAATATGATACAAAAACACCATTAGGCCGAACTACTGTCTTTAAATATGACGTAAAGAGGCAGAAGAACAATAAATGTCGCCTAAATAAACCCAACTGAAAATCCAATAGAGCCAAACCTAAGTTTTATAAACAAATGAAGATTTACAGTGAATTTTTACATCATAAATATATCGGCGATTATATCGGCAGCTCCAACTCCCATTTTATTGGTATCAAATCGGCCGCAATAAAATCCATATCGGTCGGGCGGTAAATGGTCACATTTTCATACACCGCTTTTCCACATTCAAGGCACTTGCAAAGTAAACAAGGAACCACCCATTCACACACCCATTCACACACCCATTCACACACCCATTCACACACCCATTCACACACCCATTCACCAGTGTAAGCACTAGGGATGAGGCGGATTAAGTGTCTTGCACAATAACAGCATCATCTGCTAGAATCTGAATCTGACGGATTCAAACCGCCTTTGGATCAGTGGATAATCGCTCTAACCAAGGGAGATACTGCCGCCCTTTTATATCGCACTTTCCCAGCTTCAAGGCGCTCAAAGTACTTTATATTACGGAACCACTCGCCCATTCACACACATATTCATACACCAGTGTACGCAGACACTAGGGGCCTGCTGGGTTAAGTGTCTTGCCCAAGGACACAACAACACCATTCATCTGTGGGAGCTGGAATCACACCGGTCAGAGCCACTGGTTGGATCTGATCTCAGTTAATGATCTTTAAACATAAGGCCCAGGGGCCAGATCCGGCCCTCCAAAACCTTTAATCTGGCCCTCAGCTGATTTTCTACTAAAATATTAAAATTTTTAAGATTTATCTGGTAATTTTCTGCGCAGTTTTGCATAGCAGAGTTTCCAGCGCTTCTGTGCATTGGCGCCTCCACCAGAGCAGCACAAACGAAGACTTTCCTCTTTCCAAACACTCTTAAAGGACGATCGTTTTGACTGTTGACGTGACGCCCTCATCAGCAAAATGTCAAAAATGAGAAAAGTGGAGCTGAACGGCGAAAAATACAATAACTTGAACGGAGAATTGAGAAAACAGAAGATAAACGAATTATTGCTGGACTGCAGAAACAGCCAAGAGGTTAGTGATGCTGCTGTGAAAGCGACCTGACCTAGCATAATATTTTGTAAAATAAAATAAAATAAAAAAGATTTCTGGAATAGATTTGCATTTCTCTGCACAAATATTTGTACTTATTGCTATTTTTTGGGGTATATATGCCATGAGTTTTCTGATCCGGCCCCTTCTTGAACAAAAAAAATGATCCGGCTCAACATTTGTGCACTTTGGACGGATCAGCAGGGTCATATTGGATTTCAAAGCTGAGAAAATATTGCATAAGTAAAGGTAAGTATGTGTTATATTAAAATCATGTTTGTAAAATGACTAATGCAAAATCTCCCTGATCTTATCTCAAACATGAGCTGTCTCCTGATGTGCTCACTCCAGAAGTTAAGACTTTCCCAAACCGTGACTCCACACTGACTCATGACAGATAAACTGCAGTAGGGCTTGTATATGTTTCTACTGCTTTAGGCTATAAACTCTTTTACACAAGAATCCAACAAAGAGGGCAAGTTTACTCAGATCTAATCTCCATGTACTCAGTAGGACGTCCAGGCACATAAGGTGAATCACTTAGGCGCGCTTGACTGAGCTAATGGTATTTCAAAAGACTTCAGCAGCTCAACTTCAGTATAAAATATAGATCCTTTAAAAATGTGCAAACAAAAACATCCAAAATTCTGTAATGGAGGCAGCTGGAGGCAAAAGCGAAGTGGAACATAATGCGATTTCAATGGGAAAACGGGGATTAACCTGAAGATACCACAAAATATTAAAATACAAAAGAAATTGGGCAAATGAAATCCACTCAGATACATGTCAGTGATATCAGAGTCCAGTTTAAAAACATTTTCAATTGTGTTTAACGTTGTTAATTTAAGAAGAAGAGATTATGATAAACACTGAGCATTTGTGACAAAGAAAAATCCAGATTTTTATGTTTTACTCATAGTCCGTATATATGAGTGGACGTAGCTAAAGCGTTAGCCGCCACGTGCCAAACAGGAAGTGCTCCAGGAGGCTCTTCCAGCTCCTTCTCTCCCTTTTCCCCATTGATTTACATTAGGATCTTCTCGCTCCTCTCTCTGTACCTGCTGCACTGAGCCTCGTCATTTTGGTCTTAAATTGTTCGTATGAACCCGCGACACAGGATCCTGAATTTTTCATTTCTCTGTTTTGTTCCTAAATCAAGATATGAACATAAATAATGGACCAATCAGACGCCTTCATTCCCCGAGGTCCCTCCCCCTAGTGTTAGCAACAGGTTTGATTGACAGCTAGTTTCGTTGCTAAGTAAGTTCCCTTCCCGCTTTCCTGCCCCGATTGACTATTTCTGAAATAAAATGACAAAATATCTCCAACAGTTACAATAGCTAATGTTACTAGAATCTTAACTAGCATAATTTAACTAGCATAAAGTAAAGTGAATTCCATTCCAGTATTTTGAACATGATGACAAAGGATTTTAAACGGTCTATAAACTGGAATAGGATTTAAAAGTCATAACCTAAACTCAGATGTACTAGAAGTGCTGATGTAAGACTTCATTGGTGTTGGTGTTTTGCTGGGAACCACAGTCTGGTCGATACTGATGGACCGGGTCTGCGGCTGCGGTGTCCCGGGACATTACTGCTGCTGCTCTGACTCTTCGGTGGAGTCACATCTGGGAACCACACGAACGCTGAGTCAGCTGATCGCCCACAGAGCTCCTGGGAGTTATAGTTCCAAGTTTGAAGCTGATTGGTTTGCTTGTTTGTTTGGAGATAATGCACATTTTAAAAGCATGGAAATGAATAATAGTTAAGGTTTAAAGGTCCTATATTACGCTAAATTGTCTCTTGTGAGCTTTAAAGCAGAACTAAGTAACTTCAGCGGTAGTTCTCCCCCTACAGGTCGCTTGTGAGAATGAACTGTCGTAAATCCTCTCCCGCACTGCTCTGCTGCTCACGTTTGTTTACACAAAGTCGGTGAACAGTGTCCAACACGATGTCTCAGGTGGGTCATGTTTTTTACTTTGTTTAATGGTGATTGATTTGAATCTTATACATAAACTATCTTGTAAAAATATATGTACGAGCTCCCGTAGCGCCCGGAGTTTACTCAGACTGCATAAGTATAACAATGATATGAGCAGTGCTTATGAAACTTAGTGTCAATAACTGCGTCTCTTGGACTCTTCTCTTTCCTTGAGCTCTCGTCATTCTTCAAACGCCTTCCCCAGATTTACTCGTGTGTGAGCTCGGGCTCTGTACGATTCACGCTTTCTTTTTCATGCGTCCTCGGCCATGGCTGACACCTCACACGTAAACACCAGATATTTACTCCTGCAGTGAGCTGTGTGCAGCGTCAGTACGGGGTGTGTGGCTCTGGTATCTGTGTTTGCTGTAGTGTCTGGAGCAGTTTGGCTCTGGTGAGAACAGAACAGACCCTGAGAGCTCAGATCCGGGTCGGTAGGAGCCCAGAGGCAGATGAGGCACCAGTGAACCCTTCAAACACCCCAAAATGTCACATGTGACCATCAGAGGGGCTTTATCCATCCATCCATCTTCTCCCGCTTAATCCGGCTGGGTCGCGGGGGCAGCGTGCTGCCCAATCCTCAGAGCACCTGACCCCCCCCTATGAACCCCTCTGCAGGTGGAGCCCACAGGAGGGTGGACAACATGGTCCTTGATGTTAGTTCATAGGGGTCCGGGCATGTTTTGGGTTGATGGGGGAAACCGGAGCACCCGGAGGGGCTTCAGAGACATTTAATTAGGTAAAAATGCTAGTTAGTTCTGCTTTAAGCCATGTTATAATGTCGTTACCTCCTCAAAAACAGACCTGGGGCTGTGTTTTGTTTCATTCACATGTTTGAATGAAACAAAATGCTCTGTTCCACCTTGTTGTTGCTGTGGAAATGTTCACTTTCGGGGCAAAAATTATCCATATGATTTTTGTGAAGCTGTACAGACTTTAGAAACACAGTGGAGCACTTCCTGACATCACAAGGTGGAAGAGAATGTTTTCAGTTTGAGAGAAGAACTCTGAGGCCTAAATGTGCAGGATTTTTTGTGTGATGAACGTGTGAATGAAACAAAACACAACTCAAGGTATATTTGTGATTAGGAAACGACATTATAACATAGATCAGCAAATGGTGCAATATGGGCTCTTTAAGGTTGCAGAAAAAAGCATTCTGGGTAAAACAAAATGGAAACATTGTCTTCCAGGAACCAAAATAAAACACATAGCGGGTTGTTGATTAAAATAGATTCAAATAATGACTTGTATTTCAGAGTTTATGACAACACGGCTGCATTTGCTGATTGTATTTTCTAGTAATGACTTCACCCTCCTCCCGATAAGGCCATTAGAGGATGGGTGGACGCTCACACAACAATGCGGTCATCTGTAATTCTGCAAACGGCCCCGTGAAAGACGGCGCCTCGGGGGGGGGGACAGTGGATACAGTGATGTCATAGATGGAGCAGAAGGTCCTGGATTTACAACCATCTGGATCTCCACCCTCTCCCTCTCGCGTCGGCCGTGATTCGAAGCTGACGGGCGGTTCACGAGAGCAAATCAAACGTGCTTTTCATCGGCCACGTGTTCCGTCAGCGCGGTCGGTTTAACCCATTCATTTACATCTGGCGCTTAATGTGATGGACGTCACTCACAGCGCCCGGGTTCCGCTTCTACGACCAAGGCTGTAAAAACGGTTCTGATCATAAAGATCTATAATATCTTTGTCTACACTGGAAAAAAACTAAATCTAGCCAAGTTAAGATGACTTGAATTAAGAAAGTTTTATCAAGATTTGAGGAAATTTCACTTGGCAAGTAAAATTATCTGCCAGTGGTATGAGACTATGAAAACACATCTTGCTACACTTAAAATAAGAAAAACAACAACTTTTTGCACTTAAAACACTAATTCCACTAAAGTAATTTTAACTTATTTTTCAGATTTTTCGGACTATAAGACGCGTATAAGTCGCAACAGCCAAAAAAATGCAAAACGAAGAAGAAAAAACATGTATAAGTCGCACTTTTTGGGGGAAATTTATTTATAAAATCAAAGACCAAGAACCAATATTTCATCTTGAAAGGTGAGTTATAGAAGTTATAGTAATAAAAACAACCAAATAGAGAAGAATCTGTGTGTCATTCGTTCATTTTTCAATATAGAACCAAAAATAAGAAAATTAAAAAACCAGCTCTTTATTATTTGTGTCTAAAACCAAAATGAAAAAAAAAAGATAACGATTTGTTTTTTCATTTTTGATTCATATATACAATTCATATATTTGGTCTATGGGCTGAAAAATGTAATATATAAGTCGCACCTGAGTATAAGTCGCAGGAACCACCCAAACCCTGAAATAAAACTGCAACTTATAATCCAAAAACATGGCACCTAGTTTTTTTTTCAGTGTCCCAAAAAAATGTTTTCGTAGGCCAATAATTTTGTTGAAATAACCCAAAATTTTCACAGAATACCTAGAAACAGACCCAGATTTTATTGTGGAAGCCGTCTGACTTCACAGCGTTAGGATTCGTCCACTCAGCGTAGGTGGGTACTTTTTTATTTAACCAGTCGCTGCTATTTGGTCACGTGCGCATGACGTCTGCAGTCTCCTATCGTAACTCGGGTTGGTTCTGGCCAACAACACACCGCTTTGCTGATTGGCTAATGCACCAACTACAACTTCTGGGGGTTTTGTGAACCGTATAGTGTCTGTGATCCCTGGCCTAGTTGCTGGAGAGAAATGAAATTGAGCGGAGGCACTAGGTGGCGCCAACCTGGTTGAGCCGTTCATTCCCAAAGAAGTCATTTTGCGTCTTGGAAAAAGCTCGCACACACTCACCCAGGTCTGTGCAGCCTTTAAAGCAAAATTTGGGGAAAAACTTCACCAAATGGCAAAAAAATGTGGACTTGGTACCAAATATTTAAAGAGGAAGTCTGTTTATGCAGGGCTAAAGGAGCTGGTAGACCAACATCAACATCATCATACACTGAGTCGTTTTCAAGATAACTGATTTTAAAATGATGTCAAATTTTTGGGGACACTCTGTATATACCTTTTTTATTCAAATCAAATTCTTAATGCAGTGCACTTTGAATTACCAGAGCTTTCAAATCACAAAAATCACAATTGCAATGTTTAGGTAATCTTCTGCAAACATTATAATAGTCTAAATTTATTAAGGTGTATTTAATAAGAGACTAGAAATGCATGTGATTCTTGTGTAGTTTTTCCTGAATTTAATCATTTCTCAAATGTTAATGATCTATTTTTGTCTATTAGCTGTATTTTTTTTTTTTTTAATCAATTTCAATTAGAAGCTGCTGTCAACAACTGTTAGTCCAGGTCTGTAGTCTTCATTTAATCCCATATAAAGGTGCACTTTGCAACTTTTTTAGTCACCTACTGGTCTCCATGGTGATGATTTACCTGGAATATTTCACAAAATGCAATAGGCCAAGTTACGGGTCAGAATTGTGAAGACACTTACAGTGTTTTTGAGCTGTAAAATAGATGCAATTAATGCCATACTGTGGAACATTGCAGAGTTAGCAATCACATCTACCAGAAAAGTTACACAGTGCACCTTTAAGGGTTGGTTCAGGGTTTGATCTGGTGGTTCAGAGAGAAAGGACTGTGCTTAGAGCTTCAAAACAGTGTGGCTTTTAAAATTTACTGTCATAATCAACCTCAAAATCTTTCTCTCCCATAAAAAATTCCACTAAAATGTTATGAATTGCCTTTTCATCGTGAATGTTTGCGGCCCTTCTCTCCATAACCACATGATCCGTCTTCTTTTTTATCTTTTGGGGATCACTTTTCCTTCTGATGTCACACTTTTGGCCTGAGGCGGGGGCCATCTTTCTCTTTTCATGACTGGAACACAACACGTGAAAGTTAATCTGAGAAATCCGAGCATCGAAACCTATTAAATTCCACTCTTTGATCACACAGTGCCTGGATTCTCGACTCGTGATTGATGGTTTTATAAAGTACTTTCCATGCAAGTGACTGACGGTGATGGAAGAAGTACTCAGTAGTGTTTTAAAGGTGCAGTGTGTAGCTTTTCTGATTGAGGGACTGTCAAATGCTTTTTTCCTTGGAAATGTTATTGCCTAAAGGCCGCCACACGCTACAGGAGCATTTGCTCGATTTTGGCTGCGATTTCTTCTCCCGTGACCCGACTTTTTGTCTCCGTGTGCGATTCTGAAGCCGCTGCTCCTCATGTGTGGAGTCAGTGTCAGATCAGAACCACCGAACATCAACAACGCGACGGAAACAGACGATAAAACAGAGTCAGGGGCAGAGGAGCGACGGACACAGAGACGCAACAAACAAACTCAGGATAGAGCGAAAATAAAGACTTTATTCCTCACCTAATGTAAAGTGGAACATTTAAAGTGCAGCGTCTGATCCACATTATCCATAGAAATTGTCCTCTGCAAATAATGACTCCAGTCCACAAAACTGCGCTATTAATCCAGTTTGAAGTGTTCTTTGAAAGTAAAAAGGTGAAAGTTGTTCCTCACATGTGTTTGTTTACGTCCACAGAGCGTAAAGCTGCAGATCAGCGACAGTGACTCTACTTCCTGTGGACTTTATCTCCTCTTTTCTGCTTTAAAAATCCTGTATCTGAAGTATTGCTCCACATTTCACAAATAATAATAACACAGTTTGACTTGTGTCTAAACTAGAAGTGCAGAGCTCTGATCTTTGAACACTTCAGAGTCTCAGAGCGAGTGGTTTTACTGTAGACAGGAAACAGCTGACGTGATCGAGCTCACAGCTTTACAGCCTGTTTTACACAGACAGATCCTGCTGAAGTCTTTGTGATCAGAGATTTTTAGTCTCATAAAATTCTCCTCATGTCTGTGGTGTTTGCGCATTTTGTCGCACGTTTAAAAATCGTTTAAGACCGAAAAATCCTCCGAAAAAAGCCCACATCTCAAAGAACGCCTGATTTTACACATATATATAATTATAAAACCATCTGTAATTGAATAAATGTGAGGTAGAGATGTTTAATGTCACATTGTGGAACATGAAAAAATCTACTTAAGTAAAGGTATTATAGTGACTAAATAAAAATATACTTAAAATAATAAAAATTTAAAGCATTTCATCTATTTTGAGATCTAGTTGAGATGCTCATAAAGATTTGAGCTAAATTTTGTTCTGTTTTTATTTATATACTTTAGTTTTAGTTTGCTCAAATTACAAATGTGTTTTCAAACTATAATAATATACACTTTTATTTTTCAGTCCTGTTAAAAAATGTAGTAGAGTAGAAGTAGAAAGTACAGATACTTGCTCTCAAATGTAAAGTAAAAAGTATCCGCTTAAAAATCTGCATAAGTAAAGTACAGATACCTAATATTTATTCTACTTGCACTTTATTACCTTCCACCACTGCTGCCGACTCTACTGACCTGAAAAAGACCTGAGTGGGAATATGAAAGCAGATACGACTTGATGCTAACCAGAATCTTTAATGTGTCCATTTTAATCCCACACGGAGCTCTAACGGCGAGACTTTTCCTGCTACAATCGAAAACAGCAGTAAAAGCCAGACGCACGTCGATGTAAAACAGTGAGCAGACTTATTGATCTCAACCAGTGAAGGAACACAACTTCTTATGGGTGAATGGTTGTATTTTAGATGAGTTCATGCTAAAGGTGAACCGTGTAACTTCTGGGGGTCCGCCACAGGATTATTGCCATGAAGATATTATTGTTTTTCCAGAAGGGTTTCACAGTACACAGTTAAACCCATATACCGTATTTTTCGGACACGTCGCACTTTTTTTTTTACATGGTTTGGGTGGTTCCTGCAACTTATACTCAGGTGCGACTTGTATATAAAGTCTATAAATCACATGTTTGTTATTTTCACACTGATGGCCACAAGAGGGCGCTCTTGGCTTTCTAGGTGTGCCAGTATCTGCTACACCTCATGCTCTTCCTCCTGCACCACTGTCACTTCTCGCTCTATTACAGGAAGAGTCGCTGTCCTGCTGCAAGTCGTGAAATCTGCAGCTGAAAATGGGAATCGAGCAGCAGAAAGAAAGTTTGGAGTGAGTGAGAAACTTGTGTTTGACTGGAGAAAAGTGGAGGCGACTCAAGCTGAAATGAAGAAAACAAAAGCGCTAATCGCAGATAAAAGCTGGATTTAGCTGGAGTTGGAGGAGTTGCTCAGTGGAATTCAGTGAATTCAGTGGATTTAGTGATTTGGAGTGAGATGGTAAACTTGTTCTGCTGTTTCTGCTCTAGTTTTCATCTCTAGTTTTGTGAATAACTCTTCATATGTGACGTGAACACACCAGACACACATTCAGCCTGTTGTTCTCTGTTCTGTTATTACTATAACTCGCCTTTAAGATGAAATGTCTGTTCCTGGTCTCGGATTTGATCAAATAAATTTCCCCCAACTAATATATGTTTTTTTTTTCTTCTCCATTATGCATTTTTTGGCTGGGGCGACTTATAGCGACAAATGTTGTCTAGATACAAATAGAGAACATTTAATGCCACATTCTGGGACATTCTAGACAACGCAATAACATTTCCATGAAGACAAGCACCAGAAAGTTACACTGTGTACCTTTAAAGTGAATATGACAGGTTTTTCTAATTATTACTTGGTTTGGAGGGATCGTACTTGTGGTAAATATCACTGTATCATAATATTAGTCTAATCATGCCTATTTTGAAATTTAGATTTAGTTTTGGCACTCTTGGCAAAGGTTTCAGTTATGGCAGGGGTGTCCAAACCTGTTTTATCAAGGGCCACATGTTAAAACACAGACCAGCGTGAGGGCCGATCGAGGGTCAAAACAGTGAGTAATTCTAATCTGTGCTTTTATAACAGGTTTGAATGACCCTCCAGACCTTTGTTCAGGCTCAGACCATCAAAAAGACACACGAAATTTGCTTGATCGAGGGGGATTTCAAAAACATTCAGTAAAAAGTACGACTTACGGTAGTATGGGCTAATTCGTCTGGAAGCCTGAGGGCCAAAGCAATTGATCTGAGGGCCTCATTTCATATAGTCTGGACATGCCTGAGTTATGGAATCACCTTTACATATGTCACATCTGCTGCCTGTGTCCAACCAGGAACTTGAACTTCACCACAATTTTTTTTAAAAGTCGGAAAAAAGGCAAGACTCTAAATTCTAATATATACATTTTAGTGACATATGTGTGAAATAATATACCTGCTACACACACTTTAAGTTTACATGTGGACACACAGCAAAAAAGCCTATCAAAAAATAAGAAAAAAATAAAAAATTTGTGGTAAAAATGCCCTATTTTAAGTGAAATTTTCTGCCAGTGCAGTAAGAAATTTCCACTTCCCAAGTTTTCTTAAAACAAGACGAAATACGAATCTTGTTCTAAGCAGAAAACACGAGTTTTAAGTATTTATGGCAAGATTTTTCCCCTTATTGGTTTGAGAAGGAAGTTAAAGAGGCTTAACCTGGACTGAGTTAATATAAAAAGTGCTTAGAATAAGTTGTAATATCGAGATAAGATAAATCAGGAGGAATATCTTGAAACAGGTAAAAAAAATCTCATTAAGTAAAAAAATCTTAAAATTGATCTTTTAAGATGAATCTGCTTCATTCAAGTCAGTTTAACGATGCTAGAAAATCCTTTTGTGTAGTGCACTATTGCATTACAATCTTTTTATATTTTACAAAGGACTATAACACAACAAAGAACAAGCGATCAAACATATTGGCGTTTAAAAGACATACACAAACAAATAAAAGCACAATCGGGTATTACAGTTTCCCTTAGATATATTTCCCATTTTTCCCTAAAGTCATCACCCTTTTCTTTTTGAAGTTACAAGGGAAACGTTTCATGCTATAAATATTATTGACTATGGCCATGAATTGCTTAATAGTCGGTGGGTCCTTGCTGAGCCTTTGTCTAGTTATAGCTTTTTTGCTCGATGTCATAAAATATTTTCAAAGAACATCTCGGACTATTTGATTCACACCTTCCCAAAAAGAGTCAAGGGCAGTGCATCCCCCAAAAAACATGTGTGGTCTACAGGGCAGCACCTGCACTTTCCAGTTATAAAGTATCTAAGAATATATTTCCAAGAGAAATCCCCATGTGGACACGATTGTAGACTTTTGCAGATTTATCTAGTGTGTTTGTACTATGGATTATCCCAGCATAACCCGATTGATTGATTGATTAGTGAAATTGCGTAAAGGACAAATTCGTCACGCTGCTTCATGTGAACACTACAGTGGTGCATCAGACATGGCTGGACTCAAACATTAAGACACAACAGTCTGAGTAAAGGGAAGATAACATGAAGAAGATAGCAATCACTGAATCATCAGTGAAAAATGCTTGAGAAATGTTTTAGAGACATTTCTGGAGCCGTCTGTTTGTCCCCGTGGAGCTGTTACCTCTTAGTTTTGTTGTATGCTCCCTAGTGTGGCATTAAAATATCCCTATATTTAATTACAGGTGTCTCTATTGACAAAAACACCTTGTAAGGTAAGGTAAGGTAAGGTTTATTTATATAGCGCTTTACACAGACACATGTCCCCAAAGTGCTTTACACAGCATTTTACAGAGCATTCTTCATTCACTCCACACCCGGTGGTGGTGCTACTGTTATAGCCACAGTTGCCCTGGGGCAGACTGACAGAGGCGCGGCTGCCAGGCCAAGCGGCGCCAACGGTCCCTCCGACCAACACTCAGTCACACAACTACAGTGCATGTTTTGGGTTGATGGGGGAAACCGGAGTGCCCGGAGGAAACCCATCCAGACACGGGGAGAACATACAAACTCCACACAGAAAGGGGATCGAACCCGCAACCTTCTTGCTGTGAGGCATGAGTGCTAGCCACTCAGCCACCGTGCCATTGTAAAATTATTACTGAGTGGAGTGGCCTGGGGTAACCTGTAAATTGGCCTCGTGGTGCCATCTGCTTGTGAACATTTCAGGCACAGCAACAACTTTCCCAAGTGCAGCTTTAAAAGAGCAGCTGGTACTTTAAAATTATGAACATTATTATATTTTATCACTTTTTGCTGTAATTTTATCACTGCTCCACTGGCTGGTCAAGGTTAAATGGTCCTATATTACACAAACTGACTCTTGTGAGCTTTTAGTCATGTTATAATACTGCATAATACCTCCTCTAAAACATTCCCAGAATTGTGTTTTGTTTCCCTTTATTATTATTAGTCTGTCAACATCTCCAAATCTCAAAATGCTCTGTGCCAATTTGTGATTTTTGCCAATGTGTCATGAAGCGGTAGTTTTCAAGTTAACAACGACCTCTTACCTTTGGTTCAGTCGAGATTGACAATTCAAAACCTCCGTGAAGTCGCCCCATCAAACTCAAACCTGCACAAAAACTGTGTCAATCGTTTGTGCTGCAAAAAGTTTTGTTTGTGCGATTCTGGTTCTTCAGATATTTGCAGTTTTATTTTGGCCAATGACGTCGTCCAGAACCTCAGAATGTGAAATAGACTCAAAACAGGCAGAAAATTATAAAAAAAAAAAAAAAAACATTTGTATTTCATTTGTGTTGTTTTGTGCTGTGACAATTTTCATTTGTGCTGTGAGTTTATTCCTATTTCTAAATTATTAATTATTATTTCTGAGGTAATTATAGGACGTCATTTACACTCAGCTGACGACAAACTCCACAAAACTAGTGAAGAGAAACGATCTGAGGCTGTGGAAAAGTCTGTCTCAGTCTTTAGTAATTTGCTTTTGATTCATATTTTATATATTAATACAGACTTTTCCACAGCCTGAGATCGTTTATCACCACTACTGCAGAAATAATAATTAATAATTTGAGAAATAAACTCGCACAAATGAAAACTGTCACAGCACAAAACAGCACAAATGAAATACAAATGTTTTCTATAATTTTCCGCCTGTTTTGAGGCTGTTTCACATTCTGAGGTTCTGGACGACGTCATCGGCCGAAAATAAAACTGCAAATATCTGAAATAGAATCGCACAAATGAAACTTTTTGCAGCACAATCGAAGCACAAACGACTGACGTAGTTTTTGTGCAGGGTTGAGTTTGATGGGGGCGACTTCACGCAGGTCAATTCGAATAGAACAGAAGATCTTTATTTGTCATCGTAACAGATATAACACAATTAAGTGCAGTCCTCATTCAGTGCAAAGGTAATAAATAAGAAAAGATAAAAAGATAGAGTCCACATTCCCAACTGTAAAACGTAAGAACTGTGCTTTGGTAGCACCATTTACTGAGATAATGGCTGGTGGGTAAAACTGTTTTGTCGTCTGTCTGTGCTGTTTTTTATGGCCCTGTATGGACCAATTAACATCACAGGGGGGACTAAGGAGTGTTTTCAGTTTGAGAGAAGAAGCAGCAGCCTAAATATGCAGGATTTATGTGTTAAACATGCGTGAGTGAAACAAAACACACTCCAGGTACATTTGTGATGAGGAAACATTATAACATAGATCAGAACTTAGCGTGTGACGGGCCCTTTAATCACACCTCCCTAAATTACATCTTGCCTTTTTGAATGATCCTGTATTCGTCTTGCCGTCTTCCTTTTGTTTTGTAGAGCCACACCCGGGTCGACCCACGCTGCTTTTGTTTAGCCTGCAGCCCGGGATCTTCGCGGTGGGCGGCGTCAGGGCCTCTTTTCCCCAGAGGATGCATTATTACGCGGACACATGGGTCAGAAGCGTGGCACGTGCACACAAGCGCCTTCCTGTTCCTCTCTGTTCCTTTTGACTGTCAGTCTGTCCCCCCCCCACTGTCCATCTGCTCCAGGATCCCACCCAGACCCCAGAGAGTTTGGGGGAGTGAGGGTTTGGAATACTGATGCTGGAGCTAATCAAGTGTGTTTGTATTAGCAGCAGCAGTAGAGGGTTAAAATTATCATAAGTTTGCATATAAAGGTGCATTGTGTAATTTTCTGGTAGAGGGTCAGTCATCTTCTTGTTTCTATAAGTATTAGGGCCCGACCGATACGGATTTTGTTGCGGCCGATATGATACCAATAAATAATAACCAATAAAATGGGAGTCAGAGCTGCTGATATAATCGCCGGTATATTTATGATGTAAAAATTCACTGTAAATCTTCAGTTGTTTATAAAACTTAGGTTTGGCTCTATTGGATTTTCAGTTGGGTTTATTTAGGCGACATTTATTGTTCTTCTGCCTCTTTACGTCATATTTAAAGACAGTAGTTCGGCCTAATGGTGTTTTTGTATGATATTCTAGCCTGTAAAGAAAGTGCTGTAAGTAAACTACCGCTATTAGCCTTTAGCAGTAAATACGTGTGCACCGCGGTAATTAATCATCCCCTAAATGCCGATATATCGCACTTCTATTCACAGCTCATTTCCATATCAGTGCGTGTCCAGTAACATATATACGGCCACTATAGTCACTTTACAGTCGCTAACAGAAGAGAAAACAGCCTGTTTATGTGTGCGAGCTACAGCAGCTAATCGCTAACCAATGAGAAAGAACCAAAACGAGCTTCAAAACCGACACATTTCAACACTCAGCCTCACACAGGCTCCTCTCAGATCAGCACTAAGAACTGTCCTTTAATCCAGACTCACACTGAGCGGCCGGAAAAACAAGAGAATCTCAGTGTTGCGCACACATAGACCGTATATGTGCACATGGATCTACGGCTGTGGCCGCCAGAAAAGTTACACAATGCACCTTTATCAATACAGATGCAAAGCTCAGGTCATCTCTTGGAGCCCATTGCTGGATTTTAGTTGAAATCACAACTAAAATATTTAATACAGATGGAAGGCAGCTGAAAAATATTGATAAAATGCAGATTTCTAGTCACTAATAGAAATAATCAGGTTCAATATTTGTGAATTTACCTCTTTAATATTTAACAAGAAAGTAGAAGGTAAAATAGGAAGCACTACCCCATCTGGGAGCCTGACATCAGCACATTGTAGAAACTGAAAACACAAATAAAGGCCTAATGTGAAAACTGGGGTCTATTTACGAGCTTTGAACAAAACTGCAATGTGCTTGAATCTATCTTGAACACGTGCAGGAAATATGCCAAAGTAGAGTTACTAGAACCCTCTCTCTCAGTAGTAGCAAACAATGAATACTGAACAATAAAAAAGTGTTATTGTAGGACAGAGCGATCAATAATATTTTAATTGAAATCGAGATTCTGCTCCTCCCCTCACCTGTGGTCATGAGCTCTGGGTAATGACTGAAAAGACGAGAAGATCGTGGATACAAGAGTGGAGAGTGGCCGGGCGCTCCCTTAGAGATAGGGTGAGGAGCTCGGTCACGTGGGAGGAGCTCGGAGTAGAGCCGCTGCTTCTCCACGTGGCGAGGAGCAGCCGAGGCTCGGGCATCTGTTCTGATGCCTCCTGGACGCCTCCATGTCCCACCGGGAGGAGGCCCAGGACACGCTGAAGGGACTATGTCTCTGGGCCTGGGAACACCTCGAGGTCCCCCTGGAGGAACTGGAGGAAGTGTCTGGGGTGAAGGAAGTCTGGGAGTCCCTGCATAGACTCCTGCCCCAGCGACCCGGCCCCGGATAAGCGGAAGAAAATGGATTGATGGAGATTCTACTGTCAATCGTGAGTAAAAGCCTGTGATTTGGAGCAGAGATTTGGAGCTCTGGAGTTCAGACTTTGGATAAATAAATCTGACATTTTCTTATGTTCAAGGTTTGATAAAAATCCAATCTAAAAATGAAATCTCAATATGAGGGGGAAATTAATTACGTATTCCATAATGTCTCAAATGTCTCAGCCTTAGAGATTTAAGGTTAAAGGTGCACTAAGTGACTTTTGGAGATTGCTTTCCCTGCAATGTACCACCACATTTCACTTATTTAACAACAGGTGTAAACAAGGTAAAACAAAACCTGTGCAATTAAATATGCATTCTACTGTAAGTGGGACAACCTATCCACAGACTGGACCTGTAAATTAGCTCGGTGCTTTTCTCCCTGGAAATAGATAAGTTTAATATTGTAGTGGGAAAAATTCCAGGCAAAGCAACAACATTACAACTGGGGCTGAAACGATTCATCGATTAAATCGATTAGAAAAATGCATCGATTATTTTTTTTTGCCTCGATGCTTCGTTTTATTTTCATACGCTCGGCGATGGCCGGAACCTTTTGTGGTAGAGGTAAAGTTTCCGCACGACCACTGCACTTCACTGTACACACAACAGCGCGGCGCCCATGGATGTGTAATAAGAGCCTTGGAGGAGGAGCGTACGCTCCGGCGCTCCGGCGCTCCGGCATACCGGAGGAGATGAGGAGGAGCGTACGCTCCGGTACGCCACGCGCTCCTCATCTCCTGTACGCCGCGCACTCTGCACGTGGATTGTGTCTTGTCGTACACTCCGTGGACCTTCCTCCTGTGCCTCTAAACCAGAACTCACACCAGGACTAAGCCAGGTCTAAACCAGGTCTAAACCAGGACTAAAACCAGGTCTAAAACCAGGTCTAAAACCAAACAAGAATTTGCAGGAGTTGGTTGCTACATTTATGTAGTTTTAAAAATCATGACAATATCAAGTAATCCAAAGTATTCAGATTACGTTACTCACTTTAAGTAATTTAATTGATTATGTCACAAACTACATTTTGGGGAATGTAATCTGTAATCTGTAGGGGATTACATTTTAAAAGTCACCTTCTCCACACTGATGCTACAACATGTAAACAGAACCGTACATTACATCAAGTGGAAAAGAAACCGTGAGGTGAGTCAACCTGAGCCCAGCGATAATTACGTTTTTCATGTCCAAAACACGTGTATCTGTCAGTGCAGGTGGAGTGGACTTAACATGTGCAAAGTAGACACGACAATAACAAACGATTACTCGATTATTCAAACAAAATAATCGACAGAATAATCGATTACTGTAATAATCGATAGCTGCAGCCCTAAATACAACAATACAACTTTAAGGTAAGGTTCATTAATACATTAGTGTATTTGCCCAGCCCTGCTTCTCTATTTACGCCCGTTGCTCTGGACATTATAATATTGCAGTTTTGTCCAGTCAGATAACAGAAAATCACTATTGTTAATGTCACTAATGTTGCATAATACTAAAACGCAGGACTTTATATCGCAAAACTAAGTGGTTCTTAAACTATACGTTCAATATTTTATTTTATCAATACATACAGGACTCCGATTTGCAAGTCAGCAGAAGAATTAATTATTTATTGTTCATCGAGAGCGCTTTGATGATACAGATTTATTTGTTGTATTGTCCAGCGATGTAGACATGACATCACTGGCGCGCGCTCTATTTACTCCAGGTGACCGAGTATCTTCCTGCCTTTCTTCACATGTGGGAAACTACACGGTAAATCCATGCAGCTGGTGCCATCTGGCCTGAGAAAACCCACCACTAACACACACACAACATACAAGACCAGACATTAGCGCTCTGACTCTCACTGTCATCTGTGCTTCTGGGGTTAGCCGAGACCAGACAGTGATGAATGCGCTTAAGCCGGTTAACATGACAGTACGGCGGCAGCAGGCACCGGGTCGGGGCTATCAAACGGGGGCATTGTGGGTAAAACACTCCACTCTTGGGCATCTTCATGCCAAAGCACTTAGTCCGGGCGTCTCGTAAAGAAGCCGCGGTCTATCGCAGCCCAAGGGAGTAATGCAGCCACCGTGAATTAGCTAAACCTGCGCTGGTAAGGAACATGGGGCGTTTAAAACTAATAAAGACGATAAAGACGAGGCTTTGTGTTAAACTTGCTCGAGGGACCTCCAGGAAGTGACAAACAGTTGCACAGTTATTGGTGAGCGATATCTCAACTACAATATAATCTAAACATAGTTGCACAGTTAGAATAAGCTCTAACAATAGGCTCTATTCACGCTTACGTCACAAACCAAGAAGACGTTTGGAAACATGCGATGACGACTTCCGGTGTGGTTACTGACACCGACAAATATCATCAAGACCAGAATGAAGGCTGCATACGTGTGCGCTGTTTGGAATAATCTTGAATTTGAGGCCCTCGTCTCTTCTAATCGCATGTACCCAGTGCGCTCAGAGTTGTGTCAGTGGGGAAATGATGAAAACTGAGGTACGGTTGGAATAGTTGATAAGACGAACATAACGGAGCGCTACAATGACATGGAGATGAAGAAAACTGGGCCATTTTCTAATTTTTCCTAGACTTTGTCAGACTTACTACCTCAAACAGAGCCCGCCGGAAGTTTGCATGTTTCCAAACTGGTTTGCGACGTAAGCGCGAATAGCTGACGGCAGCAAACTCTGCAAAATGAGTGGCGATAAACAATCTGAGGCTCTGGAAAAGTCTGTATTATTATAGAAAATATGAATCAAAAGCAAATTACTAAAGACTAATACAGACTTTTCCACAGCCTCAGATCATCTTTGCCACTAGTTTTGTGGAGTTTGCCTCGGTCAGCTGAGCGGAAATGACGTCCTATAATTACCACAGAAATAATAATGAATAATTTTAGAAATAAACTCACACAAATGAAAATTGTCACAGCACAAATGAAATACAAACGTTTTCTATAATTTTCTGCCTGTTTTGAGTCTGTTTCACATTTTGAGGTTCTGGACGACGTCATCGGCCGAAAATAAAACTGCAAATATCTTAAGAACCAGAATCGCACAAACAAAACTTTTTGCAGCACTAACGAAGCACAAACGATTGACAGTTTTCGTGTAGGTTTGAGTTTGATGGGACCAACTTCACACAGGTTCTATGCGATGGCCACAGAGCAGTGATATATATAGATCAGTGATTGTTCACTGGCTGTTGTCGGACTACTTGAGCACTATACTGTATTAATCATGGATCTATAATAAAAACTGGATAAGGTATTTCACCTCTGTCCCGGCTCGACACCGACTAGTGGCCGCTCCAGGTACTGCAGCTCCCAAAGAATTCTCCCATAGAAGCGCGATGCATTTTTTGATAATTCAAACTGCCCATGTTCTGACAGGACACTGACAACTGACAAGGGTCGGAATTTGTAGGGATTCTTTTCTATTTTCACAACATAAAGCGCCTAAAAGAAGACAGCCCAGCCCCGCTCTGAGCCCGCTCTACCTCCGCACTATCAGCTCTCGCTCTGATCGGTCCAGACGCTCCATGCCGTGCACGGGTGGGAGGCGCTAACTCGTACTG
This sequence comes from Odontamblyopus lacepedii, assembly GCA_034769755.1. NCBI lineage: Eukaryota > Metazoa > Chordata > Actinopteri > Gobiiformes > Gobiidae > Odontamblyopus > Odontamblyopus lacepedii. The sequence goes on along the minus strand of CM068356.1, from coordinate 1,292,629 downwards.
AGGAAGTAAACGTGGAGGATAAAGTTATTTTTAGGCCCATGCGCCAATGAGCACAGGTCACTGAAGACAATACGACCCCATCCTGGGTTCACCTTCCAGATTTTATTATAGCTCTGTGGTACTAAGGGACGGTAGTCACTGGGATTCTCATTGACTGTGGTATAAAACACTGAAATTACTAATATTTGAGATCTTTAGAGACAGAAAACAGGCTTTTCAGATTCACGAGCCATTTCAGTTTGTAATTATTTATCGGGCTATCACATAGTTTATAACGGTAGTGACTTCTTCAATAAATACTGACCGAACTCTTGTGTAACAATAAACACATTAGCCAAGTGTCCAGGTCTGAGCTCTTCCACACACACGCGAAACGTCGCTCTGTGTGTACATCTTTTCCAATCTGCAGTGCTGTCATGCAGACCAGATGTTATAGTCTTTAACCCCTTAGAGTCATAATAAATAACAAACTGTCTTCGCGTCATCGACCTTTGCCCCAGAGAGGTGAATTCTCTGTGGCCCGTTCTTTTTCCACGTCACTCACAGATGAGCTCATGCTTCACACAAAATGAGTCTCCTGATATTTTGGAACCATAAAAATACAAATACACAGTTCAATGCTTTTTACTCACAACTTACTTAGTTGCTCAGCATTATTACCGTATTTTTCGGACTATAAGTCGCAAGTTTTTCATGGTTTGGCTGGCGACTTATCCTCAGGTGCGACTTATATATTACATTTTTCACACTGACAGCCCATAGACCAAATATATGAATCGTATATATGAATCAAAAATGAAAAAACAAATTGTTATCTCTTTTTTCATTTTGGTTTAAGAGACAAATAATAAAGAAAAGAGTTGTTTTTTTCATTTTCTTACTTTTGGTTCTATACTGAAAAACAAATTAATGAATGATACACAGATTCTTCTCTATACGGTTGTTTTTATTACTATAACTTCTATAACTCGCCTTTCAAGATGAAATGTTAGTTCTTGGTCTCTGATCTAATAAAGTAAATTTCCCCCAAAAAGTGTGACTTATGCATGTTTTTTTCTTCTTCATTGTACATTTTTGGCTGGTGCGACTTATACTCCAGAAAATATACTTATATTATTGCTCTTTGTTGTTAAAATTACAACATTAAAACAGAAATGTGTCTCTGCGTTCGGAGTCAAGATGTGGAACTTGCTACATTATGATTTTAAAAGTTGCACGAATGTTTCTAGATTTAAGAAAATGTATAAGGATAAAATAATGATGGACGACGTGACTGAGGAAAGTGTTTAAAGTGAATAAAATATAAAGCACAAGAAAGATAATGTAATATATCTACATCTGGCTCACTGGTGACTTGGCTTGGTTTTGGGGTGGGGATTAATTATTAAAGAAATGTTTAAGTTTTTGATCTGTGAAAGGAGCAGGTTTATAAGATTTATCTTCTTCCTGTTCCTTTTGTTCATGCAGCCAAGACAAGGCAAAAGTAATGGCTGGAATATCCACTTGTGCTGGTTGTCGGGTTGTTGTTGTTGTTGTTCTCTTTGAGTTGATGCAAGGAGCAATAAATAAATAAATAATTGTGATGTGTGAGCTACTGTGTCAAATAATTTCCCTTGTGGATCAATCTAAGTCTAAGTAGTCCAGCAGCAATGGACCGCTACCTTTCACCAATGGGAATGACGGATCAGATTTCATGGATTAAACCGACCTCCGTGAAGTCGCCCCATCAAACTCAAACCGACACAAAAACTATGTCAGTAACTCAAACCTGCACAAAAACTATGTCAATCGTTTGTGCTGCAAAAAGTTTCGTTTGCGCGAGTTTATTTCTAAAATTATTATTATTTTTGCGGTATTTATAGAACGTCATTTCCGCTCAGCTGACGGCAGCAAACTCCACAAAACTAGTGAAGATAAACGATCTCAGGCTGTGGAAAAGTCTGTATCAGTCTTTAGTATTTTGCTTTTGATTCATATTTTATATAATAATACAGACTTTTCCACAGCCTGAGATCGTTTATCGCCACTAGTTTTGCTGAAGCCGCTGTCATCAGCTGAGCGGAAATGACGTCCTATACTTACCTCAGAAATAATAATGAATAATTTTAGAAATAAACTCACACAAATGAAAAATGTCACAGCACAAAACAGCACAAATGAAATACAAACATTTTCTAAAATTTTCTTCCTGTTTTGAGTCTATTTCACATTCTGAGGTTCTGGACGACGTCATCGGCCTAAAATAAAACTGTAAATATCCGAAGAACCAGAATCGCACAAATGAAACTTTTTGCAGCACAAACGATTGACATAGTTTTTGTGCAGGTTTGAGTTTGATGGGGGAAACTTCACACAGGTATTAAATTAAACAGGGCAAAATACTGTTGCTGACTGATAAGTGAATTAGCATATTCACTTATCAAATAAGACACCAAAATGCAGCACTTGGGCATCTGTAATAACATGTCAAAGGCTTCTGCTGCACTGTGGACAGAGTATATCTACAGACACAGCCTGTTCCTTCCTATTGCCTTGACCCAGACCTGTGTGTTTGAAGATGAGACGTATCCGAGTAGTTCACAAACTCCGCCTTTTCTGTGTTTTCCGACCATCTGTCATGGCCTCTGTCTCTCCTCAACAGTCCCACAAATATACAGCAGGCGCAGGTCCACAGAGGATTTCCTCCCGACACAAAGACCGGCCTGCACTACATCAGAGATAAGCCTGGACCATTGACTGAGAAGCCCATTCCTGCCATTCTTCATTCAGTATAAAAGGTGTTGATATTGGGAGGCTATATTCAAACGTTTGCACATCATGCCCACTGTTTTAGGTGTTTTAGGGATCAGTATACTCGGGATATCGGCACTGACAGTGAAAAATTAACAGATACCAGCTTCCAATATCGTTTCAGTCGACTGGGTTGTAAAATTGGTGTAAAAAAAACGTATTTACTGGTTGTATTTGGCTTGGGTGACCAGATTTTCAAAATAAAAAACTGGGACACCCCCGTTTTTGGAGCCTTTGGTAATAATAAAATTGTGAAAATTGTGTAATTAAGAAAAACTGTTATGCACTCGACCCATTCATGACTAACATGAGTCACTGTAGTTACATTTTCTTTGTGTTTTGGTCGTTTTAAGCTGCTTTTCTGTATTTTACCTAAACAAATATCAGTTTATGCCTCTCTTTACTGTTGGCAGGGATCAGATTGGTTAAAAATAGGGACATTTCTTGTATAAAACTGGGACAAATCACTGGTTTTGGATAAATCTGCTCGGACAGGGGACACAGGGCTCAAAACTGGGACTGTCCCGGGTAAATAGGGACGTCTGGTCACCTTATATTTGGCCCAAAAAGTCGAATGTTTTGAGCTTTTATTTACACAAAGTTGTTTTGTCATTACCTGAGAGATAAATAACAGCTATAGCTCATCTGGATTATTTTTACCTTTTATATTTTAAGGAAATAAATGCTGTGTTTAGTCTCCGCAGAAGCTTAAAGCTGTAGTTTTGAAATCGGTGTCAAAACTGAAAAAGCTCAGTGCATCTCTACAGTAAAAGTAAAGCCTACGTCAAACTACCGTCTTGCACAAACTCAAGCATGGGCCAAAGGCTGTTTAAGGTGAGCATTAGCGACATGCATTATTCAGTTTTAGCGTGCTTACCTTGCCATAGTCTGTGGTGAGGACCAGAGATGATTCGTCACAGGAGCTGACTGTAGAGGGGAGCAACTGCTCTTTGTCCCGCAGCCACACACGGGCCCCCTGTGAAACAAAGGAAGCACCAACCACAGCGTTAGCATCTGGACACAAATACAGTCCTGGAATCTAGACACAAATACAGTCCTAGCATCTGGATACAAATACAGTCCTAGAATCTGGATACAAATACAGTCCTAGAATCTGGATACAAATACAGTCTTAGCATCTGGACACAAATACAGTCCTAGCATCTGGACGCAAATACAGTCTTAGCATCTGGATACAAATACAGTCCTAGAATCTGGACACAAATACAGTCTTAGCATCTGGACGCAAATACAGTCCTAGAATCTAGACAGAAATACAGTCTTAGCATCTGGACACAAATACAGTCTTAGCATCTGGACGCAAATACAGTCCTAGAATCTAGACAGAAATACAGTCTTAGCATCTGGACACAAATACAGTCTTAGCATCTGGACACAAATACAGTCTTAGCATCTGGACACAAATACAGTCTTAGCATCTGGACACAAATACAGTCTTAGCATCTGGATACAAATACAGTCCTAAAATCTGGACACAAATACAGTCTTAGCATCTGGACACAAATACAGTCCTAGCATCTGGATACAAATACAGTCCTAGAATCTGGACACAAATACAGTCCTAGAATCTGGACACAAATACAGTCCTAGCATCTGGACACAAATACAGTCTTAGCATCTAGACACAAATACAGTCTTAGCATCTGGATACAAATACAGTCCTAGAATCTGGACACAAATACAGTCCTGGAATCTGGACACAAATACAGTCCTGGAATCTAGACACAAATACAGTCTTAGCATCTGGACACAAATACAGTCTTAGCATCTGGATACAAATACAGTCCTAGAATCTGGACACAAATACAGTCCTAGAATCTAGACACAAATACAGTCCTAGAATCTGGACACAAATACAGTCCTAGAATCTGGACACAAATACAGTCCTAGAATCTAGACACAAATACAGTCCTAGAATCTGGACACAAATACAGTCCTAGAATCTGGACACAAATACAGTCCTAGCATCTGGACACAAATACAGTCCTAGAATCTAGACACAAATACAGTCTTAGCATCTGGACACAAATACAGTCCTAGCATCTGGATACAAATACAGTCCTAGAATCTGGACACAAATACAGTCCTAGCATCTGGACACAAATACAGTCCTAGAATCTAGACACAAATACAGTCCTAGAATCTGGACACAAATACAGTCCTAGCATCTGGATACAAATACAGTCCTAGAATCTGGACACAAATACAGTCCTAGCATCTGGACACAAATACAGTCTTAGCATCTGGATACAAATACAGTCTTAGCATCTGGACACAAATACAGTCTTAGCATCTGGACACAAATACAGTCTTAGCATCTGGACACAAATACAGTCCTAGAATCTAGACAGAAATACAGTCTTAGCATCTGGATACAAATACAGTCCTAGAATCTGGACACAAATACAGTCCTGGAATCTAGACACAAATACAGTCCTTGAATCTAGACACAAATACAGTCCTAGAGTCTGGATACAAATACAGTCCTAGAATCTGGACACAAATACAGTCCTAGAATCTAGACACAAATACAGTCCTTGAATCTAGACACAAATACAGTCCTAGCATCTGGACACAAATACAGTCTTAGCATCTGGACACAAATACAGTCTTAGCATCTAGACACAAATACAGTCTTAGCATCTGGACGCAAATACAGTCCTAGAATATAGACAGAAATACAGTCCTAGCATCTGGACACAAATACAGTCTTAGCATCTGGACACAAATACAGTCTTAGCATCTGGACGCAAATACAGTCCTAGAATATAGACACAAATACAGTCCTAGCATCTGGACACAAATACAGTCTTAGCATCTGGACACAAATACAGTCTTAGCATCTGGACACAAATACAGTCTTAGCATCTAGACACAAATACAGTCTTAGCATCTGGATACAAATACAGTCCTAGAATCTGGACACAAATACAGTCCTGGAATCTAGACACAAATACAGTCCTAGAGTCTGGACACAAATACAGTCCTAGCATCTGGACACAAATACAGTCCTAGAATCTAGACACAAATACAGTCCTAGCATCTGGACACAAATACAGTCTTAGCATCTGGACACAAATACAGTCTTAGCATCTGAACACAAATACAGTCCTAGAATCTAGACACAAATACAGTCCTAGCATCTGGACACAAATACAGTCCTAGAATCTAGACACAAATTCAGTCCTAGCATCTGGACACAAATACAGTCTTAGCATCTGGACACAAATACAGTCTTAGCATCTAGACACAAATACAGTCCTTGAATCTAGACACAAATACAGTCCTAGCATCTGGACACAAATACAGTCTTAGCATCTGGACACAAATACAGTCCTAGAATCTGGACACAAATACAGTCTTAGCATCTAGACACAAATACAGTCTTAGCATCTAGACACAAATACAGTCCTAGAATCTAGACACAAATACAGTCCTAGAATCTGGACACAAATACAGTCCTAGAATCTGGACACAAATACAGTCTTAGCATCTGGACACAAATACAGTCTTAGCATCTGGACACAAATACAGTCTTAGCATCTGGACACAAATACAGTCTTAGCATCTAGACACAAATACAGTCTTAGCATCTGGACACAAATACAGTCTTAGCATCTAGACACAAATACAGTCTTAGCATCTGGACACAAATACAGTCCTAGCATCTGGACACAAATACAGTCTTAGCATCTGGACACAAATACAGTCTTAGCATCTAGACACAAATACAGTCTTAGCATCTGGACACAAATACAGTCCTAGAATCTGGACACAAATACAGTCTTAGCATCTGGACACAAATACAGTCCTAGAATCTAGACACAAATACAGTCTTAGCATCTGGACACAAATACAGTCCTAGCATCTGGACACAAATACAGTCCTAGAATCTGGACACAAATACAGTTTTAGTATCTGGACACAAATACTGTATACTTCAAACCTGCATTAGCATTTGACAGTTTTAACCCACTTTGTTTATGTCGAGGGTGACCAAATTTTCAGAATTTTAAACTGGGACATACTCGGGTTGGGATGTTTGGTATAAATACAAACCTCCGTGAAGTTGCACCCCATCATCAAACTCAAACCTGCACAAAAACTATGTCACGCTTTTGTGCTGTTTTGTGCTGCAAAAAGTTTCATTTGTGCGATTCTGGTTCTTAAGATATTTGCGGTTTTATTTTCAGCCGATGACGTCGTCCAGTCCCTCAAAATGTTAAATCGAGCTCAAAACAGGCAGAAAATTATAAAAAATGTTTGTATTTTGTTTGTGCTGTTTTGTGCTGTGACAATTTTCATTTGTGTGAGTTTATTTCTAAAATTATTCATTATAGGACGTTATTTCCGCTCAGCTGACGGCGGCAAACTCCACAAAACTAGTGAAGATAAACGATCTCAGGCTGTGGAAAAGTCTGTGTTATTCTATAAAATGTGAATCAAAAGCAAATTACTAAAGACTGTTATAGACTTTTCTGCAAGTCTTAGTGTCGTTTTAGATCAAATTGGTCAAAAATAGGGACATTTCTTGTATAAAACTGGGACAAATCAGTGGTTTTGGATAGATCTCTTGGGACAGGAGACACAGGACTAAAAACTGGGACTGTCCCGGGTAAAAAGGGACGTTTGGTCACCCTATTTATGCCAGACTTAGGCCTGGCCAGATAGTTACTACACTGACTTACCGTTCAATATATATTAGATGGAATAATACATCTTGGGGTCAATATCTTAGCACTAGTCGGGAACTTTTTGTTATTTTTCCTGTTCTGCGATTACATTTGAGCTGTCAGGAGTTGAATAAAAGTCTATCGCTCATTATAAATACAAATGAACTGCCAAAGTTCCATTCAGATGTAATAAAAATACGATCTTGGTTTGATGTAATTACTATGAGCAGTAACTGAAAGTTGTTAGCTTAATTACTGTAACTGACTGTGAGACGCTAACAACCAGCTCAAGTACCAAGCTTGTACAAATTGCACTTTTTAGCAAGGTTAGCCACAGCAAATAATTGTAAAAGGTTTTTTTAAGTAAGCATTTTGTTTACTGTGCATACTTTGAGGATATTAGAACAAGGTGTGATCATTTTTACCTTCATATGAACTGCACAAATCCCATTTCAACACGAGAGAAAAGACTTGAATTCTAACAAAATAGGCCTCCTGTATCTTCTTAATCTGTTTTTTTTTTTTCATTAGAGTCAAGAATCCCAAGTGTGGGTTGGTTTTGTCATTACAGTTAGATTTCGTAGACACAGATTTCTCGGACTCGCTGTGTCTTTCCATTTGCGCACTGCTGAAAATCACACACCACATTTGCTGCGTTGTACCGCACCAAACTGGCAAGGTCATCCTCTTATTAAAGTGTCAGAAAAGTTGCACACCAAGCCTGAGTCTGAGGGTGTGTCTCTCTCAAACTACCACTCACACAACCTCAATAAACAGTTCAGTCTCTAATTGAGCACTTCATTTTGTATTATTTAAATCCACAGAATGGAAATATGATGCATTAGCAAATAAAGGCTGTAAAATACTGTGTTTCTAGACTCAAGCAAGCAAACAAATGAAAGCCTTAGACTATGTGAATGCCAAGGACAGAGCCACGTGTTCAATGTGAACACAATTAAACAGCAGAATGAGCCTGGTGATGGTTTATGGGCTTAAAAACGGCAGAAGTCCGGATTTTTACAACAACAATTCAGACAAAATGTACATAGAGCATTTTTGATGTCTCAGAGAAGACTTTGGATTAATGGTTTAATGAAACGTGAAAAACACAATTACAGGTATATTTTTGATGAGTGGACATAATATACATGGTTCAAAGCTAAAAATAAAAAGCTTTAAAACTGATATACAAGGATAGTTGCTGACACGACAGACAATTATTATTTCAACTTATCATTCAATAAGTATTTTTCTAGACTATGATCAGATTTGAGCTCTGGGGGGTTGAATAAATAACTTTTACGACTCATTATAGGTATAAACTAACTACAGTCTCTACATTCTGCTATTTATTTATTGCAGTTTTTGTAACAATATTGTACATTTAGAAAGGTTTCTGGGTATAAGTCTCATAACACTGTAGTGCTTTTGTGACAGTGGCATAAATCTCAATATTATCATCTAGGGCCCGACCGATATGGATTTTGTTGCGGCCGATTTGATACCAATAAACTGGGAGTTGGAGCTGTCGATATAATCGCCGATATATTTATGACGTAAAAATTCACTGTAAATCTTCAGTTGTTTATAAAACTTAGGTTTGGCTCTATTGGATTTTCAGTTGGGTTTATTTAGGCAACATTTATTGTTCTTCTGCCTCTTTACGTCATATTTAAAGACAGTAGTTCGGCCTAATGGTGTTTTTGTATGATATTCTAGCCTGTAAAGAAAGTACTGTAAGTAAACTACCGCTATTAGCCTTTAGTAGTACATGTGTGCGTGCCACGATAATTAATGATCTGCTAAATGCCGATAATTCACACTTCTATTCACAGCTCATTTCCATATCAGTGTGTGTCCAGTAACATATATACGGCCACTATAGTCACTTTACAGTCGCTAACAGAAGAGAAAACAGCCTGTTTATGTGTGCGAGCTACAGCAGCTAATCGCTAACCAATGAGAAAGAACCAAAACGAGCTTCAAAACCGACACATTTCAACACTCAGCCTCACACAGGCTCCTCTCAGATCACAAGTCTGAACTAAGAACTGTCCTTTAATCCAGACTCACACTGAGCGTCCAGAAAAACAAGAGAATCTCAGTGTTGTGCACGTGGATCTGTGGCTGCAGCTGTAAACAAGTGCACATGGTGATGCGTTCAGGGGCGGGACGGACACAGACAAATGACTCCTCAGATAAACACTGATGCGGAGCCACAGATCAGGACATTTATCTGTCTGTAAACTGGATTAAATGGGCAGAATATAGAGAGTCTGAGCTTTATAACAAGGTAAAACATGTCCACGTGGAATAACGAATAAAGATTTTGGCCGATATGTTTCCAAGATCCCATATCAACCAACCGATATATCAGTCGGGCCCTATTATTATCTATATTTCCTTCAACAATATATCCTACTTCAAAACATGTTATTGTTTCAGGCCTATACATGGGCTATTATTTGGTCTGCAGCGTACTGTTGTATCCATGACTAAAGCATGACATTCCCAGACATGTTTTGCATCGGCTTAATAAGAGAAGCAATAACAGGAATCTCAGGCCGATTGCTCAGACCAACTGTCATTTCCTCCGAGTCAAGGAAAATACAATTATAGCCTTGGCACTCAGCGCACACTGGGACTTTTGTGATATAAAGGACCTTAATGTTTAATGATAGTCGAGACGTAAATGTGGCGCCTGGCAGAGCAGATTCTCCAAGGTCAGGAAAGTGACATCAAACCACAGGGCAGCAAGTCATAACATGTATCTTTGAGCGTCCAGAAAGTGCTGTGTAAGTCTGTTGTATTATTATTATTATATATTAAGTGTTTATTTCATGTTTATTTGAATAGGGGCAGATACACAAACATACATTAACAGTTCGGTCATCTGACGCAGGTTCACTGAAAAGATGTTCACCAAAACGCAGCGGGATTATTGAGGGGGACATGTTTTGACACCATTTCCCTGAAGTCCCTGCACAGTTTGAAACCTGCCAAGTCTTTTTCCGACCAAAACGGAACCACGGCATCGTATCAATTCCCATTAAATCCGGAAGAGACAGTATTTTTATAATGGAAGGAAATAGCTTCTTGTTGTTATATATAGTTTCTCCAAGTCTATTTGTCAAAATGGGGTCATCTGAAGACGGACTTTCCCCTAATTACAGTGTGAACAGGCTTTAAAGGGGAACTCCGGCACGTTTGAAGCTAAAGTCCGTCGCTAGAGGTGGTGGAATTCTGTCAGAAGCCAAAAAACGGCACAGATCAGTGTTTCCTCGGTGGAGATCTCACTGTGGCAGTGAGTCTGTCAAGGAAACAAACTAGTGTAGTGATGGGGGCAAGTTCAGAAGAAGCTTAACTCCACTTTAACCCATCTGACAACAGCCACGAGTCTAACAAACCAAACGCTCTGCCTGGTTCACTCATTAGTGTCTGGAAACGTTAGAAAAAAACTTTATAAGCACCTCACACTTCCCTCTGTTGATTTCCCGCGCGTTGCGATTTTTATGGCTTTGCTTTAATTTGATTTTACTGGTTTTATTGTTTTAGGACTGGTATGACCAAATTTGAGCAATTTACCTTTTTGTTGTCTTCATTTTATGATCTTTGTGCTAAAATGTGCTCTATAAGGGTCAGTGACTTGACGCCTAAATTTTCTGTCCAATTGCAGTTTCTTCAGTTAAAAAGGTTCAAATTTCATAATATTTCACCACATTTCTGTAGCACCTTTGACCTCCGTGGAACCAAATCATTTTTTCAGAAATCATGAGTTATTCTGCATGTTCTTTGTACTTAAAGTATTAAAATGTCACGTGGTGCGACAAATAACAGTAGGAATTCTATGACTGGAATTTTAATAACAAAGTAAACTTGGAAGAATGATTCTTTAGGCATTTTTCTTCAAATGATGCATTTTACAGGGAAAAGTAGCATTAAACAGAACTTAGATTAATATCCCAACCGTGTTTAAGGAAATAAAACTATTTTAAGGTTATTCTTGGTCGCACCACATGACATTTTTAAGGTCGTAGCCATTACATGTACATAAAAAAACACTAAAAATGCTTAATATAAATGTTAAAATAGATTTATTCACCTGACACTGTAAATATTTGAAAAACGTTGCCTAAAATCTGCCTGCTGAAAATCCTTACACGTCATTGACCCATAAATAAAGCAGATTTGGATTGGGCTTTTGCACCTTTAAAGTAGCTCGTTTACATGTAAAAGTCAACTACCTACTTCTCATTCATCATGCGGTGGACACAGAAGTAGGAGGGACGAGGCAGGGGCCAACAAAGCATAAAACCAAGAGATCAATATGCATGGATTCCACCAGGAAACCCTATACAAGGTCACCACTTTCAGACATCAATCCTCATTAACTATTAACAGCATCCATCCACGTGTGCACTCTCTCATCTGAAGAGAACTTGACATGGACCACATGCATTTGGAGGCAATGGAGCAAAACAATAATGTAATTTTCCATAGTCACTTCATATGCACTAACAGACGGCCCTACACTGCAAAATCTGAGGTTATATAATAATAAATGACAGATAACGGTGCTGTTAAAGGTCCAGTATTACACAGAATTGTCTTGTGAGCTTTAAAACATGTTAGAATACTATTACTTCCTCAAAAACATACCTGGACTTAAGTTTTGTTTCATCATCCTCTGTTCCTCCGTTTGTTTTGAAGGGCAATTCTAGGTCTGAAATCGTCCAAATGATTCTATGGAAGGTGTATGGAGTTTAGAAACACAGTGGAATATTATGACATTATAACATAGAACCATAGTCCGTATATATGAGTGGACGTAGCTAAAGCGTTAGCCGGCGTGTGCCAAACAGGAAGTGCTCCAGGAGGCTCTTCCGGCTCCTTCTCTCCCTTTTTCCCATTGACTCACATTAGGATCTTCTCGCTCCTCTCTCTGTACCTGCTGCTCTGAGCCTCGTCATTTTGGTCTTAAAATGTTCGTCTGAACCCGCGACACAGGATCCTGAATTTTTTCATTTCTCTGTTTTGTTCCTAAATCAAGATATGAACAATTAACGGACCAATCAGACGCCTTCATTCCCCGAGGTCCCTCCCCCCTAGCGATGGCAACAGGTTTGATTGACAGCTAGTTTCGCTGCTAAGTAAGTTCCCTTCCCGCTTTCCTGCCCCGATTGACGATTTCTGAAATAAAATGACAAAATATCTCAATTACAATATCTAACGTTACTAGAATCTTAACTAGCATAATTTAACTAGCATAAAGTAAAGAGAATTTCGTTAAATTGCGACTCTATTGTTGTTCACACGTAACAGAACATAGAACATAAATCAATGACTTAAACTTTAAACGTCAAACTTTTAAGCGTCACACTCACTTAGTCCACTCATATATACGGTCTAAGCATATATCAGAACAGTATAATCGGGGCCCTTTAAGGCGCTGGTTGTAAAGTGGTAAATCTAACAACTATTTATCTTGTACTAAATAAACAGAAATTTTAATATTGTTATTTTAAGCACGCAGCAGATGACAGAAATGCTTAGAACGAGTCTGGTGATGATTTATGTCTCTACCTATGACTTCACAATCCGGGGAAAATTCAAGTGTTTGGTGACGGCTCAGAGGGAGGGGGACTTACTGTACAAGACGCATCAAATAAACATAAATTAAGCTAAAAACAAGTCCAGGTATGTTTTTATGAGGGAACAATGTTATGGTGAAAGACAATTTTGTATAATATGTGTAAGATTTAACGGTCCTATGGTTAATCCAGGTGGAGGATTAAAACAGCAGCCATAAAACATTAAAAAAAATCACCAGTTCACAAATAAACCGTATTGTGTTGTCAGCTTCTCTTTGTAGTCTACTCTTTTGTGCTCCGACTGGCCCCTCGGCACCAACATCTTTTTTTTTTGAATGGGCGGAGGCTAAATGCAGCGCTGGGCCCACGGGGGACTGCGGGGGGCTGAAGGGACTGCTCAAATTAAGATGAGGCCACAGGGAGAGAGGAAGGGTCCCGCCTCCTATTGTCTGGAGCAGGAGATACACAAACATTAACATCAGGACGGCAGCATTTTACGGAGGGGACGTCTTACTTGACATTTCTTTGCTTTTAATTGCAAACTGTAACGTGTTTAAGAAAAGGAGAGGAAAAAGTGCATGAATAAAGGTCCGATATTACATAAAATGGACTCTTCTGAGCTTTAGACCCTGTTAAAATGTTGTTGTTTCCTCATCAAAAACAGACCCGGAGCGTTTTGTTTCATTCACACATGTTTGAGCAATCCTTTATTATTAGAAAAATGCTCTGTTCCACCTCGTGATGTCACGAAAGGGTAGTTTTCAAATTTCCAAGGGTTGAAATCATCCAGATGATTATACATGGGGAAAAAACATATCTAGGTCAGTTAAAATTACTTAAATTAAGAACATTTTACTTTATTTGAGTCGATTCAACTTAAATAAATTTATCTGCCAGTGGAATAAGTGTTTTTTTTAGGGCTGTCGACTAGATTAATGCAATCCATAACGCAAAATTCTTTTTTTTTAATTGCGATTAGAGTTCACGAGCCTTTTGTCCCTTCTAACAACGAGAGCGTTTACACTGAAAGGAATCACAGTATCAGCGGATTGGAAACGATTTGCGTCCACACACTACAAAACACAATATCTAGTGAAGCTAAAATGACTTGGATTAAGAAAGTTTTACCGTGATTTGAGTAAATTTCACTTGACAAGTAAAATAATCTGCCAGTGGAATAAGATTTTTGTACTTAAAATATGAAAATACATCTTGCTATAGAAAAACAACAACTTTTTGCACTTAGAACAAGACATAAAATCAAATGTTGCTTGAATTAAGAAAAAAAAACACCTATTCCACTGGCAGATTATTTCACTTGTCAAGATGAATCTGCTTAAATAAAGTCAAATGTTCTTAATTTAAGTCATTTTAACTCACCGAGATATTGTCTTTTTCCAGTGCACACATCATGTCTGGATCACCGGAAACGGTAAAAACAAAGTGAAGCACCGTGTCTGAAGCTGCCGTAGTTCTGTGGAAGTTGCAGCAGTGGATTTCGAGCTGAGGAAGGTGACAAGCGTGAAAACAGTATTTTCGTGGACCGACGCTGTTTCGCGTTTGTCTCGGGTTTGTTTAAACTCAGACAAACGACCGTTTGGCAGAGTCGCCACAGAATCACACGTCAAAGAAAATAACTACAGCGATCGCTAAATAGGGACGAATTGCTTTACATTATGGCTTTAAAACTGTCTTGAAATGCAAACTAACACAATTTCAAACATGCAATTCAATATGATTAATCGCAATTCACTATGGAATTTCTGATCTTAATCGAGATTTTAAAAATTAATCATTTGACAGCCCTAGTTTTTTTCCTTAATTCAAGCAATATTCAATTTGATTTTTTATTTTAAGTGCAAAATGTTGTTTGTTTTTTTATTTTAAGTGTAGCAAGATGTATTTTCATATTTAAGTACTTATTCCACTGGCAGATAATTTTACTTGTCAAGTGAAATTTACTCAACTCATGGTAAAACTTTCTTAATTCAAGTCATCCTAACTGGGCTAGATTTAGTTTTTTGCCGTGGAGTGAACGTGTAAGGAGTTTAAAAACACAGTGGAGCACTTCCTGTACCACGGCATGACATCACAAGGTGGTTCAGTTTGAGAGAAATACTAAATATGCAGGATTTAAACATGTGTGAATGAACAAAACTCAACTCCTGTTATGTTTTTGATGAGGAAACAACATTTTCACATAGAAAAAAGCTTAACATAGGCCCTTTAATCTCATTTTAATCGAGTAAATGTAAATGCTTTGTCCTTTTTAATCAATCTACAGCCAATCTTCTGTCACTGGAGCTCAGAGTTCATACAATATTTCTAGAAACCCTACCACATAATAACATGTCTCTGTCTGACTGGCAGTGGTTTACCCAAGAGCTCCAGTAAGAACCAAACGCTGCCTCACGTGAAGGGAAGCCTGTGAGGTCAGCTGCACGATTAATACGATTTACTGCACAGATTTTAAGAAGATCAGTCTCTCTTATGTAACCGGGAATCACCCACAGATTCATGCCACTGATTTTGTACTTGTGGTTTGGGGCGAAACACAAACAAAGCAGATTAGCAAATAACCGCGGGCCTAAAGCGTTGACATAGCTGCTGCAAACCGAGACACGACTACGCTCCGGTTTGGACAGGATGTTTGTCCGTACATGACTTCACGACACATGCGGTATCTGCATAACTGTCACAAGAGACTGTCACGGCAAAATAAATCAGTTATAAACACTAGAGATTAGGGCCCGACTGATATATCGGTTGGTCGATATGGGCTCTTGGAAACATATCGGCCAAAATCTTGTCGATCTGGGCCGATATTCCACGTGGACATGTTTTACCCTGTTATAAAGCTCAGACTCTCTATATTCTGCCCATTTAATCCTGTTTACAGACAGATAAATGTCCTGATCTGTGGCACCGCTTCAGTATTTATCTGCGGAGTCAATTGTCTGTGTCCGTCCCGCCCCTGAACGCATCGCCATGTGCACTTGTTTACAGCCGCAGCCGTAGATCCACATGCGCAACACTGAGATTATATTCTTTTAGCAGACTTGTGATCTGAGAGGAGCCTGTGTGAGGCTGAGTGTTGAAATGTGTCGGTTTTGAAGCTCGTTTTGGTTCTTTCTCATTGGTTAGCGATTAGCTGCTGTAGCTCGCACACATAAACAGGCTGTTTTCTCTTCTGTTAGCGACTGTAAAGTGACTATAGTGGCCGTATATATGTTACTGGACACGCACTGATATGTAAATGAGCTGTGAATAGAGGTGTGAATTATCGGCATTTAGCAGATCATTAAATACTGCGGCGCACACGCATTTACCGCTAAAGGCTAATAGCGGTAGTTTACTTACAGCACTTTCTTTACTGGCTAGAATATGATACAAAAACACCATTAGGCCGAACTACTGTCTTTAAATATGACGTAAAGAGGCAGAAGAACAATAAATGTCGC
The DNA here is from genome assembly GCA_034769755.1 of Odontamblyopus lacepedii. NCBI lineage: Eukaryota > Metazoa > Chordata > Actinopteri > Gobiiformes > Gobiidae > Odontamblyopus > Odontamblyopus lacepedii. Next base: position 1,276,093 of record CM068356.1, on the reverse strand, counting down.
CTAAATAAACCCAACTGAAAATCTAATTGTTTATAAATTTATAAACAATTGAAGATTTACAGTGAATTTTTACGTCTTAAATATATCTGCGATTATATCGGCAGCTCCAACTCCAGTTGTATCGGTATCAAATCGGCCGCAACAAAATCCATATCGATCGGGCCCTACTAGAGAGACCGATACAGCTTTTTCAGTTTCAACACTGATTTTGATACTATGGCTTTAAGTGTCTGCCGATAGCTGAAATCAACTGATACCAGGGCAGAGACTGAAAATGACATTTCCTTTCAACTAAAATAACATGAGACAAATTTGTGTGTTGTGTAGCTGTTATTTTCATGAATAATTAAATAAATGTATATATAAATTCAAATTTAAGCTATAAGACTTAAGAGTTTTTGTGTAAGTATTGGACATTAGAAGAAAAAAAGGCAATGAAAACATCTCGTCTCGAGTTGCTGTGTAAATGAGACATCTTATTCTGTCTGCAGGGGCATTCTGTGGTCACCAACAATATTGCAAGCAATCATAAAACACTTGCACTGTGATAATAGAGTCCTGGAAAAGTCAGAAAGCCTTTCATTTGTGTCCTGTTTTAAGATTGATGGCTGATGGAGAGGAGAATTGTTTGAGCAACAGATGGTCCGTCCCAAACTCCTCCCCCCAAACCCACCAGCCTCAGGAGCTTCGTCAGTAAAGTCCAGACAAAAGCCGGCACCTCTGACCAAGTTAACCAGGCGGAAATCCAACAAACAAAGGCCAGCTGGGACACACACGGGCACGGGCAGCAACGCAGTGGAGGCTGGAAAGACATCAGTGTTAAATCCTCCGTAAAAGACCCACATTGCACTATTTTCTCATTAAAACATAACTGGAGTTGTGTTTTTGTTTCATTCACACGTTTCATACACAAACTCTGCATATTTAGCTTCTTCTCTCAAACAGAAAACACTCCGTTCCACCTTGTGATGTCACGTGGTAATCCAGGAAGTGCTCTGTGCTTTTTAAACTCCATACACTTTGACTAGAATGATTTAAAACTAAAGGTAAAAAGTAGCTTGGGAAACTACAGTTTCATGACATCACAAGGTGGAACAGAGCATTTTGAGTTTTGGAGATGTAGACAGACCATATCCCGTATATCTGAGTGTCTAAGTGAGTGTGACGTCTCCACAGCGTCAGCGTCGCTCAAATGAGGCTCCCGTTGCCACAGTTACAGGAGCGAATCTGGAGCCAGGCTCCATATTTGGAAATCCGACCGCGAGTATCATAGCAACACAAGAGCCAATCATGAGTGAGGAGGTTAAATGTGGCGCCTCCTCCTGGCAGAGCGGTGATACTCTGCACCTGCAGGACACTGGATTTACCTGATTCTGGAGAATAATAAGGAAACTTTTAGCTTTCATCATCAAACTTTAAATAGTAAGTTTAAGTCATTGATTTATGTTCTATGTTCTGTTACGTACGAACAACAATAGAGTCGCAATTTAATGAAATTCACTTTACTTTATGCTAGTTAAATTATGCTAGTTAAGATTCTAGTAACGTTAGCTATTGTAATTGAGATATTTTGTCATTTTATTTCAAAAATCGTCAATCGGGGCAGGAAAGCGAGAAGGGAACTTAGCAGCAAAACTAGCTGTCAATCAAACTTGTTGCTAACGCTAGGGGGAGGGACCTCGGGGAATGAAGGCATCTGATTGGTCCATTATTTATGTTCATATCTTGATTTAGGAACAAAACAGCGAAATGAAAAATTCAGGATCCTGTGTCGTGGGTTCAGACGAACAATTTAAGACCAAAATGACGAGGCTCAGAGCAGCAGGTACAGAGAGAGGAGCGAGAAGATCCTAATGTGAGTCAATGGGAAAAAGGGAGAGAAGGATCCGGAAGAGCCTCCTGGAGCACATAGCAGACTGACCTGTAACCATCCCAAGTTCACATTTTTATACTGAGTTCATATTTTATATCTGAAAAGCTTAAATTTTAGATCATATTACCTCAAGGCTGTCTCTGCCCGAGCCATATCCTCTGTACTGCTGACCAGATGTTTTCAGCGCTCCACAAAAAGCAAACGCATGCGATGACATTTCCAAGTCATTCTCCATGCAGCCCGTCACTGGGAGCACGGCTGTAGTTGCTGCGCTACCAAACAATGGTAATTTGAAGCTGTGCAATAGGCCACACACTGCTGTCCCATCATGCTCTTTGACATGGAAACCAACCACTCGTGTGTCGGAGTCTTTGGTTACTGCCGCTTGTCTAATGCCAGCAGACTCGGAGATTCACTGAACAGCTCTTTAATTTTTAAGCGCATACACTGTACAAGGTGCCACTGTGCCACTCTTTCTCGGCACGGCACGGGTTAGGGATATCAAATGGCCGCATCAAAGGGGACAAAGGAAAGCTAATTAGTTCGGCCGAGCTCCAAGAATCAGCCACAAAAAACAACAGGCTAATTTCTTGGATCAGAGGGAGTTTATGAAGCGGTGCGTGAGCGTGTGCCCGGGCAACAGCACAACAGCAGTGACAGGCAAATAATGGCAACGTTAGTCCAAGACATACGGCTGGATCTGGATCTCGGACAAAAAAATCAACAACAAAATCAAGTTAAAAGCCAACGCAGAATCCAGGGAAACTCTATAGCTATTCTTTCACTCACCAATTCCTCATTTGGTTAATTACGTGCTACCACTTCCTCAACGCCATTTTCCCTTTTAGTATATTGTATTCCCTACTTGCCCCTGATTAACCTTCACATGCCAAGACATTCGCCATTTCCATAAGAATTGCAGGAGGCTTAACCCCCGAAGACCTAAGGGCAATTTTAGTATATTTCTCGTCGCCTGGATTTTTTTCTTAATTTAGCTTTTAAAACTGCCCCTTTTACCCTATAATGAAGTGTTCTACCTCCTTTTGTTCAGTACAACCTGTTATTTCACAATCTGCTGCTGTAGTTGTGTCATGAGGCTGTGATAAAAGCTACAGGACCAGAAATAGAGATGAAAAAAAAAACAGAAAATAAAATTCACACTCTTTTATACAAAACACACAGCAAACATGTATAAACAACTTTTTGGACATAAAAATGCTTAATTTAGGGCCTTAGCTACAAAAATGCAGAATATCAAGTCTGTAAGTAAATTAAAAATATCCTTATTGCCCTAAAAACAAAAAAAGTGTAATCGCTCCATTACTTTTCTGGTCCAGTCCTGGAAACAGCTCCTGTCAGGTCCAGGGCCAGAGCCACAGCACTTCTGCATTTCCAGGAGTTTATTACATTTGGATTTGTTCATTTTGAATGAAATAAACCTTTCAAATAAAAATAGCAAAGGGATGCACAATTACACACACCAAGATCTGTAATTTGCCATTTATTTGAGAAAAAACTGCACTTAGAGCGACTTTTTCAATTGTTCTAAACACAGACGCTCAAGAGGATTCGACCATCTTGACTCACTTCACTCTTTGGCAAAGTTTGGCTCGATCAAAATGGACGGAGCGCATGAGTTTGGGGAAAACAAAGTTCCTATTGGACACTCGTTTTGCTCACGTCATCACACAGCGTGAGTGTGACGTAGGATAAAGCCGCAGAAATGTACGGAAACCTCTATGTCTGCACTTTCAGAGGGGAAAAGGACGTTTCTGTCTTTTACACTTAGAAAGTTCTGCGCGGTTATAGAAAACATATTCCTCAGAGTCGTATACAATGCCATAGGTCTTCGAGTGTTTAAGGTCTCAACACAAACCTTTCATGACCCTTCGATTGGGTCTGACAGATGTGCAGTTCCTATAGTGATGTCCACTCACTTTCACCCAGTTTAAAAGGTCACAGTGTCCCATGTGACCAGTGAAGGGGTGTGATCCTTATGGCAAGATTATGTTTGCACGCGTCTGGTACATGTTCAAAAAGTAACAAATTCATTAGTCTCCAAGGGGGAAAACAGCCAAATTCAGGGATTGTGCATAAATCTCTGGTGAGTGAAAAGAGGTGAAATCCGTATATTATAAATGATGGAATTAAACTGGGCAAAGGTCCCTGTGCGGCTTAGGCCAGAAGTTGTTTAGTGGGGCAGAAGCTGGGATAAGAGTGATCTAATGACATACAACAAGAACTGAATGGAATATAACTGGTGTTTTGAAAAATGTGATTTGTGTTGTGATATTTAAATTTTGTGTGTGTGTGTGTGTTTTTAACACACAATACTTGGCAACAACCTTGCCAACAAAGAAGAAATTGAGTTTGTTAACTGAATTTCTCTTTTACCATGGATCTTACCTGGACAAGTGAGTGATTTTACATACACAAACCTTACCAACAACTATTACATTTACTGCAGTTAACATGTCTTGGATTTTGGCATTGCATTATTGCATATAAACTTGTTTTTGTGGGGTTTTTTAGGCTATTTATAGTAACACATTTACTGATGAAATGTCCAGAATGCAGAATAAGTGCAGAGCTGGTTAGTAACAGCAGAGCGGTGATACTCTGCACCTGCAGGACACTGGATTTACCTGATTCTGGAGAATAATAAGGAAACTTTTAGCTTTTATCATCAAACTTTAAATGGTAAGTTTAAGTCATTGGTTTATGTTCTATGTTCTGTTACGTGTGAACAACAATAGAGTCGCAATTTAATGAAATTCACTTTACTTTATGCTAGTTAAATTATGCTAGTTAAGATTCTAGTAACGTTAGCTATTGTAATTGTTTGAGATATTTTGTCATTTTATTTCAAAAATAGTCGATCGGGGCAGGAAAGCGAGAAGGGAACTTACTTAGCAGCAAAACTAGCTGTCAATCAAACCTGTTGCTAACACTAGGGGGAGGGACCTCGGGGAATGAAGGCGTCTGATTGGTCCGTTATTTATGTTCATATCTTGATTTAGGAACAAAACAGTGAAATGAAAAATTCAGGATCCTGTGTCGCGGGTTCAGACGAACATTTAAGACCAAAATGACGAGGCTCAGAGCAGCAGGTACAGACAGAGGGACGATAAGATCCCAATGTAAACCAATGGGAAAAAGGGAGAGAAGGAGCCGGAAGAGCCTCCTGGAACACTTCCTGTTTGGCACGCGGCGGCTAACGCTTTATGGCTAACGGTGTATGCTTCTAACGCTCCCTTTTGCCTTGTTGGCGCTGTGTTAGGGCAGCAGCCGGCAAGGCTTACGGCCGCTTGTATTTGTTAGCGGGAGCAGGCATCACATGATTAAAGGCCGGTGTCAACATCTGTGCAGGGCGACGCATGAATAAATGATGGTGGGAGCAGCTGATCAGAAATTAGCTAATGGAGAGGGAGGAGTCCCGTGGGGGGATACAGGACTTCCCCCGGTCTGTCAGCGGGGGGAGAGGGTCAAGAGGGTAAAAAATGAGAGAAGGGTAGAGAGACAGTTCATTAATTGTTCTTGACTCCAGACTCCAACTGCATGAACCCCTGCGGAGGAGGCCATAAACAGATTTAGTGTGGGACAGGCCCCGGGCAAGTCCATCGCTAATACGAGGAGACATCCAGACATGCGCTTGGATGGCAGAATAACGTCACGCTCAATTTATATACTTAAAGACCCAGACATTGTCCTTTCTTTGTCTCGAGTTAAAAATAACCAAATCTGACAAGTTATCACGTCATTACTGACACTGATACCGATGCCATTTTTGTTGCAGCAATCCAAAACGTCCATAAAGATGCCACAGCCAAAACAACGTTAAAAAGAAAACCCATGATCCGTGGACCAATCCAATAAGCAGCTGGGACGCTACTTGTACATTTATCCCTCTCTAGAGTCAGAATATTTTTGAATAAACCCTTTATAGGCCTGTCACGATAACAAATTTTGCAGCATGATATACTGCGACAGAGATATACGGCGATAAACAGTAATACTGAAACTACTTTATGCCACTGACACAATAACAACAATGCAACATAATCCCAGTAAACCATTTTTAAATAGACAGATAGCAGAGTATAGCTAGAAGCCATAGTTATGTTACTGTATCACGCTAGTTTTTTTTGTTTAGTTTTTAGTTTATTTATTTAACTCCCGAAGACCTGAGGGCAATTTTAGTACATTTCTCCTCGCCTGGATTCTTTTCTTAATTTTGCTTTTAAAACTGCCCCTTTTACCCCTAATGAAGTGTTCTACCTCCTTTTGTTCAGTCCAACCTGTTATTTCCCAATCTGCTGCTGTAGTTGTGTCATGAGGCTGTGATAAAAGCTACAGGACCAGAAATAGAGTAAAAGAATAAAATTCACACTCTTTGTTACAAAACACACAGCAAACATGTAGAAACAACTTTTTAGACATAAAAATGTTTATAAAATAAATTTCCCCCAAAACGTGCGACTTATACATGTTTTTTTCTTCTTCATTGTGCATTTTTTGGCTGGTGCGACTTATAGTCCAAAAAATATGGTACATAAACAAGTTTCCATCCACTAAATAAGCAACAAAATTGCAGTGTGGTCACATAAAAAAACGCTAAAAGATACCAAGAAAATACTGTTGACGATATATCGATACAGTAGCCCATGATATTAATACTGTTTCACCAAATTTAGTATCACGATATACGGATATTTTTATATTTTTGCACCACCCGGACTCTGTGCTGATGTGAGGAGTAGGATGAGGGCAGTTGGAGTCCAGATATTTTAGGAATGCAGTTTAGACGGGCCTCACGGAGACAGGGGAGGTATGTGGTCTATCTGGGGCAGGGGAGTCTGTTTGTAAAGTGTGGAGCCGTTATCAGGATGCCGGTGATCTTGGCTTTGACCCTTGAACTTCTACAACGGTAGTCATTTTTATACACATCCACAATTCCTGTAACCAGCACAGAAATGGTCTTTTAACTCCACTTCTAAGTTTGGCTTGTCATTACATATTTTCTAATCTGTGTTATAATGTAGTTTCCTCCTCACAAACGCACCTAATAATTTCAGATCTGGACTTGCCGATCTCAAATTACAAAACAAAAAAAGTAAAAAGAAGCTGTAAACATTAAAACTACTGTTTCATGACCATATCCCGTATATCTGAGTGTCTAAGTGAGTGTGACGTCTTCACAGCGTCAGCGTCGCTCAAATGAGGCTCCTGTTGCCACGGTTACAGGAGCAAACTTTAAATAGTAAGTTTACGAGTGATTGATTTATGTTCTATGTTCTGTTACGTGTGAATAGAGTCGCAATTTAACGAAATTCACTTTACTTTATGCAAGTTAAATTCTGCTAGTTAAGATTCTAGTAACTTTAGCTATTGTAACTGTTGGAGATATTTTGTCATTTTATTTAAAAAATAGTCAGTCGGGGCAGGAAAGCGGGAAGGGAACTTACTTAGCAACGAAACTAACGAATCAAACCTGTTGCTAACGCTAGGGGGAGGGACCTCGGGGAATAAAGGCGTCTGATTGGTCTGTTATTTATGTTCATATCTTGATTTAGGAACAAAACAGAGAAATGAAAAATTCAGGATCTTGTGTCGCGGGTTCAGACGAACATTTTAAGACCAAAATGACGAGGCTCAGAGCAGCAGGTACAGAGAGAGGAGCGAGAAGATCCTAATGTGAGTCAATGGGGAAAAGGGAGAGAAGGAGCCGGAAGAGCCTCCTGGAGCACTTCCTGTTTGTGTGAATAAAACAAAACACAAAACCAGTTATGTTTTTGAGTAGGTAAAAACATTATTACGTGGCTTAACGCTCACACGACTCAAATGTGTGTAATATAGAGATATACAGATATGTTGGTGTAATCCCTCATTTATACAGTAACAATTTATACTTTTATACTGCATAAGGGGAGGGATTTAGCACTGAAACTACCATTGTTAATATTAACCTTGTGAACCTCGTAACATGCAACTTTACCACAATATTTTGCAACTCTAAAGCCAGAAGATCATTGCCGCGTATATGGCACGACATGGTAGCATTATATCTGAACCAGCCTGGCTTAAAGTTCAGCAGGACGGGTTTTACCAATGATCCTGTGCAGATGACTAATATTTCTATGGGATTTAAATTGGGATTTAAATTACTATGAAGGATTGTGGGAGTGAATGCAGCAGATAAACAAGAGTCGAGTAGTTTAAACATGATACAGCAGAGCCTCCAGTCTCACATATTTAACTCATTATGGTATAGGGAATTTAATGGGGCCATGGTTCTTTACTGTTACATTTATAGCCCCAAAATCTACCATAAATAGTTGGATAAAAAGCTAAGAATAACCAAAATGTAAATATATTGTGTTGAAGATGTTAATTCTTTGGTTTAATTTGTCTACAGTGCGGCATTAAACTAATATGTCTTGCATTAATTCAACTACAGGTGTTATTTATTGCTCCAAAATAACTTTAAAAACCTCCAGTCTTACTGTGAGGAGAATACCTAACCTGTAATTTGGTTTACAAGTCTCCACGGAGATTCTTAAGTTTATGACAAACCAGTTACACACTGCATCTTTAACCGCTGGCTAGAAAATTAGGTGTAAATACTTTCCTTAGGTGTAAAACTCAGGATGGATCACATGAAATTCGGCGTGTCATGTAGAGCTGTCAAAATCAGATACTAATCAATATTACAGGCATGTCCAAACTATGGCCCGGGGGCCAAATGTGGCCCTCAAACCAAACTATTTTACTTAACTACCTCAACACACTGCAAAAAAGGATTTTCTAGCATAGTTAAAATGACTTGAATGAAGCAGATTCATCTTAATAGTCTTCAATAGTAATCATCTTCTTAGTCATCTTAATACTTATTCTAAGCACTTTTTATATTAACTCAGTCCAGGTTAAGCCTCTTTAACTTCCTTCTCAGACCAGTTCTTCTCTCAGGCTCAGATCTGTTCCTCTCTGTCCTCAGAGTCGTGTCTCGGGGCTTTTAGGTGCAGATCTACAGCATTTCTAACATGTTGGGAAAGTGGAAAATGTGACATTTCAGTAAATGCAGCTTCAAATGTGATTGTTTCATGTTGTATTTGATCAAATGTGTGGATACTGTGAAAGCTCGAAGTATAAAGTATTCTTAAAACTAGGTGTTCTTAAAAATCTATTTAAGAAATAATAGCCTGACATGTTATATACTAGAAATAAGCAGTAATAAGCAATAATTACCTAAATATACTCAAAATAAGGTGAAATCTTGCCATAAATACCTGAAACTAATGTTTTCTGCTTAGAACAAGATTCGTATTTCGTCTTGTTTTAAGAAAACGTGGAATTTTCTTACTGCACTGGCAGAAAATTTCACTTAAAATAGGGCATTTTTACCTCAAAATTTTTTATTTTTAACGTATTTTTTGCAAATATCGGACTGTGGGCTTGCGGTAATCACAGAGCTCTGACATCTGGGGTGGGAGGGGGAATCAGAGGCTGGTGGATATTAAACAGACGAGGAGGATTTGAATCACAGTCATTAACTCCGAGCGTCAGGTGGGGCAGGCGAGGTGAAGGCCGACGGACTCCTGGATTATTAGGTTAAGCGTGCTTTCATTTTCTCTGCGTATTATCCCAGGATTGGATGTGATTGTGGCGCCTGGGCCTGGGACTAAATAGATAAAGATTTCAGAGCACGCAGCAGGTAAATCCAGTCACACAAAAGAGTCGCGCAGGTTGATTTATGTGTTAGCGTCATGTACTCCCCACAGAAAGAATCGCCTGAGTGACTGTTAGGCCGATGTAGCTGGTACTCTGCAGTGACACTGAGCTGGGGGTGGTCCATAATGCATTTCTATTGCCAAAATGTTCAGCAGTTACCATGGTGACACAATGTACACATTAGATAAACAGACAAAAGACAAAAAATGTTTATGATGGCCTGAAAACGCAAAAAAAAAAAAAAAAAATTGATTTAAGCAACACATTTTCAGGAGCCTGCTAATTAGGGGTGCGCTAAAATATCAATATATCGTATCGTTTAATGTGATGATACAGTATTGCTATCGTGGGGTGCTGTATCGATAAAATACCAAGAGTATTTTGTGGTATATTTTACTAAATTATTTTGTCACAGGGCTACAGTTTTGTTGCTTGTTCAGAGGAAAGAAACGTCACATTTGACATCTTCACTGTTTTCATTATTAAAATGTTTATGGTTCATATTCACTTTGTACAAAAAGTGGTTTAACAAAGACTTATTATGATGATTTAGCCTTTATTTTTTATTGAACCATATCGAATCGATTTGAAATATATCATATCGAATCCAAAGCGCAATGTATCAAGATATGTATCGTATCGGCAACTTCTTAATGATATCCAGCCCTAAACCTCCGTGAAGTCGCCCCATCGAACTCAAACCTGCACAAAAACTGTGTCAGTCGTTTGTGCTGCAAAAAGTTTCGTTTGTGCGATTCTGGTTCTTAAGATATTTGCGGTTTTATTTTCGGCCGATGACGTCGTCCAGAACCTCAGAATGTGAAACAGCCTCAAAACAGGCAGAAAATGATAGAAAACGTTTGTATTTAATTTGTGCTGTGACAATTTTCATTTGTACTAAAATTATTCATTTTTATTTCTGCAGTAATTATGGGACGTTCAGCTGACGGCGGCGACTTTAGCAAAACTAGTGTCGATAAACGATCTCAGGCTGTGGAAAAGTCTGTAACCGTCTTTAGTCATTTGTTTTTGATTCAAATTTTATATAATAACACAGACTTTTCCACAGCCTCAGATCGTTTCTCTAGTTTTGCTAAAGTCGCCGCCGTCAGCTGAACGTCCTATAATTACAGCAGAAATAATAATGAATAATTTTAGAAATAAACTCGCACAAATGAAAATTGTCACAGCACAAACGAAATACAAACGTTTTCTATAATTTTCTGCCTGTTTTGAGGCTGTTTAACATGTTGAGGTTCTGGACGACGTCATCGGCCGAAAATAAAACTGCAAATATCTTAAGAATCAGAATCGCACAAACAAAACTTTTTGGAGCACAAAACAGCACAAACGACTAACATAGTTTCTGTGTGGGTTTGAGTTTGATGGGGGCGACTTTACTGAGGTTGCAAAGTATCGTAGTATTGTCAGTTACAGTGTGTAAGTGAAGCCACAACATTATTAACAACAAAATAATTTAAAACACTCCTCAATCCTGAACCCACTCGACCTCTGAAATTCAAACAAGAGAAGAGTCACATTATTTGAGGTTGTGTCGGTGAGAAAACACTTTGGGACCTTTTGTGTGGAGACAAAAAGCTGCAGCGTGTTTGGGTTAAAGTCAACAGCAGCTCTGTCAGCAGGAGGTTATCACGGAGCTGCAGGTGAAGGGCTCAGGCTGATACAGACGACTCGGCTTTCACACACGCCACAAACGCAAACACAGACTCAAGAGGCAACAATTACATCTTTATCCATGTGTAAATTTGCTAATGTCGTTGCATAAAAGCTAACACCACATGCTATCTAATTAATGACTAATTACACAGGTTTTTTTGTTAAGCCACAGTTTTCAAGAATTTATAATGCTTAATTTACAGTATTACCCAGTATAAACTGCTGCCATATGTAATTTAACAGTAGTTCTGTTTCCAAAATATCTTTTTATGTTTCTATAATGGTTAATCTGCCAGTACGGTATTTTTTGGACTATAAGTCACACTTTTTTTCAGAGTTTGGGTGATCCTGCTCATTGTTGGTGGTAGGGATGGGCAGGATTAGTCGACTAATCGATAATTGATCATTAAGAATTTGGTCGATCCCGTTCATTTTAATGGACAAACTGAATGTACAGTAGGTGTCTGTGTAACGTAGCGTGAGGAGTCGAGGCTGCGTCTCACAGCACAAACACTGGAGCTGTGGCCCCACAGTCCCACGTCTCGGCTCTGGCTCCTTGGAGATCACTATATCGCTCAGAGTGGGTTTACCTGCACATCAGTGTACTGGTTATGATCTTTTTACTGTATACGCAGCATCTCCAACGCGACATACGCACAGAACAGACTCACAGCCTCATCACATCCTCTGTCACAGGGAGAACACTCATATTCCACTGAGTCGTGTCCTTTAGTCCAACAGAAGCTGAAGCAGCAGCACAAGGAAAGAGCTGCTTTTTTCACTTCCTGTTTATGCAAATGAGTCATGTGGTTTTAAGTTTAGTTTCTGTAAGACGTAAACAAATGTTTAAAGCTGCATTAAACACATTCTGATCTCACACTGATGAGGCTCTGGAGTCATTATGGTTTATATGTTGTAGAGTTGAGTTTATTTATGCAGATTAGTAAAAGTAATAATAGTGATGATAATTTTAATATAAAATGTTAATGATTAATCAAAAGTCGATCGTTAATTTTCCCAACGATCGATTAAGGAAATTTAATCAAATGCCCGTCCCCAGTTGGTAGCTACAGCGTCTCTCCTAATGCGCGGAACCTGTGTCAAAGGATTATCCAGGTTCTCGGGTCTGTGGTGAGACAATGCCTGCTGTTAATTAGTGCCGGCATACTGTACTCATGACTAAAGATTAAACCACCCCCTGCTCGTAGCCACACTGCGCCTATTCTGCTGATGTATAAACTACAGAGCACTACTTTTATTTGCAGTCAAAACTTCAAGCCTCGGCTCTCAACAAGTTTATGGAAACCCCCTGTTGGACATCATAAACAGTTTGTCGAGCCAGGCGTTTAGACAATATCCCAAGGTGGTCCACTGAGAGCTGTTAGGCATTTTTGTAGCCTTCCTTCCTTATTCCGTCAACCTAAATTTACTTCCTGGCCTCCTTCCTTAGTCCATCGACGGCCTGTATAGCTGGAAGTTGAGCCTCGGATGTCTCACTAACACAGGCAGCTGGCGGAAATGACAACTGCGTTACAAAAGAAAGAGAGAAATAGTCCGCCTCTCTCATGTTACGCTTTGACAGGGCATGCCTATGAAACATTCCTGCTTCATACGCCCAGGCTGCAAGGGATGCTGGGAGAATCATGTGGTGTCGGTGATGATGGTGTGAAACTTAAGCCGCGTTCATGGAGTCCAAGTTCGTACGAGATTAGAGAAAAACGCATTTGGACAAAGCAAAGTTACAAACAAGCCTTCGCTTTTCAACTTAGAGGTGTGGCTATTTTTAGATTTTTAGATTACTACAGATGTAACAATAACTGAAATATCATGATATCGTATCGTCAAAGGTCTCATAATAATATCGTGGACCATCACAATATATCGAATCACAAGTCTCTTTGCTTAAATGAACAGTTCTGATGCAGAAATAGCTTAAAAAAACAGAGGGAACTACATAGACCATGATCCTTTGCTCTATTTTAGTGCAGATAACTGTTCTAAGCACATTTAAATAGGGCCCGACAGATATGGATTTTGTTGTGGCAGATTTGATGCCAATAAAATGGGAGTTGGAGCTGCCGATATAATCACCGATATATTTATGACGTAAAAATTCACTGTAAATCTTTAGTTGTTTATAAAACTTAGGTTTGGCTCTATTGGATTTTCAGTTGGGTTTATTTAGGCGACATTTATTGTTCTTCTGCCTCTTTACGTCATATTTAAAGACAGTCAGTCGGCCTAATGGTGTTTTTGTATGGTATTCTAGCAAGTACAGAAAGTACTGTAAGTAAACTACTGCTATTAGCTTTTAGCGGTAAATGCGTGTGCGCCACGGTAATTAATGATCTGCTAAATGCCGATAATTCACACCTCTATTCACAGCTCATTTACATATCAGTGCGTGTCCAGTAACATATATACGGCCACTATAGTCACTTTACAGTTGCTAATAGAAGAGAAAACGGCCTATTTATGTGTGCGAGCTACAGCAGCTAATCGCTAACCAATGAGAAAGAACCAAAACGAGCTTCAAAACCGACACATTTGTGATATGTGGAGCCACATATCAGGACATGTATCTGTCTGTAAACTGGATTAAATGGGCATAGAGTCTAAGCTTTATAACAAGGTAAATATCGGCCCATATCGGCAAGATTTAGGCCGAAAGCCGATATGTTTCCAAGGGCCCATATCGGCCGGTAATATCGGTCAAGCCCTAATTATAATATATTGTGATGTGTGAGTCACTGTGTCCAGTCTAAGTCTAAAGAGTAATAATATTTCCATGGGCACACGCAGATAACAGGCCCTCCACCAGGAAAGTTACAGCATGCACCTTTAAGCAGGTCAGACAGCTCTACAGTGTGTGGCCGTGGCTGGGAGTTTGAAGGGTCACTGCCGAGGATTCCCACTGTCAAAATAAACCAGGCAGGACTGAGGGGGCGACGTCTTTCTAAGTATAAACCGGACTGCGTAGAGAGACTATAGCGCTGGAGGAAGCCTGCAGCTGTTTCACTAAAGAATTACTAAGTTTAGAAATGCACACTGTAAGTACATTTTCAAAGCGCTTACGGTATTTCTAACACAAGTCACACGATAACTTCTGTGACCGTTAGGGCGGCGGACGGCTGCAGGATTCTCACGATATTAAGTGGATCAGACGATGGAAACTGGTGGGTTTGTGTAAAGGCGAGCTACACAGAAAACTGATCCTTGAGAGCTTTTTATCGTATTTTTCAGGCTATGAGTCGCTCCGGCGTGTAATTCGCACCAGCCAAAAAATAAAGAAAAAGACATATACAAGTTGCACTTTTTGGGGGAAATTTATTTTATAAAATCAGAGACAGGCAAGGCGAGTTATAGAAGTGATAGTCATAAAAACAACCGAATAGAGAAGAATCCGTGTATCATTCATTTGTTCGATTTTCAATATAGAACCAAAAATAAGAAAACGAAAAAAACTCCCCTATTCTTTATTATTTGTCTCTAAAACCAAAATGAAAAACGGATAACGATTTGTTTTTTCAGTTTTGATTCATATATACGATTCATATATTTGGTCTATGGGCTGTCAGTGTGAAAATTTTAATATATAAATCGCACTTGAGTATAAGTCGCAGGAACCACCCAAACACTGAAAAAAGTGCGACTTATAGTCCGAAAAATACGGTAAGTCATATTATAATGTTGTTATCTCCTCAAAAACAAACCTGGAGATGTGTTTTCATTCGCACACGTTTGGTTAATGCTCCATTATCAGTCTGTCTACATCTCCAAAGCTCAAAATGCTCTGCTCCACCTTGTGATGTCACGTGAACAGCTCCTTTTACCTTTAGTTCAACAGAGAAAGGCACTTCCGGGACTGAAATTATTATTACTCTCGAGCGGACGGTCCCATAACTTATATAAGAGGAGCGGAAGGGGCTGTCCTCATACATACAAAAACATATATAATAATAATACAAGAGGCTGAGGAGGTAGATGCACAACCTCATTCTTTTATAATACTGAATGTTTTGATAGATTTATTGTTGGAAATACTGTTTAATGTTTGAAGATAATTCTTAATGTCTAGAATTTATATTTTAAATAGGGTCTGGAATTTGAGAATTTAGATTTATGAATATGAAAATTTCCAATCAATATACACAGATTTATTAAATATGCAAAAGTATATTGTTTGTGGTGAAAGTGGGTTATTATATTTGAACAGTCCAGATGAATTCTGGTGGATGTTTTTTGTAGTATAAATGTTTCTAAATTTGACCAGATTTCCTTTGAATAATTACAATAAAAAAATAGACGTGGGATGGTTTCTTCTTCTTTATGGCAAAAAGGTGCAACATGGTTAAATATCCTTGAATTTGGATACAAGTAAATTGGTAGGGTAAATTTTGTGAGTTATTTTCCAGTGCAGTTCTTTTGATTTTGTTGTTGATGCAGGATTTGAAGGAATGTAGCCAGATGTAGATGTTTTACCCCAGTCTATATTTGTGGATAAGAGGTTCCATTGACTTTTACAGTTGGGGACAGTGTTCTTGAGATTCTGGAAACAGTTTCTGACATGTTTGTTCGAGCACTCGTTGCTGCTGATATTGATGCCCAAATTATCCTAGAGAAGCACTTCCTGTATTACCACATGACATCACAGGGTGGAACAGAGTGTATAAGAGAAAACCTCAGCCTAAAAATGCAGGGTTTGTGCGTTAAACATGTGTGAATGAAACAAAACACAACTCCAGGTCTGTTTACAACATGATAACATGGATCCTAATAGCCTAACATGGGCTTTTTAACTGAGCAACATCAACTTTGAGCATTTTCATCAACAATTAAACCAGTTTGCAAAGTAGAAACGTAATGTAAGAAGTATTAAGTCTGAACTGTGTTGAACTCCTCGTCGTCATTCGTCCCACTCCACAGAGGATGGACTGGGCGTGGGGTGAAGGCGGCTGTGCAGAAGGTTTTACGGCGCTGTCGGCTCCCGAAAGGAAAAGGCGCACTGATGAACAGGATGGGATTTCAGGATAAAGCCCTGAGCACACCCTCGTACTATCTGCCCTCCCGTTCCTCATATATCCTTAGTTCGTAGTAACATGTGGACAACGCAACCCGCAGGACACATATAAGCGCTCCGGCCTAATGCAATTGTCGCCGCTAAGTTTAGTCCGGTCCTTATTTTCAGTCCACAGCTCTTCAGTAATTAAATCTACACTTCACAGAAAACTGGAACAAGTCTTAACTTTCTCTAAACGACGTTAAGTCAAATGAGTCTGCTGTGGATGTCTTATTACGCGTTTATTACAGCAACAAAACGTGCAAATTAGCAAAGTGCACATGACTGGACTGCGCTTGGCTAAAGTTGACGTGAAGGTCGTAAACCATCTGCTTCACAAAAGGAATGGCATCAGTATTGATTGCAAGGTTAATGTTATAAATAATTGATTGCAATAAATTGTCTAGAGTTTTACCTTGAGTCCATATATCACTTTGCCTTGGCAGTAACATGATCATGTGATTGTCATGCATGGCTGAGTCAACACTTTTTCTACAGATTTTCTTATTGCAATTGTTGATTTTTACATTGTTCAGTAATAGGAACATAAAAGAGAAAATTTATGGTCTTATTGTGTTAGGATGAGTGGGTTTGACTCAGATCAGGATGAAAAATCAGACCTATGGACTCACTGAAGCGTGTCTAAATGCAAACAGTCTACACACTGCAAAAAAGGCCTGTCAAAAATAAGAAAAAAATACCGATTTTGAGGTAAAAATGCCCTATTTTAAGTGAAATTCTCTGCCAGTGCAGTAAGAAATTTCCACTTACCAAGTTTTCTTAAAACAAGATGAAATACGAATCTTGTTCTAAGCAGAAAACACGAGTTTCAAGTATTTATGTCAAGATTTTTCCCCTTATTGGTTTGAGAAGGAAGTTAAAGAGGCTTAACCTGGACTGAGTTAATATAAAAAGTGCTTAGAATAAGTTGTAATATCGAGATAAGATAAATGAGGATGGAATATCTTGAAACAAGTCAAAAAAACTCATCTTATTAAGTAAAAAATCTTAAAATTGATCTTTTAAGATGAATCTGCTTAATTCAAGTCAGTTTAACTCTGCTAGAAAATCCTTTTGTGATTATTATGTATGACTGTAGATTTTCTTATTGCATTTGCTGATTTTTACATTGTTCAGTCATAGTAACATAAACGATAGGTCCAGAAAGAGAAGGTTTATGGTCTTATTGTGTTAGGATGAGTGGGTTTGACTCAGATGAGGATGACAAATCAGATCTATGGGCTCATTGAAGTGTGTCTAAATGCAAACAGTGTACAGACTTAAAACAGATGACACATCCTGTGGTGGCGATGAGACAGTCAGCACTGCCTCCTGAACACACACACATACACACACACATACAGTAATAACACACACACACATACACACACACACACACACACACACACACACACACACACACACAGTACAGTAGTAACACACACACACACATACAGTAATAACACACACACACACATACAGTACAGTAGTAACACACACACACACACACACACACACACACATACATACAGTACAGTAGTAACACACACACACATACACACACACACATACAGTACAGTAGTAACACATACACACACACACATACAGTACAGTAGTAACACACACACACATACAGTAGTAACACACACATACAGTACAGTAGTAACACACACATACACACATACAGTAGTAACACATACACATACAGTAGTAACACACACACACACACACATACACATACAGTACAGTAGTAACACACACATACAGTAGTAACACATACACATACAGTAGTAACACACACATACACACACACATACACACATACAGTAGTAACACATACACATACAGTAGTAACACACACACACACACATACAGTAGTAACACACACACACACACACACATACAGTAATAACACCCACACACATACAGTACAGTAGTAACACACACACACACACACACACATACAGTAGTAACACACACACACATACAGTACAGTAGTAACACACATACAGTAATAACACACACACACACATACAGTACAGTAGTAACACACATACAGTAATAACACACACACACACATACAGTACAGTAGTAACACACATACAGTAATAACACACACACACACATACAGTACAGTAGTAACACACACACACACACACACATACAGTACAGTAGTAACACACACATACAGTAGTAACACACACAGTACAGTAGTAACACACACACACACACACATACACACATACAGTAGTAACACATACACATACAGTAGTAACACACACATACACACATACACACATACAGTAGTAACACATACACATACAGTAGTAACACACACATACAGTAGTAACACATACACATACAGTAGTAACACACAGTACAGTAGTAACACACACACACACACACATACACACATACAGTAGTAACACATATACATACAGTAGTAACACACACACACACACACATACAGTAGTAACACACACACATACACATACAGTACAGTAGTAACACACACATACACACATACAGTAGTAACACACACACACACACATACAGTAGTAACACACACACACACATACAGTAGTAACACACACACATACAGTACAGTAGTAACACACACATACACACATACAGTAGTAACACACACATACACATACAGTACAGTAGTAACACACACATACACATACAGTACAGTAGTAACACACACATACACAGTACAGTAGTAACACACACATACACAGTACAGTAGTAACACACACATACACAGTACAGTAGTAACACATACACACATACAGTAGTAACACATACAGTAGTAACACACACATACACATACAGTAGTAACACACACACACACACACACACACATACACATACACACACACACATACAGTACAGTAGTAACACACACACACACACACACACACACATACACATACACACACACACATACAGTACAGTAGTAACACACACATACACACACACACATACACATACAGTACAGTAGTAACACACACACACACACACATACACACACACACACATACAGTACAGTAGTAAAACACACACACAATACATGAGTGTGTTACATGATGAGTTTATCGTTGTGTAAATGTTATTATTTATGTGCACTGGTGAAATGATAATTGTCCATGTTTAAGGACTTCAGATGGAAATGAGCTGTTACCTATAATCTGATGCAGACATTTGTGCCCTGGCATTATGTTTAACTGTACATTATGTTTAATAAATGAATAAAGATAAATAAAGATACATAACACACACACACATACAGTACAGTGCAGTAGTAACACATACAGTATATTAGTAACACATACACATACATAACACACACACACATACAGTATATTAGTAACACATACACATACATAACACACACAGTTATAAAGAGGCTCCCCAACAATGCAAAGACGCACACTGGATGCGATTTAATTACGTGACGGGACCCGGGTCCTGTCGCTTTTTATTGAAACATTTCGACATCGATTTTAAGATTAGTGCAAAGTTTTTTGCGCACGTGATAAAAGCAGAGGCTCCACACAATGAAAGTAAATTAAGTTTAATCATAAATCCTGCGTAAGGATGCACTTTTTGGCTCACAGCTCCTCACTCACCCGGGCATGAAAACAAAACAAAGAGCACGTCGCTCCCAAAAACCCCGAGGATATCCGACTTTAACACTGCGATAAAAGGCGAAAAGCGAGATTTCCCCGTAGATGTAGAGGCCGTGTATCTTACCTCTAAAAAGAAAGTATCCATAGTAAACCGAGTCTTGTCGTTTTCGTGTCGGAGTTCAGGGCACCACCGCGGCGGAGGAGACGCGGCCGGATTCCCCGATTATTTCCATGCGTCTTTGCGGCAGGAAAGTTCCGCTCCCGCTGAAGTTTCTTGGCTGAAGCTACCGGTGAGAAAAAGTCATGCTCCAGTCCCGGATTGTGACTTGTGTCCACTTGTGAGCGCAGAGGGCCGGTGCGGAGCTGGTGCGCGGGGCTGGGGCTTGTGTCTGGCTCGGTGAATGGAGCTCACCGGCACAATTACGCAGGAGGCG
Source organism: Odontamblyopus lacepedii (assembly GCA_034769755.1). NCBI lineage: Eukaryota > Metazoa > Chordata > Actinopteri > Gobiiformes > Gobiidae > Odontamblyopus > Odontamblyopus lacepedii. The sequence continues at coordinate 1,255,690 of CM068356.1, read as the reverse complement.
GAGCGCAGAGGTCCCGCACACGCCCTCTTTGTCCCACCACAAAGACTCTAAGGGTTTATCCGGTAAAAAGCCTGCCCATGTTTCCCTTCAGCTCGGCAAACCCATTTGTACTTCAATGCTTTAATAATAAGGACAAAATTTGCAGCGAATAAAATATTAGTTTCCACCAGCGAGTGACGGAGGCAGTGACCCCGCCTCACCCTTTGGTCTGAGGTTTTAGCTTTAAAAATAAAGCTAAATTTGTCTCTTTTTATGATTATGAGAAGAAAATGAACAACTCTGGACTTTAAATGTAAATAAAATAAATATATAAAATCTTTTATACATTTATTGCAATTAATGTTTGTTTGTTTTTTACTGTGTACGCTGCAAAAAAAGGATTTGCATAGTTAAAGTGACTTGAATTAAGCAGATTCATCTTAAAAGATAAATTTGAAGGTTTTTTTTACTTAATAAGATTAGTTTTTTTTTTTTACTTGTTTCAAGATATTCCATCCTGATTTATCTTATCTCGATATTACAACTTATTCTAACACTTTTTAGATTAACTCAGTCCAGGTTAAGCCTCTTTAACTTCCTTCTCAGACCAGTTCTTCTCTCAGGCTCAGATCTGTTCCTCTCTGTCCTCAGAGTCGTGTCTCGGGGCTTTAGGTGCAGATCTACAGCATTTCTAACATGTTGGAAAAGTGGAAAATGTGACATTTCAGTAAATGCAGCTTCAAATGTGATTGATTTCATGTTGTATTTGATCAGATGTGTGGATATTGTGAATGTTTGAAAGAAAGTAAAACAAGTATCTATTTAAGAAATAATAGCCTGATTTAAGACATGTTATATACTAGAAATAAGCAGTAATAAGCAATAATTACCCAGATATACTCAAAATAAGGTGAAAAATCTTGCTATAAATACTTGAAACTCATGTTTTCTGCTTAGAACAAGATTCGTATTTCGTCTTGTTTTAAGAAAACTTGGTAAGTGAAAATTTCTTACTGCACTGGCAGAGAATTTCACTTAAAAAAGGGCAATTTTACCTCAAAATTAGTATTTTTTTCTTATTTTTAACAATTATTATCTAGAGTCTTAACCACTGTTCAGATGCTTAACAGAGTACACACTTCCTACGCCCAAATCACCGCTCTACACTTGAGTAGTAGGAAAGTTATAACTGTTATTTAAAGCAGTGAGTAATGGTCATTATTGGAATTGGATCTAATGTTTTTTGCCTGCAATGTTGGTCTTAATTTTCATTTACGTGGTCAACGGGCAATTATACAACATTAAAAAGTCAAGCAGGATATTCGCCTTCATTATTTTTCCACTATTGACCTGCTTTACATCGTTTGAAAGCTTAATTCCTCAGTAAAACATCCATATCATTCATTTTATGCCGCACAGCCCAAAGAGCCATAACTTATAATTCCCGAAAATAATCAAACCAACAACTACACATTTCTTACATTTGAGCCGGTTCTGTCGGTCCAAAATGGGTTCAGTTCAGGAATAGCTGTACTGAATTAGTCCGTAACAATCGACAGAAAAATAATATCCAGTTGTTTTTTCCATAAAATAATGTGGGGAAATAATCCAGAAAAACCGTTGTATGGTACTGTTTGTATGAATGGATGAATGATGAATGAAAACAATTCTCTTCCCATCCTTTCACCATCTTATCTTTCACTTCTGTTAGCGCTGTTGGGTATGTTTGTTTTCCTCACACTCTCGTCTTCAAAATGAGACCATCCCCGAGACGATACGTGGTTCGGTGTAGCAGGCATAGCCCGGTGAATAGAAGGAGCACAGCCTCTTAGCGACTTTTTTATGAATGTCCGAGCCGAGCTGTCCACAGCAAAGCTCTTCAGTCATTGGTTCTTCCAGAAAGTGATTGACATATTCTTTCAGCCTATTATCAGAGCTTTCCGACGATGGGCGGGACATGTGGCAGAGGTGAGAGGGCGGCTCAGTGTGGAGCTGCGTAAAGTTGTTTGGAGATGCTTGAGTCTGCGGTGACACGCAAAAGCTGGGGGAGGGCATCTGACACATCTTGGGAGACATTTTTGGCTTGTTTTAGGTTTTTATCTTGAGAAAACATGCCTAAAACTCAAAAGAAGACTTACTTATTACACATTACATCTTATTACAGTTTGTAACATTTGGTACATATTTGGACACTTGTGCCGAATTGTCTTTTTTTTTTTTACAAAAAGGGTCACAGCACCAAACCCTGAGGCCTAGAGTCTGAAATTTTACACAGTTGTTGCAACAACTTCAGCAGTGAGTGTAGTGAGCCACAAATGCCTAGGATGAAGTCTGCCCAAGTTAGAGTCTTTATTATTTTGTTTGTTTTTTTCTGAGACAAAAATATAAAATCTTTAAACATTTTTGAATGTCTGTACTGTAAGTGAGCTGCACTCACAGTCTTCATATGCAAATCTACAGAAACTAGAAGGTCTACGCTTTAAAATGATGCATCACACAAGCATGTGGGGTCTAAGATTTTCTTTTAATAAGCTATGACATTTGGGTATGTGTTACTGAGCACACACAAAATGATTTGGGTCAAAAGGTCTTTAAAAAGTCTTTGGGGTAGTCAAACCTGGGGATACCCTGTAAATGTTCGTATTAACCCACTCTACATGATCCTGGTGTTTTTATTTCACGTTTTTGTCAAGTATCATTTGACTGGAGCCGAACGCTCCAGGTGACGTCGCACTCCCGTAGTCCACTTCTTTATTTAGTTTATGGTTATAACATGTACATACCAAAAGGTAATACGTTTGCTGCCGGTGCAAAGGGACGACTGCTACATCCACTTAATCTGGACGTGTATAATCTCCGGTCTGGTCCATGAGACTCATGCTCTGCCTAACAAACAGACACAAGTTAATCTATACTTAATCGTTGTATCGCACAAACAGTGTGTCATGTCTGTTATGTAACGTGTTGACTATGAGGAGGTCAGTACTACTTTAGTTTGCAGTCATTGTTTTGTTAGTGTGCAGCTCATAACGCCTATCGACTGTCAACAGCCCTGGATGTTGTTGTCAGTATCTTGAAATAGGCTCACGATTGCAAAAGGCTAATTATACAGTCTAAATATTATTGAATGTATAGCTAATGTATTGACCAATGTGGGTTTTTACATGGCCGATGTCGATACTGATTGTTTAGAATTCACAAAAACCGATTTGCTGATATTTTTGGGCTGATATATAGTGCAGATTTTGATCATTTTCCCCTAATTCTGTTATTTAAAGGTGTAACTTTAAGCTTGTTTTTATGGATATGTCATTGCTCTGCCTGGAATATTCAACTGTATGACATTAAATAGCTCTTTATTCCATTACAGGTGGTTTTATAGCTCAAAAATACCTAGAAAAACAGGCATTCTAATAGTGAACGGGGTTCCCTCTCCACAGATCTGACCTGTAACTTGGTTTGGTTTGGTCGTCATGAAGAGAGAAAGGTCCAGACAAAGCAAAAACATTTCTGTGGATAAAAGTATTTGACAGACCCTCCATCAGAAAAGTTACACAATGCACGTTTACATTTACTACTGGGAATTTTCAAAGTTGGAAACTTTCCATGGGAATTAACGGGTATTAACAGGAATTTACGGGAAGAAATATGGAATTATCCAAGTTGAAGGTCAGGAGCATCAGTAAAGTTGGTAGAAAAAAAATGCAGCACAATCTTGTAGCACAGTCTTGGCTGTAACAGACAGATTTGTGTGAGTAAAGTCGTGTGTCGCTGCTGTTCCTCACTCATATGGACAAAGACACTGTTTTCTGAAGAGCCACTGAAGCCACAGCCCCGACATGCATTTTGTTTCCCCCTGTAACTGCACAGTAAATAAAATAAATCTAGTCCTAGTTTACTTGGAAATTAGACTTGTGCCATGTCACTGAAGCAGTTATCTTATGATGCTAGTTACTGGAAAAATGTGCTAGTGCTTAAGGGGAAACCAGATGTGCTAAATGTAGCTTTCTATGGACTGGAAAAAACGGAGAACAAGAAAAAATAATTCTTGAGAAACTAGAAATAACTAGAAATAAGGCTTTGAGTTTTTGAGACTGAAGTTTGTGTTTGTTTTTGTTTTGTTCTTCATTTCGAAGTGGGAGCTGTAAGCAACATTTTAGCAAACTTCACGTTTTGTTGTTCAATAAAAGAAATAAGCATAAGTTCCTATGACAAATAAATCAGAGTCATGTGTGTTAATTATTTCCCTTTTGCAATAATCTGAAATTTCCCCATTGTGGAACAAATAAAGGATATCTTATCTTATCGATAATGCTGCTGATGACAAAATAAAACGTTTATATTTTTGTTACAACATCCATCCATCCATCTTCTCCCGCTTAATCCGGCTGGGTCGCGGGGGCAGCTTGCTGCCCAATACTCATAGCACCTGACCCCCCCTATGAACCCCTCTGCAGGTGGTGAGCCCACAGGAGGGCTCACCACCTGCAGAGGGGTTGTTACAACAATTCCCCTAAATTCCTGTGCAAAGTTACCAATTTGAAAATTCCAAAAATTCCCATACCAAAGTTTCTGTGGACATTTTCTGGGAATTTGCAACCCCTTTGCAACCCTTTTTACTACAAACTCATTCACCGCCTTTTTTTTTAACTTCAAACCTATAAGACAACTGTAAATTCATGTTTTCAGCAGTTATCTCCATGCACTGAAGTGTTAAAATAAAGCTTTGTGTGTATTTTTAGGCAGCAGATCGAAGAAAACTAAATATCGGTCTCTGCTGGAGGTTTAAGGCCGATAACCAATGTGCTAAAAGGTCCAAATATCGGCCCCGTATATTGGTCTCTCTCTACTTTAATGGTGCTAATGGCAGACTTCTTGTTTCCACAGGGAACAGGAGCATTATTCATCTCATTGATCAACGTGAGGAGACAATTACCTCAAAAGGGTGTGTATGAGGCATCAGGATTTGGCTTTGTTTGTTGTGTTAAAATATTTTTGCACCCACATCCGGCTCTTCCAGCCTGTGGTTAATTTATGGAGAACAAACAACTGCACAGATCCACACGCAGCCTGCTGTAGTCTGGATAGAAATACAGTTAATGCATTAAAGGGCCCATACTACGCTGTTTTATGAACTACTCTATGTTATCATGTTGTGTCCTCATCAAAAACATACCTGGAGTTGTGTTTTGTTTCATGTTTAACTCACAAACCCTGCATGTTTAGGCTGAAAACACTCTGTCCACTTTGTGATGTAATGTGGTAATACAGGAAGTGCTCCACTGTGTTTTTAAACTCCATACACCTCCACTAGAATCATCTGGATGATTGCAGACCTCGATGTACTAATCTCTACTGAACAAAAGGTAAAACTGATAACATAACATTAAAACTACAAATTCATAACATTTTGAGCTTCGGAGATCAGTCAGTCAATCACCCAATCAGTTTATTTCAGACATGTAGCCTGGGCAAGACCCTTTACGCTACTGCCCACTGATGAGGGACTATGAAACTTACGAGGTGCCGGCTCAAACGTTGCCTGGCCAAACAATGTCTGCGTCAGGTGCCGAGGAACCAGGTCCGGGCACCTTGACGAGAAATGGGCGACTGGAACAAGGCGGAAATGGTTGAGATGCGAGAACCAGGCTCTGTTGGAATGCTACTACTCCAGTAACCCTAGTCAGAGGGGTTACACGAACAGGATGTGGGAGAAATGGTCACGGCGATGCCCACAGTCCAAAGCTAACGGCCAAACAGCTAGTAGCTCAGTGTTCCAACATCCACAAACGGCAACTGCTACCACAACTAGAGATTGACGCCAGGTCAGAGGGGAGTTAGCACTAACTCTAACACTAACTCCAGAGAATGGGAAGAAAGCCCCAATAAGTATCACGCTGAACGAGGCAGCGACTGACCTGAAAGATACGATCGTGGCCCGGATGAACACAAGGCAACCCGCACTGGCTATGGATGCCGACTCAGAAACGGGGCCATCATCAGTCACCTCCTCTACATGGACGACATCAGCTGTACGCTAAGAGCAAGCGAGACATCGACTCACTGATCCACACCACCAGGTTTCTTCACAACCAGACATATAGACAGACTAATAATAAAGGGTTACTCAAACATGCGAGAATAAAACAAAACACAAGTCCAGGTTTGTTTTTAGGAGGGAACAACATTCGAACATGGCTAAAAGCTCCCGAGAGTCAATTTTATATAGTACAGGACCTTTGGGTATAAAATCTGTGCTGTTAAGGTAAGGCGGTAAACAAATCAATTAAGAATCCAGCGTGACACGGGAAATTAGATACAGTCTATTGAGGAGGGATGGGAACAAAAGGGAACAAAAGGGAGACTGTGATTGGCCAACAGCACCTCAGGCCAAACTGATCGGGTCGTGTCAAGGACCTTCTCTCTGCTCATACTGGAATTACGAACGTGTCTCTAAAATGTTCGACGGCGGGTTTAATGAAAAGGAAAATGGTCAGACTAGAGATTTTTTTCAGCAAAGAGCAAAAATATAATCGCAGCGATTCGAAACTCTTATGTCATGATGTTAAAATGAGGCGTATAAATCACGTCAAGGTCAGAATAAGCCTAAAAGCCCTTCAAATTCATTTATAAAAGATTTATTACAAAGATTTCAGGGATAACTGGACCTCGTGGCTGGACTTGCATGATTCAATTTGTAATGAGCGATTGTTGCTGCCGGTGTCACATAAATCTCTATACGGACAATGACGCGTCCCATTGGCCCATTGATTTAATAATGGCGGATGCACCAACACTAAGATAGAAGGTATTACAGACACTTCTGACAAAACGATCTCAGCCCAATATCCTGAAGGCCGTAATGATGCTTCGGTTACGTTTGGTGTTGGGGCTAAATGTTATTAGAGGCCACAGCGCAGGGTCACGCTCAAGAAATCTTTATATATTGATTTACTATATTACTTATTTTGTACTGGGATAAAGCTATTTGCACTTCTACATATACAATAACAGGGTTTGGTCTGTCGTAAGTTGATTTTAAAGGTTATTTATTGGCCTGGAATGTTCCACGGTGTGACATTAAACATATTCATCTAGTATTTATTAATTACGGGTTTAGTTTAGTTTATTAAGATCCCCATTAGCGACTGAAATATCGATAGGTGTTCTTCCTGGGGTCTCCTCCAATTAATTACACACATTTTGTATAATACACTGCAATAAAGGCCTCTCAAAAAATAAGAAAAAAATACAAATTTTGAGGTAAGAATGCCGGATTTTAAGTGAAATTATTTGCGTGTGCAGTAAGAAATTTTCACTTACCAAGTTTTCTTAAAACACCACGAAATACGAATCTTGTTCTAAGCAGAAAACACGAGTTTCAAGTATTTATGGCAAGATTTTTCCCCTTATTGGTTTGAGAAGGAAGTTAAAGAGGCTTAACCTGGACTGAGTTAATATAAAAAGTGCTTAGAATAAGTTGTAATATCGAGATAAGATAAATCAGGATGGAATATCTTGAAACAAGTTTTAAAAAAACTCATCTTATTAAGTAAAAAAATCTTAAAATTGATCTTTTAAGATGAATCTGCTTAATTCAAGTCAGTTTAACTATGATAGAAAATCCTTTTGTGATTATTATGTATGACTAGAGCTGGGCGGTATGACCAAAAATTGTTATCACGGTATTTTTTTAAATTATCACGGTATCACGGTATTTAACGGTATTTTTGTCTTTGGCTAAGTGGAGTGTGATAGAGCCGTGCCCGGGCGAAAAGGTGAAGAGCGGGTGCGCGGAGCCGCGCCCGCGCTCTCGCCCGTGTCACAAAACACTACACAGACGGTCCCTTTAGCAAACGCGCCTAACACTACACAGACGGTCCCTTTAGCAAACGCGCCTAACACTACACAGACGGTCCCTTTAGCAAACGCGCCTAACACTACACAGACGGTCCCTTTAGCAAACGCGCCTAACACTACACAGACGGTCCCTTTAGCAAACGCGCCTAACACTACACAGACGGTCCCTTTTAGCAAACGCGCCTACCAGGGACGTCTGTGTAGTGTTTTGTGCTGCAGTGCCAAGGTTACGCAGAGATTGGGGAGAAGATGCAGATTTTACTTTCTACTCAACTCGCTATTCTTACCTGGCTTGTTGGCTTGTTTGGTGTAACACTGAAAAACAGCCCCGCTCAATCTACCGCTGTGCGACGTTCCGCCGCTCTGTGTTGCCGACATATGCGCGCACACACGGTATGGCGGTAAATAAAAAATTCATATCATAAAAATAAAAATTACCGGTATACCGGTTCAAACGGTATACCGCCCAGCCCTATGTATGACTGTAGATTTTCTTATTGCATTTGCTGATTTTTACATTGTTCAGTCATAGTAACATAAACGAACATACAACATAAACACTTATCCCACTGGCAGATAATTTCACTTGTCAAGATGAATCGACTCAAATAAAGTAAAATGTTCTTAATTTAAGTCATTTTAACTCACAGAGAGATTGTTTTTTTCGAGTGTGAACCACACACACACACGCACACACACGCAAGACATGAAACCTCAATGTGTAGTAACCAAGTAGTAACCAACATAAATAAATAAATAAGCACTAAATCAAATAATATCAATAACGATAATATCTACATAAACCGTAACTAATCATTGTGTGAAAAGGAACAGTTTAAACTTTTTTTAAACAACTTTTTTTTATTTTCAAACAACAAAAATACAGGTAATGCTTCCGTGCAAACACGGCTCGATAACCAACAGTACGCTGCATTTGACTGGTTTTGCACGCAGGAAGCACCGCTTATATTTTCTTCGGTGTTTCTATTGCTCAAAAATACATGAATTCCTTCTGTGAATAGGGGGCGACTCTCCACAGATCTGAACTGTAATGTGGCGTAATGTGTAGTGCTGTGACCTGCTTCTCTCCCTCGCGACAGTTTAATCTATACTGTGGAACATTTGAGATGAAGCGGTAACATTTCGGTTACAGGCCGACACCCCGACATTGACGTCTAATTGTCGGAGTGTCGTGAGTCCATTTGTTCTCAAAAGTCCTGGACTCCCACATTTTCCCCCGTGGTCGGAGTTTTTTTTTCAACATCCCGCCATTCCAACATGTGATTATTAAATTTGGACTGAGCTCTTTTCAGGACCAGATTTTCACAGACTGGAGGTGTAGGAGCGCTGAGGGCGACCGGTTTAATCCTGGTTAAATCCTGCTGTAGTCCTGTTTTAGACCTGGTTTAGTCCTGGTTTAAAAGCAGGTCTAAACCAGGACTAAACTAGATCTATACCAGGACTAAAACCAGGTCTAAATCAGGACTAAAACCAGGTCTAAATCAGGACTAAAAGCAGGCCTAAATCAGGACTAAAAGCAGGTCTAAATCAGGACTAAAAGCAGGTCTAAATCAGGACTAAAAGCAGGTCTAAATCAGGACTAAAAGCAGGTCTAAATCAGGACTAAAAGCAGGTCTAAATCAGGACTAAAAGCAGGTCTAAATCAGGACTAAAAGCAGGTCTAAATCAGGACTAAAAGCAGGTCTAAATCAGGACTAAAAACAGGTCTAAATCAGGACTAAAACCAGGTCTAAATCAGGACTAAAACCAGGTCTAAATCAGGACTAAAAGCAGGTCTAAATCAGGACTAAAAGCAGGTCTAAATCAGGACTAAAAGCAGGTCTAAATCAGGACTAAAAGCAGGTCTAAATCAGGACTAAAAGCAGGTCTAAATCAGGACTAAAAGCAGGTCTAAATCAGGACTAAAAGCAGGTCTAAATCAGGACTAAAAGCAGGTCTAAATCAGGACTAAAAGCAGGTCTAAATCAGGACTAAAAACAGGTCTAAATCAGGACTAAAACCAGGTCTAAATCAGGACTAAAAGCAGGTCTAAATCAGGACTAAAAGCAGGTCTAAATCAGGACTAAAAGCAGGTCTAAATCAGGACTAAAAGCAGGTCTAAATCAGGACTAAAAGCAGGTCTAAATCAGGACTAAAAGCAGGTCTAAATCAGGACTAAAAGCAGGTCTAAATCAGGACTAAAAGCAGGTCTAAATCAGGACTAAAAGCAGGTCTAAATCAGGACTAAAACCAGGTTTAAATCAGGACTAAAAGCAGGTCTAAATCAGGACTAAAAGCAGGTCTAAAGCAGAACTAAACCAAGTCTAAACGAAGACTAAACCAGATCTATACCAGGACTAAAACCAGGTCTAAATCAGGACTAAAAGCAGGTCTAAATCAGGACTAAAAGCAGGTCTAAATCAGGACTAAAAGCAGGTCTAAATCAGGACTAAAAGCAGGTCTAAATCAGGACTAAAAGCAGGTCTAAATCAGGACTAAAAGCAGGTCTAAATCAGGACTAAAAGCAGGTCTAAATCAGGACTAAAAGCAGGTCTAAATCAGGACTAAAAGCAGGTCTAAATCAGGACTAAAAGCAGGTCTAAATCAGGACTAAAAACAGGTCTAAATCAGGACTAAAACCAGGTCTAAATCAGGACTAAAAGCAGGTCTAAATCAGGACTAAAAGCAGGTCTAAATCAGGACTAAAAGCAGGTCTAAATCAGGACTAAAAGCAGGTCTAAATCAGGACTAAAAGCAGGTCTAAATCAGGACTAAAAGCAGGTCTAAATCAGGACTAAAAGCAGGTCTAAATCAGGACTAAAAGCAGGTCTAAATCAGGACTAAAAGCAGGTCTAAATCAGGACTAAAAGCAGGTCTAAATCAGGACTAAAAACAGGTCTAAATCAGGACTAAAACCAGGTCTAAATCAGGACTAAAAGCAGGTCTAAATCAGGACTAAAAGCAGGTCTAAATCAGGACTAAAAGCAGGTCTAAATCAGGACTAAAAGCAGGTCTAAATCAGGACTAAAAGCAGGTCTAAATCAGGACTAAAAGCAGGTCTAAATCAGGACTAAAAGCAGGTCTAAATCAGGACTAAAAGCAGGTCTAAATCAGGACTAAAAGCAGGTCTAAATCAGGACTAAAACCAGGTTTAAATCAGGACTAAAAGCAGGTCTAAATCAGGACTAAAAGCAGGTCTAAAGCAGAACTAAACCAAGTCTAAACCAAGACTAAACCAGATCTATACCAGGACTAAAACCAGGTCAAAATCGCTCCGGTACGCCGCGCACTCCTCATCTCCCGTACGCCGCGCTCCTCATCTCTGCGCGTGGATTGTGTCTTGTCGTACACTCCGTGGACCGCGCTTCCTCCTGTGTGCATCTAAACCAGAACTCACACCAGGACTAAGCCAGGTCTAAAGCAAGTCCAAACCAGGTCTAAACCAGATCTAAAACCAGAACTAAACCAGGTCTAAAACCAAACAAGAATTTGCAGGAGTTGGTTGCTACATTTATGTAGTTTTAAAAATCATGACAATATCAAGTAATACAAAGTAATCAGATTACGTTACTCACTTAAGTAATTTAATTAATTATGTCACAAACTACATTTTGGGGAATGTAATCTGTAATCTGTAGGGGATTACATTTTAAAAGTCACCTTCTCCACACTGATGCTACAACATCTAAACAGACCGTGAGGTGAGTCAACCTTAGCCCAGCGATAATTACGTTTTTCATGTCCAAAACACGTGGATCTGTCAGTGCAGGTGGTGTGGACTTAACATGTGCAAAGTAGACACGACAATAACAAACGATTACTCGATTATTCGAACAAAATAATCGACAGAATAATCGATAACTGTAATAATCGATAGCTGCAGCCCTAACTAAACCACATATACCAGGGCTAAAACCAGGTCTAAATCAGGACTAAAAGCAGGTCTAAGGCAGAACTAAACCAAGTCTAAATCAGGTCTAAACCAGATCTATACCAGGACTAAAACCAAGTCTAAACCTGGACTAAACCAGATCTCTACCAGGACTAAAACCAGGACTAAACCAGGTCTAAATCAGGACATCAGGTATGAACCAACGCACCTCCTCTCGCTGCTACCTCATGAGTAAATTGTCGGAATGGCAACAGTGTCGGAATGACAGGATGTCGGAATAGGGGGTGAACCCCAACATTTCCATGGAGATAACAGATGGCGGAGCCTCCACTAGAAATGTTACGCAGTGCACCTTTAACAAAATGCAACTACAAACATAAATGTCAAAATAATGTCAACAGAGGCACAAAAAGAGGAAAAAAAACACTAAAATTGGACAAAAACACAAAGCAAAACTACTCAAGATTGTAATAAAACTATGGTAAAGTTGGTAATCTTTCGTAATTTGCAAATACATGTAATTATCGTGCATGTATTTTCACAAGTAACAATTAAAAACATGTTTGGATGTTAAGACGACTATCATTTGTACTGGGATAAAACCATTTGCACTTCTACATATGCAATAATAGCAGGTCAGCAGTAACAAAATACGTTATAACTTTCCAGATCACAAGAATTCTGTTGGGTTAGCGGAAATGTTAAGTGAATGTTTAATTAATTGTCAACTTATTATTATGAGTTTGTGAAGTTGAATTGTTATATTTTAGCCAGAGCAGCTAAACATACATTTTTTTAGCTGACAAGAGACGGACAAGAAACCCTAACCCAGACCCAAACCCTCAATCTGTCAGAGAAATGGTGCTATTACCAATTTTTTGCTAGGTTTAGTGGATATTTTGGTCCTAATTTTCGCAGGAGAAGACAAGGACTATAAAACACCAATAAAATGCAGTTAATAGGCTGCCCACGGCTTGAGGGGGTTGGGGACCCTTGAGCAAGACATTCCTTTGTACTGAGTTAAGTATAGAATATAAAACAATAGAGGACCTGTACAGTGTCAGTCCTCGAAACTGAACAAAAACTGAAAAATAGTACAGTAAACCACGTTAAATATTTTCTGTATTATGCATTTTATTTGTCCTCTATATTTAAAGGTTCTTTATTATGCGAAATTACCTCAAGTTAACAGCCTTTTGCCTTTTGTTCAGCAGAAATGGCAATTATTATGCAAATTATTCTAGTTAAGGTCTTTAAAAACACAGTGGAGCACTTCCTGTAAGAACTGATTTGAGCCTGATATGCAGGATTCGTGTGTTAAACATGTGTAAATGAAACAAAACACAACTCCAGGTCTGTTTGTGATGAGGAAACAACATTATAACATAGATCAGAAAACAGCCTGTTCATATTTACACTTTAAATGCACAATTTAAATGGCAAATGCTTCTTTTATTGACAAGATCTGCACTTTGTTTTCCAGCTCTAAGTGGAATGCTGCACTCTGCGTGGGGCAAGAGAAAAGCACAAGAGGAAGCCATTTATCAGCATGATGCCTGCTCGGTCATCGGCTGTTTAGAGACCTCCCTGAGCCACTGATGCACGAGACTGCACCATGTCTACTTCCACAAACATGCACCCTCACATATCTCCTGCACAGTGGCGGCTGGTGGTGGTGGTGAAGGGGGGGGGCACAAGTCAAAATGATAAATATGTATTATAAATATAAATATTATGTATAGGCTATATAAAGTTATATCAAATGCCAGAAACAGTCATTGTAGTCACTATTTGCTGAACTTTATCAGGAGCACAACACACAGCCAAGCGCAAAGTTTACACAGCAGCACAACCTGATGCACCTGCTCACACCCAACCGCAATGACACAACGTGACACAACATAACACAACGTAACACAACGTAACACACCGCTCACAACCAGCCCGACAACCAGCCCAACAACCAGCCCCCGTAACTGAAAATGCAGCAAAAATGAGGCTCAGGTCACAGCATCAGCTGTTTACTGTGAGGCTCCGTCCTCAGATTTGCCCCAAACTAACAAAAACACGCCTCTTACCTTCTCCAGGACTGATGCAGAGTGTGTCCTCTACCCTCTGTCCTGTTGGTTCTGTCTCCAATATGTCCCGGCCCAGTCCGGTCCACGGGACAAGGTCCTGGAGCCGAGTGCACGAGCTGGATCTAAAACTCGTCTTAATCCCACTTCAGTCTGAAAGTTACACCAGTCCATTAGCACCAGGGCACCAGGTGGACTTAAGCCCTCTGCGCTATGCCCAGATCAAACTTTTACACCCAGATGCCCCGCGGGCAGCAGCGGGCGTCTGTGTCAGTGTGTCCCGTGCTTTAGGTCTCTCCTCCCGCTCTCCTGTTTCGGTTTAGACGAAAGTAGCAGCGGCCATAGCGCACAGCTCTGTAGTTCTCCATTCATTAGCCTGTAGCTGTAGCATTAGCCTGTAGCATTAGCTACAGTGCAGAGTTGGGCAGAGGCGGGACAGAGCAGCTGAATCCTCATTGGTCAGAACTGTGATAATGTTTCTAAAGACCAGTAAGTTGCTTTGAGTCGCCCTCACCCTGCGACTACGACGTTTGTCAGGGGCTGAAATACAAACTAATGGACAAAAGCGACGTAATGACGTCATATTTTCTAAATGTTTCAGCTGCTCCATAGACCTGCTCCACTGGGGCCATAGAACTATAATAAAATCTTATTATCCATCCATGACTGGGGCACAGAGACTGCGGCACTCAAATAAATACAGTCATATGAGCACATTTAACATGATGAAAATATGTCTATGCAGATACACGTTCAGTTTTAAACAAAATATTAAACATATAGCCTAATACAAAATAACTTTATAATTTATTTATTTATTTTTTTTTAAATCGCGGTTAAGGTAGGGAGTGCGGCGCCCTCTATTCACCAGCCGCCACTGCTCCTACAGCTCCTCAGACAGTGAGGTACAGGACAACCTACTCCATACAAATGTACAACAGCTCACCCTTATGCAATAGACAACCCTCCGTCATGCCATTATTCATTATTCATGGAACATGCAACGTTTTCTTTAAAGTTTTTTGTTGTTGGGGAGTCTGTCACTTGCTTGTTTCTATGAATACATCATTGCTCTGCCTGGAAAGTTCCACAGTGTGACATTAAACAGCTCTGCCTTACAATTATTTAATTATAGGTGACTTTATGGCTCAAAAATACCTCCGTGAAGTTGGCCCCTCATCAAACTCAAGCCTACACAAAAACTATATCAGTCATTTGTGCTTCGTTTGTGCTGCAAAAAGTTTTGTTTGTGCGATTCTGATTCTTAAGATATTTGGAGTTTTATTTTCAGCCGATGACGTCGTCCAGAACCTCAGAATGTTAAACAGAGCTCAGAACAGGCAGGAAATGATAGAAAACGTTTGTGCTGTGCGACACAAAACTCAAACCTACACCATTGTATAGGTTTGAGTTTGATGGGGCCAACTTCATGCAGGTCTCAAAAATACCTCGAAAAAGGCATTCTGATTGTGAGCGGGGTCGCCTCTCCACAGATCTGACTTGTAACTTGGTCTGGTTTGGCCTCCATGAAGACAGAAATGTTTAATACGATACTTCCGGAGTATTTGACGGCCCCTCCACCTGAAAAGTAACACAATGCACCTTTAAATGATTATTTTTTTCGATGTACTTTCTTCACCTTGATTGTTAAGCTGCGTTATGTGTTGAAGACCAATAAACTGAACTAAAATAAGTTTGTCTAAGTCTAAGCATAAGTCACCCAGACCCTGTGTGAGGACCGGCTCGCGCTTCCCATGCTCCCACACAACTTCCTGTTTGTTTATGGAGTTTTATGTCCAGATTCTCTCACAGTTACGTCTATCTATCTGCCATGAGTGACCAGGGCAGATGACGCCAAGAATGTGACTCAAATTAGTCCTAAAATACCCTGGATTTTTGTCATTTCACTGGGAAAGGCCTGTTTATTGTTTTTTGTTGTTGCTCAATAGTGGGTGAATCACGGTCCACTCTGCAGCCTATGAAAACAGAGCGGGTGCATTCTTCCCCCCGTCGTGACCTAATATGAGACGTAGCTGAAGGGACGTCTGCCATTAATCACATCTCAAATGACCTTAATGGTCCTATATGTTACGCTAAATTGACTCTCGTGAGCTTTTAGCCATGTTATAACGTTGCTTCCTCATCAAAAACATAGCTGGAGTTGTGTTTTGTTTCCTTTACACGTTTTAATAATCCTGCGTTATTCGTCTGTCTGCATCTCCACGGCTCAAAATGCTCTGTTCCACCCTGTGATGTCATGGAGTGGTAGTTTTTAAAGCTACTTTTTTACCTTTAGTTCGGTACAGATGGGCAATTCCAGGCCTGAAACCATCCAAATTATTCTAGTGAAGGTGTATGGCTCCTTTAATCAGAATAATTATGTTGATTAGTTGACTATAAAAATCACTGGGGCATATTTACACTGTCTGTGGACCAAAAATGTCCCAATTCTGGTTATATATAACTAAAGAAATAAGCAGTATAGTGACATTCAAAAAGGATCTGGGCTGGGGCTGCCACCTCTAGAAATAAATTAAAACTGGTGGCTAAATTATTAGGCAGATGCTATTTGCACCCTGGGTTTAAACGGATAAAATTGTTAATTACACAAATAGTAACGGTCGGACAGGCATTGTAAATATATTTTTTAGCAGCATTGACTTATCTTTTGTCTGGATTCTCAAATCCAGCTTCCCACACTTTTCACGACGTAAGCAGACACGTCAGCTTTCCCTTTTTTCTTGAGATGGGTGGAAATAGAAGAATCGTGTCCATTCAACTATGAACACGCAGGGTGCAAATAGACACTCCAATTATTATTATATATATTTTTATTTCTGGCACGGAAATGTGTGTTATTTAACTGGATACAGGAGAAGCCACTGACTGTCACCCAGTGGTATAAGGAAATTTTCAAAGTTTTATCCATGGAAAGAGTTAGTGCAAAACTGAAAGGCAATGATTATGGACTTGTGGCGGCCTCTGCTTGACACTCGCCCGGTGATGTTATTATCACGACACACAGTGCTGTGGAGCACTGTTGGTTTGTCACTGTTGGTCAGTGTTTTCTTCAATTTTATTTATGTTTATTTTTTATTTAAGTAATGAGGAAAACTCAAAGATGTGCTCAGACTGCTCTGTTTTATGTGTTGTGTTAAAGGGTTGAAAAACAAATTGTAGCCACAAGGGTCAAAAATACATCAGGAACATTTAGTAAAACTGTAAAATTTACATTAAACAATAATCAGACCCTATAATAAACAATTTTCCAGACTCACCAACTGCACAATCCTACAGAAAACCACACAATTCAGAGTCACTTTTACACAAAACTCCATTAATGTTCACTCAGCTCAGTGTCCAAACTCCACAGGAAACTGAACAATCCCAGTGAGTCTTAAAAGCTCCACAAGAGACACACAGAATGAACAAACACAGCCTGGACTCTGGTGTGCGCAGGTTTGGTTTGACCAGGGCCAGTTTTTCAGTTGGGCTTTAAAGGAATTATACGTGGGGCATCTCTGAGTGTCAAAGGTAAAACTGTTCCACAGGTTCCACCTCGGACAGACAGAACCGAAGGGGTTTCGCCTGTGGGGTCAGATCTCCTGTGGGGTCAGATCTCCTGTGGGGTCAGATCTCCTGTGGGGTCAGATCTCCTGTAGGGTCAGACCTCCTGTGGGGTCAGATCTCCTGTGGGGTCAGATCTCCTGTGGGGTCAGATCTCCTGTGGGGTCAGACCTCCTGTGGGGCCAGATCTCCTGTGGGGTCAGATCTCCTGTGGGGCCAGATCTCCTGTGGGGTCAGATCTCCTGTGGGATCAGACCTCCTGTGGGGTCAGATCTCCTGTGGGGTCAGATCTCCTGTGGGGCCAGATCTCCTGTGGGGTCAGACCTCCTGTGGGGTCAGATCTCCTGTGGGGTCAGATCTCCTGTGAGGTCAGACCTCCTGTGGGGTCAGATCTCCTGTGGGGTCAGATCTCCTGTGGGGCCAGATCTCCTGTGGGGTCAGACCTCCTGTGGGGTCAGATCTCCTGTGGGGTCAGACCTCCTGTGGGGTCAGATCTCCTGTGGGGTCAGATCTCCTGTGGGGTCAGATCTCCTGTGGGGTCAGACCTCCTGTGGGGTCAGACCTCCTGTGGGGCCAGATCTCCTGTGGGGTCAGACCTCCTGTGGGGCCAGATCTCCTGTGGGGTCAGACCTCCTGTGGGGTCAGATCTCCTGTGGGGTCAGACCTCCTGTGGGGCCAGATCTCCTGTGGGGTCAGACCTCCTGTGGGGTCAGATCTCCTGTGGGGTCAGATCTCCTGTGGGGTCAGACCTCCTGTGGGGCCAGATCTCCTGTGGGGTCAGACCTCCTGTGGGGTCAGATCTCCTGTGGGGTCAGATCTCCTGTGGGGTCAGACCTCCTGTGGGGTCAGACCTCCTGTGGGGTCAGATCTCCTGTGGGGTCAGATCTCCTGTGGGGTCAGACCTCCTGTGGGGTCAGATCTCCTGTGGGGTCAGATCTCCTGTGGGGCCAGATCTCCTGTGGGGTCAGATCTCCTGTGGGGCCAGACCTCCTGTGGGGTCAGATCTCCTGTGGGGTCAGATCTCCTGTGGCGGAGGCTCGTCTGATCCTTTGTGAGTTTTCTTTACATTTGATAAATGTCGTGTCATAATGTTTATATGTGTTCTTCTTTTTGTTGTTCTTCCTCTGTTTTCCTTTTTCTCTGTAGTAGTTAGTTATAGTTAGTGTAGAGAGTTATGAAAGGTAGTACAGAGATAGATAGAAAGAGTTATTAAAGATAGTCATCACGGTAGTTTCCTGTTTCTCACAGTTTCCTGTTTTAGTTAGTGGTAAATAAAGATAGTTTTGTCACAGTTAGACTCACTTATTTAGCGTTTTGTGGGATTGTCCTCTCTAGACTCGTCTGTTTAGTTCAGCTTTGTGAGGGGGCGGAGGGTGGAGGGGAAATGTGGGGTTGTTCTTTTTTAATCACTGTAAAGCGCTTTGTGTTGCATTTTTGTATGAAAAGTGGTCCATAAATAAAGTTTGATTGATTGATTTACGGCGGTGGAGGGTGGAGGGAGCGCAGAACTTTATCAGTCAAACATGTTGATTTTAAATACATTTAATTATACTTTATTTGCGACTATTATCTATCTACAAGTCTTCAGTCACCGTGTTTCAGTGTTTATTTGGGTAGACATGCATTCAAATAACGACGCCTGATAACGACGTAATTTTCCGTATCATATAATGTCAGTAAAGTGCAGATGAGGGTTAGTCTTTGTCGACACACCTGCCACCGGCGGCAACAACAAAGAGCTCCCGTCGTGGGGGCGGAGACAGTCCAATCTAATTACAGAGCCGGAGGATGACTTCATTGAGGTGCCTCCTGCCCCCGGGGGTCAGCAGCTCCCTCCTGATCCTCTCGTGTCATTAGATGACCTCTCCAATTACCAAAAGAGCGTTTTACCTTCAGACATTACACTGATTGGGAAAACACTGACACAGAATTTACATAAGTAAGTCCTGAGGCTGTGGCTCTCAGTCTGGGGCCCATGCGTATCATGACATGTTGTCGAATGGAAAATGCCTCTTATATCTTAAGACTTTGTGAGGTAAACACCCTTAACGTCTCCAGTTTAACGCCCCGGGTAAATACTTTGGGTGTAATGACTAAATCTTACTATCTATTAACAGGAATAAATGGGGAATTATCCAAGTTGAAGGTCAGGGGCATCAGTAAAGTTGGTAGAGAAAAATGCAGCACAATATTGTAGCACAGTCTTGGCTGTAACAGACAGATTTGTGTGAGTAAAGTCGTGTGTCGCTGCTGTTCCTCACTCATATGGACAAAGACACTGTTTTCTGAAGAGCCACTGAAGCCACAGCCCCGACATGCATTTTGTGCACAATAACTTCTATAATTCTGAAGAGGCAGAACTGCTTTTCTGAGCCACAACAACAAATACAGACGACTGAGAGCAACATTACAGCCAAAGGACGACAGCAGCGAGTCAGTTTGAGGAAATATGAGGTGGAGGATATTTGATCTGTGATATTAAAGTAGAAATGAAACAGTAAAGAAGAATAAAATCAATCTAGTGCTAGTTTACTTATTGAATTAGTTAGCTTAAGATGCTAGTTACTGCAAAATGTGCTAGTGCTTAATGGGAATCCAGATATGCTAAATGTAACTTTCTATGGACTGGAAAGAACGGAGAACAAGCAAAAATAAGACCTGAGGTTTTTTTTTTCATTTTTAATTTTGAAGTGGGAACTGTAAGCAACATTTTAGCGTTAAAGTTCAAGTTTTACGGCGGCACGGCGGCTGAGTGTCAACACTCAGGCCTCCCAGCAAGAAGGTTGCGGGTTTGATCCCCGGGTCGCCCGGACCTTTCTGTGTGGAGTTTGCATGTTCTCCCCGTGTCTGGATGGGTTTCCTCCAAGTACTCAGGTTTCAACCTAAAACATGCAGCACCCCTATGAACTAACATCAAGGACCATGTTGTCCACCCTCCTGTGGGCTCCACCTGCAGAGGGGTTCATAGGGGGTCAGGTGCTGTGGGTATTGGGCAGCAAACTGCCCCCGCGACCCAGCCGGATTAAAGCGGGAGAAGATGGATGGATGGATGGATGGATGGATGGATGGATGGATGGATGTTCACATTTTGTTGTTCAATAAAAGAAATAAGCATAAGTTCTTCTGACAAATAAATCATGTGTGTTGAGTCATGTGTGTTAATTATCTCCCTTTTGCAATAAAGCTGCTGATGACAAAATAAAATGTTTATAGTTTTGTTACAATAATTCCCCTAAATTCCTGTTCAAAGTTACCAATTTGAAAATTCCCAATACCATACCATCCTATACCATGTACATTTTCTGGAAACTTTCTTGAAATTTGCTACCCTTTATTCACACAAATCTATCTGTTACAGCCAAGACTGTGCCACAATATTGTGCTACATTTTTTTCTACCAACTTTACTGATGCCCCTGACCTTCAACTTGGATAATTCCCCATTTATTCCCGTTAATTCCCAAAGATTCCCGTTAATTCCCAAAAATTCCCATCGATTTTTCCGATTTGGACATTCCTGGAGTTTTGCAACGTATGGTTAAAAGAGAATTATGTGGACCTACGCTGATTTCACTTTGACTTGTCTTCCTGCTCTAACAAAACAATTGATTTTTCAGAGTTTTTAATGATCAAAAATAATCCTGATGTTTAATGTCTCCCACAGGCCTAAAGCAACATTAACGCTCGCCCCAAATCACTTTCTCTCTGCACTTTAGTATATGCTTTACTGCCGTTCTCAGTGCATTAGTAACTCGTTTATTTTTGTGGTTTGGACTTCCGTTTTCTCCAGAGGTCGTGCGGGTCGACGCTGGGATGCGGCTGAAGCTTTCCCCCAGCACTATCACGTTTATAACCAGATTATGAGATGCCGTAGCTTCCGGTCATTCCCAACACGATTATGGGTCCAACAGAGGGGCTAATGAGCCACACGGCCGGGGCATTTGCTCCTATCTGGGGCAGGCATCAGGGGCCATTAGCCTTTGTCTCAGCTCTGCCCCGTATCTCCTCAGAACTGAGCGTAACGAGTGAAGAAGAAAGAGGAGCAGGAAATTAGATTAAAGATGCAATCAGAAACAAAGCATCTGTAAACCCCACATGTCAATACCAATACATACACAACTGCTTTACTATAGAACTGTGGGGGAAGAAATATTCTACACTTACTATGAGCACAAATACAGTTGTGCTCATAAGTTCACATCCTCTGGCAGAATTGATGATTTCTTGGTCCAGAAGCTGCACATGGGACGTACTTGGATATTCAACATGATAATGATCCAAAACACAAAGTGGAGCTGTGGCTCCAGCAGAATAAAGTGAAGGTTCTGGAGTGTTCGTCTCTTCTGACCTCAGTATCACTGAGCCTCTGGGCAGATTCAAGCTGCAGTTCAGACAAGAGCCCAAGAATTTACAGGAACTGGAGCCTTTAGCCCAGAAGAATGAGCAGATTTACCATCAGAGGAAATAAAGAGCCTCATCCACAACTATCACAAAAGACTCCAGCTTCATTGGGTCATTTGTGTAGTTTCTGTTCATTATGATTTAAAAAGAGGAAACACAGGAGTTTGATAATAAACAACTTCACCCAAGCACCAACCATGATCGAAAGAAAAGTTTTTGTGTTTTCATTCATATTCTCTGAAAGACGGACAAGAAATCAACCAAATTCTGTCAGGGTCTGTGAACTTATGAGCACAACTGTAAGTCCTGGTCTCAGGTCTCTGCACTGCCCCGTGTGGCTTTAAAGCAGCTCTGCTCATGCACAAAAAGTCCATCTGTGACATGTTAGAGCCACATGAACCATCTGCATCTGAGGAGCTCAGGGACCGGCCTCCTGCTGTAGTCCTGGTTTAGTCCTGGTTTATCCATCCATCTTCTCCCGCTTAATCCAGCTGGGTCGCGGGGCAGTTTGCTGCCCAATCCTCACAGCCCCTGACCCCCTATGAACCCCTCTGCAGGTGGTGAGCCCACAGGAGGGTGGACAACATGGTCCTTGATGTTAGTTCAGGTGCTGCATGTTTTGGGTTGATGGGGGAAACCGGAGCACCCGGAGGAAACCCATCCAGACACGGGGAGAACATGCAAACTCCACACAGAAAGGCCCGGGCGACCCGGGGATCGTGTTGCCACTCAGCCACCGTGCCGCCTAGTCCTGCTTTAGTCCTGCTTTAGTCCTGCTTTAGTCCTGGTTTAGTCCTGCTTTAGTCCTGCTTTAGTCCTGCTTTAGACCTGCTTTAGTCCTGCTTTAGTCCTGGTTTAGTCCTGCTTTAGTCCTGCTTTAGTCCTGGTTTAGTCCTGGTTTAGTCCTGGTTCAGTCCTGGTTTAGTCCCGGCCTCCTGCTGGTCCAGAGTCAGGACTAAACTCGGGGAGTCAGAGTTTCAGATTCTTCCTGCAGCTAAAACCTGGAACAGTCTGAACCTGTGAGACAGATTCGACTGTGACTCTGTTTAAATCCAGGATAAAAACAGTTCTGTTCAGCTGTGTCTGACTGAAAGTTTTTTTTATTTCTCATTCTTTACTCTTCTCTTCTCTCTAATTCTGTCTAATTTAATGTCCCGTCTCTATTTTAAAATTTCATGACGATTATTTATGTTTTGATTTGTTTGTATTGTGATTTTAATGTATTTCTCATTCTGTAAAGCACTTTGAATTACTTTGTGCTGTACAGATAAACTTGCCTTGCTTTGTCTGAAATGTTTCACAGTGCGGCATTAAACATTTCTATCTTCAGGGAGACCAAACCAGTCAAGTTACAGGTCAGATCTGTGGAGAGAAAACCCCAATGAGAGTCAGAATACCTACAAGTACGAGTTACACAGTGCACCTTTCAGTAAAGTACTAGTATGTATGAATGTACTACTACTATTACAACTACTCCTAATAATAATAATAATAATAATAATAATAATAATAATAATAATAATAATAATAATAATATATTTTATTTATTAGGTGCCTTTCTGGACACTCAAGGTCGCCTTAAAACACAGGTGTCAAACATGCGGCCCGGGGGCCAGATCTGGCCCTCCAAGACCTTTAATCTGGCCCTCGGCTGATTTTCTCTTAAAATATGTAAAATTTTCAGATTTTTCTGGTAATTTTCTACGCCGCTTAGCATAGCAGCATCTCCAGTGCTTCTGTGTGTGGCCGCCTCCCACCAGAGCAGCACAAATGAAGACTCGCCTCTTTCCAAACGCTCTTAAAGGACGATCGTTTTGACTGTGACCATGACGCCCTCATCAGCAAAGTGTCAAAAATAAGAAAAGTGGAGCTGAGTGCAGGATTTTCCAAGAAAAATTTACTAATTCTTCTTTTTCACGGAGGTGAATGGGAAACCTGTACACTTGGTGTGTTTGCAACAAGTGGCGGCGCTCAAGGAATATAAATATAAAGGAGGAATATAAACGCCACTATGAGACACAACATGGAGAAAAATACAATAACTTGAACAGAGAATGGAGTTTTCCAATCCGGCCCCTTTGGGATCAAAGTAGGTTGTATACGGCCCCCGGACCAAAATGAGTTTGACACCTCTGTTTTAAAACAACATAAATGAGTTAAATTAAACATATTAAAACATACAGTTAAAGTGAGACAGTATTTTAATTGATTGATTGTACTAACATCCCACTAAAGTACAGTACTTTACTACTTTTACTATTTTACTACGACTTTGTTACGTTCCACCACTGCTACTCAACTGTAGAGTAACAAGAAGAAATGTTTACAAGATGCACATTATTATTATTATCAACAGTGGAGATAACGCGCCTTATCTAAAACTAACAGATAATCCTCCCTACAACTGTACAACTCACCTTTAGGTAACAGAAAACCCGATGTCCCGTCAATTATCACATCACTGTTGAGATTATATTTTATTATTTACTTATTTTTCTATTTGATTTTGACTTGTGCATGTACATTTATATAATTATGCCTTATTTGACGCCTGGGTCTCGCTGTCTTTTTTGCTACTTATTTAGAATTTACAGTGCGTAACAAATTTATTAGACCACCGTCCATTCCTGCCATATATAATTTAACAGTATTTCTGTTACCAAAATATCTTTTTATGTTTCTATAATGGTTAAGCCTCCAGTTTATGCAAGATCTTTTTATCAAAATGATATCTTTAATGCTAAAATATAACTATCTTTGCTATCCATACATTTTCAAGTTTAATGTTTTCCAAAAATAACACCAAAATCTCTGGGAACAGATAGAAACTATTTGAAACTCAATAACAAAAGAGACTTTGCAAAACGACATAACAGCGAGAATGCAGCTGTTATCGGCGCCAAAGATGCTCACACAAAATATTGACAAAATATTTTTGGTTATTATTGCAAGGACTATTTTTTATTCCTACTGGTCATTTTCTTAATGAATAACAGTTATTTATGTTTTCTTGTTTTCATGACAGGTGCTCTAATATATTGTTAAGCTCTGTATTATTACCATTTAATTTAATTTTTCTTTTTGTTATTTTATTATATTGTGATGTGTGAGCTACTGTGTCCAAATAATTTCCCTTCAATAATATCAAGAGTTTGTCTAAATCTAAGTCTAAATGTAAAACTAGAGCTCCCTCTAGTGTCCATAAAGTGCATTTGAGTTCCACATGTCAGATCCAAAATCTAATTAACTTCTCTAAACCACATTAAGTCTCAAATTTCCAAATCTATGCGATACCTCAGAAGGATTAAAACCTTTTTAATTGTTCCCAAAATGTTTTTAGCTCCATTCTGAGTGTAAACACATAAACTTACACTTGTAGACGACAAGTAAAGAAAGTAAAGACAAGAAGAACCCGCTAGGGGGCGTCACAATATAAAAAAACAACATTAATTCAATATGAATACAAAAATAAATAATTTTTTTTTTTTTTTTTTTTTTAAATTGCAGCCAGACCCCACTCCAAAAAAACAACAACAACAACAACAAAAAAACCTCCTATCTTATTGCCAAATTCCTGTTGTTTTGATGACGCCCCCTGGCGTGTTCTTTGTTTACTTGTCCTCTACAAGTGTAAGTTTATGTTCAAATAAAATAAAATAAAATAAAATACAATAAAATAAATAAATGCAGCCAGACCTTTCTCCACTGAGACTTTTTGTCAGTCTTTGTTAAGATCTAAACCAAAACTAAACCAGGTCTAAACCAGAACTAAATATAAATATAAATATAAATATAAATATAAATATAAATATAAATATAAATATAAATATAAATATAAATATAAATATAAATATAAATATAAATATAAATAAATAAATAAATATAAAACTCCCATCTTATTGCCAAATTCCTGTTGTTATTTATTTATTTATTCATATTAATGTTGCTTGTTTATATTGTGACGCCCCCTCGCGGGTTCTTTGTTCACTTGTCCTCTACAAGTGTTTGTAAGTTTATGTCCAAATAAATTAAAACAGAAATAAAAATCTCTCCTCTCAGTGAAGCAGAGTGAGGCGGACTTTAGGACCCAGAGGCACAAACTAAAATCACATGACACTTCCTGAATGGAGTCACGTGGTCAATGCTGTTTCCAGTCACAAACATGTAGCACCAAAAAGCACCAAAACTGACCCTAAATGATGGAATAAGACCCAAAGGCCACACGAAGGCACAGGACATGGCTGCGGGGGTCTTTATTTCTGTGCTGTTCAACCTGCTCTTTCTGTGCGTCAGTGGAAACCTGGTAAGAAAAGTACTTTAAAATGAACTTTATGACTCAAGACAACTCACAGCACACAGATAAAGAGCATAAAGAGGACGAAATACTGAAGTACTGTACTTAAGTATACATTTGAGGGATCTGTACTTTGCTTGAGTACATTTTAAAGTGGATCCATTTTACTTTCACTTCCTCACATTTGAGAACAGGTATCTGTACTTGCTCCACAACATTTCTGAACTGGACTGAAAAGTAAAAGTTGTTTGAGACCTGCTGAAAAATCTGAATTTATTTCTTTTTTCATAGTCTGAGCAAACAAAAAAAAACAAAAACAAATGAAAACAGGTAGAAAAAAACAATTCAATAATAACATTTTGAACAAAATTTAGCACAAATCTATATCAAAATATCTCCATTTGAAGCCTTATAAGACCTCAAAATCTGAACGAAATACTTTTATGTTTTACTCTTTAAATACATTTTTAAACCTGCGCTTTAATACTTTTACTTTTACTCTTGTATGCGTACTTTTACTTAACTTAAAACGTATTTCTAACCCTGTAGTAAACACTGAGCCTGTGTCTTTTGTAACGTGGGCTTCATTCACAGATCCGTGTTCATTTCATGTTTTGTTCGTTCTGTTTCAGGCGTCACAAAGGTCTTTCTCCATCGACTACAATAACAACTGTTTTCTAAAAGACGGAAAGACGTTCCAGTACATCTCAGGCAGCGTCCACTACTCCCGGATCCCCAGGGCCTACTGGAGAGACCGGCTCCTGAAGATGTACATGACCGGACTCAACGCCGTCCAAGTGTAAGAGCCGCAGGTGGTTCAGTGTTTGAGGAAGGACTCGGTTTTGTGACGCGAAAGTACCAGATACCAGCGCAAAGTAGAAATAAAAGTATCACGTCAAAAAAAAAGTCTACTTCAAGGGGCGCTGGGAAACTTTTGGTACGGGAAATTTTCAAGATAAAATAAGATAAAATAGGACTTTATTGATCTCGCGGTGGAGAAATTCAACAGTCACAGTAGCTCCAGGACAGTTTAGTGCAAAAAAGGGGGGGAAAAGTGCGCATGCAATCAGGATAAACAGTAATAATAAAAATAGAAATAATCATAAAAATAATAATATAAAGTGAACAAGTGTATGTACAAAATTTACAAAGAGAATGGAATTGCACTGGTGATGAGAAAATAAGAAAACAACAGTAAAGTAAACCGGGTCTCACTGCTGTACAGAATGGAATGCTGTAAAGTAAAGTAAATAGAATATGATTTATATTGAATTAATGTTGTTTTTTTTTAAATATTGTGACGCCCCCAGAATATCAAATTGGTAACTTTGCACAGGACTTTAGGGGAATTATTGTAACATAAATATAAACATTTTATTTTGTCATCAGCAGCATTATTGCAAAAGGGAGATAATTAACACACACGACTCTGATTTATTTGTCAAAAGAACTTTATCAATGCTTATTTCTTTTATTGAACAACAGAATGTGAACGTTTGCCACTTCCCACTGTAGTGGAGTAGAAAGTACAGATACCTGCGCTTAAATGTAGTGAAGTAAAAGTAACAAGAATCCAGTTTAAAAAGTATTCAAGTAAACTAAATACTAGAGCCTGACCGATATATCGGTTGGCCGATATTGACTCTTGGAAACATATCGGCCTAAATCTTGCCGATCTGGACCGATATTCCACGTGGATGTTTTACTTCGTTATAAAGCTCAAACTCTCTATATTCTGCCCATTTAATCCAGATAAATGTCCTGATATTTGACGCCGCATCAGGATTTATCTGAGGAGTCATTTGTCTGTGTCCGTCCCGCCCCTGAACGCATCACCATGTGCACTTGTTTACAGCCACAGCCACAGATCCACATAGATTATATAGATTCTCTTGTTTTTCCGGACGCTCAGTGTGAGTCTGGATTAAAGGACAGTTCTTAGTGCTGATCTGAGAGGAGCCTGTGTGAGGCTGAGTGTTGAAATGTGTCGGTTTTGAAGCTCGTTTTGGTTCTTTCTCATTGGTTAGCGATTAGCTGCTGTAGCTCGCACACATAAACAGGCTGTTTTCTCTTCTGTTAGCGACTGTAAAGTGACTATAGTGACCGTATATATGTTACTGGACACACACTGATATGGAAATGAGCTCTAATAGAAGTGTGAATTATCGGCATTTAGCAGATCATTAATTACCGCGGTGCACACGTATTTACCGCTAAAGGCTAATAGCGGTAGTTTACTTACAGCACTTTCTTTACTGGTTAGAATATCATACAAAAACACCATTAGGCCGAACTACTGTCTTTAAATATGACGTAAAGAGGCAGAAGAACAATAAATGTCGCCTAAATAAACCCAACTGAAAATCCAATAGAGCCAAACCTAAGTTTTATAAACAACTAAAGATTTACACTGAATTTTTAAGTCATAAATATATCAGTGATTATATCGGCAGCTCCAACTCCCATTTTATTGGTATCATATTGGCCCTACTAAATACGTAAGCATAGTACTTTAATATTTTTCCTTTGATATGTTCCACCGCTGCGTATTTTTCCTTTAAAAGAGGAAGATACAGTAAGTGCTTCAGTGAATCACAGTGTAAAAAAGTTTAAGACATTAAGAAGAACTCCTTTAATATAAAAATCCTCGAATATAACAGTGTATATAGTCCCCTTTTTTATATTAAAGGAGTTTTAATGCAGTCAGAGCGCCTCGGTGTTTTCTTTTTAATCTTTTTTTTTGTTTTCTGACAGATATGTACCATGGAACTTCCACGAGTCGATACAGGGGGTGTACAACTTCACCGGGGACAGAGACCTGGTGCACTTTTTAGATCTGGCCAATCAGACGGGGCTCCTGGTCATTCTGCGCCCGGGGCCGTACATCTGTGCAGAATGGGAAATGGTAAAAATAAAACATTTACAGTTTTGGTTCCTGTTATTTTCGGTTTTGACTTTGGACACAGTTTCACTTCTGCATCTCGCTGCCCTAAAGCCGTTGGTTTGTTTTTAGATAATGTGCGTTGAACCTTTACATTCAATACTGTGGTACGGCATTAAAGATGCACTGTGGAACTTTTCCTGTGGAGGGAGACCAAACCGGACCAAGTTACAAGTCAGATCTGTGGAGAGGCGACCCCGCTCACAGTCAGAATTCCTGTGTTTTTAGGTATTTTTGAGCAATAAAACCACCTGTAACTGAATAAATAGAAGGTAGAGCTGTGTAATCTGATGAAATCCATAGAAACAAGTAGACTCCCAACCAAAAAGTTACACAGTGCATCTTTAATATACTGATTAAATCTATTAAACATATTTCACTTAATTTATTTTTCGGACCGGGGTATAAGTCGCACCGGAGTATAAGTCGCACCAGCCAAAAAATGTGTAATGAAGAAGAAAAAAACATGCATAAGTTGCACTTTTTAGGGGAAATTTATTTATAAAGTCAAAGACCAAGAACCGACAATTCATCTTGAAAGGCAAATTGTAGAAGTTATAGTAATAAAAACAACCCAATAGAGAAGAATCTGTGTATAATTCGTTCATTCGTTTTTCAGTATAGAACCAAACATAAGAAAATGAAAAAACAACTCCTTTATTATTTGTCTCTAAAACCAAAATGAAAAAACAGATAACAATTTGTTTTTTCATTTTTGATTCATATATACGATTCATATATTTGGTCTATAGGCGTCAGTGTGAAAAATGTAATATATAAGTCGCACCTGAGTATAAGTCCACCAAACCACCCAAACCCTGAAAAAAGTGCGACTTATAGTCAGAAAAATACGATATTTTCCCACATTACATGGTGGTCATCTAATAGTTTGTCATAGCCCAAGCCTATATCTCAGAATCTAAACTGATTTATCTTTAAAGCTGCATTTATATTTATATATTTTTTAATTATTTTATATTTATATCTACACTTGTTTTCTTCCTCAGGGGGGACTTCCTGCATGGTTACTTCAGAAACCAAACATCATCCTTCGATCAACCGACACAGGTGCATTTTTATTTTACACTGAAACGCATAGAAACATGTTAAAGATCACTGTGTAACTTTTTGGTTGGGGGTCCGTCACCTGCTCGTTTCTATGGATATGTCACTGCTCTGCTTGGAATGTCCCACAGTGTGACATTAAACAGCTCTGCCGTACATTTATTACATTACAGGTTGTTTTATAGTTTAGAAATACATAGAAAAACAGGCTTTCTGAGTGTGAGCGGGGTCGCCTCTCCACAGATCTGACCTGTAACTTCGTCTGGTTGCGTCTCCGTAGAGGAAAGAGAGGTTTGTTGCCATCCTCCATGAAGTCGCCCCCATCAAACTCAAACCTGCACAAAAACTGTGTCAGTCGTTTGTGCTGCAAAAAGTTTCATTTGTGTGATTCTGGTTCTTCAGATATTTGCAGTTTTATTTTGGGACGATGACGTCGTCCAGAACCTCAGAATGTGAAACAGACTCAAAACAGGAAGAAAATTACAGAAAACGTTTGTATTTTGTTTGTGCTGTGAGTTTATTTCTAAAATTATTCATTATTATTTCTGTGGTAATTATAGGAAGTCATTTCCGCTCATCTGACGGCGGCGACTTTAGCAAAACTAGTGAAGAGAAACGATCTGAGGCTGTGGAAAAGTCTGTTTCAGTCTTTAGTCATTTGCTTTTGATTCATATTTTATATAATAACACAGACTTTTCCACAGCCTCAGATCGTTTCATTCACTAGTTTTGTGGAGTTTGTCGCCGTCAGATGAGCGGAAATGACGTCCTGTAATTACCGCAGAAATAATAATTAATAATTTTAGAAATAAACTCACACAAATGAAAATTGTCACAGCACAAAACAGCACAAACCAAATACAAAAGTTTTCTACAATTTTCTGCCTGTTTTGAGGACGTGATCGGATGAAAATAAAACTGCAAATATCTTAAGAACCAGAATCGCACAAACGAAACTTTTTGCAGTACAAAACAGCACAAGCGACTGACTCCATTTTGGATGTTTCAGAGCATTTTGAAGCTTCCTGTGGAAGTGATTCTTTTGACCTGTAAAAGAATCGTTAATTTCTCCAAAACTAAAGCAGCACAAACTAAACTTTTTGCAGCACAAACGACTGACATAGTTTTTGTGTCGGTTTGAGTTTGATGGGGCGACTTCACGGAGGTTTAATACTGTGAAACATTCCAGACAAAGCAATAACATTTCCGTGGAGAAAAGCATTTGACAGATGGACCCTCCACTGGAAAAGTTACACAATGCACCTTTACTAAAAACTAAAAGAAAGAATTCGATCAAACTTGTCCCTCTCACTTTAGATTATCTACAGGCTGTGAGCAACTGGCTCGCTGTGCTTCTCCCTAAAGTCAAACCTTGGCTCTACGTCAACGGAGGAAACATCATAACTGTGCAGGTACTTTCAGGGTGATTTCCCTTTGTGGATCAGCAAAGTTCGTCTAAGTCTGCGTATGATTTCCGTCTTGTCTTTGAGCGCAGGTGGAGAATGAATACGGGAGCTACTTTGCCTGTGATTATAATTACATGCGTCACCTCCGGACTGTGTTCCGTTTGTTTCTGGGTGAAAACACCGTCTTGTTCACCGTCGATGGAAACACAGACAAAGAAATGACATGCGGCAGTTTGGAAGGATTATACGCCACAGTGGACTTCGGCACAGGTCAGTACTTTAGTCGGACGCGTTAAACTGACCTGCGTGAAGTCGCCCCAACAAACTCAAACCTGCACAAAAACTATGTCAGTCGTTTGTGCTGCAAAAAGTTTAGTTTGTGTTACTTTAGTTTTGAGAAATTAACGATTCTTTTACAGGTCAAACTGGGGTCAGCCCCACAGGAAGCTTCAAAATGCTCTAAAACATCCAAAATGGAGTCAGTCGTTTGTGCTGCAAAAAGTTTCGTTTGTGCGATTCTGGTTCTTCAGATATTTGCAGTTTTATTTCGGTCGATGACGTCGTCCAGAACCTCAGAATGTGAAACAGACTCAAAACAGGCAGAAAATTACAGAAAACGTTTGTATTTCATTTGTGCTGTGACAATTTTCATTTGTGCGACTTTATTTCTAAAATTATTCATTATTATTTCTGCTGTAATTATAGGACGTCATTTCCGCTCATCTGACGGCGGCGACTTTAGCAAAACTAGTGACGATAAACGATCTGAGGCTGTGGAAAAGTTTGTAACGGTCTTTAGTAATTTGCTTTTGATTCATATTTATATAATAAATAATCTAATCTAATCTAATCTAATCTAATCTAATCTAATCTAATCTAATCTAATCTAATCTAATCTAATCTAATCTAATCTAATCTAATCTAATATAATATAATATAATATAATAATTGTGGAGTTTGTCGTCGTCAGCTGAGCGGAAATGACGTCCTGTAATTACCGCAGAAATAATAATGAATAATTTTTTTAAATAATAGTTTTTATTACTTCCTCCCACTCCTTTTTGGGCATGTAAACAAATCTGATCGTCCTTGTTTAAATTTTCTCTCCTTTTGTTTCTTGTGTTTGGAGTTTGCATGTCTGTACATACGATTTTGTGCTCGAAATAAACCAACCAAATTTTACAAATAAACTCACACACATGAAAACTGTCACAGCACAAAACAGCACAAACGTTTTCTGTAATTTTCTGCCTGTTTTGAGCTGGATTTAACATTCTGAGGGGCTGGACGACGTCATCGGGCGAAAATAAAACCGCAAATAACGAAACATTTTGCAGCACAAACGACTGACATAGTTTTTGTGTAGGTTTGTGTTTGATGGGCCGACGTCACGCAGGTGTTAAACTGTTAAACTCCAGCACTTATTTCTTCTTTAGACACAAACGTAACGGAGGCTTTCAAAAGGCAGAGGCGCTTTGAACCCAGAGGTCCATTGGTAAGTGCACATTATACAGTGATATTAAACTGTATGTCTGTAATTTGTCTCGTCTCTGTGTAATCCTTTGTCTATTTTCTGTTTTGCAGGTGAATTCAGAGTTTTACACGGGTTGGTTGGATCACTGGGGAGACGCCCACGCCGCCGTCAGCACTGATAAGGTCATTCGAGTCCTGACAGAGATGCTCTTAATGGGCGCCAGTGTCAACATGTCAGTATTAATTTACCATGTGTGTTTCTCTATATTTGCAAAGTATCTTTAAAGAGAATTCAAAATGTTGCAGGTACATGTTCGAAGGCGGCACCAACTTTGGATACTGGAACGGTAACGTACTTCTGTGTCACGACACTACTGCAGCGAGATCAGTTTGACTAGAATTAAGCAGTGGTGGAATAAGTATTACATTTTATTACTTAACACTTGAAGACCTACGACACTGTATACGATTCTGAGGAATATGTTTCTATAACCGCAGAACTTTGTAACGGTAAAAGACAGAAACGTCCTTTTCCCCTCTGAAAGTGCAGACATAGAGGTTTCCGTACATTTCTGCGGCTTTATCCTACGTCACACTCACGCTGTGTGATGACGTGAGCAAAACGAGTGTCCAATAGGAACTTTGTTTTCCCCAAACTCATGCGCTCCGTCCATTTTGATCGAGCCAAACTTTGCCAAAGAGTGAAGTGAGTCAAGATGGTCGACTCCTCTCGAGTGTTTATGTTTATAACAACTGAAAAAGTCGCTCTAAGTGCAGTTTTTTCTCAAATAAATGGCAAATTACACATCTTGGTGTGTGTAATTGTGCATCCCTTTGCTATTTTTATTTAAAGGTTTATTTCACTCAAAATGAACAAATACAAATGTAATAAACCCCATGGAAATGCAGAAGTGCTGTGGCTCTGGCCCTGGACCTGACAGGAGCTGTTTCCAGGACTGGACCAGAAAAATAATGGGGCAATTTTTTTGTTTTTAGGGCAATAAGGAGATTTTTAGTTTTCTTACAGACTTGATATTCTGCATTTTTGTAGCTAAGGCCCTAAATTAAGCATTTTTTATGTCCAAAAAGTTGTTTCTACATGTTTGCTGTGTGTTTTGTATAAAAGAGTGTGCATTTTATTTATTTATTTTTTTTTCATCTCTATTTCTGGTCCTGTAGCTTTTATCACAGCCACATGACACAACTACAGCAGCAGATTGTGAAATTGTTGGACTGAACAAAAGGAGGTAGAACACTTCATTATAGGGTAAAAGGGGCAGTTTTAAAAGATAAATTAAGGGAAAAAAATCCAGGTGAGGAGAAATGTACTAAAATTGCCCTTAGGTCTTTAGGGGTTAAGTAAAAATACAGATACTGGAGCAAAGTAAATACTCAAGTAAATGTGGCAAAGGAGAAATTCATTTCTGTCGCCTGGACAAAAGCACAAAATAAATGGCAAAGGTACGACGGAGCATTGGGACCATTCAGAAAGGGAAAAAATATTTTTTGATATGACGAGATTAAAGTCAACATGTTGAATACGGCCCGACCGATATGGATTTTGTTGCGGCTGATTTGATGCTGATAAAATGGGGGTTGGAGCAGCCGATATAATCGCTGATATATTTGACATAAAAATTCACTGTAAATCTTCAATTGTTTATAAAACTTCTTTATGTCATATTTAAAGACAGTCGGTCGGCCTAGTGGCATTTTTGTATGATATTGTAGCCTGTAAACTACTGTAAGTAAACTACCGCTATTAGCTTTTAGCGGTAAATGCGTGTGCGCAGCGGTAATTAATGATCTGCTAAATGCCAATAATTCACACTTCTATTCACAGCTCATTTACATATCAGTGTGTGTCCAGTAACATCTGCTAAATAATAAAGAAAAGAGTTGTTTTTTCATTTTCTTATTTTTGGTTCTATATTGAAAAACGAACGAACAAATGACACACGGATTCTTCTCTATTGGGTTGTTTTTATTACTATAACTTCTATAACTCGCCTTTCAAGATGAAATGTTGATTCTTGGTCTGGTTTTATAAAATAAATTTCCCCCAAAAAGTGCGACTTATACATGTTTTTTTCTTCTTCGTTGTGCATTTTTTTGGCTGGTGCGATTTATAATACGAAAAATAAATTGTCAAGTGAAATATATTAAGTAGTTTTTATCAATATATTAAAGGTGTAACTTTTTGGTTGGGAGTCTAAGTCAAAGTATATGATTTTTTCAGGGTTTGGGTGGCGACTTATCCTCAGGTGCGACATATATATTACATTTTTCACACTGACAGACCATAGACCAAATATATGAATCGTATATATGAATTAAAAATGAAAATCCTTATCCGTTTTTTCATTTTGGTTTTAGAGACAAATAATAAAGAAAAGAGTTGTTTTTTTCGTTTTCTTATTTTTGGTTCTATATTGAAAAAACAATGAATAAATGATGCACGGATTCTTCTCGATTGGGTTGTTTTTATGACTATAACTTCTATAACTTCCCTTTCACATGTGCCATATACATTTTGAGACAGTTGTATGTCTGATTTCTTTTAAGGTGCCGACCACGACACTCGATATCGCTCCGTTGTGACGAGTTACGATTACGACGCTCCGCTCTCTGAGGCCGGAGACCCCACGGAGAAACTGCTGGCCATACGAGAAGTCATTAAAATGGTAACTTCTGGCATAATTCTGCGTATTTTTTTAATCAACAATCAATAAAACGCTTCATTTAAAACAATATTGATTTCTTTTTATTCTCAGTTTAGAGATATTCCTTCTGGATCTATGCCTCCGGCCACGCCCAAGTTTGGTTATGGATTTGTGACGCTTAAAAAGGTACCGAAACATTTTAAAATGCAAAGAAATTCATAGGTTAAAGGTGCACTGCGTAACATTTCAGAGGGTCCGCCACATGGAAATGTTTATTACTTTGTCTAGAATGTTCCACAGTATAGATTAAATCCATCTATTCCATTACAGTTCAGATCTGTGGAGAGTCGTCACTAGGGCCTGACCGATATAGATTTTGTTGCGGCCGATATGATATCGATAAACTGGGAGTTGGAGCTGCCGATATATTTATGACGTAAAAATTCTTCAGTTGTTTATAAAACTTAGGTTTGGCTCTATTGGATTTTCAGTTGGGTTTATTTAGGCGACATTTATTGTTCTTCTGCCTCTTTACGTCATATTTAAAGACAGTCGTTCGGCCTAATGGTGTTTTTGTATCATATTCTAGCCAGTAAAGAAAGTGCTGTAAGTAAACTACTGCTATTAGCCTTTAGTGGTAAATGCGTGTGCGCCGCGGTAATTAATGATATGCTAAATGCCGATAATTCACACCTCTATTCACAGCTCATTTACATATCAGTGTGTGTCCAGTAACATATATACGGCCACTATAGTCACTTTACAGTCGCTAACAGAAGAGAAAACAGCCTGTTTATGTGTGCGAGCTACAGCAGCTAATCGCTAACCAATGAGAAAGAACCAAAACGAGCTTCAAAACCGACACATTTCAACACTCAGCCTCACACAGGCTCCTCTCAGATCAGCACTAAGAACTGTCCTTTAATCCAGACTCACACTGAGCGTCCGGAAAAACAAGAGAATCTCAGTGTTGTGCACATGGCTCTGTGGCTGTGGCTGTAAACAAGTGCACATGGTGATGCGTTCAGGGGCGGGACGGACACAGACAAATGACTCCTCAGATAAACACTGATGCGGTGCCACAGATCAGGACATTTATCTGTCTGTAAACTGGATTAAATGGGCAGAATATAGAGAGTCTGAGCTTTATAACAAGGTAAAACATGTCCATGTGGAATATCGGCCCATAGGGGCAAGATTTTGGCCGATATGTTTCCAAGAGCCAATATTGGCTGATAATATCGGCCAACCGATATATCGGTCGGGCCCTAGTCGTCACTATTTACAGGAGGAATTGTTGTATTTTTGAGCAACTGAAACACTTAATAAATGCTGGATGGATATGTGCAGTGTCATGTGGAACATTCCAGGCAACACAATAACATCTCCATGGAGACAAGAAGGTGGCAGACTGTGCAAATTTAAATTACAAGTCAGATCTGGGGAGAGAATGCGTGTTTTTCCAATGTATTTTGGAGCAATAAAAACACAAAATGGCAATTACAAAAGAATATGTGGAGCTGTAAAAGTTTGGATTCGTTATTGTTTTCAGGTCGGTGATATTGGCTCCGTCTTAAACACCATCTCACCCCTGGGGCCTGTGAAATCTCAGTATCCTCTGACTTTTGAAGAGCTCAAACAGGTGCGTATCTGCAGAGGTGGAAGGTAACGAAGTAAAGTACTGTCAGATAGTGAAGACGACCAGGCTTGTAAACTAAAAACTTCCCGTGATAAAATAAAAAGCGGTAAAAAATCTATAGCATTTAGAATAAAAGTTCATTAATGGTTACACGGGACAAACCAACGCGTTTCTACACATGTGGTGTCGTCTTCAGGGTGTGTGTCCTGACTGGATTTTTAAGTTTTTACTTTACATACTTGGTCATCTTCAGTATCTCGTCCTTGAGAAGCACCTCTTGGACTTTTAACTAAGATGCCCTGAGGCTCTCACTTCCTCTGTGCTTTTAATAATGTTCAGTTCAGTTCATCCTTATTCTGGACTCATGGTCCATTTTTAAAAAGAAACAAGGACAGTGACAATACAAAACAAACATGTATATAGTGCTCACACATGTATATAGTTGTAAATATGTCACTGATGTAAATCATTTCTGAGAGAGAACTGTTTTTTTATCTTTTATCTTATTGTATTTATCTTATTTTATTTTTGAAAACTTGATTCTAACTACCGGTACATGTTCTTGGTCGGTTGCATCTGTAACGAAGAAAATTTCCCCTCGGGGATGAATAAAAGTAATTCTAATTCTGATTCTGATTTATATTTTTAAAAGAGCCACACCAGTGTCTCCACGTACTGGACTGATATTGTGTTGCACTGAATCTCATATCTGTGAGTGACATTATTATTTCATTGTCCGATTTGTTGAGTCTGCAGATAAAACTGTACATTAAAGTTCTTAGTCGAGCCTGCAGACTGTTCACTCTGCAGTAACAAACATCTCAGTCGCACTCGTCCATCGTGGCCTCCTCAAAACCACCTGCAAAGTGTCACTGTGGCACCTGGAGCCTTTGGAAACGGTCTTTTTTGTAATTAACCCAGAAGAAAAGTGTGACTTATAGTCCGAAAAATATGGTACTCAGGTTTGTTACTTAAGTAAAAGTACAGGTGCCGGAACAAAAAAAATCAAGTAAAAATAAAAATAAAGTACCGTATTTTTCTGACTATAAGTCACACTTTTTTTCAGGGTTTGGGTAGTTCCTGCGACTTATAATCAGGAGCGACTTATATATTACATTTTTCACACAGACAGCCCATAGATCAAATATATAAATTGTATTTATGAATCAAAATGAAAAAACAAATCGTTACCTGTTTTTTGATTTTGGTTTTAGACACAAATAATAAAGAAAAGAGTTGTTTTTTCGCTTTGTTATTTTTGGTTCTATATTGAAAAATGAACGAAATATACACAGATTCTTCTCTGTTGGGATGTTTTTATTACTATAACTTCTATAACTCACATTTCAAGGTAAAATGCTGGTTCTTGGTTTCTGATTTTATAAAATTTCCCACAAAAAGTGTTTTTTCCTTCATTTTGCATTTTTTGGTGACTTATACTCCGAAAAATACAGTACTTCCTCCTGCACTG
Organism: Odontamblyopus lacepedii; assembly: GCA_034769755.1. NCBI lineage: Eukaryota > Metazoa > Chordata > Actinopteri > Gobiiformes > Gobiidae > Odontamblyopus > Odontamblyopus lacepedii. The sequence continues at coordinate 1,216,965 of CM068356.1, read as the reverse complement.
TGTATCTGTCACAGCTGTAGTATTATTGTCCCTTCCATGTACTAGTAAACCTCTTGAAACATGGAGAACTTTGTGACTGTTGTGCTGTGTTGTGTGTATTGTCTGTAGTACTATGGCTTCGTGCTGTACCGGACCTCCCTGCCCCGGGACCTGGCCGAGCCCACTCCTCTCATCTCTCCTCTCAATGGGGTTCATGACCGGGCGTACGTGTCTGTCAATGGGGTAAGTGCAACAATGGAGCTTTGTTGTTTCCCCAAATACATTTACAGGTGAGGTGAGGCAGGCCGCACAGGTGAAACAAAGGGTTTAAATTCAGTTTTTTCAATCTCAGTACAGGATCCAATTCTCAAAAATGAAAGTTTTCTCCTTGAAACAATGATTAAAAAGGTCTTTATCTACAGTTGGGCTCATAAGTTTACATCCTCTGGCAGAATTGACGATTTCTTGGTCCAGAAGCTGCACATGGGACGTACTTGGATATTCAACATGATAATGATCCAAAACACAAAGGCAAGTGGAGCTGTCACTGGCTCCAGCAGAATAAAGTGAAGGTTCTGGAGTGTTCGTCTCTTCTGACCTCAGTATCACTGAGCCTCTGGGCAGATTCAAGCTGCAGTTCAGACAAGAGCCCAAGAATTTACAGGAACTGGAGCCTTTAGCCCAGAAGAATGAGCAGCTTTACCATCAGAGGAAATAAAGAGCCTCATCCACAACTATCACAGAAAACTCCAGCTTCACTGGGTCATTTGTGTAGTTTCTGTTTCATTATGATTTAAAAAGAGGAAACACAGGAGTTTGATAATAAACGGCTTCACTCAAGCACTGACCATGAGTGAAAGAAAAGTTTTTGTGTTTTTATACGCCCGTTGTGTAAGACGGGACGTATTATGTTATGGCGCTGTCCGTCTGTCTGTCCGTCCGTCCATCCGTCTGTGGACACTTCAAAGCTTTGAAGTCTTTGAAGCTTTGTCTTCATGAAAGATCTGAACTCTCTTCTCAAATGTTCTGCTGCTGAAAGCGAGAACAACCCACATTCTCTGCTTCTTTGAGCTTTGACACATTAAAGCTTTGTAGTGTCTTTAAGTTCTGTTGCTGCGATCTGATTGGTGGAATTCCGATTCTAGAATTCTATATACAATAATTCAAAGTACGGGCGTATTTTGCCCCGCTGGCGGAGCTCTTGTTATTCATATTCTCTGAAAGACGGACAAGAACTCATAAATTTTAAACTTATGAGCACAACTGTATAAATGGTTAATGAATAAATGACATTACCTAGATAATTTACTACATGCTGTACATTAGGGGCTCTCAAAGGTTTTTTTAGGAATGGGATGAATGGGAATTGGTATGAAAATATCCCAAGGACCCCCTACAGATCCTCTGTGTGGCATCGTGATCAAATTCAGAAGTTTTGATCATGTATAAAACCAAATTTGGACTAAAGGTCTAATAATGCTCACTTTATTTGTGTACCCTACTTGTTTCCATAAAAAATACATGTTTGTAATTGTATAATCCACAATGTCATCACTATTTTGGGGACCCCACTTTGAGAACCACTGTTGTACATGTTTCCTCAGGGAATAATCTCTCTCCTACTCACATTTACAGATACTTTTATCATAGTTCTAATAGAGAGGTCTACTATGTCAGTGTTTGTCCGTAAATGTTTTTTAGATTTCAGACTTTAGAAGAAGAAATGTTACTATTTTATGTCAAATGGCACTGATTAAATGATAATATAGAACTTTTTTTTGGTTTTTACACAGTGTAATACTTGTAATTTGTATGTTTGCAGGTTTATCAAGGTCTACTGGAGAGAGACATTGCACTTGTAACGAACGTGACGGGAAAACAGGGGGACACTCTGGATATTTTAGTCGAAAACATGGGCAGGGTGAACTTTGGCAGCAAGATCAACGACTACAAGGTAAGAAAACACTCTTGAGAATCTGAAATGTGTTAAAGGTGCACTGGGTTCTCTGGCTTTTCTGGTGGAAGATCCGCTACCTACTTGTCTCCATGAAGATCATCTAGCATTTATTTATTATGGGTGTTTCTATTGCTCAAAAATACAATAATTCCTTTTGTGAATAAGGGCGACTCCACAGATCTGATGTGTAATGTAGCGCAGTGCTGTAACCTGCTTGTCTCCCTCGTGATAATAGGAAACCCTCCACCTGAAAAGTTCTAATCTAATTTTTATTTCAGGGCATTTTGAGTAACCTGATTTTGGGTAAAGACGTACTCACAGACTGGAACATTTATCCTCTGAGCATCGATGAAGCCATCGCCGGTGGGTGGCCTCATTCAGGAAGTTTCGTGTCTAAATCTCCCTTAAAGAAAGACGACTTATTTGGACCGACCTTCTACATGGGCGCCCTTCGGTCCAACGGTTTAACCTGGGACACGTTTCTCAAACTCCATGAATGGACAAAGGCAGGTTCAAGTTATACAGTGTGCTTTAAAGCTCCGATATTACACAGAATTGACTCTTGTGAACTTTAAGCCATGTTCATAGTCCGTATATCTGAGTGGACCGAGTGAGTGTGACGTCTCCACAGCGTCAGCGTCGCTCAAATGAGGCTCCTGTTGCCACGGTTACAGGAGCGAACTCCATATTTGGAAATCCGACCGCGAGTATCATAGCAACCACAAGAGCCAATCATGAGTGAGGAGGTTAAATGTGGCGCCTCCTCATGGCAGAGCGGTGATACTCTGCACCTGCAGGACACTGGATTTACCTGATTCTGGAGAATAATAAGGAAACTTTTAACTTTTATCATCAAACTTTAAATAGTTTAAGTCATTAATTTATGTTCTATGTTCTGTTACGTGTGAACAACAATAGAGTCACAATTTAATGAAATTCTCTTTACTTTATGCTAGTTAAATTATGCTAGTTCAGATTCTAGTGACGTTAGATATTGTGTTTGAGATATTTTGTCATTTTATTTCAGAAATCGTCGATCGGGGCAGGAAAGTGGGAAGAGAACTTACTTAGCAATGAAACTAGCTGTCAATCAAACCTGTTGCTAACACTAGGGGGAGGGACCTTGGGGAATGAAGGCGTCTGATTGGTCCATTATTTATGTTCATATCTTGATTTAGGAACAAAACAGAGAAATGAAAAATTCAGGATCCTGTGTCGCGGGTTCAGACGAACATTTTAAGACCAAAATGACGAGGCTCAGAGCAGCAGGTACAGAGAGAGGAGCGAGAAGATCCTAATGTAAATCAATGGGAAAAAGGGAGAGAAGGAGCCGGAAGAGCCTCCTGGAGCACTTCCTGTTTGGCACTTTAGCTCTGTCCACTCATATATACAGTCTATGGCCATGTGAGAATGTTGTTACGTCTTAAAACATACCTGGAGTAATATTTTGTTTTATTCACACGTTTGAGTAACTCTGCATTATTAATTTGTCTCCATCTCCAAAGCCCTAAATGTTCTGTTCCACCTTGTGATGTAGTAGTAGGCAGTAGTTTTCAAGTTAATAGCTCCTTTTTTACCTTTTGTTCAGTAGATATTGGCAATTCCAGGGCTGAAATCATCTATGTGAAGGTTTATGGAGTTTAAAAACACAGTGGAGCACTTCCAGTATTCCTGTATCATCAAGGTTTTCTTTTTGAGAGAAGAACTGAGCCTAAATATGCGAGATTTGTGTGTTTTAAACATGTGTGAATGAAACAGAACACAACTCCAGATGTGTTTTTGATGAGAAAACAACATTATAACATCGTGTAAATACGGACCCTTTAATGCCAAGTTAAAAAACGAAATAATCGTGTATATTTTTCAGGGTCAGGTCTGGATCAACGGTGTGAATTTGGGTCGGTACTGGCCGGCCCGGGGACCTCAGCAGACCCTCTACGTCCCCGGGCCCCTGATCAGCCCCACTCAGACCAATAACATCACCGTCCTGGAGCTGGAGGCGGCGCCCGAACACCTCAAAATCCTGTTTATGGACAGGCCTCTGCTCAACGCCACCGCCAGTGAATCCTGACAACGCAAAATGATGCCGAAACTGAAATTTATTTGTAGCTTTGGCACAAACTAGACCCGTCACGATAACAAATTTGGTGTTCGATGTATAAGTAAATATAGACGATAAAACTGAAACTAATTTATGCCACTGAGCCAAGAGCTGATGTGACTTTTACACTTTTCACAGTATGGTATTAAACTTAACTATCTCCATGGAAACAAGCAGGAGATGCCACTGGTCAGATCTGTGCAGAGGATGGTCGTGTGACACCTGCGTGAAGTCGCCCCGTCAAACGCAAAGCTGCACAAAAACTGTGTCAGTCGTTTGTGTTACAAAAAGTTCCGTTTGTGCGATTCTGGTTCTTCAGATATTTGCAGTTTTATGTTCAGCCGATGACGTCGTCCAAAAACATACAAAAACATTTGTGCTTCGTTTGTGCTGTGACAATTTTCATTTGTGTGAGTTTATTTCTAAAATTATTCATTATTATTTCTGTGGTAATTATAGGACGTCATTTCCGCTCAGTTGACGGCGGCGACTTTAGCAAAACTAGTGAAGAGAAACGATCTGAGGCTGTGGAAAAGTCTGTGTTATTATATAAAATATGAATCAAAAGCAAATTATTAAAGACTGTTGCAGACTTTTCCACAGCCTCAGATCGTTTCTCTTCACTAGTTTTGCTAAAGTCGCCGCCGTCAGCTGAGCGGAAATGACGTCCTATAATTACCACAGAAATAATAATTAATAATTTTAGAAATAAACTCACACAAATGAAAATTGTCACAGCACAAACGAAATACAAACGTTTTCTATAATTTTCTGCCTGTTTTGAGGCTGTTTCACATTCTGAGGTTCTGGACGACGTCATTGGCCGAAAATAAAACTGCAAATATCTGAAGAACCAGAATCGCACAAACGAAACTTTTTGCAGCACAAACGACTGACACAGTTTCTGTGCAGGTTTGAGTTTGATGGGGCGACTTCACGCTGGTTCTGGTGTCTATAGGTTTGCATGTTTTTGAGCAATAAAACACCTATAATTGAATGAATGAAAAGTAGATAAGTTTAATGCCACACTAAGAAACATTTCAGACAGGCAGGAGTCTCGGACCCTCTCGCCAAAAAGTTACACAATGCACCTTTTAAACCACGAAAACTATTCTAAATGTACAATATTGTTAAAAACCTGAGCTGCCATAAATAAACAGCAGAACGAAACACTTAGTTTGCATCTGTAACGAGTCACAGGAGGGATTAATTCAACATTTTACGAGTTAAATCTCATATCGCCAGAAAATAACCAAACATTTCCCAGAAGTGCAAAGAAAATTAACACAGGATAAATATTGACTCCAAAAAAATATAGCTTCAGCTTTCATATACTGAACGAGAAGTTAATACAGTGATCATCGTGACAGGCCTAGTATAAACTATATATACTTGAATGTGTACAAATTTCCCTCCACGGCGCCTTGTGCCATATCACTGCTTTTACTGTTTTACATATGAAGCTTTTTCTCGTCTTAAATTAAGACTCAAGTGCCACGTGCTTAATAATCAGTTAAAAGTTCCTGTATTACACAAACGGTGAGCTTTAAGACACGTTATAATGTTCCCTCCTCAAAAACAGGCCTGGAGTTGTTTTCCTTCGTTCACATGCTTGAGTAATCCTTAATTATTAGCCCGTCTGCAGCTCCAAAGCTCAAAATGCTCAGTTCCGCGCTATGTTAACTAGGGTGACCATATTTCCGTTTGTGAAAACCAGGACGTCTTATCGTGGGGGGGGATTACGTGACAAACCCCACCACACGTGTGCACAGAGCTCTAGCGCCGGGCTATTTAATGCCCCAACGAAAGGTAAAGAAAACCCGGACAGTTCCCTCACTTTATTAAAAAAATAAAAAATAAAAAAAACGCCCAGGACAGGACATGAAAACAGGACTTCAAGATTCAGGATTGTTTATTTGTCATATGCAGGTTTCAACACGAGGTCTACAGTGCAGTGAAATACTTAGGATGAGAAGAACCGTAGACTCGCTAAGATTTTCAAGTACTAATAGCATGCAATAAGTACCACCGCTTTCATACTAGGCAAAGTGGGTGAAGTGTCTTGCCTAAGGACACAACAACAGGTTTTTTTTTTTGCCACTGGCGCCCCCCTGTGGCACCTGGACTTCCCTGTGGTCTCCCATCCAAGTACTAACCAGGCCCGGCCCTGCTGAGCTTCTGAGATCTGACGGATAACGTTTTACCTTTAGTTCTGTAGAGCTCGGCAATTAACAGGGCTGCAATGGTCCAAATGGGTCTAATGAAGGTGTATGGAGTTTAAAAACACAGTGGAGCACTTCCTGTATTACCACATGACGTCCACAGAGCGTATATATCCGAGTGTTCTAAGTGTCTGTGACGTCTCCGCAGCGTCAGCGTCGCTCAAATGAGGCTCGCGATGCCACGGCTACAGGAGCGAATCTGGAGCCAGGATCTGTGATATGAAGAGGATTTTTTTGACGGACAAAATAGCGAAAAAAAAAAAAAATTCAGGATCGTGTGTCGCGGGTTCGTACGAACATTTTAAGACCAAAATGACGAGGCTCAGTGCAGCAGGTCCAGAGAGAGGAGATCCCAGTGTAAACCAATGGGAAAAAGGGAGAGAAGGAGCCGGAAGAGCCTCCTGGAGCACTTCCTGTTTGGCACACGCCGGCTGCTAACGCTTTAGCTACGTCCACGCGGCCTAAATATGCAGGTTTGTGTGTTAAACGTGTGTGAAACAAAACACAACTCCAGGTTTGTTTGTGATGAGGAAACGACATCGCAACAGGTCACAAAACTGTAATATGGGCTCTTTAACTATCGCAAAGATCAAAAGACTGTCAAAAGATTGGAAAATGGTTTACGTTTTATTGCTTTTGAGATAAATATTACACTGAAACATGATGGCTTTGTTTGTTTCTTCGTAGAATCTGTGTCGTGAGGTAGTTTACTCTGTAGCTGATCTACACTGTGAACTCATTTGGCGTTGGCCTTTCTGTGCTGCTGGACACAGCGAGGGCTACAGAACGTGAAATCCAGATACTCAAAAGGGATTTTCCCCAGAAGTGACTCCCCACACATCCAGCATCTCCTGGAACACATACATTTATCTGTTAAAAATGTGGAAATCAGACTAAACAGACTCAGACTTAGAAAATTTAAGAGGAAAAAAAATGGCCATACTTTGCATTTGTGACGCTGACTCCTGTCGCAGCCGCCTGTTCAGCCAGTCTGCGCTCTGCTGCCAAGGCTCGCTAAAGAAGTCAAGGAAAATGTCATAAAGTGGAAGAAAATGGATGGAAAATGTCACATTTTTTTGTTTCTGCGATTATAGAGCTCGGCAAAAGTACGATTGAATGAACTGGATGTGGCAAATATCGATGAAATGAAACAGAAAACGCATGGCAAAGTTCTTGCAGAGGTGCAAATGCAAAGAGCAGCTATTTTAAAGTGAAAAAGTGCTCAACGCACTCGGACGTTTCAACAAAAAGCCTTCGTCAGAGCATTTCTCTTGCTTTGGATCACAGTATAGAGCAAATATCGATGCCCCAAACCAATATTATACCCTGGTAATGAATCTATTTGAGCATATTTGCATCGCTTGTGGTTGAAACTGTGTCAAGTTAAGTTCTTAATTGTCTTTTCATCCTTTTGCACTGGTGCTTAACTTTTACACTTGATATTTGATTCTAACTACATGTTCTTGGTCGGTTGCATCTGTAACGAAGAAAATTTCCCCCCGGGGATGAAGAAAAGTCATTCTGATTCTGATTTTGAATCCATTATGATCCACCTTAGCGATCGACGTATTGGGCATCGCTGCTGTAGAGAATGAAGCCAAATTACCTTTTCCCGGTCTGACAAAGCCGCAAACCTCTTCTTCTCCTCCGCCTCCGTCTCTTGTTTCTTCTTCTCCTCCTTTTGCTCCTTTTCTCGCTGTTTTTTCTGTGCTTTTTGAGCCTTTTTCTTCTCCTGCTTCTTGGACTCGATCTCTGCTGTGAGGGGGCCTGGGATCTGAAGAAGACGCACATTTAGCACCGTATAAAAACAAATCCATCGCTGCTTTGTTACTGAAATACTGTATTTAATCTCATTTACCTGTGCTTTACTGTAGTCGTGCTCATCAGGATTCTCCCCCATGTATTTCCTAAAAACGTTTCTTGTGTCTTTCTCCGGTGCTACATTATATGGAGTTTGGCCTTTTTTGTCTCTGTAAGAAATACATTATAAATAAGGAATAGTTTGTAGCAGACTTTTCCTGTTTAAAGCTGCGCTACGTAACTTTTTTGGGGGTCCGTCACCTGCTTGTTTCTATGGTTCTGTGTTTCCACAATATAACAAACAGATCGACCTTACGTCTTACATTTATTCAGTTACAGATGATTTTATTGCAAAGAAAAACAGGTATTCAGACTGAACAATAACATCTCCATGGAGAAAAGCATTTGACGGACCCTCCATGTGAAAGGTTACACAATGCATCTTTAACCCCCGAAGACCAAGGGCAATTTTATAGTACATTTCTCCTCGCCTGGATTTTTTTCTTAATTTTGCTTTTAAAACTGCCCCTTTTACCCTATAATGAAGTGTTCTACCTCCTTTTGTTCAGTCCAACCTGTTATTTCACAATCTGCTGCTGTAGTTGTGTCATGAGGCTGTGATAAAAGCTACAGGACCAGAAATAGAGATGAAAAAAAAAACAGAAAATAAAATTCACACTCTTTTATACAAAACACACAGCAAACATGTAGAAACAACTTTTTGGGCATAAAAATGCTTAATTTAGGGCCTTAGCTACAAAAATGTAAAATCTCAAGTCTGTAAGTAAATTAAAAATCTCCTTATTGCCCTAAAAACAAAAAAGTGCAATCGCTCCATGACTTTCCTGGTCCAGTCCTGGAAACAGCTCCTGTCAGGTCCAGGGCCAGAGCCACAGCACTTCTGCATTTCCAGGGTGGAAATTACATTTGGATTTGTTCATTTTGAGTGAAATAAACCTTTAAATAAAAATAGCAAAGAGATGCACAATTACACACACCAAGATGTGTAATTTTCCATGTGTGTGAGAATTAACTCCACTTAGAGCGACTTTTTCACTCGTTCTTGTCAGGGTTTGGTGTTTGTTATGTGTTCCCCCTCCCTTCTGTGTCTGCCTGCTCGCCCCTCCTGTGTGATTGCTTGCTCCACCCCTAATGTGTTACACCTGTGTCTCATTTGTTTCCCCACCCTTTAGTATATATAGTCTGAGTCTTCCCCTTTGTCTTTGTCAGATTGTCTTTGTCCCTGTGCAGGTAATCACTCCTTTCTCTGTTGTTCTGTATTCTGTCAGTTGTCAGTTTTATGATTTGTTCCATTTTCTTTGTCCCTGTGCAGCATTTATTGTGACTTGGAAATAAACCACTTTGTTTGAAGCCACGCATTTGGGTGTCTTGTGCTTAGTGTGATAGTTCTAAACACACACAGTCAGAGGAGTCGACCATCTTGACTCACTTCACTCTTTGGCAAAGTTTGGCTCGATCAAAATGGACGGAGCGCATGAGTTTGGGGAAAACAAAGTTCCTATTGGACACTCGTTTTGCTCCCGTCATCACACAGCGTGAGTGTGACGTAGGATAAAGCCGCAGAAATGTACGGAAACCTCTATGTCTGCACTTTCAGAGGGGAAAAGGACGTTTCTGTCTTTTACCGTTAGAAAGTTCTGCGCGGTTATAGAAAACATATTCCTCTGAGTCGTATACGATGTCGCAGGTCTTCGAGTGCTAAAACGTATGTAGAATTAGGCCTTTCATAATAAATTTAGAAGTGTGATATAGTGCTGGAGTAAATAAGTGAAATCAAATCATAAAGCAGAATTATCCTCAAAAAAGCATTCTTATCGTACTGTATTAGTCCTGTATTAGAACCCCTCGGAGGAATAAGATGGACTCGCAGCCCCGACTTTGAACTACACTAAATGTGAACTGTGCCTGAGTGAACTGTGGTAGTAGTTATTACCCCACAGAAGTAAATTTCCCCCCTCTTTAAGCAGGGCTCTACAGTTTCGCCCATTTCACTCACATTTGCGAGTAAATATTTCGTTGTGCGAACGTGGTAAACAAAACAGGCGCACATGTGCGAGTGCTTCTGCAGCCACAATAAGGAGAACTGCGCACAGACGTAACGTGACGAGTTAAACGTTTTACATGTGTCAAACATTAGGGGCAAACTCACACTAGGACTTTAGAATTGTGCCCAAGCCTGGATCGCACCTAAAGCGCGGCACGCCCAGCGCGAGCGCAACCGAACCGTGCATGACCCCAGCATACGAGCTCCGCGTGTGGCCGATATCACTGATGGAACAAACTCAGCTTCAAAACACACCCACGCCCCCTTAACCGAGGAGCAGCACCGCAGCAGGACCCACACCTGTCCCACACTCAGTAGACTTCCCCACACCGCTGGACTTCCTTCTCCGCTAAAGCGAGAGTTTTGTCTTGGTCTTGTCTCGGACTCGAGCGCATTTGGACTTGGTCCCGTCACGGACTCAAGGTCTGAATACTGAGTCCGTCATATTTCATTACGGCCGCTGCTGTCGGCACTAAACTTGTACCGGTGTGCGGGACCTGTGTGCTGGAGCCCGCGGACACCGCGGCACCGCCAGCGCGCGGCTCGTCCACAGCGCCACCCTCCTGTAACAGCCTGCATCACAGGGCAGGTTAAACATCCCACCGGTCCATCCGCCTCGTCAAACACGCTATTACTAATTTTATGTCTGTGTCCGCACAGAGCAGAGCTACAGCACAGAGCAGGAGATATGTGGGCTGAAGAAAATGCCAAATAAATCTGTTTGTCACAATGTGCGTTTGGTTTGGTAAATGTGCAGAGACAAAATACCGCTTTAAAACCAGTAAGAGAATGTAACTCCAGGAATTTGAAAATACAGGTTTAAAAATCCTACCTACGTTTTTCACTTTGAAACAGTTCTGTGTAAAGTGCAGTGGAAGTTCTCTTAAAGAAGAGGTTCTTAAACTGTGGTGAGGGTCCAAAAAGGGCCACAGAGTGTTTAAGTGCAGTACAGTTTGTTTGGCTTATTTTAAGTCGAAATATTAACCAGATAAATGAAGAAATATTTATAAAAACATTGCGATCATGCAGGAAAAGTACAGTCATAATTCTTTTGTTTTCTGTATTAAATTTATTCAGTGTTGGTGTTGGTGTGTGCAAGTTCTGCACTGTAATAATCGTTTAAAGCGAAAACCTATTTGTGCCCCCTTTTTTTTCTGTGCTCCTAAAACTTTTGACTTAGGGGCACGTGTGCTCCTGAAAAAAAAAGTTAGTCTAGAGCCCTGTTTGGAGGTAAACCTTTGTAAATACAACATATAAACTCAGTGGCAGTTTATTATCAGGAGCTTTTGTCATCGGAAATAAGACTTAAAGGGCCCATACGACACTATTTTATGATCTGTTATAATTTTGAGAGAGAGGGAGAGAGAGAGGGAAAAGGGCAAAGAGTGAAGAAAAAGGGGGAGAGAGGGGGTAGGGGAGAGAGAGAGGGAAAGGGGTAGAGAGAGGTGGTGAAAGGGGAGAGAAAGAGGGTAGATGGGGAAAGAGGGAAAGGGAGAAAAAAGGGGTAGAGATAGAGGGGGAAATGTGAGTGATGGGAAGAGAAGGAGAAAAGGAGTAGAGAGAGAGGGGTGGGTAAAAAGGGGGGGCAAAGGGAGAGAGACGGGAAGAGAGAGGGAAAAGGGGTAGAGAGAGGGGGGAAAGGGGGAGAGAAAGAGTGCAATAGCATCTCCATGGAGACAACCAGCAGACTTTCCACCACAAAAGTTACATAGTGCGCCTTTTAAGGAGAAAAAACAATCAATTTATTGCAGTAAAAATGCTATCCAGATTTTTTTAAATGAAGTTTGTAAATTAAAGGTGCATGGTTTAACTTCCCTAGTGGAGGGTACACTACTTTTTTCTTTTTGTTTTTTTAGACCTGGTTTAGACTTGGTTTAGACCCCGATTTAGTCCTGATTTAGACCCTGATTTAGTTCTAGTTTGTACCTGGTTTATTAACAATATTAATTTTAGCCTATAGAGTGCGGTGATACCATCTGAAACCCTGACACCCTTGAAAGTCATTTTTGTATTTCACATATTCTTGTTTTGTTTGCAGCATCGTGTGACGGGCGCCAAGACTCAGATGATCATGGAGGACTGGGACTTCCTTCAGCTTCAGTGTGCGCTCTATATAAACTCTGAGCTCTCCGGGATCCCTCTGAACATGGCCCCAAAGAAGTGGACCAGAGGGTTTGTGCAGGGACGCAAAGGGAAACAAGGTCAGAACCAGGACTATTAACGGTCCTACATCACGCAACATCGTCTCTTGTGACTTTTATCCATGTTATAACCGTGTTCACTCCTCAAAAACAGACCTGGAGTTGGGTTTTGTTTCATTCACACATGTTTGAGTAACTCTTTATTATTAGTCTGTCTCATCTCCAACTAACTCTTGTGTTAAATACTTTTTTTCCTCCATTTTCTAAAGTTAGCCCCGGCCTGTTTCGGTTCTTTTCTGTCTTGGGACTTTGAATTTTAAGCAGTTTTTCTTGATTTTGTACTGTAGTTTTTGACTAAATATTGCTAAAGTTTTGAAGTAGAGCTTGTCCAAATTTAATCCTGGTTTTAGTCCTGGTTCAGACCCAGTTTGGACCTGGTTTAGTCCTCTAGTTTAGTCCTAGTTTGGACTTGGTTTAGTCCTGATTTGGACTTGGTTTGGTCCTGATTTAGACTTGGTTTGGTCCTGGTTTGGACTTGGTTTAGTCCCGGTTCAGGCCCCTAGTTCAGGCCTGTTTTGACCTGGATTAGGACCTGGTTTAGACCTGGTTGAGCCCTGGTTTGTTGCCAGTTTGAACTTGGTTTATTCCCAGTTTTGGACCCAGTTTAGTCCCGGTTTGGCTTAGTCTTGGTTTGGTCCCGGTTTGGTCTTGGTTTGGTCTTGATTTAGTCCTTGGGTTTAGTCCCGGTTTGGTCTTGGTTTGGTCTTGATTTAGTCCTTTAGTTTAGTCCCGGTTTGGTCTTGGTTTGGTCTTGATTTAGTTCTTTAGTTTAGTCTTGATTTGGATTGGTTTAGTCCTGGTTTAGTCCTGGTTTAGGCCCCTAGTTTAAGACTGTGTTTCCCTGGTGTGGATATGGTTTAGGCCTGGTTTAGGACCTGGTTTAGACCTGGTTCAGGACCTGGTTTAGGCCCCTAGTTTAGACTCTGGTATTGACCTGGTTTAGGCCCTGATTTAGACCCTAATTTAGTCCTGGTTTGAACCTGACTTAGACCTGCTCCAAACCACTTGCTTTTGGTGACAGAGCATTGCCTGTAGAACTCTCTATTAATATAAAATTTGCGCTTCCCTTTTGTCTAGGGCTGCAACTAACGATTATTTTCATAATCGATTAATCTGGCGATTATTTTTCAACTAATCGATTATTAATCGGATAAAAAGAAGGAAAGTGCTCCAAAACTGTGCTAAAAGTAAGTTAGCCGTGCGTCCTGGGTTTACGCACAGAAGCTGTGCTCGCTCTGCCAACCCCTCTCTCTATTACGCACGCGGTCAGATCAACAAAGCTTTGACCAATCACGGTGTTCGTGGGCTTGTACCGCACACTCTGTGATGGACAGGAGCACCAGCGAATCACAGCGCGGAGAAGCGAGGTCCCTACTTTTTACGCACACTGACCCAAACAAGTGCTAAACCAACCCGCGGGGGAGTCCTATCGAGCTAAATCACATTCTTTCCCGATGGAGAGTGTTGGATTACTCACAGAAAGGACTTTTATGCAGATGGGATTTATTTCAGATGGGAAGAAGGCAAAGGTAAGACTTGATTTATTTGATTTGGCTTGATTGACAGCTACTTTTTTCTGTGTTTCTTGGCTGCTAGCTTGGTGAAGGTTTGAGCTCCAGAGGCTGATACATGGAAGCAGCTTTCAGGCGATATATAACTTATGGGGGAAGGGTGAAGGGTCGTGTTTGCTTTGAGGCAGAAGTTGTAAGAGTGTCAGACAGTTGTATTTTTATATGTGTGGATATAGAGGGCTTCAGTTTGAGATGTGAAGTGCTGTGGTGAAAATGAAAATGCATTTCCAGGGCGTTTATTACATTTGTATGTTTGTTTGTTCATTTTCAGTGAAATAAACCTTTCAAATAAAAAAGGGATGTGCAATTCCGCACACCAAGATGTGTAATTTTCCATGTATGTGAGAATTAACTCCACTTAGAGCGACTTTTTCACTCGTTCTAAACACACACAGTCAGAGGAGTCGACCATCTTGACTCACTTCACTCTTTGGCAAAGTTTGGCTCGATCAAAATGGACGGAGCGCATGAGTTTGGGGAAAACAAAGTTCCTATTGGACACTCGTTTTGCTCACGTCATCACACAGCGTGAGTGTGACGTAGGATAAAGCCGCAGAAATGTACGGAAACCTCTATGTCTGCACTTTCAGAGGGGAAAAGGAAGTTTCTGTCTTTTATATGTGCGGTTATATAAAACATATTCCTCGGAGTCGTATACGATGTCGTAGGGCGAGTGTTAAATAGCCAGTACCTGCACGCTGGGTCTGCTCCGACATCCAAAAGACACTTGACCACGGCGTTCTGTGCAGCAGCTGAAGCCACGTGGAGTAAAGTGAATCCTGATGAGTCTATCGGTTTATTTAGAAACATGAGAGGGTTTTTGACATCTGAAGTCTCATTCTCTTCTTCTGGTTTTTCTCCTTTCAAAAGTCGTTGTAAACCGTCTACATCTCCAACCTTGCAGGCTGTAAAGAGCGCATCCTTCACACTGTACTCCCAAGTGTCCTCAGCAGCATCTGAACACAAAAAACAGAAAATATGCGTCTAATTTACACAAAATAATAATGAATAATACATTGGTTTTATATAGCGCTTTTCAGGACGCTTTACAGAGCATTATTCATTCACTCCAGACCCGGCGGTGGTGATTAGTCGACTAACCGATAAATGATCGTTAAGAATTTGGTCGATCCCGTTCATTTTAATGGACAAACTGAATGTAGGTGTCTGTGTAACGTAGCCTGAGGAGTCGAGGCTGCGTCTCACAGCACAAACACTGGAGCTGTGGCCCCACAGTCCCACGTCTCGACTCTGGCTCCTTGGAGATCACTATATTCCTCAGAGTGTGTTTACCTGCACATCAGTGTCCCGGGTATGATCGGGTTTTTTGAGTGTCCCTGTTTCACATGTTTACGCAGCATCTGCAACGCGACATACGCACAGAACAGACTCACAGCCTCATCACATCCTCTGTCACAGGGAGAACACTCATATTCCACTGAGTCGTGTCCTTTAGTCCAACAGAAGCTGAAGCAGCAGCACAAGGAAAGAGCTGCTTTTTTCACTTACTGTTTATGCAAATGAGTCATGTGGTTTTAAGTTTAGTTTCTGTAAGACGTAAACAAATGTTTAAAGCTGCATTAAACACATTCTGATCTCACACTGATGAGGCTCTGGAGTCATTATGGTTTATATGTTGTAGAGTTGAGTTTATTTATGCAGATTAGTAACAGTAATAATTGTAATGATAATTTTAATATAAAATGTTAACAGTTAATCGAAAATCTATTGTTAATTTTCCTGCCGATCGATTAAGAAAATTTCCTCGAGTGCCCGTCCCGAGTGGTGATAAGAGACTGTTGTATTGTAATGCTGCTAATCTGCGCCATTGGTCCCTCCGACCACACACCACTTTCACACTCGGCAATGTGGGTGAAGTGTCTTGCCTAAGGACACAACAACAGTTTTTGCGTCTGACGCCCCCCTGTGGCGCCTGGACTTCCCAGCGGTCTCCCATCCAAGCCCTGACCAGGTCCTGCTTAGGTTCTGAGATCTGACCAGCTGCTAGAGCCACAGAATAACTCCATTTGTCTTGTATTTAAAGCTGCATTGTGTAACTTTACAGGCAGAGGGTTCATCCCCTGCTTGTCTCCACGGGGATGTGGTTGTTTTCCTGCAGTTTAGTCTAGTCTATTTTGCATTTATTCCATTACAAGTGTTTTTATTGCCTAAAAATACGAAAAAAGGCAGATCTGACCTGTATCTTGACCTAGTTCAGTTTCCGCGTGTCTTCAGGGCGATAGACGAGTTTAATGCTTTACTGAGGAACATTCCAGGCAAAACAATAACAACTCCATGGAGACAAGCAGTTGGCAGACCCTCCAGGAGAAAAGTTACACAGTGGACCTTTAAATTATAAATCAGCTTCGAGTAATGATGTCAAGATACTCAATTTTCAAACTCATTTTCGATACTAAGAGATACAGATTCTGATACCACGATGATCATAAAAAACATTCTTTATTTTAGGCAAAAGAATAAATAATAAATAAAATAATAATAAAAAATAATCGTACTTTATATGTGCTCAGGATCATTCTAAAGTTATTCAGGAAAGGTTCATTTCTGTCCTTTGAGCGCGACTTTTTTTTAGTATCGATAACCGCTCGAGTGTCTAATTTCGATTCTAGTTTTAGTATCGCTTCGCATCTGATATTCGATACCTTCCGGTTCTTTCTTCTTCTGTCCTCTTCTCCTCCTCTTTGGTTTTGTGTCTTGAGGCGCTTCCACCGCCTCCTGTTCCTCCCGTTCCTCCTGTTCCTCCTCACGCTGATGTTCTGCCACGTCCAAGTCTACAAGTCCAAATTATTATGATTATTACGGAGGAGACGCTGTGATATTTGTTGCTTTTAAGCGAGCTGAAAGATGACACTTACTTTCAGTTTGCATTTTACCATCTTTATTTTTCTTTTTCCGCCTTTTCCGCTTAGGGGGATAAATTTCAGACTCTCTCAAGTCCAGTGTCGTTAATGACAGTTCTTCCATTTCCAGTCGGATTGCACCACTCTCTCCCTCCTCCTCTGAACTCGTTTTGCAGCTGTTTTCTGAAAATACAAAATGTTGCTGTCTTTTATTTATGTGTGTATTTATGTGTGATGGTAATTTGATCCTTTTTTAATCCCAATTTTCCCCCACCCTTGTGCTAAAACTTATTTTATTACTTACACACTATACACACTATTGTCTTGTCACCCCCGTCAAGTAAAATACAGAAATATATATTAAAAAAAAGAACCAAATACAAAAAAATGTATAAATAACCCTAGCAGCTTAGTAGATATAACCAAATAATTAAAAGTTATTGATAATGAATATAAGAAAAACAAAAGAATAACAAATAATCATGAAAATAATCAGATTTACAGTATATATACGTATAAAGAAAGGGAAAAAAGGAAAAAAAAGGAAGAAAATGCAATGAATAAATGTTTTTTTGTTTGTTTATACAGCATTTATACACTGCACCCTGTTGGAATTGAGGGATTTTACCTTTGTCTTGCTCAGGTTTCTGTTGCACATTCACTTTGGCAGCTTTTTTCCACGTCTTTTTGGACGGACTAAAGATGAGGGACAAATCAGTCTCATTCCCTGAATTATGGACACACACGGTTAGTTCAGTCTACATAATTATGAGAACTATAATGCTAGAGTGGAGTGAAAAAAAACGGTTTTTCCCAGATCATTTTTGGACAGTGATAAAAAGTTGCCGACACATTCAGTGAGAAACAAACCAAAAAATTTGACATTTTGAAGCAAATCTTCAGTCTCCACAACCTGAATAAAGGGGGGAATATGGACTATTCTGACCAAAATCACAAAACAGAGGTTAGTAAACGCAGTTATGATTATTTTATTTTTACCAAACTCACTCGTCCATATAAACATGATAACTAATAGAAAACACGTCTCTTAAATTAAAACACAGGCAAATTGTTTCCATCTCAAATTCATGTTGGGCACTGGAGTCATTTTCGAGCTCGATTCTGAGCAGACACAAAATTGAATGAATCTTTCCAAATGTTTATTCATGAAAAAATAGTAAAGACAGAAAGACATTTAAAAAATCAGGTTCTTCCTCTGAACTGTTTCTGGACTATATATAAATGTGTGATGTTTCCATACAGATTTATCCTGCACTTTCTTACCTTTTCTTACCCGACTTATATTTTGTAAAGACACAAATTCTGAAACATTAAACACACTGAAACATAGAATCTGATCCATTCTCCTGCTATTCTGTCCATTCCTTATACGACTAAGAGATGGTTCCTAATAGTTTCTGTGTTAGTCTGGACGAGTTAGTTTGGTAAAAATAAAATAATTATAACTGTGTTTTACTAACCTCTGTTTTTGTGTTTTTGTGATTTTGGTCAGAATAGTCCATATTCCTCCGTTTATTCAGGTTGTGGAGACTGAAGATTTGCTTCAAAATGTCTAATTTTTTGGTTTGTTTCTCACTGAATGTGTCGACAACTTTTTATCACTGTCCAAAAATGACCTGGATTTTTTTTTTTTCACTAATGAACAATGAACAATCACTAATGTCCAATAACAAGGTCTTTCTACTAGAGCTGCACCAATGCTGCTTTTTCTGTTCTGATACTGATTCCGATACTGTGGCTTTAAGTATCTGCCAAAAACAGCATTTATTTCCTTTAAATAAAAATAAAACAAGACAAAACTGATCCAAATGTGTGATGTAGTTGTTATTTATCAACAGAACAACTTCGTATGAACAAAAAAACTCAAACATTCTGAGACTTTCCGGTCCCGCGATGACAAGTAAAGTCTTTTTGGAAGCCAGTACCAGGTTTTTCAGTCAGATCTTTGAAAACCAGTATCAGTATCGGTGCATCCCTACTTTGTACTTACCATAAACCTGCACATTTCCGAGCATTTCCTGGACCCTCTGCACTTCTCTAAACGTCGCCCTCCTTGCTGCGAAGGGAATACTGCGAACTCGAGAATCTTTTTTACTCAGAGCTGCCGTCCGACCTCCAAAAAATATGGAATTGTTGTAGCTCGGAGCGCGCACAAATATGGCAGACGCTTCGTTTAAGTGATCTGCCCAGCTAACGAGGATGTCCTGAACGTCCTGGAAACAGTAAGCAAAGTAAATCAGTTATTAATAAAAAAAAATAAAACAAAACATGGCGTATAATACAGAAGACTTCTTACCTTAACCAGGGCGGCCTCGTTGTACCTCCTGAGAGCCGCTCCTGCAGATTTGGGGGCGTGGCTGCGATTCTGTGCGTCTCGGAGGCCTTGGGCAGTGCCTCTCTTCGCACGGACGGTGTATCGGTGAAATGTCTTGTGTTGAATGACCTCTTTACTGTGGAAGATATTGGGACATGTAAACGCACTGCTGGTTTTTAACCGCGTTTCAGCGTCAATCGTCTTTTAGATATTTGGTTTTCTGTCGAATACGGGGGCATTTTATTTTATTTATCTACAGTTGTGCTCATAAGTTCACATCCTCTGGCAGAATTGATGATTTCTTGGTCCAGAAGCTGCACATGGGACGTACTTGGATATTCAACATGATAATGATCCAAAACACAAAGGCGAGTGGAGCTGTCACTGGCTCCAGCAGAATAAAGTGAAGGTTCTGGAGTGTTCGTCTCTTCTGACCTCAGTATCACTGAGCCTCTGGGCAGATTCAAGCTGCAGTTCAGACAAGAGCCCAAGAATTTACAGGAACTGGAGCCTTTGGCCAAGAAGAATGAGCAGCTTTACCATCAGAGGAAATAAAGAGCCTCATCCACAACTATCACAGAAGACTCCAGCTTCACTGGGTCATTTGTGTAGTTTCTGTTCTCATTGTTGACATGTCTTTTATTTATTTTATTTTATTTTTATTTAATTCTACTTTGTGATTTTTATGGTGTTGCTTTAATTTGATTTTGCTTATTGTTTTAGGACTGGTGCACAGCAAAAAACGAAATCTAGTGAAGCTAAAATGACTTGGATTAAGAAAGTTTTACCAGGATTTGAGTAAATTTCACTTGACAAGTAAAATAATCTGCCAGTGCAGTGAGATTTTTGTACTTAAAATATGAAAATACATCTTGCTGCACTTAAAATAAGAAAAACAACAACTTTTTGCACTTAAAATAAGGGCTCAATATGGTGAGCAAATAAGAAAATAAAAAGACGTCTTCTTGTTCCTTAAAATGATGAAAACAAGATAAGAAAAACATCAACAGCAACACGTAGAATATATTTTGTTATTTTCTATTATTTAAATACAAAATGGAAGTCATAAAAGCAGCTCTTCTGTGAAAGGGGCTGGACTGTCCGTCAGTAGTTCAAACTGTTTTCCCCCTCTCAAAAATCTCCATTTAAACCCAAAACCTGCGCTGTAGGTGTGAAAGTGGAGTGTGTGTGAGTGTTGGTGGTAGTTTACACCATGGGGTCTGGAGTGAATGAACAATGCTCTGTTAATAACGCTCTGTAAAGCGTCTCTGAGGACATGAGTGTGTGAAAAAGCGCTGTAGCTGCTGTTGTAAGGCGACCTTGGGTGTCCAGAAAGGCGCCAAATAAATAAAACGCATTATTATTATTATTATTATTATTATTATTATTATTAAATTGTATAGAAAGCAAGATTACACTCACCCCTGAAATACAGCTCCAGCGAAGTGGCCTCCACCGGTCATGAGGATCACCCACACAGTCTTTTTGTTTACAGCTCTTAGGGCCTGCACTAAATCTTCCTCTTCATATGTCTGTAACAGAAGATGACAAAATGTAACTTTACCGTCATTTATATAGTGAAAAGTCAACTTAAAGATTCTATACTACACAAAAAGGACTCTTTCTTGTGAACTTTAAGCCATGTTTTTATATGGTTACCTCCTCAAAAACAGACCAGGAGTTGTGTTTTGTTTCATTCACACGTTTGCTTGTTTACATGTTTCCTTTGTTATTATTAGTTTGCCTCTAACATATGTTAACAGCTGCATTTTTATCCTTTGTTCAGGAGAGTTTGGCATTTTCAGGGCTGAAATCATCCAATTGATTCTAGTGAAGGTTTAAAAACACATGTGGAGCACTTCCTGTATTATCACATGACATCACAAGATCACAAGGTGTTTCCCGTTTGAAAGAAGAACTCGGCCTAAACCTGCAGGTTGGTGTGTCAAACATGTGTGAATGAAACAAAAACAAAACACCAGATACGTTTGTGATGAGGAAACATTATGACATAGATCTGAAAATAGCAAATATGGGCCCTTTAAAATGCCTTACCTTCCCCTGAAGAATACAGCGGTGCACAGAGAGGTACTGTCCTGCAGAGTTTTGGAAAACAGCTTTGCTTGAAAATCGACCAGAACTCAAACTGTTGTCAGTGGCGCTTTCATTATCTGTTCCCGTGACGTTGCTGCTCGTTCCACCATAGTCACTATCAGAGTCTCCCTCCTCTGAGTCGGACTCGGAGCCTGAGATACTCGACACGTCCCCTGGAAAAGACACAACTCAGGCCTTCAGAAAATATTTTTGATATTGATCTATTTTCAGTTTATTTTTTTCACCATTTCAAATCCCAGAAAGGCACACAGTTACACATATGTTACATATGCATTAGACACCAAACCAAGTGGCCAATATGCACTAACAGTGAAAAAAAACACGGACACCCAAAGAAGCTGCCAAACTTGTATACAGTATATGGGGCCAAACAACAACGTGACCAGCTTGACAGGTTCAGTTTTTGGTCAAAGTACAACAACAAACAAGACAACAAACAGTAATAATAATAAAACATATACATACACATGTACATATACCTATATATACACATATATGCACATACATACCATATACATGCATACACGTGTAAACAAATATTGTACATATCTGTCAAACCGTATTATTATTTTTTACATTAGCGTACATTTTGTTCAATACATGAAAGCTGAAACAATAGAATTTTAGAGACAAATATTTATCGTGTGTACGTTTTCCTTGCACTTCTGTGGAATTTGGCTATATAATAAGATTTGAGCCGTAAAAGGTTAAATTAACAACATTTACGACTCATTACGGATGCAAACTAAGTACTAAGTGTTTCATTCTGCTCTTTATTTATTGTTGCTCATTATTTTTAACAGTACTGTCCATTTAGAATAGTTTTTGTGGTTTAAATCTGCTCTTGTGTTGCTATATCATTGCTATCGTGTATCGTCTATATATTTAAGTCAGCAAGATATGGTTTTATCATTCGTGACAGACCTACGTGTACATATGCCCAAGTCCAAAATACACTTCTTACCAGCTCCTGTTTTTCTCTCAAACTCCTCCACTGTTACTGGTGACAATCCTTCCATCTTTCGTCTCAAGTTGAAGCGATGCCAGTCGAGCTTGTAGTGCTCAGTCTGTATAAATCACAATAATTAACCCCAATATTAACAATACAACACTATATCACTTATATTTGCATTGACTTACCTGTTCTTCACGGTTTGGAAAAGGGCATTTACAGGCTAAGCAGGTCATCTTATCAGACACGTCTCTAACCAGGCTGCTTTCCCCTTCTTCATCATCCCGGTTTTTATTTTCTATTAAAGTCATACATTTTAAAATATTACATTACATTAGAAGTAGAATAGATTCATTTTTACTATACATACCCTCTTGTGTTGGTTCACGTTCTACAGGCTGTTTAAGAATAGGGTTCACCTCTTTAAGTCCATTCAGAATCTCCTCGTTTGGACATAAATCAAATATAGATCGACGAGAGGCAGAAGTAGACATTTTGGTAAATATTTATCACGAAACCTGTGAAGAAATGAAAGGTTGTACAGTCGGAGTTGTTGTTTTTACAGTGATTCAGATGTCATCATGGAGCTGCCATGTGTCACGCGTAAAATCCGACAACAGTAATTACTTTATTACACATGAGCACTTTTCTGTAACGTGTTATAATCTAATATACAAAAAAAGAAAGGATCAGAGTCAGACATACTAAAGAAATGATATTACCACATGAGTTTGTCCCGATAGTGAAGCGCTGACCAGAAGTGAAGAGTTTACCATAGTACGGAAGCCGGAAACGGTCAAAACTGTCAAATCGCGTGTGAGGGATTTTTATTTATTTTATTTAATTTTTATTTTATAACGTTTTCTAATTATATTTGAATCACCACTGTAATAATTGGTGTACTGTGATTAATAATAAAAAAAAATTAAACATGTATTTTGTTTAATGAATCATTTGTCCTATTATCGTTTTTCAGACATTTTTAGTTGGTTTCGGGGCCATTACGTTCTACAATTTTTTTAATTTTTATTTTTTACATTTACGTTTCCTAATTATATTTGATTCACCACTGTAATCATTGGTGTACTGTGATTAATAATAAAAAAAATTAAACATGTATTTTGTTTAATTAATCATTTGTCGTATTATCGTTTTTCAGACATACATAGTTGGTTTCTGAGGACATTACATTCTACTTTTTTTTTTACATTTACGTTTCATACTTATATTTGAATCACCACTGTAATAATTGGTTTACTGTAATTAATAATAAAAAAAATAAAAATGTATTTTGCTTAATTAATCATTTGTTTTATCGTTTTTCAGACATATATAGTTGGTTTCAGAGGACATTACATTCTACAAATTTATACCGGTAATTTAATGATTAGGGTGACTAGATTTTCTAAATAAAAAACTGAGACATCCCTGGTTTGTGATGGTTGGAAATAATGCATTTGTGAAACGAGTGCGTAATTAAGAAAAAAAATGTATGTACTCAGCACCAATGTGAGTCAGTATAGTCACATTTTCTTTGTGCTTTGGTCATTTTTTTAAGCAGCTTTTCTTTATTTTGCCTAAACAAATGACAATGCATGACTCGCTTTACTGTTGGCAGGGACCAGATTGGTCAAAAACAGGAACACCTGGAACTTTTCTTGAATAGAACTGGGACAAATCACTGGTTTTGGATAAATCTACTGGGACAGGGGACACAGGGCTCAAAACTGGGACAGTTCCGGGTAAATAAGGACATCTGGTCACCTAAATGGACATGTGAAGATGGTATTTATTTATTTATTTATTTATTTATTTATTTATTTGTTTGTTTGTTTGTTTGTTTATTTGTTTGATTATTTGTCAGGGACTGTACAAAAAACATTGCCACCAAATAGGGAACCGATGTTATGTACATAAGGCTTCTGGCCACAGGCTCATTTGCAGCCCCCGTCCCTGGTTTGGCTTTTACAAATATTAATACAAGTACAAAAATAACAAAGCACAGTGAAATTTGTAAAATACACAGTCTAAAAAAAACAATAAGAGGAAGAAATCTACCATTTGAGACAAATCTGGTCACTTTACACCATGAGTCCATCTGCAGTTTAGTGCTGCACTGTTGATTCTTGATCCAGAGCTTCAGCTTTAATGAGAAAAGTCTGAGGTTTGACTGAGACTTTAGCTCCAGAGGTGAAGAGTTCCACAGCTGTGAACCCAGAGCAGTTCTACATCTCTTCACTCTGCAGCTCTGGGCCTCACTCCTTCATTTGTATATTTTTGTATTAATTGACACATTACAGAGGGAGCAAGACCATTAAGACACTTGAATATGTTTTTTTTTTTTTTTTTTATAAAAGAGAAACTGATAAAATTATCAAATGTCATCCGTTTATATTTTTCAATGATCGTGCAGTGATGCCACTTCATTGGTTTTTGATCACACCCCTTTAGTGTTTGTTTATACAGCGTCGTCAGAGGCAGAGACTGATTTTGCGTCCTGGCCCCAAACGACAGGACAGTCGGACATATGAGATAAAGTCATGGGATGGTACAATTATTCTTCTTAATTTGTTGTAAATCAGTGGTCTAAATAATTGTGTAAAATTTGTGGAGAAGTCTACATCGTGATCCTAGCATAAATAGGCCTATAAATATGTATTTTTATTTATTGTATTTATTTATTTGAGAAAGGTACATTACAAGCGTAAGGACATCTACATGTTTGGGACAATTTCTGAATTTTTGAAGTTATAAAAGCTTGTGTCCCACCCCAATGGTTTTACCTTAACACGTGGTTGACACACACACACACACATATGTATGTACATACACATTAACACACATACATACAAATGCATAAACACATATATACATACATACACTCATATATTTTCGTTTGTGGTCGTACAGACTAATAATAACGATGAAGGCACAAAAGTTTATCATTTATGTTCGTACAAAATAAACAGTAATGAGAATGAAAAATGTCAGGATTCTGGTTTTGGTTTATGGTCGTACAAACTAATAATAACGATAAAGGCAAGACGCCGTATAAATATGAAAACTAAACTAGGTTCAGCGCGACGTAAAGTGACACAGGCCAAAACAACACACACTCAGCTAATGTAAGAACATGATTTACTGAACATTATGAAAAAAAAATATAAAAACATTCGACAAAAGAGAAAAAAAAAAGAATAACAGTCACTTTGGTTTTGTTTGGTTTCCTTTTGGTTTGATGCTTTGTGCAGGTTCTGAAGATTTTGTTGCTGTGGGAAACAATAAACCAGTTAAAACATATAAGATCTGTGTTGTGTGTAAGTGTAGGACACACTGACACAAATGCATTTCAGTGACAACATTTTTTTTTTTTGAAGAAACAGTGACAAAGAGGAAAAAATGCAGCGAAGAAGAGTAGGTGATGTTTAATGGCGGTTCTCTTAAAGCAGAACTAAGTAACATTTTTACCTAATTAAATGTCTGTAAAGCCCCTCTGATGGTCACATGTGACATTTTGGGGTGTTTGAAGGGTTCACTGGTGCCTCATCTGCCTCTGGGCGGAAAAACCGCACATGCACCTCGGCTCCTACCGACCCGGATCTGAGCTCTCAGGGTCTGTTCTGTTCTCACCAGAGCCAAACTGCTCCAGACACTTCAGCAAACACAGATACCAGAGCCACACACCCCGTACTGACGCTGCACACAGCTCACTGCAGGAGTAAATATCTGGTGTTTACGTGTGAGGTGTCAGCCCTGGCCGAGGACGCATGAAAAAGAAAGTATGAATCGAGCTCACACACGAGTAAATCTGGGGAAGTTTGAAGAATGGCAGAGCTCAAGGAAAGAGAAGAGTCCAAGAGCGACACGGATCTGGAGATATTGTTACTGACACTACGTTTCATAAGCACTGCTCATATCATTGTTATACTTATGCAGTTTGAGTAATTTTAGCTTTAGTAGCAGTTATCTTGTTCGTAGATGCCATTATTATCAACAGTCATCAACGAACAACTTTAGCGCAGATGTAAAATCGGCGCTAACAGTAACTCCGGGCGCTGCGAGCCGCGGTGCTCCAGGAGCTCTGGGCGCTCGTACATATATTTTTACAAGATAGTTTATGTATAAGATTGAAATCAATCACCATTGAACAAAGTAAAAAACATGACATCGTGTTGGACACTGTTCACCGGCTCTGTGTAAACAAACGTGAGCAGCAGAGCAGTGCGGGAGAGGATTTACGACAGTTCATTCTCACAAGAGACCTGTAGGGGGAGAACTACCACTGACTAAGTTACTCAGTTCTGCTTTAAGGGGGAGGGATATTTATTGATGAATTCTTTATATTTTTATTTACTCTATTTATTATTTGGTATTCACTCTGAGGTGGGTGAACTGTCGTACCCAAGGACACAACTAGACGCTATTCCTAACGGCCTTCGATTCCAGTACTAACCAGGCCCAACACACTGCGTTTATGAGCCATTTTAACGTTCTTGATTCAACATTTGTGAGAATATTTATTGCAAAAACAGTGAGTTGCCTCCATCTAAAATTATGGATGTTGTATAGGTGGCATACAGGTAATTGGTGTACGGTTTCGAGAAGAAGGAAATGAAAAAAGGAGTTGCATGATTGTTCTTTGTACCTGTTTTGTAAAGTTTCTTTGCCTCATCAAGTTGCTGTGTCACTTCCACAGTTTCTCTAGTCAGGCGTTGTATTTTGTTACTTATGGTTTCATTCCTATCCTGCAGTTCCTTCCAGAGGCATCTAAAAAATAAACAGATAAAAAATTACCTATTGTATGCCTTAAAGATGCACTGTGTGACTTTTCTGGGTCTGCCGCTTGCTTGTCGCCATGGAGATGTTATTGTTTTGCCTATAGAACTTTACGTTTGCCACTCAGCTTACCTGTCTTGGATGAATTCATTTAAAACTCGTATTCATTTGTAAAATACCTTGAAAACATGCATTTGTATCACCAGCAGGGTCGCCTCTACATAGATCTAACCTGTAATATGGCTTGGTATCTCCATGGGGATAGATGTGTTCACGTTTAATGCCATACTGCAGAACATTCCAGGCAAAGCAATAACATCTCCAAGGTTTCTATTAGGGCCCGACCGATATGGATTTTGTTGCGGCCGATTTGATACCGATAAAATGGGAGTTGGAGCTGCCGATATATTTATGATGTAAAAATTCTGTGTAAATCTTCAGTTGTTTATAAAACTTAGGTTTGGCTCTATTGGATTTTCAGTTGGGTTTATTTAGGCGACATTTATTGTTCTTCTGCCTCTTTACGTCATATTTAAAGACAGTAGTTCGGCCTAATGGTGTTTTTGTATGATATTTTAGCCTGTAAAGAAAGTGCTGTAAGTAAACTACCGCTATTAGCCTTTAGTGGTAAATGCGTGTGCGCCGCGGTAATTAATGATCTGCAAAATGCCGATAATTCACACCTCTATTCACAGCTCATTTCCATATCAGTGTGTGTCCAGTAACATATATACGGCCACTATAGTCACTTTACAGTCGCTAACAGAAGAGAAAACAGCCTGTTTATGTGTGCGAGCTACAGCAGCTAATCGCTAACCAATGAGAAAGAACCAAAACGAGCTTCAAAACCGACACATTTCAACACTCAGCCTCACACAGGCTCCTCTCAGATCAGCACTAAGAACTGTCCTTTAATCCAGACTCACACTGAGCGGCCGGAAAAACAAGAGAATCTCAGTGTTGTGCACACATAGACCGTATATGTGCACATGGATCTGTGGCTGCGGCTGTAAACAAGTGCACATGGTGATGCGTTCAGGGGCGGGACGGACACAGACAAATGACTCCTCAGATAAATCCTGATGCGGAGCCACAGATCAGGACATTTATCTGTCTGTAAACTGGATTAAATGGGCAGAATATAGAGAGTCTGAGCTTTATAACAAGGTAAAACATGTCCACGTGGAATATCGGCCCATTTTTTTTCTTTACTTCACCCTGTCAAAGGAATTAGAACGTTATCTGTTTTTGTTATTGCCAAACTTGTGTCTTATATATCTTAAGTTACTCGTTAATTAAAAAAAGTAATAAAAAGTGGCACAGTGCACCTATAACAACCACATCAAAAGGCACAGATGTCATGCAGACCTGTCCTCCTCTGATTGACCGTCGAGTTCTTCTTTTAGGCTGCGTTCCTTCTCCAGCAGTTCTCCAAGCTCTTGTAAAAGATCAACAACTTTACCATTCCCCATCAGTAAATCTCCGCGCCGCTTGGTCTCTTTAGTGCTGCAAAATGAGATGTGTTAAGTGTATGTTAGAATAAAAAACACACATTTCTTTACGCTTTAAGTTTACACTGACTGATCTTATCTCTTGCAAAAAAAAAAGAATGAATAGAAACACAGACGATATTAAAAGCTGCACTGTAAATGTTCTAGTAGAGGGTCGACAAACTTGCTTGACTCCATGTTGTTTTTTTCCTGAAATGTTCTACAGTATGGCATTTAATTTAACTATCTCCATGGCAACAAATACCCCACATCACAAGGCCAGATCTGCGGAGAAACGGACCTGCTCACAGCAATAATGCATGGTTTTTGGGGTAGTTTTGAGAAATAAAAATGCCTGTAATTGAATAAATACAAGGTATATTTGTTTACTGACATACTGTGGAACATCCCAGGCAAACAACACATGCTTTCATGGTTGAACTTTTAGATTAAGTTTGTATTATTGTATTGTATTTATTTCTAAATAAAGGCGCACAATGTAAAAGTGTAAAAACTGTTCTTGAGTTGTTATTTATTGCTTCCCAGGGATGTTCCACAGACAGTATGGCATTAAAGTGATCTATTTTGCATTTGTTCAATTACAGGGGCTTCATATAAAATAATACAAAACTGTGAATGCAGTGCAGTCACCTCTCCATAGATCTGACATGTCATTTGCTTGTTATCATAGGTTTAATGCCATACGGAAAACACTAGAGTGACCAGACGTCCGTATTTCCTCAGGACAGTCCCAGTTTTAAGCCATGTGTCCCTTGTCCCAACAGATTGATCCAAAACCAATGATTCGTCCCAGTTTTATTTAAGAAATATCCCTGGTGTCCCTATTTTTAACCAGTTTGATCCCTGCCAACAGTAAAGAGAGGCATACATTGACATTTGTTTAGGTAAAATGCAGAAAAGCATCTTAAAAATGACCAAAACTAGGGTGACCAGATTTTTTCCCCATTTTTTTAAATTATAATTATAAAAATGTGAAACAAGTACATAATTAAGGAAAACTGTTATGCAGACCATTCATGAGAGTCAATATAATCATATTTTCTTTGTGTTTGGGTCATTTCTAAGCAGCTTTTCTGTATTTTACCTAAACAAATTACAATGCATAGCTTTCTTTACTGTTGGCAGGTGTTAAATTGGTCAAAAATAGGGACACCTGGGGCATTTCTTGAATAAAATTGGGACAAATCACTGGTTTTGGATAAATGTGCTGGGACAGGGGACACAGGGCTCAAAAGTGGGACTGTCCCGGGTAAATAGACCTAAATAAATCACATTTCCAAGGAGATAAGCGGGTGCTGTCCCAAAAGTTCCACAGTGCACCTTTAAACACACCTGAACCCTTAAACGTACCAGTCCAGGATGTCTTCCCGTGTTTCGGCCGTTTTCTCACGGACATCATCCAGTTCTTGTTTAGTTTCAGCCAGGACGTGCCGCAACAGTCGAATTTGTTCCTGGAAAATGGTAACAAAACGCAAATAATAATTATAAAACAAAACTAGCTGAACCCGTGCTGAATGCGGCTAACTTTTGTATACAACTAGCTAACAACGTGCTATTTTGCTGTGTGAAATGTACCGCTAACGCACCAGAACATGTTTATTTTGTGTTGAAAATGTTGCCTCAGTATGTGCTGTCATTGTTTATTATTTAGTTCGTAGTTTTGTAAAAGGTTCAAGAATATATTTCAGTTTACAAAGGTCTTTAGTTTGTAGTTTTGTAAAAGATCTCAGAATATTTCAGTTTTTCACGGCCTACTTCCGGTTTATAAAGAGCTACTTCCGTGTCTGTGCTCAGAGCCCGGATAGCTCAGTCGGTAGAGCATCAGACTTTTAATCTGAGGGTCCAGGGTTCAAGTCCCTGTTCGGGCGATAGTTTTTTCGTTATTTAAAAATCTGTATTATACTGCAGTAAACTATATTTTAAAACGTTTAAGTATAAAACTCAATAATGTATTTGTTTTTATTCCGCGAGCAACTCCCTGAGGGCTAGAGTGGAGTGAAAAAAAACTCTTTTTTCCCAGATCATTTTTGGATAGTGATAAAAAGTTGCGACACATTCAGTGAGAAACAAACCAAAAAATTAGACATTTTGAAGCAAATCTCCACAACCTGAATAAAGGGGGGAATATGGGATATTTTGACCAAAATCACAAAACAGAGGTTAGTAAAACACACAAGTCATTATTTTATTTTTACCAAACTCACTCGTCCATATAAACATGATAACTAATAGAAAACACGTCTCTTAAATTAAAACACAGGCAAATTGTTTCCATCTCAAATTCATGTTGGGCACTGGAGTCATTTTCGAGCTCGATTCTGAGCAGACACAAAATTGAATGAATCTTTCCAAATGTTTATTCATGAAAAAATAGTAAAGACAGCCCTTAGAGGCTGCTGTTGTTGCGATTTTGGGCGCTACAAAATAAATTGAATTGAAATTGAATTGACAGAAAGACATTTAAAAAATCAGGTTCTTCCTCTGAACTGTTTCTGGACTATATATAAATGTGTGATGTTTCCATACAGATTTATCCTGCACTTCCTTTTCTTACCCGACTTATATTTTGTAAAGACACAAATTCTGAAACATTAAACACACTGAAACATAGAATCTGATCCATTCTCCTGCTATTCTGTCCATTCCTTATACGACTAAGAGATGGGTCCTAATAGTTTCTGTGTTAGTCTGGACGAGTTAGTTTGGTAAAAATAAAATAATGACTTGTGTGTTTTACTAACCTCTGTTTTTGTGTTTTTGTGATTTTGGTCAGAATAGTCCATATTCCCCGTTTATTCAGGTTCTGGAGACTGAAGATTTGCTTCAAAATGTCTAATTTTTTGGTTTGTTTCTCACTGAATGTGTCGACAACTTTTTATCACTATCCAAAAATGATCTGGAAAAAAAAGTTTTTTTTCACTCACCCCACGGTCAGTAGAAATACTGTAGTTTAATATGAGATCGGCCCCCTTTGTACAGGAAAAATCAGACCCCGAGATCGTTAAGAACCCCTGAATTACATTATATTTTGCAGTGAAATTTACACAAATGCTTAACTTAGTAGTGACTTGACCCAAGAAGAACTCAGGAGTTTAATGATATTGTTTATATCTGCCCCATCTCTGTTAAATATCATTGGCCTATAGAATGTTGTGCTTCAGATGGCAGCGATGTGTATGTTTGAGTGTGAAATGACCTCTGTAATCCCAAACACCAAACCATTTCATTTAAGACTAGCCACTGTTCTGGAGCTGTTATTACATGCTGTAATACCTCACATTATCCTACTGTTGGAGCTGATCGTTATAAAAGAATTGTACTAATTCAAGGATTAAACTCACTCACAAACAAATAACAGCCAACCTGCAATTTACAGAGATGATGACAGGTGTCTATTCACAATGGTGATTGAGAAAACCTATAAAGCTGGCTGTAAGTGCAGGGAAAATGGTAGTGAAGACTTCAGCTTCCAACGATGGACAGGATTATCCTGTTGTACTTGTTCTCTGCCTGTCTCTCAGCAGTATCTGCTCAGGTACTATTTGTATTTCAGAAAAACATTTACTGAACTTAGGATATTTCAAAAGAACTTTCTTGTCCTTGTTTGCAGAAGTTTTTATACAGCTCTCCATGGGTTCCCAGGGGCATTCAAGGTAAGTAAGAATCAAATAAATGTTGTGTAATATTGTGTGAACTGTACATAAACTTTCTTTCAAAGAGCGTGATGATCGAGACGATGGGACTATCATGAATGAAATCATCAAAGCAAATGAGTTTCAAGGTACTGTATTTCTCACTAATTTATCTAAAAATAATAAACATATATTTTGCAATTTAGTATGAAATATGTGTGTTTTAGCTTCCCGCATCATTGATGGTTCCACCAGCCTCAGGGAGGGAGACATCGCTGTGTCCGCTGGCAGACGCTCCAAAGTCTGTTTTGCAAGAAGCTGTCCCTGGGCAAAGTCAGTGGACGGACATGTCTATATTGCATATAACATCTCACCTGAATACAGTAAGTCCGACGTTTATATTAGTGTCTTATTAACTGCAGCGTATCTCAGTTCACTCTTTCCTATGCTGAAACATCTGCTCAGGTGAAATTGAACAAAGGCTGATTAAAAAGGGCATGGAGACTGTGGAGAAAGGGACGTGTGTGCGATTTGTTCCTCAGACTCACCAGCGAGACTACATAGACATTCAGCCAAAGTCGGGGTACGTACTCTACTTTCTATAATAGCATTTTTATTTTGCAGTAAACAGAAAAACAAACTAACCACTGCCCTCGTTTGTCTGTAAATAAAACGAGTGTAAGTGACGCGGTTGCTGTTCTAGGTGCTGGTCGTACCTGGGAGCCCGCGGGGGGAGGCAGACCGTCTCCCTGCAGAGCCCCGGCTGCCTCCAGGTCGGGGTGATCGCTCATGAGTTCATGCACACCCTGGGCTTTGTGCACGAACAGTCCCGCTTTGACAGGGACAATTATGTCACCATCATGTGGCCACACATTTGGAGAGGTAACTTCAGCATAATCCTTAACCGTGTATTCTTTATTTTTCTGAAAAATTAAACCCGGTGCCAATGTTTCTTTTTTGTTTTCAAACAGATCGTATAAGAAACTTTGAGAAATTCAAGACGGATAATCTGAACCTACCTTATGATTATAACTCAATCTTGCACTTTGGCAGGTAAACTGATGCCCGCTTCTTTTTCTGAATGCTTAAAAATGTTTGATTACTTCTTATGCTGTTGTACTGTTCAGATACGCCTACTCACAAGACGGGAATCCCACCATTATTCCAAAGGGCAATCCAAATATAAAGATTGGCCAGGCGACCACCCTCAGCCGCATCGACAGGATGAAAATCAACAGACTTTACCAATGTGGTTAGGTCCAGCATTTGTCCTATATTTGGTGCATTGTTATTTAACATGGACCTTTTAAGAATCGGTATTAATATATATTTTCTTCTTTTGTAGATGTTGATGACGATTAGAGAAACATCATGGGAAGCGACTGTATTGGAAGCTCATATGATAAATAATAAAATGAGTTTCTCTTCAATAAATTTCTTTCAAACTTACCATGTTTTCACTGTGTGGGCAGTTTTTATATGATTGTTATTAGTGAGCCATAAAAATACTTAATGTATTCAAATCAAAGTGTTAAGATGATCAATGTACAAATAAGATAAATAAACTGAAGATACAGCAGTATTTTCTCTAACTTTCCCCTTTACTAATATAATATTATTAAGGACTATCCGGGTGTGTAGATTCATATATTTTTCTATTCGACCAAATGATTGCTGTCAACGTCGCTCTGAGCTGATTGTGTATCACTAAATGACCGGTTCACAGCCCAGTCAGACACAAATTGCCGGTCTGTTGGACTCAGAAGCCCATATTCTCCTGGTGACAGGTGCTAAGCTGTGTGTGGCTCCTCCAGCAGCAAAACACCTTCAAGTGTCAATTTTTAAAATGCTGAATCTTCCCTGCGTTAAGTACAAGGTCAGCCGGGGACCACCTGTCATGGATCAACAGGGCCTCCGCCAAATTACATGAGTGTGTGATGAGGGGCTTTAATCATGCTTCATCGCAGAATATGTGCCAATCAGTAGAGAGCAAACAGACACAAGTGCCTATATAGATTCAGGGCAGTGGAGCGGCGCACTCGGCTCTGGAGGACTGGGCACTGACAGTGGCATCAACTACAGGATGTGTTCCACCCTTTTTCTGGGCGTCTGTGTGGCCGTGTTGAGCCAGGTCTGCACCCTTCCTCTAAAGGTCAGTATTACTTTATAAAAATTAGATTTAATCTGGCAACTACAAGGTTTGCATAATGTTCATTTTTACAGAATACTACCGAGCTAAATGAAGGCAAATTGAGAATAAAAAGAAAGTATTCAGGTATATTTCTCATGATTTTATGCACCTTTTATTTAAAAAAAAAAAAAA
The DNA here is from genome assembly GCA_034769755.1 of Odontamblyopus lacepedii. Lineage (NCBI taxonomy): Eukaryota > Metazoa > Chordata > Actinopteri > Gobiiformes > Gobiidae > Odontamblyopus > Odontamblyopus lacepedii. The sequence continues at coordinate 1,182,564 of CM068356.1, read as the reverse complement.
AACTGTAAGTAACTAAATGTTTTGTAATCAGATGAAATCGAAGAATGGGATGCACTGACAGCAATGGATCAAATCCTTATCGTGAACAGCAGTAAGTGTGTTGAAAATCATATCATCTGTGCACTGTTTTCCTCATGACCTCTTGTATATAGCTGAGATATTTATTACTGCATTTCTATATTTAGTTTTTACTTGTACACATACATTTATATGATTATGCATTATTTGACACCTGTCTCTTGCTATTTCTGCTCCATATTTAGAATTTATTATACCACTTCTGTTTGTTATTATAATATGCTATGAGCCACTATATCCAACTCATTTCCCTTGTGGATCAATAAAGTTTGTCTAAGTCTAAGTCTAAATACCGGGAGAAGCCTTCAGCAGGTCTGAATATATAATTATATTCTGTCACCAGAGCTTCGAGCGCCCCGAGGGGTAACGTTCAGAGATGGGGACATTGCGAATACGTTCCCACGCAGTGCGATATCGTGCCCTGGGAACGCCTGTCTGTGGCCCAAATCAGTGGATGGGTTTGTTTATGTGCCGTACATCATGTCTCCTCTTTATGGTACAGATCTGCACTAAAACACTGTGGGACTGGACTGAAGAAGCTGTTTCTGACAACTTTCCTTTTTTGCTTTAGATGATATGGACAGAATCACCATAGAAACTGGTATGCAAGACATTTCTGCTGGAACATGCATTAAGTTTGTCCCACGGACACATGAAGCCAGCTTTTTGGATATTCAGCCTAGATATGGGTAAGTCCCCCTGTTAAAGATGTCTTGGATGAATTCACTATATATTATTTATTTATTCCTAATTTTTAAGATAAAAGTGAAATCATGTGATGTGATGTTGTATCCAAAGCTGCTGGTCTTTCCTGGGGCAGACTGGAGGAAGCCAGACTTTGTCCCTGCAGACCCCTGGGTGCATGTGGTCTGGAGTGGCTGCGCACGAATTCATGCACGCACTGGGCTTTGTACACGAACAGTCTCGCTCTGACCGTGACCACTTTGTGACAATAGTGTGGAAAAACATCATGCCGGGTTAGGATACCACATAAAAATATACGTGAACTGTTTCCATACTTATTTGTTTTTTAATCTTTGGCAGATCAAATTCATAACTTCAGGAAACAGATGACCAACAATCTGAACAGCCCCTATGACTACAGCTCAGTCATGCATTATGGAAGGTGGGGTTTTCTATACAGTGACATAATTAAAGGGTCCTTATGTTTTGGTGGAGCTCTGGTATATACTTTTAACGCTTCCTTCTAGATACGCCTTTTCTGAGGATGGAGGACCCACAATAATACCAAGACCTGATCCTTACATTCCCATTGGCCAACGAGATGGACCAAGTGCTTTAGACTTGCACAAAATAAATGTTCTCTATGACTGTGGTAAGTGGCTTTTCCATGAAGTGTAAATCTCCCTAAATGATGATTTTACCTGACACTTCTATGACTCTTTTGCCCATCACAGGTGCCAATGAATAAGTGGCTACAGGATGAACTTGTTTGCTTTCTCGTAGTTGCAATTTGTTTTAAATTATACATTGCCATTAAATAGCAGAAATGTATGTAAATCTTATATTTCAAATTTTTGATTTAACAAAATGCACTATTATTCTGGCATCAAATACACATGAATTCCTTATAGCCCTCTATTGTGTAATATGTAATAATATCATATGCTTGCTATTTTTAATTAAAGGAGTTGCAATGATTTGTAAGATGTTTTTAATGTGTTTCATGTAAATTGCATATTTGCATAGCCTACACATGTGTGCGTGTTCTATTGGTCGAGCCAAACTGTGGGCTGTCCAAACATCCCACATAATTCTGTGTGTAAAATGATTAATATTATTATTATGATCGTAGTATCGGTGTGTCTCCGGGTATTGAAGTACTGGAGTGTGTAGCGTGTCCTTTACTGTAGTTTCTGTGTGTGTGTCCGGAGGGCGGAGCTCCGCAGCCCCCGCACACACCCGCACACTCCCGCACACACGCTCTCCTCACAGCGTCGTCCTCTGCAGCTCGGCTCGGTCGGAGCTTCGGCTGTAAAACCGTCTCACATTTTATCACAAAGTCTCACAAACATGAGCGATAACGAGAAAGGCTATGGTCGGGTAAGTCAGACTTTTCTTCCGTCTCCAGTTCATGGACCAGAGCATGGTTTCTGTTTGATCACAAACGCTTTAGCTCAATGCTAATGCTAATGCTATTAGCTAACTTAGCACTTTACGGTTGAGAAAAAACGTTTGCGCAACGTGGCCAAATGTGCGTAAATCTGTCTAAATATCATGTGTGCGTAAATTTTATTGTCCATTTAGTATAAACGTGCCTCGCTCATGATGAATTGTGGTCGTAGCTGGCGCAGACTCAGGATGTGTAGGCCGCACACAGACGCGCTATGGCCGCACAGTCTGCGGCTCATGGGCCGCATGGCCTCCACTGTGCGGGAAATGGAGACGCCGTTTTTAGCCCGGTCGATCACCGATCGTTTAGCAGATCTCTTATTGCTAATGGGATTTCATGTAGCATTCTTAACACATGCATATATGAAGAAAAAAATACGCTATAACGTATTGAAAAACTGCGCTCAATTTGCGCCACTTCGGTGTATGGCGTTATACCGCTGTAACCGTGCAGTTTCAAGTTAGTACTTAAACATGTAGAGTTAAATAAGTAATAGACCTGCCTAAATACACTGTACTAACGCACGCAGTAGTACAGATCGTCCATTTTCCCAGTCTGCACAGTTTTCGTGCATGTCCGTGTTTTCCGGAGCAGCTGCTCAAACTCGCGCAAAATGAAACCGGAGCCGCCATGGCGCAGCGGAGTCCACAAAGACATTTCCCCAAATGAAGGGCCAGGGTTTAGTGACCATCTAATCAAATACACGGCCTCTAGTGTCAAGTATAACGTGTTTCTGTGCTAAACGGAAGAGCTACAATCTTTAGAATTAACTACAATCTACCACAGCACATTTTTATGCTAGAATACCTAACATAAAGTTACCACATGTATCAAAACACTGAGTGTTATTATGGACGCTCATGATGCTATTTTTAAAGTGCCAGGTCAGAGCTTATTGTCCCCTCTTTTCTTTATCGTGTAGTTCAGTTTTGTGAATGTGTTTCTCTCAAAGGGAAGTCGCAGGACGCGCAGACTCTTGTTTTGCATAATGTGGTCTGGTCATTCGTGCATGTGATAAGACTGTATTATTGACACATTGAAAATGAACCCGGGTTTCAAATTTGTAACTATAGTTATATTCTTCATGCTTTTCTTTTTCATAAAGGTTAAGATTGGACGAAGAAAAGGCTGAAGAACCTCTTTATTATGAATAATATGAAGCTCAGATGTGTGAAGCTGAATTTGTGAATGCATGCTAAATCATGAGGAGGGAAGAAGTATGGGCAGTGTGTGAAAAGGGGGAAGTAAGAAGAATTAAGAAATTCGAAGAAAGAAGAATAATATGAAGTAATGAAGTGACAGAAATAAAGAAGTAAATGAAGTAATCTGGAGAAGGTATAGGGATAAGTCATTTTTCTAGTCTGTTTGTCAAATGCGTGCATGTTCTTGTTATCCAATGCAACACAGTAATTTAAGTCATTTACACAACTCATACTTTCTGTCATGTTGACAAATTAAATTGTACTTTCACATAGTTGCTGCTTTCATTAGCAACAATGTTCCAAAAAGCTTTTACCTGCCTTCCTTTACTACACTTCTGAACTGTCCCTTTCCACATTCCTCAAAGTAGTTTTATTCATAAGTGCACACACATGTGTAGGTGCATGTGCTCTGTGTCCGGTGCTCATAAGGTCTCTGTGTGTGTGTGGTTCGTCCAGGAGTCCCGCTCTGCCTCTCGGAGCGTGTCTCGAGGCTCTCATGGCTCCGGGAAGTCCGCGAGTCGCTCCCCGGCTCGATCTAAAGATGGCTCCCGGCATTCCCGCTCCAAATCCCACTCCCGATCCAGATCCAAGTCCGGGTAAGAGAACGTTTGTATTTTTTTGTTTGTATTATAGCTATTCTTCCTGGAGTCGTCGTCTTATTCGTACATACATTTCCATACATAATTGACTCTTGAAATGTGCTAATGTGTCTGTGATGTCTGTTCCCAGCTCTCGTCGTGGCTCCAGGCGTCACTACAGCCGCTCTCGTTCCCGCTCCCGCTCGTACCGCAGACGCTCCCGCAGCCGCTCCTACAGCGGAGAGCGCCGCCATCGGAGCCACAGCCGCTCCCCCATGTCCAATCGCCGCAGACACATCGGAAACAGAGTACGTCCGAGTATATCCGGCTGTTTTCATGCTCATTCTGAAACCGGGCCTGTTCATGTGAACCGCTGTGGTTTGCAGGCGAATCCAGACCCTAACGCCTGTCTGGGAGTGTTCGGCCTGAGCTTGTACACCACCGAGCGGGACCTGAGGGACGTCTTCTCCAAATACGGGCCTCTGGCAGACGTCAGTATCGTGTACGACCAGCAATCGAGGCGCTCCAGGGGCTTTGCGTTTGTTTACTTTGAGAACACGGATGATGCAAAAGAGGTAGGACGCGTCGACCAATTACAACGATCACGATACGAACTGAAATGAAATGTTCGTATCAGCGTCTCCCGTTTGTTGTTCTCGCAGGCAAAGGAGAGGGCTAATGGCATGGAGCTGGATGGGCGCAGGATCAGAGTGGACTTCTCCATCACAAAACGGCCGCACACGCCAACACCCGGGATTTACATGGGCCGTCCTACATAGTAAGAGCTGTCGCCGTTAATACCGAACTGAGATAATGTCTTTTTCCTGCCTTTTTTTTGGTTATTAACACACCATCTGCTGCAGCGGGGGAGGCGGGCCCAGTGGACCCCGCCGTTATTCCCGTGACTATGACCGCGGGTACGATCGTGGCTATGAAAGGGGAGGAGACCGGGGAGACAGAGGTGGCGGCGGCGGCTACGATCGCTACGATGACAGGGATTATTACAGATCATACAGGTAAAACGCCCACCACGGCCAGCCTCTCGTTTGCTATTCTGAACCCTGCATTAAATGATTTAAATCTTTTAGAAAACGCTCTCCGTCGCCGTACTACAGGGGCGCGTACAGGTCCCGGTCCAGGTCACGATCTTATTCTCCACGTAAGTTATTGATTTATTTATTTATTTAACTTCCATATTGTAACTATAGATGCAGCATTTTCTAAGCACCTCCCTCTGTTTGGTTTTGCAGGTCGCTATTAAACGATGCCATGAAGTTGTCGAGTATTGTTTGAGTCTGAAGAATGAATCTCGTATGTTGTGTGGTCAAACAGTTAATTTTCCAGTCTTTCGTAGATGGCCATCAAATGTCCATGTGCAGTAACTGTATACAGTAAGAGTTCATGTGAGATGATGTTTTTATTTTATTTTACGTCTCATGGTTACGTTGATTTTTATTTTTTGTATGCTGTTTGGGTCTTTCAAGAAATTAAAGGAAGTTGCATTTTCCAGTTTGACTCCTGACATTTTTACTGTTGCAAAATTGACGTTTTTCAAGTTTCTGGAGTAACACGAGTCCTATTTTTGACACTTTTGGATTAGTCTAACCACTTTTTTCTTTTTCTTGGACGTGTAACTAGACATTAATTTTAATCCAAGACGTTGTTGACATCTCCCCCTGCTGGACAAAATGAAATTAACTTAGCAGTATTTCTAATTAAGTGCAGGTAAAGTTTGGTTTTAAAGCTAAATAAGCGATACACTACAGTATTATCCCTTTAAAATATTTGTATATCACTGTAGCCTTACTTAGATTTGCAATTGAACTGATATTTCATGTTATAAATGACCAAACTCAACTAAACTATCGCTAACGCGTAGAGTAGTAGACCAAATTACAATGATTGCGAATATTGAGCGTCTTAATTGAAGCCATAACCGCAGTAATTCGGGTCTGAGCGCTGTGTGAACGGAACACTGTGTGCACATGTCATTGTTTTGTAAACAGACCAAAGCTCGGACATTCCTCGGTTCAGACTGTGCCGTAAACACGGGCAGTCCCCCCCTGCGCACGGACGCTGTGCCTGTGCGCTCTCTCCGCTACAGTGGGGTGGCAGCACTGCTCCGGCGCGGCGCACACAGTCACATGCAGAAAAACAGCGGTGGAAAAGGCAATGGCGGTGGCTCCTCCCCTTCTGCTGCTGTAGGTACAAGACGTCCACGCGTGACTGCAGCCCGGGCCCCTCAGCGTGCTCCTCCTCTGCACTGTGCAGCCTTTGCGCAAAACCCGCTCCCACGGCCCCGCGTCACGTAAATTCACCTGCAACAAATGGATAAAATAAGTGACGGGAGCGTAGACTGAATCCTGAACATTATATATAAACACAGTCCTTGGGCGTGAATATGCGTCCTCACAAACACAGAAATAACTAGTTTCTCTTTTAAGGTTTCATTATTACGCAGCTGAGTATTTATGGTCAAGGAGCTTCTTCCAAGAACACTTTTTTTCTTTTTTTTTTTTTTTCTTTTTTTTTTTACAACCCACAATGTATTTTTTATTTAATATTTTATTTTATATGAAAGCCTGTCTCTTCAAACCAATGTCAAAATGTGTAGGCTATCAAATGAATCACAATGCAGAAGATAAGAGAGAATATATATTGACTTTTTAAGTTTCACTTTCTTATTCCTAACGAGCAAAGGACAAACAACGTGAAAAGTCAAAGTCAGACTTAGGCCTACAACAAATTCATACGCCAAAGCAACATATTCTTAAAGATATAGTCTAAATAACTGAATAATTTGCAGGTATGGAAATAAAATACGTGGAGATTAAAGTTTCCCAGGCAAGTGCTAAATTTGTAAAAACCTACGCTGAAGATTTGGTATTAAATTGTTGGAATAAAATAATACTGACAAGAATTTGAAACGCATTCAAATGGTCCCACGGGAATAGAAATGGGCAGTTTGGCTGACGTGATCCACCTGCCACAGCACATCTAATAATTCACATTCAAGCATTAAAAAAAGGCGAATCCCCAAACGCACACAGACGCCTATTTCAAGTACAAGTGCTCTTTATGCGTCTTAATTTTTCCACACAGTAGGCTATCTTTTCCAGTATCCTGTCCAGCGGCACATCCCAATATAAAAATAAAAATAAAAACAAATTAGGGAACATCATGGCACTTCTCTGAACGCTGGTGGAGCAGGAGCGGTCCCACATGCGTCTCCAAACATTTTTTTTCTACAGATTTTAAGAGAGATTTTATTTAGAGGCGGTGCTTGTTGGCTCCAGAGTAGCGTCGTAACGACACTTTTTTCTCCAGTCCCTGTTAAAAGAGTTTGACCAGGGCCAGAGTTGGTGCTGGGGGGTCGCTGATATAAGCTTTCCCGGGGGGCACTCGCTGCGTTTTTCCCAGCAGATTTTTTATTTTATTTTATTATTATTTTTATTTTTGTACTTCTGTATATCGGCACTCAAGATCTGTATCCCCACTACGAGATTTTTCCCTTTCAGATCATGAACAAACTATATGTTGGGAATTTAAGTCCTTCGGTCACAGTCGAGGACTTGAAGGAGCTGTTTGGGGAGAGGAAGCTGCCGGTGGCCGAGCAGGTCTTTCTGAAAACGGGCTATGCTTTTGTGGACTTCCCGGACCAGAACTCGGCCATAAAGGCTATAGAGACTTTATCTGGTAAGTGTGGCTTTGATAAGTACACGAGTGATGCTGCGGTGACACGCCGACTGCAAAAGCTGCAAAAACACTGAAATGCACAATAGTCCAGGGCCACGGGGAGGGTGGAAATATTATTTATCGCCCGCATTTCGTGCTCGGGACTTGGCGTTCACATCCGTGTGCCATCCGAGTTTAGATGAGCGGACATGCAACAAAACCTGAATAAATGGTCGCGCTCGCCGCACGCAGAGCGAAGCCAAAGCTTATAGTGGCCCCTTCGCCTACAGAAAACGCAAACCCTCTTTCGCCTAATTAACAATAAGTACATTTGGGAGATTCCGATGGTGTGTCTGGGCGCTGCTTTGCAATCACCCGCTGGAATGTATGGGATGGTCTGACGGTTCGGGTAGGCATAATTATTTTTCACTTATTTTTTATCTTGATTTTATTGAAGAGCGCAGGGAGACGCGAGCGCGGAAAACTTGTCAGAGCCGTGTTCCTCTGGTGTCTGGCTATGTTTTTACGAGGTGTCTTGGAGGTGGGTCGCGGGGGTCCAGAGGAAAGGGCTAATAAACAGGTAGCTGAGGGGGGACGAGGTGAGACGCTGCTAATTCCGTGCTGCGCCAGCATAATAGTAACGTAAAGCCGCATCGAAGCTAACCCGAGCATGGAGCGCGTCGGAGAGCAGCCCAGCACATCCACATGGAGAATTAAGAAACACCTACCTACCGAGGAAAGAGTACAAGTCACTCTCCTTTCCAACCATCTCCTCTTTCACGGCGCATTCTTTACAGTGAGCAGAAAACATACCCCACATTGCACTCGAGAGGGCTGTGGGAGTGGAAAGCATGGCTGCCCAGTTCCCCCATATTATACTATTAAAGCTTTTGCCTCGTCTCGGAGCCACACACTTGATTTTCTTTCATTCACTGCCCGCGATTAAAACGTAAATACGACCCCGGTCCCCGCCGCCGTGCACGCACCGCGGCTGCAGGGGACGGATTCAGTGGTCCGTGTGTATGAATGGGACGCACCTACTCGCCGAAGTGATTCAAAGTGTTGTGTTGTGGCGCTACCAGCTTTGTTATGGCACGACTAACGTTACATTATCAATTTTCCGTCCCTACAGGTAAAGTTGAATTGCACGGAAAGGTGATAGAGGTAGACTACTCGGTTCCCAAAAAACTAAGGTAGGCCTACAACCTTTGACACGAACACACACTCCCTTTTACGCGCACACACACTCACACACACACTCCCTTTTACGCACACACACACACCCACACACACACACACACACACACACTCCCTTTTACGCACACACACACACACACACACACACACCCACACACACACTGCCAGTAACCTATAGAGCCCGAGCCCCATGGCAGACCCAGTGTGACCCGTGGGCTTCCGCTGTGAAAAATAGCCCGGACATTTCCCCAACAAACGAACAGCTTTGGTCTGTGTTGTGCGAGGAGACGAAGGCGCCCCAAAGTGCTGGCGTTTTCTCGAATGTACAGGACGCGACACGAGGGCAGATCTCCTCCATTGCTCACATGGGTGCTGCCATGTTAGGCCACTTGAAGAGTGTGAGATACCAAATAATTGCCCCTTAATTGTATTCGCGAGCTACGTGCATAGGTTGAACTTCTCGAAGTCTCCCCTCGGGTTTCGTGGTGTGTGATGAGAAAGAGTTAATGTTTGAGCCATTCTATAGGACTGCCTTTAACTCCTGACGCGCCGTCTCACTCCCAGTCCACTCCTGACATGTGCTGTGTCCTTCCGCACTGCTTCCCTCTTTTAAACATGTAAAAAAAAGTCCTTTCAAATCATGTGTTTGTTGCGTGACTTTGTTATAATTACGTGTCCACTGCATGCGCAATGTGCGTAAAGGCAGAAGTTCAGCCCAAATACGTGGATCTGTTTGTTAAAGCGGGGGGAGGTCAGTGAATATAGGGAAAGACTACATTGCGTGACCAAAAGGTAAATATTCAAGCCCCTTGTGGAGCACCACGTGACGTTTACTTTACACAGCCCTTCGCTTTAGGCGCTGCCTGCCGTTTCTGCTCAGTGTTCACCGTTTTATCGACCTTCTGTGTAATTATAACGTATATAAAATTGTGTGCACGTCTGAAGTTGCATCTGGGCCCGCCTGTGCCTTGTTTTTCGCCGTTTGAGCTGTTTTCACCAGGGTTTTGCTAGTTGTAGAACGCAACATGGAGTTGAAGCCTGCGCCACTCCCCACGTTTGTGCACGTAGGCCGTGGCAATGTTGGGAGAGCCTCGTGGCAGCCATGATGGCCATACACACACACATACACACACACACATACACACATACACACACACACATACACACACACATACACACACACTCTCCCTCACACACACACACACACACACACACACACACACACACACACACACGCCTGCACAGGCTGCAGACGGAAGCACGCGCACAGGGGACATGCATGTGGCTGCGTGTGTCCTATAGGAGCCCGTGAGCTCCGCACAAACCCAAAGCTCCGCACATGGCGAAGAGTTCCGCACAGGTGAACGTCACTGCGTTTAGGTTTTACTATTAATACTGTCTGATTAGCAGCAAGCAGCACTGGGCTTTTGGCTCACGATAAATTATGAAAATTAATGTTATGAAGGAATTGCAATTTATACTCGTCTTTTTGTCCCGTAAATTAAATTCTTCGCCTTGTGCAGGTAAATCATTTGGCTGGTGGTTAGAAATGCACGTGAATAAAATGTTAAATGACATTTATTTGCATAATTCCTCTCACAAACGTTGAAATAATTGTAAAGTAACAGTAGTGAAGTTCATGTCGTAATTATCCGGGGTATTGAAGGTTTGCACACGTACGTTCGTGTTCACTGAAGCTGAATGAACCGATCAGTTCTTTTTGTTTTGTGACTAATGGAGCTTTGCCCCTCTCTCCTCAGGCCTGCTGCTGTTTTACTGCTGCTTTAGTTTTTAGTCATTTTTACCTAATATGTCACTTATTTTGTGTGCTCAGCACATGGCCGGTTAAGGAATAATTGTTTGTTATTTAGAGACTGAAAATAATTCTCTCAGCACAGTGACTTTATCCATATTCTATTTTTATAGTAAATTTGCGATGTTGAAAAGGCCTTAGAATCACTCAAATGAGTCTACAAAATGAATCTGATGTGTGGTTTTCTGTTACAAATTATTGTAAAGTTACATATTGAAGTTGGTGTTTATTGAGCTGTAATTATAATAATAATGATAATAAACAAAATATATTTTCATATTGACCCATTTAAAGTAAATAGTCGGTTGAATGAGGAACCACAAAAAAGTTATTTTGAATATTAAAAAACAAAAAACACTTTGCTGCAAATGACAAAAAAAAGCCTTTTCATTAAACACGTCGTCAGCATCAGGAAAAGCTGCAGAAAATCAGCGACTGGTGATTCTGCTCATTCATCATGTTATTTTTTGTTGGAGCAAAACTTCACAATTTTTTCAGACTCGTATAATAATTGTAAAGTTACCTTTGTAAACTCTATTGTAAAATACTGTGTAAAATGAAATATGACTGTACTGTTTAGCTTTAGTTTGTAGTACATCCCCACACACGAGCCCTCTGTGTGTGTGTGTGCTTCATTGATATATTTCTATATCAGTGCTGCATGAATGACACCAGGGCTCAGAGGTGTGGATGATGTGGGAACAGTGATTCCTCATCGCGGCTCATCCACAGTCCAGACTGAGCGTGTGAAGCTGCTTCTCACTCACGGCTCCACTCAGAGTTAATCTACTTAAACTAGTCTCATGTTACATTTATTTATTATTTTATTTAGAAAAAGTCTTCACCTGTTGTAATAACTGTGTGTGCACCTGAAGGAAAGAGTAAACCTCACACACTCGTGCTTTGGAAGCTGCGGGCTTTTTCTACCTAATAATATTTGATGAGACTGTATTGATTTGACCCGTTTCTGACGTGCAAACGTCTGCATTGCAGCAGTGTTCATGTAGATGTATGTGTCCTGAGTCTAAACAGAGAAACTCGATCGCCAACAGTTGATCCTCTCTGAATCCATTAAAGCTGCTGCTTGATCCTGGTGCAGGGAAAGACTCAGATGTGATGCTGTTCAGGTCTTCCTCCCATCCTCCTCCTCCTCCTCACACCTTCCCCGTGGCCTTGGACACCTCCGTCATATTGACCATTATAATATCACATCTTCAGACGCCGTCCTCAAGGCGTCTTCTTCCTGTTCATGTCTTTACAAACATCCTTTTTACCAAATTAGCCTGCAGATATTTACAACAAATATCAAGTCACATTTATTCCATTTTTTGTGGCGCTTGTAGCAGTTTAACATGAAGTGTGAATATTGGGAGTAAATATTTTTTGTTGACTTTGCTGTATCTCTCCACACTCCGGACTGGCACAGGCGCAGAGTTCAAGTTACGCAGGACTAGTGTGTGTGACTAATCTGACTTTTATTTCATCCTTTACCTTCCACCGTCCTACAACCGGAGGATTTGTCGAACACAAAACTCTGAGCGGTTCTTTCTGTCTGAGGCTGAGATCTCAGTGCTGATTATGACAATGAGACGCTGGTGTGACACGAACATGTGAAGTGGAGGCTGCATTTTTATTTTGTAATGTTGTTTTATGTTATTTATTGTGGTCGTGCTCATTGCAGTAACGTCGGCTTGTGTACGGTCGCCAGGCGAAATAACTTAAGCGTTTGGCCACTGCCGCGGCTGCGTCACGCTCTTCCGCAAGATCCGTTTTTATACATTAAGGCTGTGGACTTTAATAGATGGAGATTCGGCCATTTCTAATCATCAATTATTTGCTTTGCTCTGTCTAACGTGGGCGTCCCCAGCCAAACCACTGACAGTAAAAGCATGTGGTTTGGAGCAGACTTCAGACTTCGGAGGAAGAAACGTTCAAAAAATTTCAGGAAATCAATTCTGAAAGCGAGCAAGCGAGTTGTTTTCAATACAAGGAGATAAAAATGTCTTCTTTCGTCATATCACAGCGTTTCCTATTAATACAAGAGACTACGGAGCGCCCCCTCAGTCTAAAATAAACTGGTCTATATACTGGCAGAACAAAATTAGACTTTGCTGCTCATTGAATTATCACAGACTTATAAAAGAGGCTGCACGGTTCAGAATTATTAGTCCGATGTTTAAATATAGGCAGTAAGTGACATTTAAACTCCACAGAAGAATAAATGACGAAATAACTCAAATAATGATTTAAAAAAATGTGTTTGTGGCGCCAAAATCTTAACAAAATCTACGGGAAACGCTGTCACATTAAGAACATTTAACTTTATTTGAGTAACTAGAACAGAATCCGTGTGTTTTTTTTCTGAATTCAAGCAACATTCGGTTTAGTTTCTTATATTTATCGCTTTAAGTGCAAAGAGTTGTTGTTTTTCTTATGTTCTGATCACAGCAAGATGTGTTTTCACATTTTAACGGCATAAAAGTCTATTTTTGTCGTTATTTTTAATTTTAATTTGACTTGTCATGTGAAATTTACTCAAATCGTGAGCAAACTTTCTCAATTCACGTCATCTGTGAACGGTATCAAGTAAGTGTGGATATAAAACGTGAAATTCTCTAGATTAGCAGGTTTGAATTAAGCAGATACTATTTAAACAGCAGCTTAACTTTATCAGTATTTGTAGCTGATGGACTTAGCACCTCAGGCTAGTTAAAAAAACATAGAAAAAAGTTTTTAAAAGTACAAAGTCGGGCAGGTTGAGACTGCACCGTTCACAGGTGACGTGAATTAAGAAAGTTTGATCACGGTTTGAGTAAATTTCACTTGACAAGTCAAATTAAAATGAAAAATAACGACAAAAATAGACTTTTATGTAGTTAAAAAATTGTGAAAAAACACCTTGCTGTAATCAGAACATGAGAAAAACAACAACTCTTTGCACTTAAAACGATAAATATAAGAAACAAAAGCGAATGTTGCTGTTCTGTTGGTCGAGAAATTTACTCGTCAAGTTGAATCTGCTCAAATAAAGTAAAATGTTAATTTAAGTGAGCCGCTGTTTAAATAGTATCTGCTTAATTTAAACCTGCGAATCTAGAGAATTTCACGTTTTATATCCACACTTGACGTGAATTAATAAAGTTTGCTCACGGTTTGAGTAAATTTCACTTGACAAGTCAAATTAAAATGAAAAATAACAGCGAAAAAAGACTCGTATGCAGCTTAAAAGTCGTGAAAATACATCTCGCCGTAATCAGAACATGAGAAAAACAACAACTCTTTGCACTTAAAACGATAAATACGAGAAAGAAAAAAGAAAAATATAAGAAATGTTGCTGTTCTGTCGGTCGATACGTTTACTCGTCACGTTGGATCTGCCCAAACGCAGTAAAATGTTGTTGTTTTAAGTGATTTTAAGTGCCGTGTGTATTGTCCCTGCTGGAGCCGTGACTTCCCTTTTGCAGCAGCGTAAATGTCTCCGGGGCTGAGCCAGACGAGATGCGAGAGAATTCACCGTGCGTCTGTGTGTCTGACTTGTGGCATCGCTGTGTAAGCTTCCGTAGATTTTCCTTTTTTTCTTTTTTTCCCTCTTTCTTTCTTTCTTTCTTTTTTTTCCCTTTCCTGGTACGAGCGTGCAGCAGCCGTGACTCTCTCCTGCTTCTCGCCGAGTCGTCATTCATATTTTTTACTGCAACCTGTTGACTAATCCACTCACTTCACTTCACGCGCCCGAGTGCGTAAAACTGGACCAAACCCGGCGGCTCAGGGTTAAAAAAATGAAACGCGTTCGCAGGTTTTGTGTTGTCAACATTACATCTTTTTTTTTTTTTTGTTTCAGTTTTGGTTGTGTTTTTTTTTCTGTGGACGTTCTCCAGTTTACCAAAGCCTTAAATGTAAAATTGTAAATTGTTTTTGGTAAACGGGGAGGATCGGAGCTAATGATAAGTGGTCCCTCGTGCGTAATAATACAGAATTACATTTAATTGGCTTCATCTCCTGTGTTTATTTTTTCGTTGGTAGAAATACTCGAGTTGCTTCGAGTTTAAAACACGTGAAACTCACTTCTTTGCTTCTTTCTTTCGTGTTTATATGTGCGGCGACGGTGTTGATCTTATATTTTGCCACAGGAAACCCGTTATTTTTAAATCGCTGCCGTTTTTAGACTCCATTGTGCAGATTTTTTATGTATTTTTAGCGTTGATTCAAAGTACGTTGTGGGTTCTTTTCTTTTTTTTTTACCCTAAACGAGCACAGGTTAAATAATAGTAAAATAAAAAAAGAAAACGGGCAAAAGAAACCCTGCTTCATTTATTTTTTGTATATTTCAATAACAAAAAAATATATATAAATAAATAAAAATAATACTTTTCAATATTTAAACAACAAAAATATAAAACTGCAAGTCACAAAAATATAAATACTTAAAGGTGCAAAGGTCCAGGGTATTTTGAGGCAATAAAAATAATAGATAGATATGTTTAATGCTGTAAAGAAGTAACTTCTCCAATAAGACTTTACACAGTTCTTGTTTAACGTTCCTCCATTTGAAGCAAATTTTTCCAGCTAAAACCTGAGAAACCTGCGCCGTTTACTGCAGCGTCCTCCTTATGTTTCCCATGTCGAATATCAGTCCACGCTACACAAAAGGATTTTCTACCACAGTTAAACTGACTTGAATTAAGCAGATTCATCTTAAAAGATCAATTTTAAATTTTTTTTACTCAATAAGATGAGATTTTTTTTACTTGTTCCAAGATATTCCATCCTGATTTATCTTATCTCGATATTACAACTTATTCTAAGCACTTTTTATATTAACTCAGTCCAGGTTAAGCCTCTTTAACTTCCTTCTCAAACCAATAAGGGGAAAAATCTTGCCATAAATACTTGAAACTCGTGTTTTCTGCTTAGAACAAGATTCAGATTTCATCTTGTTTTAAGAAAACTTGGTAAGTGGAAATTTCTTACTGCACTGGCAGAGAATTTCACTTAAAATAGGGCATTTTTACCTCAAAATTGGTATTTTTTTCTTATTTTTGATAGGCCTTTTTTGCAGTCTAGTGTTTGCTTATCTACGTCTCTGAAATATTGTGTTTTTTACGCCTTTAATTTTCCTCTATCGACACTAACTCCTGAGAAACCTGCGCTGTTTACCATAGACTCCTCCTTATGTTTCCCATGTCAAATATCAGTCTAATTATGACACCGTTTGCATAACATTTGCTTCTATAAGTCTCTGAAATGTGTGTTTTATGTCTTTAATGTTCCTCTATTTGACGCTAACGCCTGAGAAACCCGTGCTATTTACTGCACCTTTCCTTGTATTTCCAGTCTCAAATATCAGTCTAGTTGTTGCATCGTTTACATAGTGTTTGCTTATGTACGTCTCTCAAATATTGTGTTTTTTACGCCTTTAATGTTCCTCTATTTGACGCTAACGCCTGAGAAACCTGCGCCGTTTACTGCAGCGTCCTCCTTATGTTTCCCATGTCGAATATCGGTCTAATTCTGACGCCGTTTGCGTAACATTCGCTCACACACGTCTGTAAATGTCTCGCTCGTTAGCTGTGATTCCCATTGTCCGCCATCTTTGCGCAGAGCCCCGTAATCATAGACGCCCCAGCTGGCCCCGGGTTGGACCGGCCTCCGCGGGTTAACGCCGGATGCCCCGTTTAATATTTCCCCCGCCGCGCCGTGGCTGGGCCGGGTGTGGCCGCCGCGAGGAGGGGCAGGCGGAGCAGGTGGAGATTCCCCCCGCTCTGGTCCTCGCAGATGATATCGCGGAGACGCCAGCGGGTGCGTCAGGCCGGGGCATTCGGAGACGGGCTTGACCTAAAGGTTCCCCCGGGTCAAATGCTCCCGGTAATCTCCCGTGACATGTCTATACTTTAATATAACGCTTGGGTTACGCAGCTGACGTTTGTGCCCACGGGAAACTTTCCTACGCCTGCTCCATACTGTTCACCGTCGCCCGTCGTGAAATTTAATAAGAGGCTCGCGGGCCAATTTAAAAAAAAATGTTTCTCTACAGATTAGGCTTGTCAAAAATTTGATATCCACGTGCTAAAACTAGTATTGAAACTATATATTTATTGGAACAGGCACACGTGCAAAAATATCTTATAAATAGGACAGTAAAAAGTTGCTTGTATTGACTGGTACACGACCCTATAAAGTCTATTAAACGGACAATTATTCTCAAGTATGGGGCGTTTGCTATATTAACGCAACAGATATGGTGTTGTTTTGTGTTATTCTGAATTTTAAAATGATTATTTCAGTTTTTTTAACCTGTAAAGACCAATGTGTGCATTAGAATACCTCATATTGCTGTGTATTCCCGTTTAGTTAGTCGTAGTTAGCTGATGCCCTTTTGTAGATCTTGTCTTTATCTTGAAATGACCCAAAGTGAGTTTATTTGTAAAAAAAAATAACGCCCTGATGTTTTTAATCCTTTTTAACATGTGTAAATGTGTTAAAGGGTAAAGTGTAAGCTGTAAAATGAGCTGCAAAAGTGTAAAAAATAGCACAACATTCAAGGATTCGATCGTAATAAATGTAAAATTGTATATACTGCGGTGAATATTACAGTCACCATTAACTTTCTGGCCTATTTATACATTATAGCTCACGAATATATCTTAAATTATTGCGATGAACTGAACTGAACTGAATTAGAGGCTGTGTGCGCTCCACACACTGTGAAATCCCCCTGTAAAAAAAACTATTTATGATTCCTCTTTTACAAATCACTTTTAAGAACTTGTACACGACCCAATAAAATATATTAAACAGACAACTGTTATCAAGTATGGAGCGTTTCCCATATTAACACAGCAGATATGGTCTTATTTTGTGTTATTCTGAATTTTAAAATGATTATTTCAGTTTATTTAAGCATTACTAAACCTGTAAAGACCAATATGTGCATTAGAATACCGTATCTTGCTGTATGTTCCCGTTTAGTTAGTCTGTTTTTGCACTTTTGTAGATCTGGTGACATGACCCAAAGTGAGTTTATTTGCAAAAAAATAAAGCCCTGATGTATTTAATCCTTTTTAACATGTGTAAAAGTGTTAAAGGGTCAAGTGTAAGCTGTAAAATGAGCTGCAAAAGTGTCAAAAAAATAGCACAACGTTCAAGGATTCAATCGTATTAAATGTAGAATTGTATAAACACGACAATAAATATGACAGTCAGAACGTCACAGTTAACTCTCTGCTCTTATTTATTTAATTATAGCTCAGAAATATATCTTACATTTTCACACTGAACAGAACTGAAATGAATTAGAGGCTGTGTGCGCTCCGCAGACTCCGAAAATCCCCCTGTAAAAAAAAAAACTATTTATGATTCATCTTTTACAAATCACTTTTAAGCCACATCCACACTAATGCGCTAAGAATTTAAATGGGCACTGAATGAGAGACATCTGCTCCCACTGCCGGCGCCCATCCTCCCGACGCACAACCAAACACAGAATCCTTCACAGGAACGTTCCTCCCTGAGCGTCTGACTGGCGTTTCACATGTGCGTTTTTGTGTTTTTTTTTTTACGACGCGAGATTTTAAAATAATAAAGCCGTAAAGTCGCCTTCTTCCCCCCTTCTCGTCAGCGAAAGCCCCGGTCGTTGTGCACAAGGGCACAGCGAGCGGCAGGCGCTCGTGTGTGTTTACAGGTCCCACTTTACGCTATTGAGTCGGAAGCGGGGTTGCCGTGGTAACCGGGTTGCGTGTTGTCCATAGTAACGGGGAAGGGGGGGTGGGGGGGTGGGGGGGGGGAGCATCCGCGATAAACCTTGTGCGCTGAGCTCCACGGCCGTGTCACCCACTCGATACGCTCAGAGTTCAGTCTTTAGAGTTAACCCCCCGAAGACCTCAGAGCGATTTTAGTTTAGTTTGTCCTCGCCTGGATTTTTTTTCTTAATGTTGCTTTTAAAACTGCCCCTTTTACCCCCTAATGAAGTGTTCTACCTCCTTTTGTTCAGTCCAACCTGTTATTTCACAATCTGCTGTTGTAGTTGTGTCATGAGGCTGTGATAAAAGCTACAGGACCAGAAATAGAGATGAAAAAAACACATAAAATAAAATTCACACTCTTTTATACAAAACACACAGCAAACATGTAGAAACAACTTTTTGCACAGAAAAAAATGCTTAATTTAGGGCCTTAGCTACAAAAATGCAAAATATCAAGTCTGTAAGTAAACTAAAAATCTCCTTATTGCCCTAAAAACAAAAAAAAAAACAAAGTGCAATCGCCCCATGACTTTCCTGGTCCAGTCCTGGAAACAGCTCCTGTCAGGTCCAGGGCCAGAGCCACAGCACTTCTGCATTTCCATGGGGGAAATTACATTTGGATTTGTTCATTTTGAGTGAAATAAACCTTTCAAATAAAAATAGAAAGAGATGCACAATTACACACACCAAGATGCGTAATTTTCCATGTGTGTGAGAATTAACTCCACTTAGAGCGACTTTTTCACTGGTTATAAACACACACAGTCAGAGGAGTCGACCATCTTGACTCACTTCACTCTTTGGCAAAGTTTGGCTCGATCAAAATGGACGGAGCGCATGAGTTTGGGGAAAACAAAGTTCCTGTTGGACACTTGTTTTGCTCCCGTCATCACACAGCGTGAGTGTGACGTAGGATAAAGCCGCAGAAATGTACGGAAACCTCTATGTCTGCACTTTCAGAGGGGAAAAGGACGTTTCTGTCTTTTACCGTTACAAAGTTCTGCGGTTATAGAAAACATATTCCTCTGAGTCGTATACGATATCGTAGGTCTTCGAGTGGCTGTAGCACCGTCATATTTAGTCAAATGTGTCTAAAATAACCTTAATAATGACTCTATCAATATATTTTTGATGTATAAAAGCTGGAACAGTGTTTACGGGAGTCAGTATTTATCGTCTTCGCACTATCGAGACATTTGTGGTTATTTTTGTCCATTATGATGAGATTTGAGCCATAAAATGTTCAATTTGTAACTTTACAGTTGCAAATTAACTACTGCAGTGTTTGTTTCTGCTGTTTATTTATTGCAGCTCATGTTTATCTTTTAATTTAGATTGTAGATTGTAGATTGTAGATGTTTATTGTCGATTTCGAATAGTTTTTGTGGTTAAAGTCTGCTATAATAGGGGATAATGTGTCTGCAGTATTATCGTTTGTATAGTTACTTCATTAATATATCATACTTCAAAATGTGTGATCAGGACAGACGTACCTAAAATCACACTCTGGTTGGACAAAATAAACATGTGCTTTCAGATTTGTGAAATGTTTAAACAAAAAATATGAAAACTGAGTGAAAAATATCGGCGTATTATTTAGTAATTAAGATGTTCTTGTCCTTGAAAAATTACGTATCCAAAATTTTGACCAAGAAAAATACTCGTGTACATAAAAGTATTAAAGTACCTGTTTGAAAATACTTAAAGAGGAAAAAGAAAAAGTATTCGGCGCAGATTTCGAGGTCTTATGAAGCTTCGATGTGCTGATTTTGAAGCAGATTTGGGCTGAATTTTGTTCAACAGAAAAATAAATGGATAATTTTTTTCCGAGCTCGCTTCGTTTTTGGTCTATTTTTGTTTGCTCAGACGGAACATCTTTAAAAAAATAAACCCTTCAGCCTTTTCAGCAAATAAGCAATCATAAAAATACAGTTCAACAATGTAATCGAACAGAAAGTACAGAGACCTATTTACTGCTTTCACTTCATTACGTTCAACCAGTGGCAAGAAATTATTTTAAAAAAAGCACATTTCTTCATCATATTGATTGTTCACACGTTCAGTTTATTTTATGTAGGTTTTCTCTAAACAAATAAAAATGTCTTCCAATACGAATTTCCTAAATAAACATCACAGACTGTTAATCATTGCCTTATAACACGAAAAGAGACGGATTTCCTCCTCCTAAGGCTGAACTCTGCTCCAAACCACAGGCTCCACTCACACAGAATTGGCTGTGGACGTCCTAATTAAAACTCCCGGGCTGATCATTGACATTAGAAAGAACTGAATCTTGAAATTTGATTAATTTTCCTGCATAACTCAACCACAGTTGTTCTGTATAAATCGATCGAGCACTTGAGCGCTGGACTTAAAGGTCTTATATTACACAAAATGGACTCTTATGAGCTTTAGGCCACGTTATAATGTCGTTAACTCACCGAAAACACCTGCGCTGCAACAAAGGCCCATCAAAAATAAGAAAAAAATACCAATTTTGAGGTAAAAATGTCCTATTTTAAGTGAAATTTTCTGCCAGTGCAGTAAGAAATTTCCACTTACCAAGTTTTCTTAAAACAAGACGAAATACGAATCTTGTTCTAAGCAGAAAACACGAGTTTCAAGTGTTTATGGCAAGATTTTTCACCTTATTTTGAGTATATTTAGGTAATTACTGCTTATTTCTAGTATATAACATGTCTTACATCAGGCTATTATTTCTTAAATAGATACTTGTTTTACTTTCTTTCCATCATTCACAACATCTACACATCTGATCAAATACAACATGAATCAATCACATTTGAAGCTGTATTTACTGAAATGTCACATTTTCCACTTTCCCAACATGTTAGAAATGCTGTAGATCTGCACCTAAAAGCCCCGAGACACGACTCTGAGGACAGAGAGGAACAGATCTGAGCCTGAGAGAAGAACTGGTCTGAGAAGGAAGTTAAAGAGGCTTAACCTGGACTGAGTTAATATAAAAAGTGTTAGAATAAGTTGTAATATCGAGATAAGATAAATCAGGATGGAATATCTTGAAACAAGTAAAAAAAATCTCATCTTATTAAGTGAAAAAATCTTAAATTAAGATGAATCTGCTTCATTCAAGTCAGTTTAACTGTGGTGGAAAATGCTGGTTGTGTTTTGTTTCATTCACACTTTTTATTATTAGTCTGTTTACATTTCCAAAGCTCAAAATGTTCGGTTCCGTCTTATGATGTCCTGTAGTTTTCAAGTTCACAAGCACCTTTTACCCTTTGTTCAGTAGATCCGGGCTGAAATTATCCAAATGATTCGACTAAAAGTGTAGAGTTTAGCACTTCCTGTATTACCACATGATACGAGGAGGTGGAGCAGAGTGTTTTCTCTGTGTTTGAGTGAATAACTCGGCTTAAACACAGGGTTTGTGTCTTGTATATTCTATAGCTTCTATGATTCATTACAGATGCAAACTACAAACTAAGGACTGAAGTGTTTCCTTCTGCTGTTAATTCATTGCAACTAATGATTTTTTAATAATATTGTACATTTGGACTCGTTTTTAGAATAATCCTGCTTTATTATTATTGCATCAGTGGCATAAATTGGTTTCAGTCGGGGTAAAATCGTGGTAAAAATGGTCACTTTTACACATATACAGTGACCCCTGGTTTATCGCGGGGGTCACGGTCCAAAAAAACCCGCGACAGACGAAATTCGTGAAGTATCAGCTTTATTTTTTACATGATACAATCCAATACTGAACTATAGAATGAAATCAAAGATCAAACCCTGTTTTCAGGCCCAAGCATTTGGTTAAGAAATAAAAATATAAATGTTTTCTTACAAATAACTCTGATTTTTAATAGTGAACAGGAAGTTGGACTTTGTGCCTCAGGCGTATTTCTCAGTCTGACTGAGCCTCTTCGTCCTGACTCCTGGAGCGTCTTTTTCTCCTGAAGGCTGGTGTCTTTTTCGGATAACGTTGGATCCAGCGTCATGTTCTTTTTCCTGCAGTCGTTAATCCACAAAGCTGAAGCTAAAGCTAAAGCTAAAGCTAAAGCTAAAGCTAAAGCTGAAGCTAAAGCTAAAGCTGAAGCTAAAGCGCCTCCATCCTGACGCTGGTCTCGTTGGACAGTCACAGCCCTTTTTACATCCTTGTTAAAACTTATCGCTGCTGTCGTCCTGATGTTATTTTCCTCCTTTATGGAAAGAACCGAAGATTCATTTATTCCGTAAAGGCGCCTACAGCCGCAGAGCTTCTACCTTCAGCAGCTCCAGAAGTTTCACTTTTTCTGTGATAGTTTCATCTTCTTCGGCCTTTTGCCTTTGTTGTGCAGAACGTTTCCTCGACAATGTGGATTTTTGTCGTGGAGAAAATTTGCAAAGGAGAGACGAGGCACAGAAACTGTCGACATTGGTCTGAGTGAAA
This sequence comes from Odontamblyopus lacepedii, assembly GCA_034769755.1. Classification (NCBI taxonomy): domain Eukaryota; kingdom Metazoa; phylum Chordata; class Actinopteri; order Gobiiformes; family Gobiidae; genus Odontamblyopus; species Odontamblyopus lacepedii. The sequence goes on along the minus strand of CM068356.1, from coordinate 1,159,731 downwards.
GACCAACGTGAACCTTTTCACTTCTAGACGACTTCAGCCAATCAGGATTCAGAACACAAGGCAAAATCCTCGAAACAGCGAAGCCGCGAAAGGTGAACCGGGTTATCGCCGAGGGTTCAGTGTCCAGCGCCTCAGGGCAAAGCGCTTTACACCAAGGAACCACTCACACGTTCACACACACGTTCACTCACACGTTCACACACACGTTCACTCACACGTTCACTCACACGTTCACTCACACGTTCACTCACACGTTCACTCACACACTCACTCACACGTTCACTCACACGTTCACTCACACGTTCACTCACACGTTCACACACACGTTCACTCGCACGTTCACTCGCACGTTCACTCGCACGTTCACTCACTCACTCACACGTTCACTCACACACTCACTCACACGTTCACTCACACACTCACTCACACGTTCACACACACGTTCACTCACTCACTCACACACTCACGCTCACTCACGCTCACTCCACGCATCACTCACACGTTCACTCACACGTTCACTCACACACTCACTCACACACTCACTCACACACTCACACACTCACTCGCACGTTCACTCGCACGTTCACTCACACACTCACTCGCACGTTCACTCGCACGTTCACTCGCACGTTCACTCACACACTCACTCACACGCTCACTCACACGTTCACTCACACGTTCACTCACACACTCACTCACTCACACGTTCACTCACACGTTCACTCACACGTTCACTCACACGTTCACTCACACATTCACTCACACACTCACTCACACGTTCACTCACACGTTCACTCACACGTTCACACACACGTTCACTCACACGTTCACTCACACACTCACTCACACGTTCACTCACACGTTCACTCACACGTTCACTCACACGTTCACTCACACACTCACTCACACGTTCACTCACACGTTCACTCACACGTTCACTCACACGTTCACTCGCACGTTCACTCGCACGTTCACTCGCACGTTCACTCGCACGTTCACTCACACGTTCACTCACACGTTCACTCACACGTTCACTCACACGTTCACTCACACGTTCACTCACACGTTCACTCACACACTCACTCACACACTCACTCACACGTTCACTCACACATTCACTCACACGTTCACTCACACGTTCACTCACACGCTCACTCACACGTTCACTCACACGTTCACTCACACGTTCACTCACACGTTCACTCACATTCACTCACACACTCACTCACACGTTCACTCACACGTTCACACACACGTTCACTCACACATTCACTCACACACTCACTCACACGTTCACTCACACGTTCACTCACACGTTCACTCACACGTTCACTCACATTCACTCACACGTTCACTCGCACGTTCACTCGCACGTTCACTCACACACTCACTCACACGTTCACACACACGCTCACACACACGCTCACTCACACACTCACTCACACGTTCACTCACACGTTCACTCACACGTTCACTCACACACTCACTCACACACTCACTCACACACTCACTCACACGTTCACTCACACGTTCACTCACACACTCACTCACACACTCACTCACACACTCACACACTCACTCACACACTCACTCACACACTCACACACTCACTCGCACGTTCACTCGCACGTTCACTCGCACGTTCACTCGCACGTTCACTCGCACGTTCACTCACACGTTCACTCACACGATCACTCGCACGATCACTCACACACTCACTCACACACTCACACACTCACTCGCACGTTCACTCACACGTTCACTCACACGTTCACTCGCACACTCACTCGCACACTCACTCGCACGTTCACTCGCACGTTCACTCGCACGTTCACTCGCACGTTCACTCGCACACTCACTCGCACACTCACTCGCACGTTCACTCGCACGTTCACTCGCACGTTCACTCGCACGTTCACTCACACGTTCACTCGCACGTTCACTCACACGTTCACTCACACTCTCACTCGCACAATCACTCTCACACTCACTCACACACTCACTCACACACTCACACGCGCTCACTCTCACGCTCGCACACACGCTCACTCACCACGTTCACTCGCGACGCTCACTCACTCGCACGCTCACCACTCACGCTCACTCACACGCTCACTCACACGCTCACTCACACGCTCACTCACACACGCTCACCGCGACACTCACGCTCACTCGCGACGCTCACTCGCGACGCTCACTCGCACGCTCGACGCTCACCGCACGCTCACTGCACGCTCACTCACACGCACGCTCACTCACTCACCACACGCTTCACTCACACACTCACTCACACGCTCACTCACACGCTCACTCACACGTTCACTCACACGCTCACTCACACGCTCACTCACACTCTCTCTCACACTCTCTCACACACTCTCACACTCCCTCACACGCTCACTCACACGTTCACTCACACACTCACTCACACTCACTCACACGCTCACTCACACGCTCACTCACACGCTCACACACGCTCACTCACACGCTCACTCACACGCTCACTCACACGCTCACTCACACGCTCACTCACACGCTCACTCACACGCTCACTCACACGCTCACTCACACGCTCACTCACACGCTCACTCACATTCACTCACACACTCACTCACACGTTCACTCACACGCTTCACTCACACGCTCACACACGCTCACTCACACATTCACTCACACACTCACTCACACGTTCACTCACACGTTCACTCACACGTTCACTCACACGTTCACTCACATTCACTCACACATTCACTCACACACTCACTCACACGTTCACTCACACGTTCACTCGCACGTTCACTCACACGTTCACTCACATTCACTCACACACTCACTCACACGTTCACTCACACGTTCACACACACGTTCACTCACACATTCACTCACACACTCACTCACACGTTCACTCACACGTTCACTCACACGTTCACTCACACGTTCACTCACACGTTCACACACACGTTCACTCACACACTCACTCACACACTCACTCACACGTTCACACACACGTTCACTCACACGTTCACTCACACACTCACTCACACACTCACTCACACACTCACTCACACGTTCACTCACACGTTCACTCACACGTTCACTCACACACTCACTCACACGTTCACTCACACACTCACTCACACGTTCACTCACACGTTCACTCACACGTTCACTCACACGTTCACACACACGTTCACTCACACATTCACTCACACGCTCACTCACACGTTCACTCACACGTTCACTCACACGTTCACTCACACACTCACTCACACGTTCACTCACACGTTCACTCACACGTTCACTCACACATTCACTCACACGTTCACACACACGTTCACTCACACATTCACTCACACACTCACTCACACATTCACTCACACGTTCACTCACACGTTCACTCACACGTTCACACACACATTCACTCACACGTTCACACACACTCACTCACACATTCACTCACACACTCACTCACACATTCACTCACCAGTGCACGCAGACACTGGGGGCGAGGGGTACAGCAAAATCATTCATCTGTTGGGGCTGGAATCACGCAGCCACACGTGAGTCGGTGGATGTGATCGCTCTACCAATGAACTTTTTTTTTTTTTAACGCCAAGAGCGGGATTCGAACCGCCAACCTTTGGATCAGCGGGCAAACACTCTACCGACTGACCTCATCATTTATCGTCAATATTTCTTCATCGATATCACTGGATTTCAGACACGTCGCAGCATCGACCAATAATGACCTCCGTGAAGTCGCCCCGTGAAACTCAAACCTGCACAAAAACTGTCAATCGTTTGTGCCGCTTCAGACGGTCACAGACTTTTCCACAGCCTCAGATCGTTTATCGCCACAGGTTTTGTGGAGTTCGCCGCCGTCAACTGAGCGGAAATGACGTCCTGTAATTACCTCAGAAATAATAATGAATAATTTTAGAAATAAACTCACACAAATGAAAAATGTCACAGCACAAAACAGCACAAATGAAATACAAATGTTTTCTATAATTTTCTGCCTGTTTTGAGGCTGTTTCACATTCTGAGGTTCTGGACGACGTCATCGGATGAAAATAAAACTGCAAATATCTGAAGAATCAGAACCAGAATCGCACAAACGAAACTTTTTGCAGCACAATCGACTGACTCCATTTTGGATGTTTTAGAGCATTTTGAAGCTTCCTGTGGGGCTGACCCCAATTTGACCTGTAAAAGAATCGTTAATTTCTCCAAAACTTTTTGCAGCACGAACGATTGCCATAGTTTTTGTGCAGGTTTGAGTTCGATGGGGGCGACTTCACGGAGGTTTAATCATATGGTCAGCTAAAATAAATGCAGTTAAAATGTAGGTTTCTAATGAAGTTAATTGGTCGCGTCACGGATAGAAAAGATTACAGTTTTGCGAATAAACGCTTTGGATATTTCATGACAGAGTGCACAGTTATTAACGGGGAAATCTGTCCCTCGTCCCCATCGGAAAATATGATCTCCTCACATTAGAGAACCTGAAAAACGCCAGTGTCGCACATCAGCATCTGTTATGGTGACGGGCCTGAGAAAACCACACCAACACTGTGCATTCTGATCCGTACCGTCCACACGAACCCAAACGCAGGAGCCGCCCGTTCCCCGGACACACGGCGGGGCCCGGAGTGGTTTTCCGTGTCTGCCTTTGTGGAAGCACCTCACCGAGATGCACGAAACCTTCACAGTCTTGTAAAATCCTCACTCTGACCACTGCGCCGCACACACACGACCGGGCCGAACGCAGGAGCATGTTCTGGGCTGAAAGTGCTCTCACTAGAAGCCTCGGAAATTACAGAGTGCACTGAACACTTGAATGAACTGAAACTGTTGTGAGGGTTTCTCGCTTGTTTTTACATAATTGTGTATGTAAAGTGCCCGTATTACGCTATTTTCTGATCTGCGTTATAACGTTCCTCATCACAAACACACCTGGAGTTTAACACACTGCAAAAAAGGCTTATCAAAAAATAAGAAAAAAATACCAATTTTGAGGTAAAATGCCCTATTTTAAGTGAAACTCTCTGCCAGTGCAGTAAGAAATTTCCACTTACCAAGTTTTCTTAAAACAAGATGAAATACGAATCTTGTTCTAAGCAGAAAACACGAGTTTCAAGTATTTATGGTAAGATTTTTCCCCTTATTGGTTTGAGAAGGAAGTTAAAGAGGCTTAACCTGGACTGAGTTAATATAAAAAGTGCTTAGAATAAGTTGTAATATTGAGATAAGATAAATCAGGATGGAATATCGTGAAACAAGTAAACAAAATCTCATCTTATTAAGTAAAAAAAATCTTAAAATTGATCTTTTAAGATGAATTTGCTTAATTCAAGTCAGTTTAACTGTGGTAGAAAATCCTTTTTTGTAGCGTATAACGAGCTTTCTTTTGCAGACTTCAGACTTTTTACTTCAGACCGTGTGAACTGTTTACAAGTGAGAACAATGAGTATCTATTCCAGCTTTGTAACAGAACTATCATCATATTGCAGCGATACAAAAAGACACCAACAATGATGAGGAAATTAAAGACCCACGCAAAGGTGTAGATGTATTTTTTAGGTGGAATCACACTTTTGAAGGAAATATCAGAAGAGAATTCACACCTGTTAAAGTGGGTGCCCCAAAAATGCACTTTATTAAATAGGGCCCGACCGATATGGATTTTGTTGCTGCCGATTTGATACCGATAAACTGGGAGTTGGAGCTGCCGATATAATCGCCGATATATTTATGACGTAAAAATTCACTGTAAATCTTCAGTTATTTATTCAACATAAGTTTGGCTCTATTGGATTTTCAGTCGGGTTTATTTAGGCGACATTTATTGTTCTTCTGCCTCTTTACGTCATATTTAAAGACAGTAGTTCGGCCTAATGGTGTTTTTGTATCATATTCTAGCCAGTAAAGAAAGTGCTGTAAGTAAACTACCGCTATTAGCTTTTAGCAGTAATTAATGATCTGCTAAATGCAGATAATTCACACCTCTGTTCACAGCTCATTTCCATATCAGTGTGTGTCCAGTAACATATATACGGCCACTATAGTCACTTTACAGTCGCTAACAGAAGAGAAAACAGCCTGTTTATGCAAGATTTTGGCCGATAACCGATATGTTTACTGTCTCCCATGAAGTGAATCACAATTTTCTACACTACAGAACCGTTCAAAAGTTTGGGGTCACCCAGACAATTTTGTGTTTTCCATGAAAAGTCACACTTTTATTTACCACCACGAGTTGCAAAATGAATAAACTATAGTCAAGACATTGACAAGGTTAGAAATAATGATTTGTATTTAAAATAATAATTTTTTTCCTTTAAAATTTGCTTTCGTCAAAGAATCCTCCATCTGCAGCAGTCACAGCCTTCAGACCTTTGGCCTCCAGCTGTTCATTTGTTGAAGGATCTGGAGAAATTTCACCCCAGGCTTCTAGAAGCTTCTCCCACAGGTTGGATTGTCTGGATGGGCACTTCTTATGTACCAGACGGTCAAACTGCTCCACAGCAGCTCAGTGGGTCTGTCCATAACACTTCTGTCCACTCTTCCTCTGTCCAGTGTCTGTGTTCTTTTGCCCATATTCATCTGTTTCTTTTATTGGCCAGTCTCAGATGTGGCTTTTCCTTTGCCGCTCTGCCCTGAAGCTGCATCCCGGAGTCGCCTCTTCACTGTAGATGTTCACACTGGCGTTTTGCAGGTTCTGTTTAATGAAGCTGCCAGTTGAGGACCTGTGAGGCGTCTGTTTCTCAAACTAGAGACTCTAATGTACGTATCTTCTTGCTCAGTTGTGCAGTGGGGCCTCCCACTTCTCTTTCTACTCTGGTTAGAGCCTGTTTGTGCTCTTCTCTGAAGGGAGTAGTTCACACCGCTGTAGGAAGTCTTCAGTTTCTTGGACATTTCTTGCATGGAATAGCCTTCATTTCTAAGAACAAGAACAGACTGTCGAGTTTCACATGAAAGTTCTCTTTTTCTGGCCATTTTGAGCGTTTAATCGACCCCACAAATGTGATGCTCCAGATACTCAACCTGCTCAAAGGTAAATTTTATAGCTTCTCTAACCAGCTGAACTATTTTCATCTGCGCTAACATGACTGCACAAGCCTTCTGACGCAACGAGCAAACACATTGTACCATTAGACACTGAAGTGACTGTTGCTGGAAATGGGCCTCTGTTCACCTCTGTAGATATTGCACCAAAAACGGGACATTTGGAGCTAAAATGGTCATTTACCACATTAGCAACGTACAGAGTGTATTTGTGATTACTTTAAAGTATCTTCATTGAAAAAAAACTGTGCTTTTCTCTCAAAAATAAGGACATTTCTAAGTGACCCCAAACTTTTGAACGTTAGTGTATATTTAAATAAATTTATTTGTAGTAACTGAGAAGATGTTACATTCAGTGTCAGACGGAGAGATCATATCCGTCTTCACACTGTTTCTCCTCACGACCTGTAATTAACCTCTTGTAATACTGTATGTCTGTATTTCATTTGTACTTGTACATTTACATTTATATCATTACGCCTTATTTGACATCAGTTGCTGCTTATTTAGAGTTTTATTACCGCTTATAGTTTTGCTCTTTGTTATTATAATATATTGTGATGTGGGAGCTGCTGTGTCCAAGTATTTTCTCTTATGGATCAATTAACTTTAAGTCTAAGAAATTAGAAATATTATGCATAAACATATACGTATAAAGTGTCAAAATGCATTTATTGCGTTTATTGGCCATGTTGGTTTGGCCCTGCTGCAGTCCCGGGCTAGTCCTGGTCTAGTCCTGGTTTAGTCCTGGTTTAGTCCTGGTCTAGCCCTGTTTTAGTCCTGTTATAGTCCTGGTTTAGTCCTGGTTTAGTCCTGGTTTGGCCCTGTTATAGTCCTGGTTTAGTCCCGGTCTAGTCCTGATCTAGTCGTGATTTAGCTCTAGTTTAATCCTGATTTCGTCCTGGTCTAGTCCTGGTTTAGTCCTGGTCTAGTCCTGGTTTAGACCTGGTTTAGTCCTGGTTTAGCCCTGGTTTAGTCCTGGTTTAGTCCTGGGTGAGATCTGGTTTAGTCCTGGTTTAGTCCTGGTTTAGTCCTGGTTTAGTCCTGGTTTAGTCCTGGTTTAGTCCTGGGTGAGATCTGGTTTAGTCCTGGTTTAGTCCTGGGTGAGATCTGGTTTAGTTCTGGTTTAGTCCTGGGTGAGATCTGGTTTAGCCCTGGTTTAGCCCTGGTTTAGTCCTGGTTTAGTCCTGGGTGAGATCTGGTTTAGTCCTGGGTTAGTCCTGGGTGAGATCTGGTTTAGTTCTGGTTTAGTCCTGGGTGAGATCTGGTTTAGTCCTGGTTTAGTCCTGGTTTAGCCCTGGTTTAGTCCTGGTTTAGTCCTGGGTGAGATCTGGTTTAGTCCTGGTTTAGTCCTGGTCTAGTCCTGGTTTAGCCCTGGTTTAGTCCTGGTTTAGTCCTGGGTGAGATCTGGTTTAGTCCTGGTCTAGTCCTGGTTTAGCCCTGGTTTAGTCCTGGTTTAGCCCTGGTTTAGTCCTGGGTGAGATCTGGTTTAGTCCTGGTTTAGTCCTGGTCTAGTCCTGGTTTAGCCCTGGTTTAGTCCTGGTTTAGTCCTGGGTGAGATCTGGTTTAGTCCTGGTCTAGTCCTGGTTTAGTCCTGGTTTAGTCCTGGATTAGCCCTGGTTTAGTCCTGGTTTAGTCCTGGGTGAGATCTGGTTTAGTCCTGGGTGAGATCTGGTTTAGTCCTGGTTTAGTCCTGGGTGAGATCTGGTTTAGTCCTGGTCTAGTCCTGGTCCAGTCCTGGTCCAGTCCTGGTCCAGTCCTGGTCTAGTCCTGGTCTAGTCCTGATTTTGTCCTGGTTTAATCCTTCTTATTTTAAAAGTCCTATATTGCACAAAATAGGTTCTTGTGAGATTTAAGTCGTGTTTTAATGTCGTTACCTCAAAACCTTAAGCTCAAAATGCTCAGTTCCACCTTGTGATGTCACGCTGTGCTCATTTTCAAGTTAATCGCTCCGTTTTTTCCTTTTTTTCAGCAGGGATTGGACAATTCTGGGGCCGAAATTATCCAAATAATCTACTGAGCGACACAGGCCCTTTAAATCCGTGTGGACGTTACGCTTCTTCGTCCTACGTTTGACGAATCGTGAACATTCTTACGTTCGCGATTCCCTCACTTCCTGTTTTTTGACAATAGCTCGTCTCTCAGAAATATCCGCCAGCCTGGAATACAGTGGGAAAAGTGCTGAGTAGGCCGTCCGTCCGTGTCACCAGCAGCGCCCGGCCGTGACCTCTCGTATTCACAAACCCACTGAGGACCTCGGCTTCCACTGCTTTTCCATATTAATGCACACGGAACAAAACTCCCACAGTGACAGAAAGTGTACGTCCACACACACTGTGTCATTGTGCTGCGCCTCAAACACTCCCTCACTGTGAACTCGGGCCGCAGAGGAAGAGCACCGCTGATAGGGGGCAGCATTTCCCACCCCGTGTGTCTGTGTGGGGCTGAGGCTACAGAGACCTGCACTGTGTGAACTGCTGTGTTGGTTTGGGGTCCATCACCTGCTCCTTTTTACAGATATGTCAGTGCTCTCACTGCACAAAAGCCCTATCAAAAACAAGGAAAAACACCAATTTTGAGGTTAAAATGCCCTATTTTAAGTGAAATTCTCTGCCAGTGCAGGAAGAAATTTCCACTTACCAAGTTTTCTTAAAACAAGATGAAATATGAATCTTGTTCTAAGCAGAAAACACTAGTGTCAAGTATTTGTGGCAAGATTTTGCACCTTATTTTGAGTACATTTAGGTCATTATTGCTTATTACTGCTTATTTCTAGTATATAACATGTCTTATATTAGGCTGTTATTTCTTAAATAGATTTTTAAGAACACCTAGTTTTAAGAATACTTTATACTTCGAGCTTTCACAGTATCCACACATCTGATCAAATACAACATGAAACAATCACATTTGAAGCTGCATTTACTGAAATGTCACATTTTCCACTTTCCCAACATGTTAGAAATGCTGTAGATCTGCACCTAAAAGCCCCGAGACACGACTCTGAGGACAGAGAGGAACAGATCTGAGCCTGAGAGAAGAACTGGTCTGAGAAGGAAGTTAAAGAGGCTTAACCTGGACTGATTTAATGTAAAAGTGCTTAGAATAAGTTGTAATATCGAGATAAGATAAATCAGGATGGAATATCTTGAAACAAGTAAAAAAATATCATCTTATTAAGTGAAAAAATCTTAAAATTGGTCTTTTAAGATGAATCTGCTTCATTCAAGTCAGTTTAACTCTGCTAGAAAGTCCTTTTTTCAGTGCAGTGTAGATTATTCCACAGTGTGACATTAAACAGCTCTACCTTAGATTTATATTTATTCAATTACAGGTGGTTTTATAGCTCAAAAATACCGAGATATTCAGGCGTTTTGACTGTGAGCGGGATCGCCTCTCCGCAGATCTGACCTGGAACTAGATCTAGTTTACCTCCGTGAAGTCGCCCCATAAAACTCAAACCTGCACAAAAACTGTGTCAATCGTTTGTGCTGCAAAAAGTTTTGTTTGTGTGATTCTGGTTCTTAAGAGTCTTAAGCAGTTTTATTTTGGGCCGATGACGTCGTCCAGAACCTCAGAATGTGAAACAGACTCAAAACAGGCAGAAAATGATAGAAAACGTTTATTTCGTTTGTGCCGTTTTGCACCGTGACAATCACATTTAACCACCTAAATCATCGGCTCTGACGCTGTGGAGACGTCACACTCACTCAGTCCACTCCTTTCATACGCTCTGTGGATCGAACCTTCTCGCTGTGAGGCACGAGTGTTGCCACCGTGCCGCAATTTCACCCATGAATTCCAAAAATCAAATCAAATATTAATCACAAAAAATATCACTTTTTGTGTTGAAACAACTCGTACCCTCCGGTTTTTACTGTGGGCGACACTGTGAAACTTTCCAAACTTTACTGATAAACGAGGAGAATTATTTGGACACAGGAGCTCACGCGTCACAATATCACATAAAAACAAAGAGCAAAAATATGAAAAGAATAAAAGTAAAGTAACAAATATAACAAGAAAACTATACCAACCTCTTGTTAGGTTAGGTGAGGCGGAGGAGAATTCTGACAGACAAATTACTGTCTGCTACTTTGGGGTGGGAAAAAACGTTTTGTATTTCAACATCAAGTGGAGTTTTGAAATTTGGCTTAAATGGTTTGAATGTACGTCAGAGCTTTGCCACAGGCAGATGATGTGTTTGAGACTGACGCTAAAATAAGACAGGTGGAGAGGGCAGAGTAGGGCCCGACCCATATGGGTTACGGTATGTTGTGGCCAATATGATACCGATAAAATGGGAGTTGGAGCTGCCGATATAATCACCGATATATTTATGATGTAAAAATTCACTGTAAATCTTCAGTTGTTTATAAAACTTAGGTTTGGCTCTATTGGATTTTCAGTTGGGTTTATTTAGGCGACATTTATTGTTCTTCTGCCTCTTTACGTCATATTTAAAGACAGTAGTTCGGCCTAATGGTGTTTTTGTATCATATTCTAGCCTGTAAAGAAAGTGCTGTAAGTAAACTACCGCTATTAGCCTTTAGCGGTAAATGCGTGTGCGCCGCGGTAATTAATGATCTGCTAAATGCCAATAATTCACACCTCTATTCACAGCTCATTTCCATATCAGTGTGTGTCCAGTAACATATATACGGCCACTATAGTCACTTTACAGTCGCTAACAGAAGAGAAAACAGCCTGTTTATGTGTGCGAGCTACAGCAGCTAATCGCTAACCAATGAGAAAGAACCAAAACGAGCTTCAAAACCGACACATTTCAACACTCAGCCTCACACAGGCTCCTCTCAGATCACAAGTCAGCACTAAGAACTGTCCTTTAATCCAGACTCACACTGAGCGGCCGGAAAAACAAGAGAATCTCAGTGTTGTGCACGTGGATCTGTGGCTGTGGCTGTAAACAAGTGCACATGGTGATGCGTTCAGGGGCGGGACGGACACAGACAAATGACTCCTCAGATAAACACTGATGTGGAGCCACAGATCAGGACATTTATCTGTCTGTAAACTGGATTAAATGGGCAGAATATAGAGAGTCTGAGCTTTAGAACGAGGTAAAACATGTCCACGTGGAATATCGGCCCAGATCGGCCAATAATATCAGCTAACCGATATATCGGCCAGGCCCTAGTTTGCAGCAACGACTTTGTAACAGGCAAGAATTGTGTACATTATTAATTAATATTTTAAAACTTTTTTTTTTGAACAATTATTTAGAAAGAAGAGCATCGTAAGTGACGTAAGTGAAATTCAGGATCCTGTGTCGTGGGTTCATACGAACAATTTAAGACCAAAATGACGAGGCTCAGAGCAGCAGGTACAGAGAGAGGAGCGAGAAGATCCCAGTGTAAATCAATGGGGAAAAGGGAGAGAAGGAGCCGGAAGAGCCTCCTGGAGCACTTCCTGTTTGTTACGCGGCGGCTAACGCTTTAGCTACGTCCACTCAAAGATACGGACTGTGGTTATGACCCATATTTAAACTTCACGTGAGTAAAACCAGCAGTAGACGACAGTAAACGTCATCTCTCAGATATCTTTCCTGTCTCTGCTGTTTGCAGTTCTGTCCAAATGGGTCGATCCAGCTCTGGAACCAAGGTCTCACTGTGGTTTTCAGCGTTTTTCAGCTAAACTGGTGAATCATTTTTAACTCGAGTTGACCATTTGCTCTTTTTTTGTGCGTCGTCCTTCCTGTTCAACTTTACTGTGACTTAAAGTAGCTTAAAACACGAGAAAAACAAAACTAGCTGTATTAAAAATAAGTCGTGCGCGATAATAACCAGCGACATGTTATTTTTTTTGCATGTAATTAAACACATCTGCTTTGCATTTATTCAGTTACAGTTGTTTTATAGCTAAAAAAAAAATCCTACCCTGTAAATTTCTCTGATCTGGAAGATTTTAAAACTTATATCAGGTTATTCATCCTGTTTTCAGATTTATTATGAACTTACTAGTTCTGAGACGGCTTTGTTTTAGTCTGGAGGTCGTTTATTTTAAGATAAACATGTCCAGTAAAATTATCTTGCGGCATGGACTGTTTTTCACTATTTAAATCATTTTCTGATAGATTTAAGTGTTTATATCTTAAATTTTGGCCAAGGTCTGAACATTAACTTGTCTCCATAGGGATCACCAAGGTTATTTTTCCAAACTGCGGAATAATCGAGGCACACGACCAGAAAAGTTACACAGTGCACCTTTAACTTATGCAGGCATGTTTCACTATGATGAGTCCTGGTTTAGTCTTGTTTTAGTCCTGGTTTAGTCCTGTTTTAGTCTTGGTTTAGCCCTGGTTTAGTCCTGGTTTAGTCCTGGTTTAGTCCTGGTTTAGTCCTGCTTTAGTCCTGTTTTAGTCCTGGTTTAGTCCTGGTTTAGTCCTGCTTTAGTCCTGCTTTAGTCTTGTTTTAGTCCTGGTTTAGTCCTGTTTTAGTCCTGCTTTAGTCCTGGTTTAGTCCTGCTTTAGTCCTGCTTTAGTCCTGGTTTAGTCCTGCTTTAGTCCTGCTTTAGTCCTGGTTTAGTCCTGTTTTAGTCCTGGTTTAGTCCTGCTTTAGTCCTGGTTTAGTCCTGGTTTAGTCCTGGTTTAGTCCTGGTTCAGTCCTGGTTCAGTCCTGCTTTAGTCCTGTTTTAGTCCTGCTTTAGTCCTGTTTTAGTCCTGGTTTAGTCCTGGTTTAGCCCTGCTTTAGTCCTGGTTTAGTCCTGGTTTAGTCCTGGTTTAGTCCTGGTTTAGTCCTGGTTTAGTCCTGCTTTAGTCCTGTTTTAGCCCTGCTTTAGTCCTGGTTTAGTCCTGGTTTAGTCCTGGTTTAGTCCTGCTTTAGTCCTGGTTTAGTCCTGGTTTAGTCCTGGTTTAGTCCTGCTTTAGTCCTGCTTTAGTCCTGGTTTAGCCCTGGTCCTGGCTCGGTCTGTATGCAGAGCAAAAGTCCGCCATCTCGATCGATGTTTCTTCTGCTCAGTAGATAATGTCTGTGAAGTGATGACATCGGCCCATTTCTGACAGTGGAGTCGCGTCTGTGGAGAGAGGCTCAGCGTAAAGTTTCATTTGGTGATCACATTTCTTGGTGCCGTAACTTTTCAGTTTGTTTTCTGATGGATAAAATAAACACAACATTCAGGAGTTTACAGAAACACTGCAGAAAACACGTCAAGTCGAGCTAAAATGACTTGGATTAAGAAAGTTTTACCATGATTTAAGTACATTTCACTTTTTTTTTTTTTAATTGCTCATCTGTGTAAAGTGTCTTTGAGTATTTTGAAAAGCGCTATATAAATAAAATGTATTATTATTATTATTATTTATTACAAGTAAAATCCATCTTGCTGCACTTAAAATAAGAAAAACAACAACTTTTTAAACTTAAAATAAGAAATAAAATCAAATGTTGCTTGAATTAAGGAAAAAACACTTATTCCACTGGCAGATTATTTTACTTCTCAAGATGAATCTGCTCAAATAAAGTAAAATGCTCTTAATTTGGTAAGTCATTTTTACTCACCGAGATATTGTTTTTTCCAGTGTATTTATTTCATGCTCGACTACAGCCAAATATGCACAGATTTCTGTCCGACAACAAAGAAGGATTTTCTAGCATAGTTAAACTGACTTGAATTAAGCAGATTCATCTAATTTTAAGATTTTTTT